>JALMGJ010000016.1:9873883-10473883 GCA_023362775.1 Charina bottae
GAGAAAGCTACACTCACAGAGCTCAGGCGATGCTGAATTTCAGCGTCGATGTCGGCTTTTGTAGATAGATGGCTGCTGGCCGGATGCTTTTTCTTGTAAGGCACTTAAAATCCTGTCTTTTGCCAATCTTCTCATATTATTCATTTGGCCAACCCTCTAGAGATGAGTACAGATAAAGATGAGCTGTTTTGTAAGCCAGCTGATGATGGAAAAGCTGCTCTTGCTGCTGTGATGGAAGATGAGAATAAACCAGCTAAGCCGAGATCTCAGCCAGAGAGTCGAGCTTGCTCTGGTCCCCGCAGTACAGTGGTGACAGACAATACTAAGCGATTTAAGCTAAGTAGCATCCAGGTGCAATCCACCCAAGAAAGGTAAGCTCTCATCAGCTAAATGACATAGTATATTTAAAGTACAAATTTTGCTTGTATTTCCAACAGACAGGACCGCAACTAGCGTCTGTGTCACCCGGGGCAAACATGGATTCTGTGCCCCTCCCCCATGGGTTGGTGAGGGAGGTGTTGTCATTTTGGCGCCCAAGGCACATGCCCCGGTTGACACCCCCCCCCCAGTTGCGGCCCTGACAACAGATCAGTATATTCTGGTTTGGGAGGAAGTGTAGGCTAAGTAACAGTGGCACCACTTTAAAAAAAAATTATAAGATTTGGGGGAAGGGATATTTTGTATCCTGTATTTTTGCTGTTTCTTTTATCAGATTTTCTTCTCATCCCACTTTTGTGCTTTTGAATAGTTTATACAAGTTTAGCAGCTGAATTCTTTGGGGCCCTTATTTATAGAATGGCTGCTGAGCCAGCTGGCTGACTTTGGGCCAGTCACACTCACTCAGCCCAACGCACCTTACAGCAGAGCTTTCCAAACTTTTCATGTTGGAGACACACACCAACGGCGGCACTGTAAGGAGCTGGTGGCGCTGATTGGCAGGGGTGCCGCTCCTTACAGTTTCCCCCATCAGTGCTTCCGGGTTTGTGCGCGACACACCAGGACACCGCAGGCAACACAGTAGTGTGTCGCAACACACACTTTGGAAAGCTATGCCTTACAGGGTGGTGGTTGTGGGGAAAATAGGAGGCAGGAGTATAAGGTATGTTCGCCACCTTGAGTTATACATACATACATACATACATACATACATACATACATACATACATATAAAGGGCAGGATAAAAATATAATAGTAATAATAAATATTGTGGGGTAATTGCCTTCCCACAAACATGTTTCCACTTTTCTGGCTTAATCATCATGGGTTAGTAGGATGCTGTGATTTCTCCCATCCCACCCCAGCAGAAATTGTCTATTTTATTATTCTGAATAAGTGAAAGCCAGAGGAAAGAAGGAGATATGTGGAAAACAAACTTTTGTAATATTTTTCCATGGCAGCATTAGCTTGTTGCTGTTGTCTTGTTCTTTTTCTTGTTATTACTACTTTAAATCTTCAATCCTTCAATCTAGTCCTATCCAGATGTATTAGACTAGATGTATTAGAATTTGCAGAATTTCTAACCAGCATGTCATCGGCTATAGTGGCTGAGAATTTGGGAGTTGTAGTTCAACATCTCCCAAGGGCAGTAGGTTAGAGAAGGCTGCTTGTTATGAAATATGAATGGCTGATAATATGTGCACTGATTTTAAAGTAAAACTCATATAAACAAGATTAATTTTCCAAATCTTGAACGGCATCTTAGATATTTATTATTAGACTTTGAATATGATCTTAATTAATTGAAATATTGGAAACAGTGATGGGAAGTAGGCAATCAAATTATATTCAATTGCAATATGTTTTTAGTTTCTCCATTTTTCTTAGAATAATCACTTGAAGAGTCAATATCATACAATTTTGAAAATGCTAAACTTTCCTGCAGTGGAACATTTTCTGGCCATATCTCTGGCTTAGAGACCTGCTAAGGGAAATATGGGCCATTAGTCATTTCTGGCAATATAGCTGGGGTTCATTAAACCTCCTGCATGGAAGTGGAGACAAGGTGGTGACAGAGTGAGAAGCATCTGGCCATCTTCAACCTGGGGGATTGCAAGTTAGTCAGGTCTGGCCAAGCAACTGTCCCCAGATCTAACATTTGCATTAAATGTAATGGTATAAGCAACGCAGAACATACATATATGCCTGTTTTTCTCATAGCCCTGGGATGTCACAGCCAAAGGCAAGGAAGGCATCAGGGCCTCCAGTTACCACAGAGGAGAAACGGAGAAAAGGGTTTTTTAGCATATCGTTTTCCAAAGGCAAAAAAGAAAAAGGCACTCCTTGTGATAAATTGTCAAGCACAAGCATCAGCCACAAATTAATTGCCAACGAAGATAGTGCATGTCACCTGCAGAGGGCTCAAGCAGATGTCTTGAAAACATCTCTAGTCCATCAAGAGACTTATTCCAAGAGGAAAGAACAGCTGCCTGCATCAATCATCCCTTGCCCAATGGAGTTGTCTGTAGACTTGTGAGTTCATGCCATCAGTTTTGTTGTGAACGTTTATTTCAAAGTTTGTGACTTGGTTAACAGAGGTTTTCCGGGTGCTCAATATATGCATGAAGTATTTTAGTGGTCCATGTGTGGTAGGATCATAATGTTGACTCCCTGCCGGCTGTGTTTTGCAAAAAGTAAAACGTGAGCTGCTGTTTTTGCTTTCTGGCATAACTTCTTTCCACATCCCCATTATTAGATTTAAGACTTAAGACCATTATTAAGTGTATTTACCTCTTAACTTTTGCAATGCTAACTCCTTCGAAGCCTTGCTTTAAACTCTAAAATTTACTTAGATTTGCCTAGTTTTGTTTCCTTTCACTGAATTTCCCTATGATGGGATCAGATTTGCAAAGCAGCACATCTTCAGCAAGTCTGCATATTTGGCGTTCTAATTCTTTTTGATCTTTCGGTAATTACAAGTATTTTAATGGCTTGTAAAGCTATATAGGAAGAGGAGGACACCTCATGGTAAAGATTAGTGTGATAACACCCTGGTTTTTTGATTCCTAGTCCAAAATGTTGAGCCTTGGTGCAAAAGTTCTCAAAGCCATTAATACAAAACTAAAGCAATATAAGAGAACGTGAGGCCTCTATAAACAGCTGTGGCTAAAATTTCTGTAATAGTGATATATCTAACTTACTGTACAGTCTCTCTCTTCTCTAATGTTCAATTTAGTCTTATACTGAAGATCAGCAAGAATTGACAGTTGCTAAAAGAAAACTATATTTTGAGTTCCATTGTTCTTTTCAGTATTCTTAGACTTACTGTTGATCTATCATTATACCTGGAAATTCCCTTCATCAAACTGCCAGGCTTATACATACACACACACCTCTATATACACATACAGATAGACCTCACTTACCGACCGCCTCATTTAGTGACCATTCAAAGTTACGATGGCACTGAAAAAGTAATTTTACGACCAATCCTTGTATTTACAACCCGCGCAGTGTCCCCGCGGTCATGTGATCAACATTCAGGCACTTCACAATCAGCAGGCATTTACAACCTTCGTAGCGTCCTGCCATTCGTGTGCTTTGCAACTGGCTAATCAAAATAGCCTATTACTATCCTGATACATTGGGCTGCAACTTCCAAAATGTCCAGTGAAGATCGAAGTGGCTGGGAGGATGCTAGATTGGTGAAGATTGAAGTGAACAGCTGATAAAATGAGTCCACTGCTGTTCTTAGGGGCTTAGGCTTTGAGTGGAGTACCAGTCTGTGAAAGCTAAAAGTTACTTTTGTTTTTCAAGTCCTTAAAAATCACAGATTGCTGTCTTCTCCTGCCCAGTGGGATGGCTTAGCATGCATTTTGATGGTGATGATGTGCCTACTTTTGAGCATCCTTGCAGTTTGCATCAGACTCCTGTAAGTAGTTCTGTGTTCATTTTACTATCTGATGCACATGGTAACACTTTGACACCAAGTTGGCTGTTGGCAGTATTTTTTTCCCTCTGAAAATAACAGCTATCTATATTAACTTTTTTTTTTTGAGGAGCAGCAGGGTTGGATTCAGAGATGCACACGTGGGAGAATTTCTCAGAATTTAGGAAATATTATTTGAGAGCTAGTAAAAGATTTTTTGTGAGAGGCATGTAGGACCTCCATATAACTTGAGAAGAGATGCTATGCAATGATTTGTGCAGCTCCTTGACACAACAAAAATATAATTAGTTCTCTTGCACAAGGTTCTTGCTCTATTAGAAGAAGACCAATTTAACTCCACTGTTGTGGGTCAGTACAACAATATTTGAATTATTTAAATAAATAAATTGAATTATTACTCTTAGTATTCCTTTATGCCCTACCTGCCTAGATCCAGGATATTTTTTAAGCCACATAACAAGTTGACTGTGCTAACTAGAAATTATTGGAGTTATTCTGACATCTAGCAGGTACTAGGCTGGGAAAAGTTCATTTAAAACAGTGGTTCTTAAACGGGGGTTAATGGTGCAATTTGTAATTGCTTGTTTGTGAGTCAAGGATCCAGTTTGGGACTGCCACTGCAGAGACACTTGTGTAAAACAAGAGTCTGGTTTTTTGTGGGAGTAATGACATAATTTGAGACCAGGAAAAGGGGTAATTGGGTCAAACAGTTTAAGAACCACTGATTTAAAACAAGATATAATGTTGTAAGTGTGACATCCAAATTACCATAAATCTACTTATGGGAATATTAATTTTCCTGCAGCATCCTTTGAAAAATCATTCATAAAGAGTTAAGAATGTTTTTCTTCTGCATCTGATATATTTAAAAGGACTACCACCAGAAGTAAAAATGGGAAAAATACTTTATGCAATATTCCATTAAAGCTTTTCAGGTGCACACACAGGGTTGTTTGGATTCTGGCTACAGGATGTCATGTAATCTTATTTTAATTGATTGGGAGGAAGTTGTTCATTTGAAGTCAGTTGCTCCGAATTAACTGAACATCTAACAAAGGGCACAATCAAACACTGTGAGAGTGGAGCACCAGGGCTTGCTTTCCTTTTTTTTCTTAATGGTGGTAGTTTTTTGTATGCTTTTTTCGAATATGCGTACAGGGACCAACACTCTGGTACTGTTTTTGAGGGTATATTAAAGTTAAGTGGGAAATCATTCCCCTCCCCATTCCTTTGGTGGAAGGCATTTTACTGTGCCAAGGGGTTGCTAGGGCAACACTCTTAGATTATATAGATATTTATATTTACATTTATATTCAGTAGAATATTAGCTGCTTTCTTAATCTAATTTTAATTTTCCTTTAAGGTTTTGCTATCACCAACAAAATGCATTCTAATCTGGGAGGCAACAATCTGTTAGAGATGTTATATTCTCTTCGATTGGTAGAGATGTTATAGTCCAGAGGAGAAAGGTATGTCTTCAAATTATTTACTTTTGAGGGTATATAATTTGGAGTACTTGCAACATGTTTAAGGAGTTCCCACCTTCCCCTTTCAGTGCATATATACATTATGGTTATGTGCATTTTGGAAATAATTAAGAAGCAGCTAAAAATTATGTCACTACTTTAATTAGTAACAGAGAGGTGCTGCATTCATGCACATTCCAAAGCACTTCTGAATCGTTTTCAAAGTATGTGCTGTCCTAATATTAGTTGCACATGCATTTAAACAAGGGGATGGGGAGAAATTCTTCAATTTGCTGGAAGAACCCCAAATTATACATGACCCTGAAAAAAGATGCATCTGCTTTAAGTGTCACATTAGTTGACTCAAGTCATCTCTTTTTTTCAAGTTTGGGCAGAAGCTTGAAAACTGATACAGTTGCTTTAATGAGTAGCAAAAAAGTGCTGCATGAGTTCTGAAGCATTTCTTCCTAATCAGTTTTGCAGCATGGACAACCTTAGTTGACATCCATTGCCTGGGAAAAGATGCCTAGCTCCTTTTGCTGAGAAAGCTATCTCTGTGAATTCAGTCTTTCCTGTTACGTGAAGTGTGTATCAATGTTGTTGCAGTGAGGAGGACCTGTACCGTGATGCGGATGAAATAGAGAGAGAGAAAGTGTTACTTGAGAGTGGGACAGTCTCTTCAGGTACATTTCAGAACTACTTCTTTATGGCACAATGCCTTAGCTGAATAATACATAAACCAACACCCAGCACTTGCTGACTTCTTTAAAAAATTGGTATGCCGCCCTTCAAAATCAGTTTTTCCCAGGGCAGCTTGCAATACCTTAACATCCCAAGATAAAAATTTGGAGTAAAAATTAAAAGACACAGTAAAGTCACAACACAGTAGAACAAATTGAACTGCACAATAGAATAAATAATAAAAGCAGCAGCCATAGTAATTACTTTTGTATGCAAATATACAGGGTGTACTGAAAGTCAGGCCCCATAGGCCAATTGACAATCTAAAGGTACCAACACATTAGAATTTGTGAATATCAGAGAAAAACTGTACTTAAGGATGTTCAAAAGTTGTATCTAATGAGTAAGAAAATGTTTAGAAGAAAACTGCAACCAATTCCAACATTTAATGTTATTTATTTATTTATTTATTTATTCATTCATTCATTCATTCATTCATTCACATTTCTATCACTGCCCATCATCCCTGAAGGGGGACTCTTTATTTGTATAATAAATTGTCTTTGGGGCCTGACCTTTGGTACACCCTGTATATTTAATGCTGTTTAGAAATGGAGGACCCTGTCGCTTTGCAAGACTGTTTAGAAGAGGTACTTCATGCAAATCTTCAGTACTGTCAAACCCTTCTTCAAAGATTTGCACAGCCGTTGTTCATAGCACCAGTTCTAGTTAATACTTTTGCTGCAAAGTGTTGTACTATTTTCAAAGGCAGTCACATGCATAAAGCATTGCATAAATGAGAAATTACCAGAGCATGGGTTATTATCAGGAGATGGTTTCTGTGCACATAGTGTCATATCTGTTTTTATATTTGGTACATCTGCGTGCAAGACACCCCCCTTACTAGTAGGGAATAAATGGGAACTCCTATAAGACATTACATTTGACAGATGAGTAGTGTATGTATTTTATTCCAAGCAGGATCAAACATTCCAGGTAAAGGGAATCTGCAGCTGACAGAAGATCCTGGCCGTCTCCATCTGCATGTGCATATATTCTTTAAAGAAAGGTGGAATTGGGTTTTCTGATGTTTTACTTAAATGTAATTTTCTTAATTAAATTCAGATTTTCCAGAAAATAAACTAAGTGTTGAACCGGAAGTAGATATAATGGATTATTGTCAAGAAGAATGGCGAGGGAACACATCCCATGCTGAATGTATTCGGAAGGTCTGTTCTCCTGTTTCTCTGCTGTGTGGCATTTCACTTTTCAAGATCCAAATCTTAAATTTCCTTATCTTAAAAATACAGTAATAAACTTAAACATATACTAATGAAATCTCAATGTTTAATATTTACAAAAAAATACAGGTGTTAGGATACTTCAAATAAGTCGGTGCTAGATACCTGTACGTAGATATCAATGATTTTAAATTCTTTATGTTGGGGAAGTTGTTCTTCGTATTTCTGGTAATTGCAACATTGAAAAATAAAAAAGTTTACTTTTAGAAGCTATAGAGGATATGGCCTTTATATTTAATCTAATTTATATGGTCATTTTGTACAAAGATGCAGTTTGGGAACTGTTATTGCATATAAATACTGTAGCTCAAGGTGCACCCAGCTCTTCTCATTGTGATGCTTCAGTGCAGCTTGTGTTTACAAAGGTATGCAGTCATGATTGGATGCCTTTTGTTCAGACTGAAGGAGAAATTTTCCTGACTAGGCGAGCTGTAAGGCATTTAATATTATATTTATTTTACATGGCCACCCAACTTTAAAATTGCGACTTTGGGCAGCTAACATAGGATTAAAAACACACACAAAGATAAACAGTGAATATAAAAACCATGAAAGCAATACATAAAACAACATAAATTGAAGCCAAAGCGTTTTTCAGGACAGCCAGTTTGGTGTAGTGGTTAAGGCACCAGGCTAGAAACGGGAGGCTGTGAGTTCTAGTCCTGCCTTAGGCACAAAGCCATCTGGGTGACCTTGGGCCAGTCACTCTCTCTCAGCCCTAGGAAGGAGGTAATGGCAAACCACTTCTGAAATCTTGCCAAGAAAACTGCAGGGACTAGTCCAGGCAATCACCAGGAGTCAAAAACAGACTCAAAGGCACAAAAAACAAACACATTTTTCAGATGGGATCACCAAACATCCTGTCCCAGTGCTCAGGGGAAAAACCAAGATTTTAAAGGCTTCCTGAAGCCAACAGGAGCAAATCCATCTAAATCTCAGGGCAGGGATGCTATTCCAATTGCAGTGACATAGATGACATTGTTTTATAAAGGTAACCTGAAGCATGGCCACTCTGCCAGGGACAGGCAGACCCAATTGAGATAGGTGGCCTTGCAAATAACCCAGCCATGTTCCATGAAGGGCTTTATAGGCGTGATCTTGGCCTGGGAGTCTTGCAGATTTGAAAAAAAGAGGAAATGGCTAATCTAATTATGCATCTTAGTATTTTATCAGCTTCTGTTCACGTAATGGCTGAGAATCAAATCTTGTTTTTTAATATCTATCTATTTATTTATTATTTAAATTTGTATTACCGCCCATCTCCCCCAACCGGGGGACTCTGGGCGGTTCACAATAAAACAAATTAAAAACATAAATATAATATTAATATGTATAATTTTATAAAAATATAAAATAATATGTAAAGAAGATAACTCTGGAGTTCCCAACATTTAATTACTTTCCAATTTCGGAAATGGGTGAGGATTTTTTAGCAACTGAAATTCTAGGTGAGGTGGATAGGAAGAATGTAGAGCAGTGTTTCTCAAACTTGGCCACTTTAAGACATGTGGACTTCAACTCCCAGAATTCCCCAGCCAGCATACTGGCTGGAGAATTCTGGGAGTTGAAGTCCACATGTCTTAAAGTGGCCAAGTTTGAGAAACACTGATGTAGAGCAATTGTACAAGTAAGATGTAGGAATAGAAAAAGAACCCTGCTGCATCAGGCAAACATCTCTCATCTGGATAACCCATAAGTAAGGACTTACTTACAGTCTATTGTCTTTTTCCTTAGCATGGCTCACTCACCATCCCTTCCCAAAGTTTTTGTCATAACAAAAACTTTGCATTTCTCCTTCCAGGATGTTTAAGCTGGTAACAACTTGAACATCAAACTGCTGCTTTATCTTGGTTAGTTTAAAGGAGCTTAGAGTAAAGCTCAGTTCCTTTGAGTTCATGTGGTTAAATAAAAAATGTCATTGTCTTCTCTTCACATGCCAAAAGAAAAATCGGAGTGGGAGGGGAAGATGTGGTTCTAAGGCCTCTCGGGCCTCATTCCCAGTAATCTAAGTTGTGAACTAGATTATTGTTTATGATTGTTTAAATGGAGCTGGTACATTAGCAGGGACCAGCAGCCTTTTCAGGGGATACTGCCAGCATTAGAATTTGTGTGATGATGCAACTGCCTGTAATTCAGTCATTTTTTTTTAGAGTTAGATTTCGTAGATTGCCAAATTTCGTACTGTAAGATTTCAGCCATTTTTTTAAATTAAATTATTTTGGGCTGTCCAAACATGACATTTGGGGAAATTGTGAATGATAATGGTGCATGTATTCAGTGACAAGTTAGCAGTTGTAAGTTAATGGGTGATTATCTATAAATCAAACTTCTGGCAAATGTTGAGGATTGGCTTAGAATTCTAGGTAACTTCTACATGGCAACTCCATTATACTGTTGAGTTAGGAACTTCTCTATCAGATTGTGATTTTTATTTTTAATATAGGGCTATGAAGCTGTTTCACATAAATTTATTTCAATAAGAAGAGTCCGAGGAGATAATTACTGTGCTCTCCGGGCAACACTATTTCAAGCACTTAGCCAAGCTGCTCAACTTCCTCAGTGGCTCCAGAAAGAAGACCTGATGTCGGTAGGCCTCAGATTTCAACCACTTTATTTCATGGGCAGAATTATGATAGTTTTTGCTTTTTAGTTTTGTTCGTCAGTCACAGATATTTATCTGAATATTGATGCATTAAAAAAAGAACCTAGCTGGCTTGTTAAAAGAATGTGATACTTAAATACTCAATCATCTTTTTAACTTTATAACACACATTAATATTTAATGTCTGAACGTTTTAGTTACCAGAGAAGTTGATGGTCAAATATGAATGGATCACTCAGTGGCGACTCAGGCACACATGGACAAGTAAAGTGGAAAGTCTGATGGATGAAATTAAAGATTGTTTAATGCTACTAAAAAGAAAGGTATGAGAAATTATGTATGAAAATAAAATAGTTGCAGATTAGCAGTCTTGTCTATTCAATCTGATTTCTAAACATATAAAAGTAAAGCATGTTGTAATTAACTATTTCCATAGTTAATTAACTAGACATTGATCACAATTGGGTGGTCCTTCATTTGCTACATGGTAGTTTAAATCTTTGCATTTCCAGAAGTAAGTTGTGTAAGCCTGTTGTGACAAAAGCAGAATTTTGTACCACCTTAAAGACGAACAAGTTTATTATTGCATTTCATCTTGGTAGACATCTTTTTGTGGGTTAATAAGTCTACAGAAAATACATTATTAGGGGCAGGATTATCGAAGAGAAATGAAATGCGGAAAGTACTGGATGATTTTTTCCTTATTAATCATGGCCACTCACCAAACAGTTTTTGGAAGATCATACAGCCACCCTTGTATTGGTGAGCAGAAATCTATGTGCCTTGAAAAAACACCTGAGCTCGTGCCACAAAGTTGGACTTATTGATGAATCATAGGGCAAGTTTTTCATATTGAAATCTAATTTAAATTCCCTTTGTTCAAGAATGGCCATCAAAGGTCAGTGACAGAGTGTAATGAAAGGCTGAAATGATCCCCCATTAGTTAAATATTGCACTTTTGATTACAAACCTGCATCAGTGTATTCTTTTGTATACAACCTAACTACTTTGTCTTGGGCAGAATGTAGTTGGGCCTTGCTGACAAATGATGGAATACAGTATATGGGAAGAGAAGCAAGAAGTCGAAGTGAAATGTAATTCAGAATGCTGATCTAAGACTCCTTATTTTGTTATTTATACATATAGATTAGCTTTTATAAATATTTCCCACATGCATTTTATTGTTAGGATAACATTGTCTTACTATTTTTAAATTTTAAAACTATCGCACCGGAAAGTTTTGAAAAGGTGGAAATTAATGATCCTCCCAGATTGCAACTGACACATACCCCTTAGTTTTCCATGAGAAGTTTTGGGGACCTGTCTTAGGCTCATTTTGCTATGGAGAAAAATAAATTTGGGGAAAGGGTTCTGAATGATACATCATTTATGCACTTGGCCTCTTCTATAATGAAACTTTTCCGAGTTTAATTTCAGCTTTATTTTGAGAACACGAGATAGGATATTTTTATTCATTAGACAGGTCCAAACTGGATTATTGTTTTGTGGCACATTTATTGGTGAGCATCTAACTGAGACTTCATTTTGAAAGTATTTCAAAAAGCATTTTGAAAAAAGTGAAGAATATTATATAAAAATAAAAATAGAGCCATATAAAAAACTGCCATAAAAATAAATAATCTAAGTATGTGTTACACAGACAATTTAAATGTTAAATAATTTTTGCAATACATATTTCTGCATTTCATCATGATAGGTCATGGTGTCATTACCAAAATAGAGGTTGTTTATTAATATATTGGGCACTTGTCTTTTTTTAAATAATAGATATATTTCATAAAGTAGTTAAGTTGATCGTGACAATTTACAATAATTTGAGAACATGATCAATTCCAATTAGAAGGGTTTTTCTTTTTCTTTGTCTCCTCTGTTTGGACATTTTTAATAGCTTAATAATTAAGTTGAAAATGAAATAATCTGTAGCATAGTCAGAGAGTGTTCAAGGCTACCAATTGATTAAAGATGTTAAGTAGTTGATGGACTTCAAGCCAAGGTCTGAATACCAATTGCGCTGAAGGGTGTTCTTTTCACGAGGACATCTTTGCATCCCAGTTATCTCGATATTGTGTGTTTCCTGTTACAGTGGAAAAATGTGAGTGACATAAAGACCTTTGTAGAGAGGCAAGCAGCCTGTGATGAGCTGTTCAGAAGTGAAGAAGAGGAATACAAACTCTATGAAGCGGTAAAGTTTCTTATGCTGAGCACCGCCATCAAATTGTATGAAGACAGTGAGAAGGGCAAAGAGGTTCCTGTGTTCTCTTGGCTTTTGTTTGCTCGAGATACATCCAGCAATCCTTCCCAGTTAATGGAAAACCACTTGAATCAACTTGGTCACTCGGGAGGCCTTGAACAAGTAAGCACAACTCTTGCATTTATGGATCTAATATTTAATACCTACTGTAAAGGTAAACTTTAATCCAGTACAGGAAAAGGTAAATATTAATCCAGTACAGTCAGTAGCTTAACAGAACCCAGGAGGGCCTCATCACCACAACAGCCCGAACTAATAGAGCTGCAGGAAATTTGTACAGCCATTGGCCTAGTTATAAGCTTCATGTGATAACATCTTGGTTATGCTGTAAACATCTGCCTTTTCTGCATTTGAGTGTATAGTAGCCTGGTATGAAATAGAGATACTCTTTGCTTAGAATCTGTGGACTTGACATTAGGCAGCTGGCTTTGACGTAAGTTTTGATTTACTTAATTTTATTTAAATACCAATAATGCCACCTGTTATGTAAAGTATTCCCAGACTGTTTTCAGTAGAGATCACTTCTAATCTGATTCAAATTACCAGTTCAGTCAGAAAAAGCATATATGCAAGAGTATTTCCAGGTCACTGAATCCCATACGTTTGATTTGTTTTTATTATAAGAATTTTATTAAATTTCAAGCAAAGATTAAAAACTACAGAAAAACAAAAAACTACGAAGAGAAAAAGAAAAAAAGAAACTAAAAAGGTGTAGACAAGACAAGACACAAGAGAATTTTTTTTTAAGTTACAGAAAGAGGTGACTTCCAACTTTTAACAGCAAGGATATACCACATACGTTTGATTTGTTGATCCAGTTCAACTTTCCAGTTTAGCCAGCTGGATTTGGAGTTTCTATCAGATCAGCCTTTGATCTAATCTCTAGACTGGTTTTGCACGTCCCTAATGCTCAATATTTAAAATCCCCTGTTAATATAACATAAATATTATATACTAAAGTAATATGATAGTGGCCATGAGTAATATGTCAGATGCTGAGTGAATAGAAGTATCTTCTTCATTGTATCAGGCGTTTCCTTAGAACCTGCACAGTCTGTTCTGATTTATATGGTATTTACATGGTATAGAGTCAGGATACTGATGCTGCTGCTGTAAATCTCTTGGTGACTTCATTGAAAAAAATGGTACTTGTAACAAGATGATACCTTGTGGAAATCCCTGGCTTGGGGTTAGAGATCAAAAAGTGTCTAAAGGCTTATAACACTGAGTACCAGACCAAAAAAGACTGCCTGGCAGAATTCTGCACTTAACTGTGCCAACATAAATCTTTCTGCATGTATTGCAGATCCATTGCTATAGAATTGACATGGGTGGTATGTTGGTTACAAGTCATTAATGTAAACCTTAACAAATCCTTATAGAGATTAAATTATAGAGTAGGCAATATTGCGTAGGAGGGTGCAATAACTTGGAAATATCTTAATTGTAGCTTTGTTCAAGCAATAGTTCCTGCACATTTGGATTTCAACATTTAAGGAGTGGTGATACTGGTGACACTCCTGAAGAACCAGTCTCCATATGTACAGCTCTCTTGCCTGCAGTGGGGAGACTTTGCATACACTTGAGGGCGGGCTTCCATATGAGCTGGAACTGTTGAGATTTATGCAGGAAGAAGGCTTCCACTTCAAGAGGATTAGTAACAGTTCATCATATTAAAAGCGAATGTAAATCCCCTTAAGAAAGCGAAGGATCAGAATATGAGCATGAAATTTGTTTTGCCTATATGTTGGCATGATAGATATGTTGGCATGATAGATACAGATAAAGGACAGGCGTGCTCAGTATGCTTTAGTTTGACTTTTCTTTCCCTCTATGTAGTCAATCTGCCAGATTTTGTATAAAAGTACCTCAGGGTCATTATTCGGTGTTTGAACAGCAGCTGGTGTGTTCATGCCTATCTGAATAAGGGATATTGGAACACTGCTTATTGGTTCTTTTAAAAAGTGTGGGAATAGGTTTTTTATTTATTATTTTTATTAAACAGATTTATAAGGCCGCCCAACTCACACACGGTGACTCCGGGCAGCTTACAGAATTAAAAACCATAAAAACACAATAAACACCCCCCCAGCGGCAACAAACACATTCATACCAGCCACTTGATCTGCTCCGAAGCAGCTTGGGGTCCCCAGGCACGTTGACAAAACCACGTCTTCAGAGCCTTCCGGAACAGAAGCAAGGAGGGGGCCAATCTTATATCTGGGGGAATGATGTTCCAAAGGGAGGGAGCCGCTACGGAGAAGGCCCTTTTCCTTGGTCCCACTAGATGTACCTCCCTAACTGAAAGGATCCGCAACATACCCTGCCTCCCCACTCTGGTGGGCCGGGTGGATGTGACTGGGGAAATGCGGTCCTGCAAATAACCTGGCCCCAAGCCATGTAGGGCTTTAAAGGTGATAACCAGCACCTTGAATTGGACCCGGAAGCAAATCGGCAACCAATGCAGCTCCCGCAAAAGAGGTAACACATGGGCAAGTCTAGGCTTGTGCAAAACTATGCGGGCCGCTGCATTTTGAACCAACTGAAGCTTCCGGATACTTTTCAAGGGCAGCCCCATGTAGAGTGCATTACAATAGTCCAATAACAGGTTGTCTTAAGTGTGGTATGGTTTACTAATAATATTTTATGTACCGTAAAGTTATTTGGATTCTGAATGGTTATCTGCATGTACCCAAAAAGTTGCATCATTTATTTCTAAACAATGCATTGTATGAGAGGCGTTGTATGAGAATGGGAGCCAAGTTGTTGCATTCTAGACAATTTATATGTAGGTGGAATTTTAAAAGTCAGTCCATGAGGACTTCCGGTGGGGAACATGGCCGACTGAACAGCTGTGTCCGCGAGCTCTGCGGACAGAACTGACAACGCAGTGTTTTTTTGGGGGGCTCAGGCAAGTTTACCTGAAGCCCAGAGCTTTTTCATGAATAAAGAAAAAGCTCAGAATCATCCCATCTGTCCTCCAAAACGTCGCCTTGCAGCCTGAGAATCGCAAACAGCGTTGGCGATGATCCGGTAAGAGACGATGGGAGGCTGGGAAGCCACCATTTCCAACCTGCACTGTAGCCTTAAAGGGACATTAGGTCGAGCCACCCCATTTCTAAACCACCCAATTTATATTTTTTTAAAGTTTTTGTACCCTAAGAGAGGCTTTCTACAACAAAAAGAAGCAGACTCTATTGGTGCTTATCATTATTTCTGAATTAAATTTTTTAATTTTTTTTAAAGTTTTGGCTTCATTTCCCGTTTAAATATTAAGGACAACTGAGATAATAGCGTCCCTATTATTATTTTTGTACTGAATTTGAAGGATTTAATATTTTCCTACACGCTGAATCTACTGTTTTGAATCCTCGGTTTTCTGCTTTCACTTTCCTTGGGAGTTGTCTATTAGCTTGTTAACTTGTTAGTATACCTTCTGTTGTGTCAATTTCATTCGGAAGTTTTTCATTAACTTATTAACTCCTATCTACTGAGTCAAGTATCTAGGGGGCGCCATAATCTACTGCCTGAAATATGGAGGCTGTTAAGGAGACTTTTTCAGAGTCTTGTTGTGAGCCTGAGCAGACCCTCAAAGAGAGTTTTTCAGATTTCTGTCAGGCTATTATGCAGAATATTCGGGACATTGGGGAAGAAATGATTTCTAAAGTGTGTCATCTGGTTGAAGATGTTATGGAAAAAGATGAAGATTTTGCCAAGGATGAAGAGGTTTCTACTGACTGTGAGACTGAAGTAATGCTAGAAGAAGATTATATTTTGGTGCTGAAAGGGTTAAAGCGACAGCCCAAGTTGCAAATTACAAAGGGAGTTGTTTTTCTGGGGAAATGTTATGGGAAAGAAGAGGATTGGTTCTGTGGGAAGCTGCCTGAATTGCTAATCATAAATAGAGCTGTTTTCTTGAGGGATTGTTATGGGAAAGAAATGAATCTGTTTTGTGGGAGTTTTTTTCCTGAGAAGTCTGAGTTTTCAAGGGGGGCAGTTGGGCTGTTTGATTTTTGTAAGAAAATTGCCTTGTATGTAACAGGGAGATATGTAAATGTTTTGGTATATTTTGAAGTGGGGTAAAAATTTAAGAATGTTTAATTGAATTGACAATGAGGTTATTATGATTTCATTTCTCTTTAACGATTTGGCTTAAGTTTTATTGGATTTTTTTAAAGGTTTGTTTGATTTGTAAGATTTATAAGGTATCTATAAGGTATAATAATTGGTGTAAACCGCCCAGAGTCCCCTCCGGAATGGGAGGAGATGGGCGGTGATATAAGTTAGAAATATAAATAAATAAATAAATAAATAAATAATTGCTTGGTTTAATAGGGTTAAGAATGTTGTAGTATTATTATAAAAGTAGACAATTTATATGTTTTTATAATTTGATTTTTATTATAGTGGACAGAAGTATATACTGCAGAATAGTGGTAGGAAGGAAATAATTAAACAAATGTTATTTTTGGGGGGAGGGAAGCTGAGCTAGAGATTTATATATTTCTTTCATATATATATATATATATATATATATATATGGAGAAGGAGCAATTGTATTAATGATTTGTATATGTGTTAATGGAAGGATTTATAGAAATAATGTGATCTTAGTTTGATATAGAGTAAGGGATTGAATATGGAAATTGTTGTATATTCTTGTTGAAAGTTGGAAGTCATTTCTTTACGTAATCTTCAAAATTCTTTTTTCTTGTGTTTCACACCTTTTTAGTTTTTCTTTTTTCTTTTTGTAGTTTTTTTTCTTTTTTGTAGTTTTTATCTTTGTTTCAAACTTAATAAAATTCTTATAAAAAAAAAATAAAAGTCAGTCCAGGAGAAAACGTTCTAATTATATTCTTTGGCAGTTACAAATAGACCAATGAGCTTGCAGTCTCCCAGTTGTTAAAATGTGATTGAGGGTTTTGGCCAGAGAAAACAAAAACAACACACAGAGTTGAGAGTTGAAAGCAGACAAAGAAAAGCTTGAGGTTAGCAAAAAGCATCAGTGGCGTGTGACAGAAGGAGGTATAAAGAAGAAGCAGAGCTGAAGTTGTAGAAGAACAAAGATCTGGGTGAGAAGACATTGTAGGAAGGTCTCCAATCAGATTGTTAGTTGAATGCAGTTGGCTTTCAGAAGCTTGTAGAGTAGAGTAGAGTCTTTAGAGTTTAAGGTAGGTAGCTTGATGGCCACCAGATGTGTTGGGTTAAAATTCTCATAGTCTTTTCTCCTTTGGCAAGCTGCTTGGACTGATGGGAGTTGAAGTCAAAATATCCAGAAGATACCAAGTTGCTTAGGCTTGCCTAAATTTGAAATAACTGAAACTGCAGGGGCAGATATGCCTACAGAGATGGGGTTCCTTCTTGCAGCTGTTCAGAAACTTAGCTGTATGCACATACAGTAGGTCAAGGTACTTCTTGCATGCTTGACACTGTGTGTGTGTAGTTTCCTATGTAGATCAGGAGTCTAAGAGCATGGGGAGGGAAACCTATTTCCTTACACATTTTTATTCAAATGAATCAAAACTGCCTCAATATTTGTCTCTTTATAACATCAGATTTTGTTCTCCCTCCCACCCCTTAGGTTGAAATGTTTCTCCTAGCCTATGCTTTGCAGCATACCATCCAGGTTTATCGACTGTACAAGTACAGAACAGAAGAATTCATCACCCTTTATCCCAATGATCCAGAAGAAACCTGGCCCATGGTAACCCTTATAACAGAAGATGACAGACATTATAATATTCCTGCTCGAATGTGTGAAGAGACCAGTTTATAGTAATTACGATTTCTTTCCAGTTATATAAACTGAATAAATGGTTTAAAAGCAAGCTTCTTAATTTCTAATATTATTTGGATTGTGACAGTTAATTTAACACCACTTTGGGTCAACTGAAATCAAATGCCTTACAACATATCTTTCACCAAATTATCTTATACACTCCATAGTTTTTCCTGTTTATTTGTGGTATTGCTTACTTGAAAGTGTGCCGTCAACTTGGTGTCAATTCTTAGTGCCCACATAGATTTTCTCCAGGACAATCTGTCTCTGACTTGGTCCTTCAGTTCTTCTAATGGTGCACTCATTGCTGCTGTAACTGAGTCCATCCACCTTGCTGGTGGTCTTCCTCTTTTTCTCTTTCCTTCCACCTTTTTCAGTATTATAGACTTGTCTAGAATATTTATGGTATACATTTCTTAAACAAGATTAATGAAGATGGAAACATTGCTGTTTTTCCCCAAACAATGAAGCCACCTATTATAGTATCAATTACTTAAAAAAATCAAACCAAATCTTCACCAAAAATTATGCTAGTCAGCTTTTACACTCTTCTTTTATTATTCAGCTTGCTGGTCAAAGCATAAAAATAATTTTTGTTCAGCAGTACAAATGTAGATGTAGATGGATGTGTCCACAAGGCATTCAAAATATCCTCATTTGCACATGCCCTGCAATTTTTTCAGCTACATACAAATTCTCCATATGTAGGATCAAGACATTATAGCTTAAGAACACCTGAAATGTACCACTGCATTACTTTTTGCTTTGGTCTGCTGTGCTCTTCATTTGGGGCAATTAATGTAAAAACTGAGGCCAGTGTTGTATTTGCACAACATGCTAAAACTCAGTTTGCTGAATTAATCCAATTGCATAGGTTTCACAACCCATTGAACTATACTTTAAAATAACTGGCTAGTTATTAACTGTAATTAGCCAATCACATTTCAAGCTATTGCATGGTGCAAACCCAGTTTAAAAATTGGAAATCTGGTATTCTCCAGAGTTTTGGACTACAATCCCCATAAACAAAATTGTGCTGGCTAGGGTTCATTTTAGTTGCCCAACATCTGAAAGGCCCTTGGCCTTCAACCTTGAATGAGAGGTACGTAGGAAAAATGATTGAGTCATCTTCACTCCTTAGGCATCCTTGGTTAGGATTTACTTCCCCATAGAGGGAAAATAAGCTTGAAAATTAGCTTATCTCTACTATATAGAAGTGATTTTCCACTGCCTTCTGTTTTGTTGTTTATTCGTTCAGTCGCTTCCGACTCTTCGTGACTTCATGGACCAGCCCACGCCAGAGCTTCCTGTTGGCCGTCGCCATCCCCAGCTCCCCCACGGTCAAGTCCGTCACCTCCAGAATATCATCCATCCATCTTGCCCTTGGTCGGCCCCTCTTCCTTTTGCCTTCCACTTTCCCTAGCGTCAGCATCTTCTCCAGGGTATCCTGTCTTCTCATTATGTGGCCAAAGTACTTCAGTTTTGCCTTTAATATCATTCCCTCAAGTGAGCAGTCTGGCTTTATTTCCTGGAGTATGGACTGGTTTGATCTTCTTGCAGTCCAAGGCACTCTCAGAATTTTCCTCCAACACGAGATACTGGTTTCCGGTGAGGAGAAGATGGCAGCAGGCTGAGTTCTAGAATTCACAGCGCAGAGTTTCTTTGGCGTCTTGGAACGATTTTCTAAGACAAGCGGTGATTTCGGGAGAGAGGAATTGCCGGTGAATTGCTCTATAGGCTTCCAAACAGCTGAGACACACTGGGGAAAGAACGAGACTTCATTTCACTTTCAGAAGGCGAGATCAGCTGGGAAGCGTGAGTACTACATAGTAGGAGCCGCTGCTGAAGCCTTTTTTAAAAAGGCAATACTACTGAACTCATCTTTAAAAGGAATTAATAAGAATCTAACAAAAGTAACGGAAGAGGCTATCTAATATTGTGGAAAGACTGGGGCTCTTGGTGAGTTCTTCATTATTTTGACACCTGAACAAGAACTGAACTTATTTATTTATTTATAGCAGCCATATTTTTCTATCTCCACTCTGTTTCTGTTATTATTAAGATAAAAGTATAAGTTAAATTAACAAAATAATCATGAATACTAGAAAGCAAATGCGAAGGGGGTCTGGAGAATGTGATGGATTGAAAGCTATGTTTGAAGAATATACATATAAAATTACACAGAATATTACTCAAAATGTAAACCAAATGTTGGGGAAAAAACGATTTTGAAAAGAGGCTGGAACAAAAATTAGATAAGATGGATAAGAAAATGGAAGGGGAAATCAAAAAAGTCAGTGACAGGGTGGACTTGTTAGAACATGAAAGAGAAAAAACTAGACAGATTGGCATTATTGGAACTGTGGGAGAAGGAATATTGTTTAATACTTAGAGTACCAGAAGGGAAAGAAGAAGAAATGGAGGAAAAGATAATACAAACTTTGGCAAACTTAATTGGGAAGAAGAGAGGATGGAGGAAGAAATAGAAAAGATTTTTCGTATAAATTCTAAATATGCCAATACACATCACAAACCAAGAGATATATTAATAGAATTTTTGAGGAAAAAAACAAGAGATATGATATTACAAACACATTTTGATAAAAGAATTAACATTGGGGCAGAAGATAAAATTGTATTAAAGGAAGTACCAATAAGAATTCTAAGAGGAAGGAATACACGTTTTTGACTGATATATTGAAAAGAAGTAAAGTTCCTTTTTGATGGGAAAGATTAGAGGGGGTGAGCTTCACATTTCAACAAAGAAGATATAAACTCACTTCAATTGCAAAGGCAAAAGACTTTTTAGGAAGACATGGAAAGGATTTAGAACAGGATAAAGGTAGAATTGGAAGAAGGGAAAATGTAACGCAGAGAGAAGGAACAGCCTCAAACTCTAAAGAGTTTGAGGAATTACTTGCACATGCATGATATGGATCTAAAGTGCCTTACGTGGAATATAAATGAAGCTAATGCTCCACAGAAAATTTTTTTTTTCATTATTTAAATAAATTAAAACGATGTGATTTGTATACAGGAAACACATATTAAGAAAATAGATATAAAATATCTGGTGAATAAAAATTTGGGAAAAGAATTTCTGTCTGCTAATGTTAAAAAAAATGGAATTGTAATTTATATAAAACCTCATTTGAAACCAAAGTTGTTACTTACAGATGAGCATGGTAGATATGTAATAATTAAAATAGAAATACAAGGAACTAAAATGATTGTAGTAGAAGTGTATGCTCCAAATGATGATAAAAATAATTTTTATAAGAAATTATTGGATGAATTGTCAGCTTTCTCATACTCAAGCTGGTGCATGATGGGTGATTGGAATGGAGTTACTACACCATTAATAGATAGAAGGTCAGAACAACAAATTAAAAGTAAACAAGGAAAATTACCCAAGTCTTTTTTTGAATTAGTGGAGAATTTGGCACTTGTAGACTCTTGGAGACATAAAAATGGATTGGCAAAGGATTACACTTTTTACTCAGAGATATATAAATCATTTTCTAAAATAGATATGATTTGGATTTTAATGGATTTAGCAAATAAAATTTCTAAAGTAAATATCTTACCAAAAACATTTTCTGACCATAACCCGGTTAGTATAATAATAAAGAAAAGTTCTAGAAGCTACAGGTGGTGATTGAATGAAGCCATTTTGAAAAAAGAAGAGGTAGTAGAAAAAGGTAAAAAAAAAGTTAAAAGAATTTTTTAAGATTAATTTAAAAAATGAAGTCAATATTGAACCGGTCTGGGACACCAGTAAAGCATTTACGAGAGGTCATTTTATTTATTTTAATCGGGCTATAAAGAAAAAATTTCAACAAAAATTACAAACAGTTCTGGATCAAATTAAATTAAAGGAAAAAGAATTACAGGAAAACCCTTCAGATAATAAAACAGTTTACCAAATTAAATTATTACAACAAGTGTCAATGTTAACAGTAAAAGAAATTGAAATAAAATTGAAATATGCTAAACAAATTTTGAATTTGCGAACAAAACAGGAAGATGGCTGGCATATAAAATAAGGAAAGATAGGGAGAAAAAATGATTACTAAAATTCAGGAAAATAATGTAGAATTAGTAGATAATAGAAAAATTAAAAAAGCATTTCATAACTTTTCAAATCTATATGAACAACAGGAAATTTCACTGGAAAAAAATTATGAATATTTGACTAAACAAAAGTTACCAAAATTGTCACAAACATAGAAATCAATAGTTAATAGTCCAATAACAACTCAAGAAATTTTAGAAGCAATAAAGAAAGTTAAATTAGGGAAAGCACCAGGTCTTACCTAAAATATTCTTACCTAAAAGACAAATAAAAGATAATATAAAGATTGTATTAGACATTATAGCAGGGCTTTCCAAAGTGCCGCCGCTGGCGACACACGCGGCGGCGGCGCGCACGTACGGCGGCGACGCGCACCTACGGCGGCGGCGCGGGGGGAGTGTGGCGGCGCGGGGGGCGTGCGGCGGCGCGGGCGTGCATGGCGGCCGCCGTGCGTGCACCTGCCACCGTTCCGGGTGGTGTGGCAACACACCATGCTGTGTGTGGCGACACACTTTTGTGTCGCGACACACAGTTTGGAAAGCTCTGCATTATAGAATACGCACAATATCATAATGAAAATCAGATAGCTTTGATATTTTTAGATGCGGAGAAAGCATTTGATAATTTAAATTGGATTTTTATGTTTAAGGTATTAGAAAATATGGAATTTGGAGAGTTATTTATAAAATGAATTAAATCAATTTATACAACTCAGAGCTAAAATTATTGTGAATGAAGAATTGACGGAAGATTGTAAGATAGAAAAAAGAACATGACGAAAGACTTCCGGGGTGGAGCGAATGGCGGCTAGGAGAACTGGATAGAGGCTCCGTAGTAAAAACAATATCCAATGCAGCTTAAGACCGGTTTTCGCAAAATAAATACTAGCGAACAACGGCAGAGAAAGCGGGATATCGGCTTCTCTGATAAAAAGAATTTCAGCGGCTTCGGAGGCAGCGGAGGCAGCGAGTCAAGTGTTTGTCGGCGTTTTGTGTTCTGAACGACTCGCGGAGAAAAAAAACAAGCCGGGAAGCCTGAAAGGGAAAGTGAAGCTGCGTGGTACTGTCTGAAATAGACAAACGCCGCTTTCGCTCACTGATACAAGACTGGGAAAGTATTAAAAGAAAGACCAAAAGCCTAAAATTCGGAACGAAGAAAAAAGCGAGAGACAGTTTGGTGAGAAGATTCATAGCTCCTATTTGTAAAAAACAAACTTAAAAAAAAAAAAAAAGACTGACTTAATTAATAATTTAATAAGCCATTTTGTTTTCTCTGCAAGACTGTTATTGCAAAATGAACTTTTTATTTATATAAAGCTAATTATAACTATATAAATTAGAGTATTTAACTTATATTGTTAAGCAGATAATTAGAAGTATATTTTGTTAAGTAGCTTAAAAATAAGTAAAAGCAATTAACAAGAGGTATATAAGAATATATAAGAATATATAGAGATATATAGAGATATAAGAAGTTGAATTCTTATAAAAATTGGGGGAAAAAATTGAAATAGAAAAGTAATACTCCATAAGGTAAAAACAAATAGAGATAAAGGTATTAAATATGAGTATGACTACAAGAAGACAAGGAATGCTGTCCTCACAAGCAAGAAGAGTTTCAGAGACAGGGGAGGGAGAATGGCTAAAGCCATTGTTTGAAGATTTTACAACAAAAACAACTCAAACAATAATGCAAACTGTGACACATGTTTTGGAACAAAAATTAGAAGGTTTAGAAAAGAGATTGGAACAAAAAATAAGGGAAATGGAAAAAAATTTGAAAGAAGAAATTCATGGAGTGAAGAAACAAACTGAAAAATGTGAGGAGAGAATAGATAAAGAAGAGGAAAGAATAATTATGTTAGAGTGTAAAGAAAAAGAATACTGTATTAGATTAAGAGGAGTGATTGAAGAAAAGGATGAAAATACAAGAGAAATTGTTATACAGATGTTAGCAAACTTAATAGAGTGGGAGGAAGACAGACTAGAAGAAGAGATTGAAAAAATGTATAGAATTAACTCTAAATATGCGATAATGTATAAAAAACCCAGAGACTTATTAATAGAATTCTCAAAAAAAAGAATAAGAAATATGATAATCCAAGCGTCTTATAACAAAAAAATAGAGATTGAAGGAAAAGATGTTACTATTTTTAAGGAAATCCCAGCAAAAATACTAAAAAAGAGAAAAGAATATAGATTCTTAACAGACATTTTGAGAAAAAATAATATAGATTTCAGATGGGAAATACCTGAAGGCCTTACCCTAACCTTTAAAGGCCAAAGAACTAAACTGAATTCAATCGTAAAAGCCAAAGAATTTTTAAAAAGATTTGAAAAAGAACAAACAAACCCTAAGGAACAGAAACAAGGAAGGAAAGAAGAAACTTTAAGTCAAAAAGAAGGAGAGGAATCTAACACAAAGGAGTTTACATCACTACTGACAAATGAGTGAGCTTAGAACAATTACTTGGAATATTAATGGAGCTAACGCTCCAATTAAAAGAAAACGAATATTTCAATTATTAAATAAATCAAAACCAGATATCACATGCCTTCAAGAAACTCATATCAGAAAAACAGATATAAACTATTTAATAAACAAGAAATTAGGAATAGAATTTATAACAGCGAATGAAAATAAAAAAAATGGAGTAGCTATATATATAAAATCCTATTTAATACCTAAATTAATAAAAAAAGACGATATAGGAAGATTTATTATAGTCGAAATTGAAAATCAAAACTCTAAAACTTTGGTAATTGGTATATATGCTCCAAATAATAATCAAAAAATTTTTTACAAAGATTTATCAAATGTCCTGGTAGAATATACCCAAAATAATTGGATTATGATGGGAGACCTAAATGGAGTAGTCTCACCAAAAATAGATAGAGAAACTAATAATCAAACAAATAAGTATCAAGGTAAACTACCTAAAGAATTCTTTGAAATGATAAACAACTTAACATTGGTAGATGCTTGGAGGAGCCAAAACAGAACAATTAGAGACTACACATTTTATTCCAATAGGCATAAATCAGCATCAAGGATCGATATGATATGGATATCAAAAAATTTAGAAAATAAAATTAAAGAAATTATAGGTGGAGATTAAATGAAAATATCCTGAAAAACAAGGAAAATCTGAAAGATTTAAATAAGAAATTGAAAGAATTTTTCCAATGGAATTTAAATACAGAAGTAAAATTAGAAATGGTGTGGGAGGCTAGTAAAGCCTTTATGAGGGGTCATTTTATATCCCTAAATAATTATCAAAGAAAAATAGCACAAAGAAAATTACAAACAATTCTAGATCAAATTAAGGAAAAAGAAGAAGAACTTCAGAATAAAAATAAAAATAAAAAAGAGGAAATTCTAAAACAAATTAAAATGTTACAATTACAATTGAAAATCTATATGACAGAAGAGATTGACAAAAAAATGAAATATATAAAACAGAAATTTCGAACAAGCAAATAAGCCAGGCAGGTGGCTGGCGTATAAATTAAGAAAAGAAAGAGAAAAAAGAATAATTTCTAAAATAAAGGAAAATAATGTGGATTTAATACACAATGAGGAAATTAAAAAAGCTTTTCATACCTATTATACAAAACTATATAAAAAACAACAAATATCATTGGAAAAAATCGAAGAATATATTCAGAAATGTAATTTAAAAAAATTATCTAATGAACAAAAAGAAATAACGGAAAATTTGATTACAACGCAAGAAATAGAGGACGCAATTAAAAAATTAAAAACAGGAAAAACTCCAGGTACAGATGGACTATCTGCAGGCTATTATAAGCAATTTAAAGAACAAATTATAATACCACTTAAAAATCTATTCAATTCAATATTAGAAGGAAACAAAATACCGCAATCGTGGATGGAAGCCAGAATTACTCTAATTCCAAAAGAAAACCAAGATCCTACAGACTGTCAAAATTACAGACCGATTTCCCTATTAAATAATGATTACAAAATATTTACTATGATATTAGCAGAAAGATTAAAGAAAATCTTGCAAGAACTAATTAATAAAGACCAAAACGGATTTCTTCCAGGTAGACAAATAAACGAAAATATACGCACAATTATAAATTTGGTAGAATACGCACATATCCATAACGAAAAACCAATAATGCTACTATTTTTAGATGCAGAGAAAGCTTTCGACAACATCAATTGGGATTTTTTAATCAAAACGTTAGAATACAGGAATTTTGGAGATAAATTTATAAAGGCAATACAAGCTATATATAGAATACAAAAAGCCAAAATTATAATTAACGAAGAAGAAACACAAGACTGTATCATAGAAAAAGGCACCCGTCAGGGATGTCCGCTATCTCCTTTACTATTTATATTAGTATTAGAATGTTTATTGGAAGAAATCAGAAAAGATGAAAACTTAAAAGGAATTAAAATTAAAAAAGAAACTTATAAACTAAAAGCGTTTGCAGACGATCTGGTCATAACACTGCAAAATCCCATAGACTCAATTGATAACTTAAACCAAAAAATACAAGAATATGGCGAATTAGCAGGATTTAAAATAAACAAACAAAAAACTAAAATGATAAATATAAATATGACAAAGAAAGATCAAATTGAATTAGAACAAAAAACTGGATTTCAAAACGTAAAACAAACAAAATACTTGGGAATACAGATAACTTCGAAAAATATAGATTTATTTAAAAATAATTATAATACAACATGGAAATTAAAAAAGATCTAGAAAAATGGAAATCGCTACAGTTATCTTTATTGGGAAGAATAGCTACTGTCAAAATGAATATACTACCAAGAACTTTGTATTTGTTCCAAACAATACCAATTGTAATAATAGATCTAACATTTCAAAAATGGCAAAAAGACATAGCAAAATTTATATGGCAAGGGAAAAAACCCAGAATAAAATTAAAATATTTACAAGATGCTAAAGAGAGAGGAGGATTGGGATTGCCAGATCTAAAATTATATTACGAAACATGTGGATTAGTTTGGCTAAAAAATTGGATAACATTGGAAGATACAAAATTATTAAACTTAGAAGGACATGATATTCGATTTGGTTGGCATGCATACATGTGGTATAATAAAAGTAAAATTAATAAGGCATTTAGCAATCATATTATAAGAAAATCATTATTAAAAATATGGAGCAAATACAAAAAGTCTTTATTACCAACTATATCATTGTGGATGTCGCCTCAGGAGGCATGTGCCAGGCAAGAAAATAGAAGTAACAATAAATGGTTGAGATACCAAAATTTATTAAAATTTAACGAACAAAATTATGAATTGAAAACAAGAGAATTAGAAAAAGAGGGTTCCATATGTCAATGGTTTACATATTTTCAAATAAAAGAACAATTTAAATTAGACAAAAAAGTGTTTAAATTTGAGAAGAGAGAAAAGAGATGGGACAATATATTATGGAACGAAAATGACCATTTGATTTCTAAATTATATAAAAAATTATTAGAAATAAAAACCAATGACATTAAAATAAAAAATTATATGATTAAATGGGAAGAAAACTTAAGACATGAAATTAGCTATGAAAATTGGCAAAATATATGGACAAAAAATATAAAATTTACATTGCGCAATAATCTAAAAGAAAATATATACAAAATGATATTTAGGTGGTACATGTCTCCTGAGAAGTTGTTTAAAATGAAGCATATTAATTCAAATTTATGTTGGAAATGCAAAACAAAAGTTGGTACAATGTATCATGTATGGTGGGCTTGTAAAAAAACAAAAAAATACTGGGACAAAATACATCTATGCATCTGTAAAATTTTGGAAACTAATATGGAAAAAAAACCAGAAATCTACTTACTTGGACTAATGGAAAAAAAGATGAACAATAGCAGTAAAAAACTATTATTATACCTAACAACAGCCGCAAGAATCATTTTTGCACAATACTGGAAACAAGAACATACTCCGACAATAGAAGAATGGATTATAAAACTAATGGAAATTACTCAAATGGACAGATTAACAAACTTAATGAAAGATGAAGAATTGGAGGACTATGAATCGATATGGAACCCTTTCCTAAAATATATACAAAAGGAATACATGATTAACTTAAGTGTATAAAACTATAAGTAAAAGAAAAAATAAGAGAAAAGCAATTGTATTAGAAGATTTGAATTGAATAAGATATTGAAACTTATGAAATATAAGGAAATAATTATAAAAAGGAAGTATGAAAAGGGGGGGGAAAAAAGGAAAGGGGGGGAACGGAATAAGAAAAGCTATGTAAATCAATATGAAACATAAAATTCTTCGAGAAGAAAACGAAGTATTTTAAAAATTTATATGTTGTCATATATTTCCTTTTTTTTTTCCTTTCTCTTTTTCTCTCTCCCTCTCTTCTTTCCTTTCTTCTCCCTTTTTTTTTATTTTATTCTTTTATCTTATTTTTCTTTATTTTATTTTTTTTTGTTTCCTATCTCTTTATTGTCCTTTTTGTATGTAAAAATGTCTGAAATGTAAATATGTTGTATACATTGTAAGTATGTGTATAATTGTTTATATGTTTAATAAAATTTATTAAAAAAAAAAGAACATGACAAGGCTGCCCTTTATCACCATTGATATTTATATTACTTTTAGAAGTCCTTAATAGTGATATTAGGGAAGATAAACGAATAGAAGGACTAAAAATTAAACAAGAAGTTTTTAAATTAAGGGCATTTGCTGATGATTTTGTTCTAATATTACAAAATCCTTTAGAATCAGTTGAATATTTAATAAAAAAACTGAAAGACTTTGGAGCATTAGCAGGCTTTAAAGTAAATAAACAAAAAATGAAAATAATCAAAAATATGACAGAATAATCAGGAAATATTAGAGAAAAAGACAGGTTTCAAAAATGAAAAGAAGATTAAATACTTAGGAGTAGTCATATCAAGACAGTGCTCTGTTACAAAATAATTATGGTAAGATATGGAATGAAGTAAAACAAGATATGACAAGATGGGGAAAATTACATCTATCTTTAATGGGGAGAATTTCCATAATAAAAATGAATGTATTACCTAGGATGTTATTCCTATTTCAAACATTACCAATTCTGCTAACAGAAACAATATTTAAACAATGGCAGAAAGATATTTCAAAATTTATATGGCAAGGGAAAAAACCAAGAATTAAGTATAAATTATTCCAAGATGATAAAGAAAGAGGAGGGTTGGGATTGCCGGATTTAAAATTATATTACGAGGCATGTTGTTTTATGTGGATGAAAGATTGGATAACGTTAGAAAATCAAAAATTGTTACAATTGGAAGGCCATGAATTGAGATTTGGGTGGCATGCTTATATATGGTACGATAAAGCTAAAATAAATAAAGAATTTAAAAATCATTATATTAGAAAGGCTATACTGAAGACTTGGGACAAATATAAATCTAGATTAACACCGAACATGCCATTATGGATATCACTGCAGGAAGCATTCACAAGAAGAGAAAGTATGGGGAAAAAAAAATGGTTAAGATACTGTATAAAGATCCAAACTATGAAGAAGATAAATTTGTGTTTAAGACAAGAGAGAAATTAGAAGCAGAAGGATACTTATGTCATTGGTTTACATATACTGTATGTAATTAATGGAGTGTTTTAAGTTAGATAAAAATTATAAATTTGTAAATGAAACAACATGTTTGGAAAAGCAATTATGTATGAATGATGAGCATATGATTGCGAAAATATATAAAATGTTACTACAATTAAATCTGGAGGATGAACAAGTCAAAGATTGTATGATTAAGTGGGCTAGAAATTTTGGGTACAATATTATGATGGAACAATGGGAAAGGATGTGGACAAGGTTTAAAATTTACATTGAGTTATAATTTAAAAGAATTTTTTTATAAAATGATGTATCGATGGTACTTAACACCGGATAAACTATCGAAAATGTTTAAAAATGTACCAAATGTATGCTGGAATGCTCACAGGAAGAGGGAACATTTTATCATTTATGGTGGACTTATAAAAAAGCTAAGAGATTTTGGGATCAGATACATAAGGTTATTCAAAAAAAATTGAAAGTAAATATAATTAAAAAACCAGAATTATTCTTATTGGGATTGATGGAAGAAGAATTAGAGAAAAGATATGGAAAGTTATTACTATATATGATTACAGCAGCAAGAATATTTTATGCTCAACATTGGAAGGAAGAACAAATACTAATAACAGAAGAGTGATAATTGATGAAAGATAAAAATATGGCTGGATTGAAGAAATCATGGCAACCATTTCTTGATTACCTAATGACAACAGAAAAAAATGATGTAATGATTATAGGCTTTGCATATTTAAGAATTGATTAAATAGAAATAATGGTAATATAGGTAGAACAAAGACAAGAGATTAATGTAATATAATTATAAGTATATCCATAATTGGGATAGTCGGAAACCACATTTTAAATATTTTTGGTGTTTCCTGGTGTTTGTTTCTGATTTGTTTTATATGTTGTGGGTGTTATATGTTTGTATGTTATTTGTTGCATTTAATGTATGTATTTATGTTTATTATATTGTTTTATATTCTGCTTTTACTATATTGTGAAATAAATAAAGGTTTTAGTTACAAAAAAAAAAAAAGAATTTTCCTCCCAACACCACAGTTCAAAAGCATCTATCTTCCTTCGCTCAGCCTTCCTTATGGTCCAGCTCTCGCAGCCATAGGTTACTATGGGGAATACCATTGCTTTAACTATGCGGACCTTTGTTGTCAGTGTGATGTCTCTGCTCTTAACTATTTTATCAAGATCTGTCATTGCTCTCCTCCCAAGAAGTAAACGTCTTCTGATTTCCTGGCTGCAGTCAGGGTCTGCAGTAATCTTTGCGCCTAGAAATACAAAGTTTGTCACTGCCTCCTTGTTTTCTCCCTCTATTTGTCAGTTATCAATCAAGCTGGTTGCCATAATCTTGGGGCTTTTTTTGAGGTTTAACTGCAACCCAGCTTTTGCACTTTCTTCTTTCACCTTCATCATAAGGCTTCTCAGCTCCTCCTCACTTTCAGCCATCAAAGTGGTATCATCTGCATATCTGAGATTGTTAATGTTTCTTCCAGCGATTTTAACTCCAGCCTTGGATTCATCAAGCCCAGCACGTTGCATGATGTGTTCTGTATACAAGTTGAATAGGTAGGGTGAGAGTATACAACACTGCCGTACTCCTTTCCCAAACTTAAACCAGTCCGTTGTTCCATGCTCTGTTCTCACCGTTGCTACTTGGTCGTTATACAGATTCCTCAGGAGGCAGACAAGATGACTTGGTATCCCCATACCACCAAGAACTTGCCACAATTTGTTATGATCCACACAGTCAAAGGCTTTAGAATAGTCAATAAAACAGAAATAGATGTTTTTCTGAAACTCCCTCGCTTCCACTGCCTTCTACCAGGACGTTTTGTCAGCTTCTCAGTCTAGTATACAGCTCTGGAGTTCCCCATCCAAGTATTAGCCTGGCCCAACCTGTTTAGCTTTATGACATTAGCCAAAGTGCTACCCCCTAGCTGGGCATCTTTTTTATATATTCCCAGATAAGGGAATGAAGACAGCAGAACTACTGTGGTCTAACAAAAGTAGCAGTATGAAGGAAACAGAACAGCAGGTTTCAGCTTTACCTCAGGGTAAACATCAAGCAGTAGTGATTCTACTCTTGTTTATTTACTCCTACATCAGTTCAGCTGAATTCAATTGGATTTACTCCCAGATCTGTGAATGCTTTATAGGTATATTGGATTAATTTACTTTATCACACCAATTGCAAATAGAGGCCAAGAGTTTCTTGGGCTGAGTAGTATCATTGGTGTTGGGTGGGGGTGGGGGATAGTGTTCCCAAAGTGACTGGGTTCAGGACAAAAGTACATTGATTTAAATAAATACAGTAGTATGATATCTCATTGTCCATCACATTATAATTACAGTACTATCAGGGCTCAACTTTTACAGGGCTTTTCTTGGGGGAATCGCACCCAAAACGTGGGTGTTGTGCACTCCTCCAATATGGAACAGCTGAAAATTGTTATTTGGGTGACTTGCCAGTAGGTGTCATTATAGGAAAGAGACTTATACAAAAAGTTCCCCATGTTTCCTTCATAGGATAGTTTCATACAATTTCCATTGGAGAGCTCATGTTTAAAATAAAGCTCTTTGGTTTCTTTTAAGATCATCTACTGCAGTCTAAGTGTGACTAATCTATTGCACAGTATGGATTATCAACATACAACAATGGTGGTTTGTTCAAATGTTTTCCTAACTGCCCCATCCAGACGTTCATAATTGTATTTTGTAAGGATTGGTTGGCACTGAAATCTGTTGCATAAACCCTAAGCAAGTGAGAATTGGCAGTAATGGAACTGGTTCATTAGGAGGTTGAAACTTTTCTCTATTATTTTTAACTGTTTGAAGGAGTTTGGTCTACAGTGCAAGCGATACAGACTTTTGCATCTTCACCAGTTTTCACTTAGACAAAACATGATTTTCTTCTGTAAGTGAAGTATTTTTGTAAGCATTCAAAATACTAAATATCTGAATCAAAAGTTACATTTTAAATTATTTTTCTATATAATTTAAGATTACCTTGCTGGTTTCTTTTAAAATAAACTGTGGCTCTTTTTACAAGCCATATTGCCCCCCCCCCCCATTTCACCAGAGTTTCAGATGTTCATATAGCTATCTGAACAACTCTAAGGTGCAATGCTTGGTCTGGACCATTGGCTTCCATAGATTTACTTGCTACTTTTTTTGGGGGTGGGGCTGATTTCAGAATTTAGCATCATAGAATTGGAAGAGTACTTGGAGAGCCATCTCTTTCTGCAGGCTGTGCAATACAAGATAAGGGTACTGCATTCTTGCCAGATGCCCCCCCCCCCTCTGCTAGTATATATCTCCATCATGCCTGGAGGTAGGCAGCCTGCTTTGTTGCTACGGAACTCACTCTATTACAATTTTCCCCCTAAATTTTAGCTGAAACACATGTTCCTGTAATCTATCACCAATAGTTCTAGTCATATCTCTGACCAACAGAGAAGAAATCTGCTCCATCGGGGTCCCCAACCGTAGCAACTTGAAGATGTGTGGACTTCAACTCCCAGAATTCCCTAGCCAGCATTGCTGGCTGGGGAATTCTGGGAGTTGAAGTCCACACATCTTCAAGTTGCTAAGGTTGAGGAACACTATCAGATACAGAAAGGCTACTAGCGTATCTTGCCTTAATGTTCTGTTTTGTAGACTTGACATCCCAGTTCTTTCACTCAGTTCTTCTAGATTAATGGATTCTTCATCTCTCACCACTCTGGTCACCTTTTCTGGGCACATTCTGTTTCTCGGTATGTATGTATGTATGTATGTATGTATGTATGTATGTATGTATGTGGCCACCCAACTTGATTGCTACTCTGGGTGGCATACAATATTAAAGCAATTTGAACAGAATCAAAAGAACAAGAGTCATTCGGGAAAAAATCCACAATCTTTACAAAGAGCCATTTAAAACACAAGTGGTCTATCATCCCACTCTAGCCCAAGTCCTGGGGGAACAGCCAGGTTTTAAGCATTCTTTTGAACAAGGTCAGGGTGGTATCATTAACTTATGGCATCCTGCAACTCGAATGGGAAAAAATAGTGTAGCATTACTTCCTATGAGCTGGACCTCATACACACACACTAAGACTGCAGTCAATCTTCCAGCATGGATCAGTCGCAAAGCTGAAATAGCTTTGAAGTCAGGCAGAATGGTTCTTCTGAAAAACCACTGTCTTCCTCACACACCTGAGTTTAGATGATCAGATTCCAGATTATATGGCACCTGCTCTGACAACTCCCCAGATTCTTTTAAATGAAATTAAGCATCGACATTCAGGAGCTGGCCCTGTAGGACTATATCTATGTTTGCACCATACACTAAGCCCCAACATTCCTCCATGTTCTTTTAACCAAGCCTTGAGTCTTACCATGCTTTATGATTCTGAAACAGGAGCTTTTCAAGTAATGCAAACTGGATGTTGAACCCAAGGCATGTCCTAGCCTACAGAGTCTGGTTTGTGCAAACCCCAGACAGCAATGTTGGTTTTGAACAAAGCAGTGAACCTCAAACTGCAGTTAAACAGCAGTGATTGATGGCAGCTGAGTTGGAAGCATGTGAACCATGTTCTGCAGATATAACCCAGGGGAGTAGGAATTAAATTAAAATGCAATGTTTGTATTTTAGCTTAAGCGTAAGCACCATTTTATTAACCATCCTGAAGCAGCTGTTCTGCCTAGAGATTTTGAAAGTGAAAAAGGAAATCTTAATAGACCCCCCCCCCTTTATTTTGTGCAGTGCTTAAAATATTTATTATAACAACTCAACCAATAAACTAAAATGTCAGGTTGACAAGCACCTGGAGATATGTTTGCCACATGTAGAGGCTGGTTTATTATTTAGAGGCTTTTCAATATTTCTAGTCTTACCTTAATAACTGAAGTTTTAAAGACATTTATTCTACTTGAAGGCAAAACAATATTTTGCAGCAACTTAACACTAACTGTTACTAAAAGGAGTCTCTGTCAAAAGGCTTTGGGATCTACTTGGAACTCTTGTTATTTTAGTAATGCTTCTCCAAATGATGCGCTGGACATCAGCATCCCCATTCCCTAGCCAGTATAGAGATGATGCTGAAACCTGGTGGGAGACAGGAGACTGACGGCAACCTCAACCAACAAAAATCAAATACCAGACCTTGAAGCACGTGGAGGAACTGAGCCCCAAGTTCAGAACTGGCCTTAATATAGTCCATAATGTGCTTCAGACAGAACTAGGAGAAGTCACATTATTGAAAATGGTTGCCAGGTGTGTGTTCCTGCTTAATACGTATAATGAACAATGCCTTAGAGATTCTCAGGTTGTACATCTTGCTAGGCTGAAATGTAGTTAGTTAATTTGTTGACCAGGCTTAGTGCAAATTCAGACAATTCAACCAGCATGGGTAGTTTATAATTCCATGTACTGCCCAAACATAGGTAGTTGGGTTAATTCAGTATGGGTTAGTGCAGAGCTTTCCAAACTTTTCGTGTCGGTGACACACTTTTTAGACATGCATCATTTTGTGACACCCTCTTACAGCAGGGCACAAGTGAGGCACTAGGACCTGTGAGGAATCCTGGCAGGGCTCGGAGGCAGCAGCAGCCGCGACACACCCAGACACTGCAGCCGACACACTAACGTGTCCCGACACACAGTTTGGAAAGCTCTGGGTTAGTGTTGTGTGTGATCATGGCTATTCTGTATGTGATTATTGCCTTAAGACTAATTTCTAGCAAATATTTTGTGCTCTGGTACAGTCGATAGTGGCACATTTTCTGAAGATTACTCTGAGCTCCCTGCAACATTTACTTAACCGTTCTGTGTGCAGAGAAAGCCTTGGCCCCTTTAGGAAGGCAGTGAAGGTCATCCCTTATTTCTTTTTTTTACTGAGTCTGTTATGAGGATTTTTTGTAGTTATTGTTTTGGTTCTTTTTGTTTTTTTAACTGCATAATATTTTTATTAACTCTATTAAAAATTGCTTTTATTAGTGCTGTTTGGAGATTACTGTAATCCACTTAGTGCCTGTTGATTAGGTCCAATACAAATTATAGACTAAATAAATATAACATCTAGCTAAATAGTAAATCATTTCTGCAGGGAACCTCTCCCAGGAACGCTTCCCTCATTTAAAGTTCAATAGTCATCGTGTAGGAAAATGGAAACATTTACGAATATTGGGTGTGCATAGACAAAGAGAAATAATATTGCACATACATTGACATGTGATATAGACATCAAGAAAATAATATGGATTATATTAAGAAAATATACTCTTATGTCCTTAACAAAAAACCTATTGTTGAACAGGTCTGAAAGCCTTTATTCTGCTGGGGCCTTTTTGTGTTATGTGTTATTAATCACCAAACCATTTCAGTTGAGAGCACTTTCAACAGATGTTGGTTTATCATCCAGGACTCCCTGGGTTGCTGGCATTCCCTATTATAATAGGAAAGTGTTCCCTACACACACACACACTTCTCTTACTTTGGGGTTGGCACTGCTGGACTGGCTAATATTTTTTGGGTGGGGCAGGTTTAGCCCTGAAGTTTCAGATGCTGACCCTGAACTGATACCATTCACTACTTTGTCTTATTCTATTTCCCTGACTGCAGTTCCAAGTACTGATTTGCAAAGGCACGCCATTTACCCAAAAGAATACACATCTTTACTGTTAATTTTCACCACACAAACAAGCTCTGTTTTGTATTTTTTTTTACTGAGCTTTGGAAAAAAAAGACATTGCAACCTAAAATAAATTACATATAATGTACAATATATATATATTTATACACATTCAATATGTATATACACACATATATTGATATAGGATTGACATATTATCTTTAAAGATGTCTTCTGATCGAAACTATCCACTTCCAAAATCTAGAAAACAGCTTTGTGCAAAATTAAATAAAATTATTTCACTGTTGTAAAGCTTATAGAAAAATATAATTTGTCTAAAGAAACCTTGAAATGTTTCAGTGTGTTTTGTCTTGTGTTGTCGTGTGAAATTACCAAATTAACCATGGGCACGGAGGGTCCCACAGCCCCCCTAACAGTGCACAGCTGCATGACAAGAGCAGGAAGTTCCCCAGCAAATACGGGTACCGCTTTCCACATCAATAGCTGGAGGCTGGTGTTGTCCACGCTAAAGCTGCGCTTGGCCTGCAATAACCCTTGTTAGCTATGTAACTGGCAATCCATGAAAGCCAATGGCCTGGCCAGGTGCAAGCTGGGTAGCGCATCCAAGTCACCAAAGCATAAGCAGTCCAATCAGGTTAATGGGTGACCAATGAAACCCTAATTCCACTGACAGAGACCCTCTTCCACAGCACTGCAAGATTTCTGTTTGGACCATTTTCCCAATGTAGGCTTTGATTTATTTAACACCATTCCATTTGGCAAGTTCCTCCTGAAGTAATATAGTCCTACCCAGAGTTTTCTAAAGGAAAAAGATATATTGTTATATTCGCTGTACAAGTTAGCACATATAGCAGTTTGTACAAACAGCCTTATTTTCCCCCTACCCCACAAGAGAAGATTACTACTTTGGTTTAAATATTGGGGTGTGCATGTGTGTGTGTGTGTTGCCACATTCCTTTCTAGAAACCACCTTATGAACAAATGCTTGCCCCTCATCTCAACTACAGTATCCTGCATAGCATCAAGTATGAGAACAACAATCTATCAAATATAAAGTTTTAGATAGGACACCAATATTGTAGTAAAGCTTCTGATTTAAAGGTCCACAATTGTTTTTAGAAAACAGTTACAAGGTTAGTGTAATACAGATGGTTCACAGTTGACTACCAAAGGAAAACTCTCTTTTGTATCATAGGTCATATAATCAACCCTAAACATTACTCTTTATTTAGTCTTATTCTGTATTTATCAAGGTCTTTTTAAGATATTTCATCTCTCATTCACTCTTTTTTGACTCAGGATCTTGTTTGGTAGTGTTAAACAGTATACAATATATTACACTGAATGTTAGAAAAGCCAATCTCAGGGATCCACCATGATACAGATCAACAGAGTAAGGTCATGTTCAGGCAAGCAAAATAAAGCTAATGTGTCCCCCCCTCCCCAGGTTGTATTTTTTTATATTTCATTAACAATAATAAAAAGAAACGGGGCAAGTAAGGAGAAGATGCAGGACGGCAGAACAATCCATGAATCAACAGAGAGACTTTGGCTGACAAAGGAAAATGTCCCAAGAACAGAGGCTTCCTCTGCTGAATAGCCGCCGCGTCTTTTGTGATTGCATGAAATGGGAGAAAAAAATCCAGTTGAAGGGGAAGAAGAAAAGAAAAACAGAGACTGTTCCTTTAAGTTCCTCATCCATGCCAGCATACTTGGTATGCTATGAATTCATTATCTGAAACCTTTGGAAGCAAGGCCTCGTTATTAAAAGTAAAGTGTGAGAGAAGAAATAAACTTCCAGTTCTCCCTGCAGAGTTTTCATTTATTATTCATTGTCTTCTCTCATTTCTACGATGTCCGTCATTTCTTCTGTCTGAGGCATGTCAGTCATTGCTGAGTCTTCACCTTCTGTTGCAGTCTCATTATCATTCCTCTTCTTTTTCTAGGTTGAAAAAAAAAACGGAATTGTAGGAGATGGCCTGCAGGCAAGCTGGTTGCCTGCCAGCCAGCCAGCCAGCCTGCCTGCGTTCCTTCCTTCCTTCCTTCTATCTCTGGATGGCTTAGAAAAACACACATGTAACACGTAAAATTATAAAGCGTTAAAAGTAAATGCTAAATCATTAAACTCTAAAGAGATTTTAATCTCCTTCTTAAACTGTAATAAAGAGGAAGCCAGCCTCAACTGCAAGGGCAATTTATTCCACAATGTGGGCCCTGCCACAGAAGAAGCAGAATTAGTTCCTGAAGTTGGACATATTCATGGTGAGACCTGCAGAAGGCGTGCCCTTGAGGAGGGCAGGGCAGACTTTACAGGGGATCCTCCAGGTAATTTGGTCATGTACAGCTTTCTACACTAAAGCGAGCACCCTGAACTGGGCTTAGAAAGCAAATGGCAGCCAGTGTAGCTGTTCCCACACAGGAGTGATATGACATCTCCTAGAAATGACACCTGACATCCATTAACACTCAATTTTGAGCCAGCTCCAATTTTCAAATTTTGAACTGTGAAACTGTAACTGGCTCTGCCAGTTCAGGCCCAGGTCATACATGATATTAAACGTGGATGACCTTGGTAGGAGCAGGATGAGGGTAGTGCATCCACCCTTGCTTTCCATGATCTCTCAGTGGCTTTCGATATAATTGATAATGGTACCTTTCTGGACCACCTCAGGGACTTTGGAGTTAAAAAAGGTAAAGGTTCCCCCCGCACATTTGTGCAGTCGTGTCTGACTCTAGGGGCCGGTGCTCATCTCCGTTTGTTAGCCGAAGAGCCAGCGTTGTCCGAAGACGTTTCCATGGTCATGTGGCCGGCATGACGCACGCGGAACGCTGTTACCTACCCACCAAAGTGGTACCTATTCATCTACTTGCATTTGCATGCTTTCAAATTGCTAGGTTGGCAAGAGCTGGGGCGAGTGCGGGAGCTCACTCCGTCACGTGGGGCTAGGGATTCGAACCTCCGAACTTGCGATCTTCCGATCGACAAGCCTGGCGTCTTATCCGTTGAGCCACCACACCCCTTTGGAGTTAGGGGTACAGTTTTGTGCAGGGTCTCCTCCTTCCTCTGGGGTCAATTCCAGCCCACATCCCATTCTCTGTAGGGTTCCCCAGGGCGCAATGCTCTCTGATCCTATTTAACATCTACATGAAGCTGCTGTGTAAGGTCATTCAATGGCATGCGGTAAGACATTGTAATGGTATGTGGGAAAGACCTTGGGAGACTGGGCAAAGAGATGCTGCCTATGGAACCGTCAGATAAGAGACAGCATAGCCCGCAGCTAGATAGTGGACGTGGCAAGAGGCTCAGAAGAGACTCTTGCCTAGTTTCTCAGGCTGTAAAGGAGATGGGGGCGGGGGAGAATTGTACTTTCAGACTTGCAAGATTCTGTCAATGTAGCTTTACAGTAAAGTAGAATTAGTTCATCTGGTTGTGATTCCTATTTGGTTTGCCCCGCAAGTCCAACATCAATCTTGCAAGTATCAAAATACAATTCTCCCTACCATCTCCTTTACAGCCCAAGAAACTAAGGGAGGGTCTTGCCCCATCCACTATCTAGCTGCGGGCGATGCTAACTCTTATCTGACCATTCCCTAGGCAGCGTCTCTTTGCCCAGTCTCCCAAGGTCTTTCCCACATACCATTACAGACATCATCAGTGTGCTGATGATACTCAGCTGTCTATTCTGTCCCAGGCCGACTACATGATCCTGTGGAAGTTCTGTCTTGGGATCTGGAGGCTGTAGGGGTCTGGATGGGGAAGAACAGGCTTCAGCTCAACTCTAGCAAGACTTGAATGGCTTTGGATTTTATGGCCGCTTGGATCCAATGACTTTCCATTTCCTGAATGGGGTGGCACTAGAAAGCAGTCTGCAATTTGGAGGTCTTCCTGGACTCAAGGCTCCTGTTCAAGCAGGTGTCAGCCGTGCCAGGAGGGCCTTTGAACAACTTTGCGTTGTGTGCCAATTGTGCTGCTTCCTGGACTGGGAAACACTGCTCACAGTCACTCATATTTTGCTCACCTCCCAAATGGATTAAAGCAACATGATCTACATGGGGCTGCCATTGAAGAACATCCAGAAGCTGCAATTGGTCCAGAATGTGGCAGCGTGAGCAATGATGGACACATCTTAGAACACCCCATATTATATCTTCACTTTGTGAGTTTCACTGGCCTCCAATATGCTTCTGGGTACAATTCAAGGTGAAGGTTTGTCACTTATAATGCCTTTCATGGGGCCAGAAAATTTGAGGGACTGCCTTCCTCAATTGTTTCTACCCATGCCATCATGATTGGCAGAAGGGGCATGCTCCGGGTCCTGTCTATTAAAGAATGTCATCTAGCAGGGCTCAGCAAGTGTGCCTTTTCTGTTGCAGCACCTGCCCATTGGAACACCATACCACCCAGGTTTAAGCTGACCCTGACCCTGCTGGCCTTTCGGAAAGCTTTTAAGACCTGGCTGTTTTCCCAAGCATGGGGGTCAGAGTTAACTGAGCCTATGAAGTTGGTTAATTTATTGTTCATTTATTTAGCCTCAGTTGCCACTCTGTGCTTTTTATATTTCCTTATATACATATTTGTTGTTCTTGTTATTTGTATTGATGTTTGTAAACTATATTAGCTGCCCAGAGTCGCTCTTGCAAGATGGGCAGACATATAAATCTAAATAATAAAGTAAGCAAGCAAGCTTTATTGTGAAGGAAAAAAAAACCCCAAAGCAGATTTCCTATTAGAGAACTAGCATAGAAGAGACTTCTGAACTTATTTCACCCTTCCACAATATGGGCTCCCCCCAGGATGGCTATTGCTGAGAATTCTCAGAGGTGAAGTCCACTCATCTGAAGGACACTGATCAAATTACTTCTAAAGTCATGCCTAAGTTAGGATTCGGTATCTGATAGACCACATCCTTCTATACCAGGCTGCTTTGGCATAGGAGTAATAATCATTGCTGATCTCTGATAATAAATAAATAATTTGAATTCATAATCAAGGCATCTCATCTTCTATGGTAGACAGAGGACTTCTTTGGCCGCTGCACTCATTTATGGGGTGCTTTCCCTATGGAGATGTATCTGAAAGGCCACAGGTTCCCCATCTCTTTATCAGAATCGGAAGAATAACGCTTCTCAAGGGGTCAGGAAAGAATAAAACAGAAGCTATCCAGTACACAGCAATAAATTCAATAACATGCCTATAATAAACAGTCTTCAGTTCAAATGACTATTTCTGGACTTTAGAAATCATCCCCACTGCTGTAGGCTGAGGTACAGCAGATAAGCAAGAGGTCTGTTTCTTGATAGAATTTCTTACCTGTTTTTGATAGACGTAACAAGCTGCTATTGCAACCATAGTTGATTCTCCTACAAAGCCAGCTAGAAGCGATCCTACACCTAGAGTGGCTCCGTGGACCCTAAGAACATAAGAAAGAGATACATATGGTTCTCACTCCCATACATCATACTCAATCATTGTATTTCAACAATAAAGATTATTAGAATGATGAAAGCTAGGGAGCATTGACACTTTAAATGTTGTTGTTTCCGTATAATGTTACAAGCTAAAAACAACTGCCTTGCCATCAGTTTCAAACCTTTCCCCTTTGACTCTAATGTTAAAGTTTGATAGTTACCAGCACAATAATGATGCAGAAAGATTGTCCTGGCTGTGAGGGAAAAAATGCAGGACTGGGGAGCTGTATCCTCATGATGGATAAAATAGTCATTTTAGTCTTGTCAAAATGCAGCAAGATCACACATTTAGGAAATAATGCACAGAACTGAGCTTTTCCATAAAAGCCTTCTTTCCAGATAAATATATAATTATCAGCTAAAAATAATGGGGGGGAAATGACTGAGGCAATCAGGTTTTAAGAACACCTCTTCAACAACAAGCCTCAATTGCAACTAAGCCTATCTCCAAACCAAGGTTGTGTTTGGCAGGCATCTAGATCGAACTACTTCCAATTGTTTGCAATTCTTTGGAATGTTCCTTACAGCTTTACAAAGCTCTGCCCCCTTTAAAAATATTGGCTCTGTCCCAGTAGAGCAATTTTATCACTGTCCAGCTCTCTGTTATTGAAAGAAATCAAGGAAAACAGAAAGGTGGCCCATGCTCACAAACGGGTTGTCTGCTCCAGCAACACAGCTGTAGCAAAACCTGATTTAAGGTATCACACACAAAGAAAGCATTTAATGTACAAAGCTATCAGTATGGGTTTAACTGTTGGGCTGAGTTTCTCAATAAATCTCTTCTGAGATGATGGCAATGACAAATATTCTTGCCTCTCTTTATGCCCTTCCTTAACCAATAAGCACTTCTGTGTGCAATTGAACTGTGAACTAGCCAAGTAGCAATTGCATGTGGATGGAGAATATTGTGGTTTAATGCAATGGATAGCCTGACTTTCTGTTATAGATGGTATGGCATCACAGAAAAAAAATAGAAAAGGGTAACAGAGTATAACTTACCCTAAATATGGCAGCACAATCAAACTGGTGATGAGAACAATGATGCGCAGTACTGAGCTAGGAGCTAGGACAAAAGTCTTTTTCAACGTCATCAACCACCCTGTCAAATGTGCTCTTACTGTGACTAAAAAAAAAGAAAAGAGCATGGAAAGAACAATTATTGGCAGCAATACCTTGGATACATGCTCAACTTCCTTCCTCACATATCATTTGATAAGTTCTGGACTGGATAAGAAAATGAGCATTATTCATGATTAAAGAAGTTGCAAACACAGAAGCAAGCAGCTAGAGTTACCATATGTTATGAGTAGTAAAATGTGATTCCTTTTATTGTTTGAAAAATAGGATTTGCCGATAAAAAACCCTTGGCTAACATACTACTAAACTGTAAAATATGGTTTGTTGCCTCAAAATATGGTTTGTTGCCCTCCCAAACAATGCATTTCCACTAAAGGTTTGATCCAACTTCTTTAATCTAAAAGGTGCTGCATTAACACAGCTGGCCCCAGGCTTGGTCCTGCTCAGACTGAGGTCCTTCATTTTATCTTGAATCAATCTATATTGCCTTATAATTTTGTTTTAATTTAATTTAATTTAATTTAATTTAAATTTAAAGTGCTTGGAGCATTATCCCTAATGGTTGCTAACGCAGAAGAAAGTTTATATTGCCAGAGCAATAACTGGGATGGGGCATTTCCATTATCTAATGTTTTAGTCTGCAATGATTCCCAGTTCGTTTTCAGACCCAGTTTAAAATGCTGGTCTTAACCTTCAAAACTCTTAACCGCTAGCCAATGGCAGAAGATCCCTCCAGAAGCTCTGTACTGTAAGTGCAATCAAATAGTTGGGTAACAAGGACAGGACTTCCTTGGTGAGCCACCTGTGAAACACTCTCCCCAGAGACGTGCCTTTGTTATGGTCTTTTTTTGATCCCAGGTGAAGACTTTTCTTCAATTTAACCAGGCTTGGTTTCAACTGTGATCTTAAAATGTGGTCATTGTATGCTTACTTTTATTTAATTTTGTTCCCTTCTAAGTAAAAATATTTTTACTCTATCATTATTTGTCTTTAATATTAAATATGGTCAGTTCGCTAGGGTGCTAGATTAGAAGCCAGGAGTGCCTGAGTTTTAGTCCTGCCATAGGCATGGAATCCAGCTGGGTGACTCTGGGTCAGTCACCCTCTCTCAGCCCTAGGAAGGTGCTACTGGCAAGCCACTTCTGGAAATATTGCCAAGAAAACTGCAAGGATTTTTCCCCATAGTCACCAGGAGTGAGGGTTGACTCAATGGATGATAACAAAAATATATTTCTCTCTCTCTCTCTCTCTCTCTCTCACTCACTCACTCACTCTCAATCAGGGTTTCTCAACCTGGATTCCATGGAACCCTAGGGTTCCGTGAGAGGTCACTAGGGGTTCCCTGGGAGATCACAATTTATTAAAAAAATTAATTCAAATTCAGGCAAATTCACATTAAAGAGGTAGGTTTCATTCTTTATTTTTAATTTAAGAACACTGTTAGTGCATATATACAGGCCTACCCATGAAACAAACCACGGGGAACCCCTGCACATTTTGTAACTTGTGGCCTATATTTGACCCTGAATGTGCAGGGGTTCCCCGAGGCCTGAAAAATATTTCAAGGGTTCCTCCAGGGTCAGAAGGTTGAGAAAGGCTGTTCTAAATGTTATAGTTACAGCTATATATATAACTATAACATACATCTATCTATCTATCTATCTATCTATCTATCTATCTATCTATCTATCTATCTGCAAGAATCCACAGTAATAACTTTCTCTAAAATCCCTGCTTTTCTGCATGCAGAAAACTTTTCTTTACCCCCAAGCAACTGACACATTCTCCAACTGCAAGCTGAACAAGTCATAAAGGTTGATCGTTTCAGCTGCAGCTTGTATTTCTGCAAGTGTTGCCTTTTGGTGGATTGTTATGCAAAGCAGAAAAAACTATGGATTAATGTAGATCTTCTGTACTGTTCATTCCCTCTGTTTTCTACATACCTGGAACGGGAAAGAAGGAGAAGATCCGAAGAGGAATGACACAGAGCTCTGCAAAAGCAAAATCAACTCCAATGATGTCGACTAAGATCTTCTCAGACACATTAGGCGTCCAAAACATCACAAAGCAGAGCTGAGAAAGTCAGAAAAGAATAGTTCATGATTAGGCACCATCTCTTAACTAGCTAAATGTGCCATTAGCTTTCATAATACAGATCCTCGACTTTCAAACTGGTCTCCAACTTACTTCAGTGACTGCTAGGATCACTGGAGCTTAGCAGTCACCAGACCTACAAGCCTACTATTTTATTTTAAATAACATTCTTGTTCTATATTACAGATATTTCTACCTGCATGAAAATTTCCAGGTTTAACTGTCCTTTTCCAGATGCCCAAAGCAACTCTATTTTGCCTGCTGACCTAAATCTCTCTGTAAAAATATTGTGAAAATATATTCTTAAAGCCAGAGTAACATTTTCTTGTCATATCTCCCATTTAAAGATACTGTGCTGCTGATGTTCTTTCATTTTAATGGTTTCAGTCCTTCGTTTTCAACCACAACTAAGAGGTTTGCAGGTTCAGTCAAGAAACAAAAATGCTTCTAGTCTTTGGAAAATGAAAGCCTTCCAAGAACATCCCACTGAAAAGCACTTCTAAAATATGTTTTTAAACTGACTAAAGTGCAAACATACATACTCTTATAATAATGTATGCGTCTTTCTAAAGTATTGCATGCTTTATACATTTCTTGCAGTAGTTTATTTATTGGTTTTATTTTTTTACACCACCCATCACCACCACAATCTCTGGGTGGTATATAAAGGCCAAAACCTAATAATAATTTAAAACATAAAAAACATAAAATTATAAAATCTCATACAAAAATAGAATTAACATTTTTTTTTAGAAAGGACTGCTTTTCTCCTGTTTTCAGTGTATGATGCTTCATTTTTTAACCTTCTTAACTTTAAAACTGTAAGTTATCCTGGTGACTGAGAAATAGTTTTATAAATTAAGAACTAAAAGCAAGATTAAGAAATTCCTTTCTTTTTTGGAATTTAAGTGTATTTCCTTTTCTTAATTTAACATGATGGATCTAGTTCCTAATAACTGAAAATGAAGAAACTTGTTACCTATCTAACTCAATTTAGATAGCAATATGTGGGTTAAGGGGTGTCACAAAATACTTATTAATAAATAGCAAAAATAGGAAATTGCATTAGAAATATCTTCAGACCAAATTATTCAGTATTGGATCAAGACCTCAGGGTGAATTACTGAAATGAACTGGACTGAAGCTAGCCATAATTCACAAAATCCTTTGATTTTAAGGATGTATTGCAGATCACAGGAGGCTCGATGGCTCAGTGGTTAAGACACCAGGCTTGTCGATCGGAAGGTTGGCGGTTCGAGACCCGAGTGCCGCGTGACGGAGTGAGCTCCCGCACTCGCCCCAGCTCTTGCCAACCTAGCAATTTGAAAGCATGCAAATGCAAGTAGACAAATAGGTACCACTTCGGTGGGATGGTAACAGCGTTCCGCGTGCGTCATGCCAGCCGCATGACCGCGGAAGTGTCTTCAGACAGTGCTGGCTCTTTGGCTAAGAAATGGAAATGAGCACCGCCCCCTAGAGTCGGACATGACTGTGCAGGGGAAAACCTAACCCATTGCAGATCACAGATTTAGAGATCTGCTTTAAGGATCTGACTAATTCTGGATCTGACCCATTTTATAGAGAAAATACTTGGAGAGGCTCCCCCCCCCAACCTAATCAGAAAATATTTCAACATATAAGATACATATCATTTCATTTAATTAAGCTACAGCTGTTCTCATGTGAAGAAATACATGTGGCAGTGCGCACACATATACTCTCAATACAGCATGTACAGTATTAATTTTTTCAGCATAAAGAGAAAAAGTGCTAAGAAGTGCTGATAAAACCCAGCCTTCTCCAAAAGATAAAAGGAACAAGGAAAGTTTTTTTTAAATGTGCCTGCATCTTCTTGCACAAAGAACACAAAGTACAGAACTGGGAATGCTTGAACTTGTTGAGAGTAGCCTAAGCACAGATGCAAACTGTTCAACATACAAATCTATCATGTCAGCTTGTACACATCCATCTCATCAATCATTCCAATGTCCAACAGATACTTTGTTATTGCCTAATGCAGTTTCTTCCTATTTGTTTCTCTCTGGGAAGAAAGGACAGAGGCATCTGTCTGTTCATATCAAGTCAGCCCATTCTCCTGTCTAGCTCAATAGCTTCTATTCCAACAGTTCTTTAAGGTTTCAGAGAGGGGGCTTTTCCAACTATCCGCAGACACTAGGGCCCCATTTGTGCAAAGAATGTACTCTATTGTGATAGTTCATCTCAACAATCATGTCCCCAAAGTACTACTGTATGTATCAAAAGGGATGGGGCTTCTGCTGCTGCAGCTTACACAGCTGACAGGGAAAGCTCTTCAAACATTAGAACAGGATCTTGCTTATGCTCTTCTGAAGTTGATGAGGTTGACTCAAGGACACCCCCTCTCCCGGCTGTTTTTGGCCCTCCATTGCACATGTCGTTGCCTGGTTAATTTTCCTTCCAGATGAAAATCTGATCTTCATTCAAACAAGGAGGGGGGAAAGAAACCCATTGGTGAAATTGGATCACTTTAGACGCTGGATATTCTGGCCTTTCATCCCCCATTGCTCTTTAGATATTTATATATATAGGGATTTAGATATTTATATATATGTAGGGATTTAGCTCCCTTATTTTACAATGAGGTAAGCAATCTGAGATATCCCAAACCCTGCTGAACTAGAACTGCCTGCAAGTCTAGGAAGCATGGCCAATCATAATGAATGCTAGGTAAGTTCAGCAACTTCACCCGTGCTGCTTTTTGTCTATTCCTGCAGTATCGCTGTTGTAGGTCTTACTGTCAGTTCTGCTGAGTGGGACCCTGAACCTGGCCCCTCAGTCCTGCCCTGAAGGCAGACCTAAAAAGACACAAACAACTGCTTTGTTTCCTTTTATTACTGAATGGCAAACAAGAGGGGAAAGTCTATATATCTTTTATTAAATAACAGCTTCCTAAAAAAGATGCAGTATGCTGTCACTCAATTAGTCACGTGTGTTCAGTCCACTCAGCAATAACAAATACTAGATTTCAATGAAAAGATGCGTATTAAAATTGAATCAATGCAGGCAATCACGTCACATTTTCCTCCCTGTAGCTTAAGTCATTTCAAATAAAAGTGTTTTTAATGCTGATGAAAACACTATTATGATTCATCATTAGTTAAATGCATCCTTGTTTTCATTATCTATTCCCAGCACTTCTGGATTTATTTAGTAATTCTAAATACATTTAGAATTTACTTAGAAATTCTATTTCTCAAGATACAACTGCTACCAAAGTGACTTACAAATGAGAATTAGATTTTTAAAAAAGAGAAAAATCTGATCTCCTTCCTCCAGAAAGAAGTTATGTGTCCTGCAGGGAAGGGAAGAAAAGGTAGAGTCCACCTAGAACAAATTTCTGGGTTGGTCTCTGTCTGCCTTTCTCCCTTTTTCCTGCAACCACTCTCTTCACAACTGCTCTGTGCAAGTAGTGTTAAGAAGTAAGCCACATGAAAGATAACAGAATTATTACAACGGAAAGCTTTCCTCCATTTCTTCTCAAATTATAATATTATGTATGAGGTCAGGATTGACTTGTCATTCTGAACAGGAACATTTTTATTGGAAGGTGAGGACACCTTGGAACTTCTGGGGCAGGGGGGAGGGAGAGACCACAAATTGTGTAGTCTAATAATTATATTCAGAGTAACTCCAAAGGCAGGAGCATTTCAGATTTTGCAAAGGCAACAGAGAGAGAAGAATGCACCCAAAAAGGAAAACAAAATTGGAAAGTCCATTGTAATGGGGGGATAATTTCCTAAATGGTCTCTATTTCCTAAAAGTACACTTGAAAGAAGCTGAGAACTATCCTAGCTGTTTGATTACTAGTCCAAAAACGGACTAAGAACCTGCTTGACTAGAATGTAGGCACAGTATGTTTATTATAAGGATAAAACCAGACCTATCCTAGTCTAATACATATACATACTGTATAAAGTACCTCATTGTTAAAATATTGAGGATAGCATTTTATTTAGTTCACCAAATTTCCCAAGAGATCTAGGGATTCCACATATTGTCCAGTATTTATTTATCAAATTTATATAGCTGCCCATCTCACGAGTGTGACTCTCGGCGGTGTACAATAAAACAAACAATTAAAACAGTCTTAAATAACCATTAAAAACAGGAAGCAGTAATTAGTAATATTATTTAGTAGAAGAAATCAACACATTTGCATGTGACTTATTCAAGGTTTTCTTCCACAAGCATTTTCATTCACGATCATAAAGACTTCAAGCAGATAATGAACAGCTGGGAGACTCAAGGATAAATGAAGGGCCTGTCTAATTAAGCAGATTAATGAGACTTTTGATTAAGAATAAGCACTAACTCATTCTGAACATCTATTTTTGGAAGCCAATCCCCAATATATAGCCAAACCATACTTGCTGAAAAGGAAAGAGAAGGTAATGAGAAGATTAATGGTGCTGAAAGGAGTTCAGCTGATAACTTTTTCATAAGAGATTTGAGTGTTATTGTTGTGCTATGTTGTGCTGTAATATAACAATGGTAGAGTCCAAAAAAGCAAGTATTTATTAGTAGGGATGGACACTGACCTTGAGCCAGACATCCTAGAGAGTGAAGCCAAGTGGGCCTTAGGAAGCATTACTAACAACAAAGCTAGTGAAGAAGACAGTATCCCAGCTGAGCTATTTAAAATCCTAAAAGATGATGCTGTTAAAGTGCTGCACTCAATATGCCAACAAATTTGGAAAACTCAACAGTGGCCACAGGATTGGAAAAGGTCAGTTTACGTTCCAATAAAAGAAGGGCAACGCCAAAGAATGTTCAAACTACCGTACAATTGCACTCATCTCACAGGCTAGCAAGGTTATGCTCAAAATCCTACAAGCTAGGCTTCAGCAGTATGTGAACCGAGAACTACCAGGAGTGCAAGCTGGGTTTTGAAGAGGCAGAGGAACTAGAGATCAGATTGCCAACATTCGCTGGATCATGGAAAAAGCAAGAGAGTTCCAGAAAAACATCTACTTCTGCTTCATTGACTACGCTAAAGCCTTTGATTGTGTGGATCACAACAAACTGTGGCAAATTCTTAAAGAGACGGGAGTACCAGACCACCTTACCTGTCTCCTGAGAAACCTGTGTGTGGGTCAAGAAGCAACAGTTAGAACCGGACATAGAACAACCGATTGGTTCAAAATTGGGAAAGGAGTACGACAAGGCTGTATATTATCACCCTGCTTATTCAACTTATATGCAGAGTACATCATGAGAAATGCCGGGCTGGATGAATCACAAGCCGGAGTTAAGATTGCTGGGAGAAATATCAACAACCTCAGATATGCAGATGATACCACCCTAATGGCAAAAGTGAAGAGGAACTAAAGAGCCTCTTGATGAGGGTGAAAGAGGAGAGTGCAAAAGCTGGCTTGAAACTCAACATTAAAAAAACTCAGATCATGGCATCTGGTCCCATCACTTCCTGGCAAATAGAAGGGGAATAAATGGAAGCAGCGACAGATTTTATTTTCTTGGGCTCCAAGATCACAGCAGATGGTGACTGCAGCCATGAAATTAAAAGACGCTTTCTCCTTGGGAGGAAAGCTATGGCAAACCTAGACAGCATATTAAAAAGCAGAGACATCACCTTGGCGACAAAGGTCCGTATAATTAAAGCTATGGTTTTCCCAGTAGTAATGTATGGCTGTGAGAGTTGGACCATAAGGAAGGCTGAGCACCGAAGAATTGATGCTTTCGAACTCTGGTGCTGGAGAAGACTCTTAAGAGTCCCTTGGACTGCAAGGAGGTCAAATCAGTCAATCCTAAAGGAAAACAACCCTGACTGCTCATTGGAAGGACAGATACTGAAGCTGAAGCTCAAATACTTTGGCCACCTAATGAGAAGAGAGGACTCACTGGAAAAGACCCTGATGCTGGGAAAGACTGAAGGCAAAAGGAGAAGAGGACGGCAGAGGATGAGGTGGTTAGACAGTAACGAACATGAATTTGAGTAAACTCCGGGAGACAGTGGAGGACAGGAAGGCCTGGCGTGCTATGGTCCATGAGGTCACGAAGAGTTGGACACGACAAACGACTGAACAACAACAACTATGTCACATAACTATGAAGTTCCCTTTCACAATTCTATTTACTCAAGAGGGCTACTGCACTTCCTCCTTGGAAGATTTCAGAGACAAAGATTTAAGTCCATTTAAATTCTTCCATTTGAAATAAGTGAGACATGAAAATGTGCAAATTATATTCCAAGATTGTTGCTGGTCTCTTTTATTTGGATTCTGGTTGCTTTGTGTCTGGTATTTATTTGTTCTTTGCTCATTGAGATTGCCTTGTGATTGATTTGAAGGAGAAAGGACAAACTCAGGGGGATTTTGACACCAAGTTCCCAGTGTTTACACCTATAGTTCAATAACTGCCCAGAGTCCCTCCTTGAGGGGGAGATGGACGGTCATAGAAATTTAATAATAAAACTCTATTCCAAGGAATAATTCACTGAGAAGATCCTGACTTCAGTGCTGATCAACACACACAATAATAAACTCAGATAGCTTGACTTTAAAAAAACATCTTCCTATATTGATGTTTCCTAAATATAAGGAAAAACACAAATGGGTCATTTTGTAATCAGTTCTTGTAAATCTGAATTCTGACTGTTTGTGGCAAGTGAAAGAGAATCTAGCTGTCTGAAAACATGGAGTACCACAAACTATATTTCAGAACATCACTTTCGCCATATTCAATAATAGAGTTTGCTAGAAATAGAGAGAGAGGCAGAAATTCTGAAGCTGATTTTTATTCTTCACTTGAGAGGCTCTATCCATTTAAAAGGAAAATTGTTACCTCAAATCTAATGGAATTGGATTAAAAAAAAAACCAATACAAGTGTTTTCAACAGTTTTATTATATCTGTATGTGTTTAGTGTTTTTGGCATTCTCAAATACATTGAATAGATCAAATCCATAATCTCAATGGCAGCATTATTTTCTGCAAACTGCGTAAGATGAAGAAGCAGAACCACAGTAGATTGCCAAACATAGTGAGGGAGTGCAAGGTTAAGCTGAAAGATCAAACAAATATTTGTTGCTGCCCTGTTTGGAAAATATAAGAGGACAGGTCCTACACATGGCACTCCTATGGAGTACATATGGTACTCCAAAATCTAGTATTTAGTGTCAATGGAGAAAGTAACACTAAATGGTTCTGGAACAATGGTTCTGGAACAAAGGTTACAGAATTTCCAGCCAGGATGGCTATTGGCCAGTCTCCTGGGAATTCTTCTAATAGTGGTTCTGGAGGATTAGGATAAAATATTGCATGGCTAACAGGGATGGAGGAGCGGGCAGATAACCATGTATATCACTATAAAGAATGTGGAAGGAGAGTTGGTTAAAATAAAGTTAATTTAAAAAACACCGTGGGGGAGCTGGGGATGGTGACGGCTGACAGGAAGCTCTGGCGTGGGCTGGTCCATGAAGTCACGAAGAGTCGGAAGCGACTGAACGAATAAACAACAAACAAATTTAAAAAGCAGTAATAAGGTAGTTGACTTCTTACCGTTAAGGAGAGGGCCATGCAGACAAAAGTGAACTTTTTGATGTGTGTTCCTGTGACAGTACTGCTGGTATTCACCATTTTATTGCTGGGATTGTTCTAAGGTGAAAGGGAGAAAAACCATTAACCTCAGTAGAGCAACCATGTTATTGTTTAGTGGCAAAATCAGTAGACCAATCTCTGCTTATGCATTCCTTCAGATGAATTTAATGTTGAGTAAACTTGTATTGGGAAACTTCAGAAAGTAAATTCTTTACTGGCAATGGTGTCCAGTTAAATAGGTTTTGCTTCTGGAAGCAATAACTTAGTTCCACAATGCTGCTGCGCTTGCATAATGAAGGAGCAAAAAAAAAAAGTTGGCTGTGATTTTGCTTACTGCAGATAGCAGCCACAAACCTGTGATGCTGCTGTCTATATACCCATAACTTTTCTTTCTAATGGGAATCAAAATGAACTGCATCCCATATGCTTATAGAAATGCATTTGCAATAGTTCATAATTAGGATCCTCCATGCATGCAGGCCTCTGAATCTGAGCCACAGGCTGGATTTCTTCCATTAAATAAACTAAAGCTTTTCAGGTAGCTATGGAACAATAGCTTTGAACATTTTGCAGCATAAGTGATAATACTGACTTAGTGGGACTTACTCTATAGATTGGTTACTGCCACTGAATGCAACTTCTAAACAGAACACATGTGAGAGATGGGAGGATGTTTTTCTATGCCAGTCACTGCTGTACAAATTCGTTAGAGATCATTAACCTTCTCTGTTTGTCCACCTTCTCTCCAATTCCCTCCTCTTTAATGGGAATTTAAACAAACCAACCCTGCAGTTTGAGGCAGCGAGATGCTACTGTGGATGCTCAACACACAATAAGCTTTTATTAATTAATTAATTAATTAATTAATTAATTAATTAATTAATTATTGTGGGTGTGTCTGCCTTCTTATAATATACCTACTGAATTTCCAGGCAAAATTTAACAGATTGCTAGAGAGAGACCTATAAGTCCAATCTGACCCATGTAACAGCAGTTGTCATAGAGAAATATCCTCTCATCTCTCCCTGATGATCTAAATTACTAGAGCAACCCTGACTTACCCTACCTCTAATTAGCAATAGAAGTAACCTATAGAAAATGAAGGTCTAAACACCTGGTTTTTATTCACTCGAATGATTTGTATACAGGCTAAGTGACTTGATGTTCTGTTCTGCACAAAGAAATTCCAGATACCACTATGCAAACGTTAAAAAAAATCACCTCCCTCTCTCTCTCGCTGAACCCACCCTCCATCTACATGGGCAGATGGAGCTTCTGAAACAGAAGAAAGTGTGCATGCCAGAACAGCTGAAGCAGTGATGTCATTCTTAAAGGGAGCTATGGATAAAAGAAAGCTAAGGGACACACACATTTTTAGTGTGCATGTGTACATACTGTACATCTTTGTGTATTATTTTCTTCGTTTATTAGTTGTGAGTCAGAGACTCAAGAAAAAAGAAAGCTCAATAGCTCTTTTACAGGGTACATAGTAAGAGAAAGGGAAAGTTTCTTGCCCAGCACAGATTGTTGGGGCTCTTTATATGTCCCATTGCATCTTTGTGCTCCATCCTCTGTTGACACGTAGGGACACAACAGAGGAACAACCATCTTACAATTCCCTAAACAAATAGAGGATCTGCCTTTTGGGTATGGAGGGGATATCCCAATCAATTCATAAGGAATAAACGGCTTGGAGCTGCAGAGCAGGATGGAGTGAGATGGATACATATGTGACTTAGTATCAGGAAAAGCGATGAGACTGACAGAAACGAGTTTTGCCTCATTTCTTGCAATCCTCACCCATCACAAAGCCAATTCCTCACAGAGCACTCTTGGCAAAACTGCATTTGAAAGAGAAACTAAGGATTTGCTCTCATCACAGAAAACAAGCTCACCTTGTCAAAAGCAGGGTAAACAGCTCGGATCTCTGTCAACCAGCCATATGGCATGTGTCCCACTGGATACGTAGCTGTCAAAATTGCTACTGCCTAAGGTGAGGAGGAAAGACAGAAGATTACAGATCACATCCTCAGAGACAATTTGCTTTTTACCTAATATTCAGATACTTCTATCATTGTCAGATCAGCAGTATTTTAAGACTGGCAAGCCAGCACCTGATTCATGACCACAGTAGATGCAAACTGGGACTAGCAAGTGAATACTTGGATTGACATATTATACTAAATCATAATATCAGTTGTTTAATATTGACTTAATATGTGTGAACCCCATAATTATGGTTTGTAAACTGTGATTTATGGCTTAGCACATTGTGGCTTATTTAATAAAAAGCAGTTAAAGCAGACCACAGCATAGTACAGTATATGAACCCAGTTTATGACTTTCAGCTGTAGAAAAAGTCTAAGTACGTTGCAACAATTCTAACTCAACTGCAACTGCTTTAAAAATATATACTTTGTCAGCTTCCAGTGAACCTTCTTGATTTGATGACCACTTTCCAGTGAAATGTGGTACAGTTGTTAATGGAGAGACACTATTCACAACTGTGGTGGAAATAAGCCAAACTGTGTTTTATGAAGTTGTTTTGTTTCTACCACAATTTAGTCTATTCATGATACACTAAAATGTGATTAACTGAAAATGGCAATAGGAACTTCTGATCTTCTCACGACCATCCTGGAACATGAGAGAGCACAAAACTGAAACTCATTACTAAACTTAATTTTAGTTAAATCTAACTATCCACCCCCCCAAGCCCCTCTTGATATTTTCTTGGAATATGGCTTCCAACTCATGATTAAATGTTGGGCGCACACAGCTCATTTCACACATTCAGTCCAGATGCATCTGGTCTGTTTTTGACATCTTTGTAGTGCTATTCCAATGCAATGCAAGACTTTTTTTTTCTAATTCTGTAATCCTGTATTTTCATGGAATTTCTCAGAACAAATACAACAGAAACATACTAATCTGCATCTAGAAGAACAGTGAGAGATCCGTCTGAGCTGGAAAGCAAGGGCTCAGCTGCATAAAACACTGAGAATGCTGTACTCAATAATGAAAAGATCTTCAGTGAATGAACAATATTCATAGATCTTACCTAACTACTTGAGACGATCTATGTAATATGTTTTGGCAGTCATGACTAGAAACACAAGAAGATGTGACTGCACTGAGGATCAAATCTAACCTATAGCTCCCTAGCAATCTAGAATTTAAGTAGTAAATATAAGAAGGGCACACACATAATTGTTAGGTTATTCTATGTAGAATTCATGCGAATGGATCCCTTCACTAGCTTGTAAAGCCAGTATTTTTCCATTCCCTCTGCTGTAAGCGTTTCCCGTAACATTCCACTAGTAAACAACAGGTGTGTAGCTTTGGCTAGTCACAACATAGCGATATCAGCCCAAAAATACCTTGTCCCATGGGAACCGTTCCCGGAAGGGAAGACAATGTGCAACACTGCCATCGCATGGCGATTTATAGTAAGTACAACTCTGTAAATGCATTGTCAGTTTGAAAATGTCCTGACCCACATATAGCCAATCAGAATGCTGAAACAAGTGTATATTTCAGCTGTGAACTATGGGTCTATATTCCTACTCTCTTCTTCTTGACTTCTATCTGTCATGTTACCATGTACTCTGTTCCTGAACTGTAACTATGCCTGGCCTTTTATGGGCCATGAAACTCTGCGTATGCTTTTTTTTTTCTTTTGCAATAATGTACTATATATCCATTATTGCCTTATGCTACAATAAACTATTGTGAGCCCTACATGTTGTTTGGATTACTCTGCACCTGGAACCCCGTAAGGCCAACAATTTCCCACAATAATTGCCAGGATCATCTCAAGATTCTTTAAAGATAGTGAACACACCTTTTGGCTTAAGGGTCAAGAACCCACAATCTTCTGCAACCAGCAACTTGATCAGGTTTTTCTTAATCACATTAAAACTATTTTGAAAAACATTCTGTGTTGTCCTTCCCATGATGGAAGTTCAAAATCTTATTCTTCTGTTTGAAATCCACTGCCCAAATTTTATCTCAAGTTTGTTAATCTCTTCAGTAAAATCTCGTATAAAAGGGGGGACACTATGGTGCCAGCCACCCCCAGGAGGAACCATTACCTCCCTCGTCCCAGGCAAGACGGCAGAACCAGGTCTTTAGAATCTTCCGGAAGGCCGGGAGCAAAGGAACCAGCCTCACCTCCGGGGGCAAGATATTCCACAAAGCGGGCGCTATCGCAGAGAAGACTCGCCTCCTGGACCCTGCTAGATGAAATTCTCTTGCTGATGGGGTCCAAAGCATGCCCTCTCTGCATGACTGAGTGGGGCGGGTTGATGTTATTGGGATAAGACGGTCCCTCAGGTAACCTGGCCCCATGCCATGTAGGGCTTTAAAGGTAATAACCGACACCTTGAATTGGACCTGGAAGCAAACTGGTGCTCAGTGCAGCTCACGCAGCAGTGGTGTCACATGTGCTGATCTTCTAGCACCCATAACTGCCCGTGCTGCCACATTCTGGACCAGCTGAAGCTTCCGGATACTCTTCAAGGGTAGCCCCATGTAGAGCACATTGCAATAATCTATGTGGGAGATGACAAGGGCATGAATGACTGTTCGGACGGCATCCCGATCCAGGAAGGGGCGTAGCTGGTGCACAACCCGAAGCTGTGCAAAGGCCCTCCTGGCCATGACTGCCATCTGCTCTTCGAGCAGGAGTCATGAGTCCAGGAGGACCCCCAGGTTCTGCACTGGATCGGAATGGGACAATGCTACCCCATCCAGAACCAAAGATGACAACTCCCTGGGTACAAGGGAGCCATCAATCCACAGCCACTCCGTCTTACCAGGGTTCAGCTGAAGCCTGTTGTTCCCCATCCAGACCCCCACAGCCACCAGGCACTGAGACAGGGCAGTGACCGCTTCACTTACTTCACCCGGGATGGAGATGTATAGCTGAGTGTCATCAGCATATTGATGATACCTCATCCTGTGGTGACAGATGATCTCACCCAGTGGCTTCATGTTAAATAGGAGAGGAGAGAGAACCGAACCCTGCGGCACCCCACAAAGGAGGGGTCGCGGGTCAGATCTCTCCTCTTCTATCACCACTGATTGGGAACAGCCCTGGAGGAAAGAGGTGAACCAGCTTTATATTTGTGCAAATATAATTGCACAAATAAGCATGCTGGGTATCACAATATTCATATTTGTGGAATGTCCTTCCTACAGAAGTGTGCCTCATGCCATTACTTTGCATAGAATAGCTTGGTCAGCAACCCTGCCTTAGAATGTACTTCTAAGTCATAAGATTCTTGTCTTGTCTGAATGGTTAAAGGAACACCTATGGGATCACCACTCTCAGGACTCATAGCAGAGATTGTAATGCAACGTCTAGAAAGGATAGCACTCCCACGCATACAACCCAAAGTATGGATTCGGTATGTAGATGACACTTTTGTTATAATAAAAAAAGGAACAACTGGAGGAAACACATGAAACCATCAACAACATCTTCAAAGGAATAGAATTCACAAGGGAAGAAGAAAACAACAACACACTACCCTTCTTGGACATCTTCATCAGTAGAGGAAATGATGGCATTCTAGAAACACAAGTCTACTGGAAATCTACCCACACTAATCAAGTGCTCCACTACCAAAGCAATAACCCAACCTCCCACAAGAGGAGCGGTGTAAGAACACTATTCAGATGAGCACAAGCGCACTGAAGCAACCCAGAACACCAGAAAAAGGAAACAGACCACTTATATAGCATTTTTCAGCAAAATGGATACCCATGCAACTTTATCAAAAAGTGCCTGACCACTCAACCCACCAAAGCAAAGCCAACAGAAGCTATGAAAAGGATTACTCTGCCATACATCAGAAACATCTCAGAAACTACTAATAGACTGTTACAACCACATGGCATCACCGTAGCACATAAACCAACCAAAACCCTTCAGAACATCTTAAGTAACCCAAAAGACCCAGTAGCCCAAGAAGAAAAAACAGGAGTTATCTATGACATACAGTGTAAGGACTGTAACAGCCACTATGTAGGACAGACAGGCAGAAGACTAGCAGAGCGCATCCACAAACACCAACTAGCAGTCAGAAGACACAATGAAAACTCCTTAATCTCACAACACATGGACAGACTCAACCATACTTTCAAGTGGGAAACTGTGAGCATCTTAAACCAAGCCAAATCCAAAAATGCTAGAGAATTCCTGGAAGCTTGGCACTCAGACAAAGCAGCCATCAACAGACACATAGAGGTAAACAACATTTACATACCATTCATAAGAGACAATAGAAAAGCCAGAAGACCAGAACACCTCCTTGCCAGCAATCAACACCCAGATATCCAAAGATTAGCACCAGGATTAACACCAGAGGAACAATCAAACAGCACAATATACCTAAATCAAGGAACTATTAACTCAGGCAATCAACCAAGCAGCAAACAACAGCCCAATCAAGGAACCCCTAAGGAGAGAACAACAGCTCCACCAACACAAGCAGGACAAGCCATGGTATATAAACAGAGAGCAAGTCCCACTCCCTTTTCTCACTGAAGATGTTGCCTAGTCTGGCAATGTAATGTCTGCAAGAAAACAACAAGGCTCAGAGAGCACCAAGGACTCCATGGATAATTTTTTTTTCAAATATTCGAAGAGTGTTTTGCATGCAAGAGGGTAGAGGAAGCATCTGAGCCAGCAGCATGTGTCTCAAATTCTAATCATGGTTAGGAGATCAGAGGCATTACAACTGAATTGGGCCCCAAATAAGAGAAATAAAACACTTGTCAAGTAGATCCAGCAGCATTCATAAGCTGCAATTTGCAGTACATTCTGCTTGTATGCCAGGATTTTCCAACTGTTACTGCTACCAGCGCTTTCTCTTTCGGCAATGATGTTTTCAGAAACAGAAAGCAACAGAACATGAGAACAATAGACACTAATGAAGTCAGTTATCAGCTGACAAGATGAGAAACATTTAAACAAGTGAATGTTTAAAGGCATTCTTTGCCTTTACAACAAAAAGCATGTCCAAATTAGTTGCTTAAAATTACACAACTTGTGGGCAGTAAAAGTTAACTGTTTAATTAAGTACATGCCTGAAGTTCAGCTATACAACTCAGTTCTATATTCTACTTCTTTATATTGCTTTGAAGTACACGTATGTTAGATAAAACCCCAAAGGCCTTCATTCCCATGAAACAAAATTTTATTAAATATTATGCTAGAATAAGGGTTGTACATATACACTGATCCTATAAATGTGAGTGACTTGGAAATGGGGCAGAATTCTCAGCATCTGAGCTTTGTATCTGTATCTGTAGCTATTTTTTTAAGCCGGTGGTATACAAATATCCAAGCAATATTTCATGAAATCTCAGGCACCTTTTCCTTTCTAGTGCATGATATGTAACTGAATTCACAGCAATGTGATTATTATATATTGATAAAGAGCCTAAAATTGCAGAGTGCTGTAAAGAAATTTAAAGCCCTGTACCTGTAGCTTGAATCATGTCAACTGGATTTCTATTTTCTCAGTGGAAACGTTTCGCTCCTTATCCAAGGAGCTTCTTCAGTCTGAGCAAAGTTAGTAAGGGAATCCTTAAATATGTTTCTAGGTGGCTGTGTGACCTTGCACCTGGGGCTAGGTCATGGTTATTTTGAGATGTTATTTCTAAGTCCCTTTATCATCTAAAGGAGGATCGTTAAGATTACCATGCTGCTGTTGAGCTTGCGAAATGGTCTTAATCTTCCTAGGCACAGAAGACAAAGCAGGAAGGAAAATAGGGGAAAGATTGTGCCTGAGGCCCCCACCTCTATTCAAGGAAGGATTTTCCAAGTTGGCATAAATGGATTCCTTGACCCCTCTCTCAAACCACCTATCTTCTCTGTCTAAAATGTGAACATTAATGTCCTCAAATGAGTGTCCTTTTTCCTTTAGATGAAGATAAACTGCTGACTCTGGTCCTGTGGTGTTACTTCTCCTGTGTTGGGCCATCCTCCTGTACAAAGGTTGTTTGGTTTCTCCAATGTAGAGTTCAGAGCACTCCTCACTGCACTGGATTGCATAAACTACATTGCTTTTCTTATGTTTTGGAGTTTGATCTTTGGGGTGTACAAGCCTCTGTCTCAGTGTGTTGGTGGGTTTGAAATATACAGGTATGTGGTGTTTGCCAAATATCCTTTTTATCTTTTCAGACACGCCAGCCATGTAAGGAATGACCAGGTTCTTCCGTTTACTCTGAGTCTCAGCCCTATCTGTCGCTGTTTTAGGTCTGGTAGATTTAGATTTAGTAAAGGCCCAATTTGGATATCCACAGGCCTTCAGAGCTGTTCTCGGGTGCTGATTTTCATTCTTTTTTGGAATCCATGGAGGTGGGGATGGTTTCTGCTCTGTGTGACAATGTCCTGATGACTCCTAGTTTGTGCTGCAGTGGATGGTGGGAGTCAAACATCAGGTATTGATCTGTGTGTGTGGGTTTCCTGTAGATCCCTATTTCTAGCTTGCCACCGGTCCCAATGAGGACTTCACAGTCTAGGAATGCCAGACTGTTGTCCTTGGTGTCCATTTCGCATTTCGCAAGCTCAACAGCAGCATGGTAATCTTAACGATCCTCCTTTAGATGATAAAGGGACTTAGAAATAACATCTCAAAATAACCATGACCTAGCCCCAGGTGCAAGGTCACACAGCCACCTAGAAACATATTTAAGGATTCCCTTACCAACTTTGCTCAGACTGAAGAAGCTCCTTGGATAAGGAACGAAACCTTTCCCCTGAGAAAATAGAAATCCAGTTGACATGATTCAAGCTACAGACAATTCCACCTGGATGACTGAGAACCTTCATAGACAAAGCCCTGTACCATTCACAACATGACCCTATGCATGGAGCTGACCATACGGAACTGTCCTGAGGAACTGGTACCTTCAGAGGATAGTAATAAAAAGAATCTTATTCAATTCCTCCTCATGTGCTTAGGAAATGTATACCCACATTGCTCCATATGGGATCATATCATGGCTGAAGCAGCTCCAGTCATAGGAAACAGCCTCAGAATTTGGCAGCTGAGGAAACAAGGTTGTTTCAGAGCCTCATGTAACTTCTTCTTCCTCTTTACAACTAGCAAGAGTCACATACTGGATTTAATTGTTCACTGGAAACTTATTGTACTTCTTCCTCTGTGTGTGATATATATAGGTATAAAGCTGTGTACAGGCTAGTTACCACTAGAGAAAAAACACATTTGACAGCATGCTACTTGTGTACATTTTACATACGAATACCAGAAGTCATCTGCATAAATATGTTCAAGCTGTTATTAAATGCCATAATAGATGTGATTATAACTATTAGTCTGCTCTTAGATCGTGTTCCTCAATTTGCAGAAGATGCGCTGTAACAATGAGCAATATGGTCCATCACCTTAAAAGCAGCTATTCTATACAGGTAGTTACAACGACAATTGAGACCAGAATTTCCATTGCTAAGTGATACGGTCGTAAAGCGCGAAGTCACATGACTGCATCCCTTAGCAACGGCAATCCCTGCAGTCCCCGTTGCTGTCATTAAGCGAGGATCGTGGGTCATTAAGTGAGCACCTCCTCCCAACTTCCTGCTAGCTTCCAACAACCAAAGTCAGTGGGGAAGCTGGCAGGAAGTTGCAAGCAAGCAGGCCGGCAGGCAGGCAGGCAGGCAAGTGGCTGCTGCTGGATGGGAGAGGGAGCAAGGGGGTGTGCAGGTAGCCGCAGTGTGAGTGTGGCAGGGCTTGGGGTGGCTGCTGCCGGGTGGGGGAGGGTGCATGAGTGTCTGGGGAGGGTGCGCAAGTGTCCGGGGAGGCACAGTGTGAGTGCAGCAAGGCTCAGGGAGGGTGTGTGGGTGGTGGGGGAGGCACGACATTATCCTATATTCCCCACAAGTCAAAGGTAAGATTACTCAACTCAAATTATTTGGGTAAAATTCATAATCTTCCTTTCAGGTATATACAATAAATCCAATGTAGTTTTTGATCTCCATCTATCTATTTCTTTGGTCACACACTTTTGGGAACATAGCCCACCTGCAAAGACCAAGTGTAACCCTCAATATGAAAAAAAATGCTGTGCATCCCTCTTCATTAGATGAAAAGGAACCTGTGCCTAATAGTCAGGAAGAACAGGCTGAATTTCCTGAGCTAAAATCACCCAGAATATCCAAGGAAAGCAAACTTAGTTAAATAAAAAAGAGAAGAGTTAATGATGATTTTAATTGGAAAGTCTTTCAAAGAGGAAAAGTCTCTAGGATCCTAGCAGTGTGTGGAGCAAGAAAAGCAAGCCAAGCCATGGTGGCTAGGAATTGCAGGAAATAAATCCGACACAACTCAGAGCCGCTAGCACAGGAAAGCTACCAATGGGAAGTTAATACATCTTCAACAGCTTGACTCAATGGGTTTTTAAAGGACTGGGAGGAAACACGGTTGTTTTCTGAAGACAGATCTAAGTTCTCTGCATAAATGTAGATCTGCTATTCTGAACAAATATTAGAAAATCAAAGCAAATTGGACTCATACCTCTGTGGCTGCTGAACTGCCGCCAAGATCCCGGGATACAAAGAGGTTCACAATGGGCCTACTGATTCTCTGAGTGGCCAAAATTAATGCCAAAGGCCACCAGAAACTTAGCATCTTTCTTATTGTAGCATCACCCTGCAGATAAAATGAGAACAGTCAGTGTTGCTGAACCACAGTGCTAGAGCATAGCCAATAGAAGAGCTAAGAAATTATTTTACAAATGCTCAGAATACTTCAAGGAAGAGGTGAAAAGTAGTATTAAAAAGCTCCCAAGCCTATAAATCAAAAAAGGAACTATAGATTCTTAACAGTGTTGTCTATGAAATTTGGATATTACTGTCCTGGGCATTTAATTCATGAGAGAAGTGTTCAAGAAGTTGATTAAAATTACTGCCTGCAGCTCCAGAATTATGCAATATGGTATTTTAAAAACAGTTATTCTCATACATTTTTTTGCAAAGAGGCATCCTGGAAGATTAATGGCTTTCATCGCCTCACTTGGTTCTGCATTTCTTTTAGTTCTATGCTGATTTCCTTGGCTCAGTGCTGAGTGTCTCTGTTTCTTAATATCAACACAAACAAAAATGACACAAAAAATATCGGAAACAGGACCACAAGAAATACTGTGGTTTCAGAGATATGTAGGAGACAAAGCCACACACAGTGGGTGTGATTGGTATAGAATGATCAAGCGGCATTTTATACATCAAGCCTGACATATGCTGCTGAAATTACAAGAGAATAAGTTACACTGAAGTTATACTGAAGCCAGTAGGTTTTATTGCCAAGCTGTGAGTATGTAATTGTGGTAGTGTTGTATTCAACAAAAGCCCACAGGCATCTTTACAGACAGCTTCCAAGATACAACTGATCTCTCACTATTATAACATTTTTTTACACTGGAATATTTTTCTAGTTACATTTTTCAAACCATTCAAATAGCAAAACACCAATTAAATTTAAGGCACGATACCTTCGTAATATACACACAAACTCTCCCTCTCTCCACACATCCAGTACGTTTAAAAAATCCTTTGCAATCATGGTGTTTAGTAGCTAACAGGAATGACTAGAGTTGTCTCAATTTTTTTTAAAATCAACGTTACAATACTCTATCCCTGTAATACAATTATTTTTTAAAAAAATCCAAAGCAGCATTACAGGAGTTTGAACTATAACCCTATAATGCAAAATTGATGCATTAGATGCAATTATATAGTTAACATATTAACGTATCCAAACCTACCCCCATCTCTGGCCCACTATGGTCAGGAATAGTATCGTGAATGTTTCTGTAGTAACCCAGGCATAACGTGGTACATCGGACAAGTGCTCCCATGTACAAAGACAGGATTGGGATGAGGAGAGGCTCTCGGCATTCCAAGTGACTATGTAGTAAAATTGCCACAAAAACCACCTATCCAGAAAAAAGCAAAAAAAGAAGAGGAAGACTAGTTAGGAACACTCAAGACTGTCAGAAGGCTAAGTCATTTGGGGCATCATTTTCCAAACATGAGATAAGTCTTAATTATTATTCAGGAATCTATCCCCTTAAATCACTAAAGGCAGACGATACATATTGGCTTGCAGCATTTTTGGCCCATTAGCTGCCTTCGCAAGAGATAACGAAGAGTAACACTTAATGATCAATTTCATTGCATGCATACCACAGGTTTTGAGAAATTGCTCCTTTTTATTATACAGATGTATTTGAAGATTAAGGTAGATGTTCCCACCTACTCAACTGTACCCAAAGAAACCAGCATTTTAATTAGGGAAGATGTGGCCAACTTTTTCACCAAGAAGCTGTGGGCAGAGACACAGTTGGGGAAATGAATCAGAAAGTGTTTTAAATAATTGATGGTAAAAAAAAAAAACTGAACAAATATGGAAAAAAAGTGGTGGTGCTGGTAAATTAGGAAAAACCTAATGATTGGAGGTGGGGCAGGAGGGAGAGCAAGGAAACAGTTGCATTGATGTAGATCTCACCTACTTCCATGTACCATTTTATAATGTTACACCCATTAAGGATATTTGAAAACACATAATGTGAGATAAATGGCAGGAGCAGAAAAGGTTTAGATAACAATGTAAGCATTCAAGCTGACTGTTTATTTCAACAATCTTTACAACATTTCTGCAAGACAGACCTGTATGTTATCCCAGTATTGCTGATGAATGGCTGAACAGAGAGAGCTTTGCTTAATTAAATCAATCAGTGATTTCATTAAGACCATAGTATACTGTTATGTTATGTATATCAGGTTTTATATGATCTGTAGAGAAACCAGAGTACATGCAATACAGAATTATGCAACAGAACACATATTTTTACACAGAGAGTTGGTTTGAACCCTAATTTGTGTTCATTTTGTGTTAGTTGTGTGGCAGGTGTGTTGGGGTAGGCTGGAATATAACCCATATTTAAAGCTCTGCTTATCTGTGTGGGTCAAGGTAATCCTGATTATTCTCTCCCTGTTTCACAGGGCTGTTGTGTACCTTTAAGGGAAGTAAAAATATAATATCGAATCAAATCAAATTATCCATTCAGTTGTATCTGACCCTTGGCGATTCCATAAGCCAGCTCTCTCCATGATTTCTGATCTTATACAGCTTCCTTCAGTTGCTTTAAATTTTGGCCTGTCTCCGCTTTGATTACATCCAACCAGCGTGTTCTTTGGCGTCCTCGTCTTTTGCCACTGACCGTTCCAAGCATAACGTCTTTCTCCAACGATGTTGATCTCATGACATGACCGAAGTAACTACTGTAAGTCTAAGTTTTGTTATTTTTCCTTCTAGTGACATGTCCGGTTTTATGAGCTTCAACACTTCTTTATTCGTTATCTTTGCAGTCCAAGGGATTCACAAGAGCCTCCTCCAACACCATAGTTCAAAAGAATCAATTTTCCTTCTTTCCAACTTTTTCATCGTCCAACTTTCACAGCCATAATTAGTTATGGGGAACACGATAGTGCGGACTAGTCTACACTTAGTCGTCAAGCTGACATCCTTGTATTTCCAAATTTGATTCATACTTATCATTGCTGTACGACCCAGCATGATTCGGCGTTTAATTTCTTGGCTATATTCGCCATTTTGATTGACCACTGATCCTAAAAAGGTGAATTCTTCCACGCATTCCACCTCGTCTCCATCAATTACTATTTTGATGTTTCCATTATTCTTTGCAGTTGTCATGAGTTTGGTCTTTTTGATATTCAGAAAGAGGCCGAGCTTCTCGCTTTCTTCTTTGAGTCTCATGATTAGGTGCTTTAGGCCTTCCTGGGTTTCTGAGACGAAGGTTGTATCATCCACGTATCTAAGGTTATTGATGTTTCTTCCACCAATTTTTACGCCAATTTCTGGTTCGTCTAGGTCCAGTTTACTGATGATCACTTCGGCGTACAAGTTGAATAAGAAGGTGACAGAATGCAACCTTGTTGCACACCTTTCTCGATCTTGAACCAATCAGTGTCACCATATTGAGTTCATAGAGTGGCTTCCTGATTTACATACAGTGATTTCATGAACTTCACTAAATGTAGTGGCACCCCAAGGTCTGCTAGGGCTCTCCATAGATTGTCATGGTCAACACAATCAAAAGCTTTCCTGTAGTCGATGAAGCACATATAAATATTCTTCTGATATTCACATTTTTCCATTATCCATCGAACATTTGCAATGTGATCACGGGTGCCACGGCACCGTCGGAAACCAGTTTGGACATCTGGCAGTTCCCTTTCGATGATTGGAGCCAGGCGCTGTTGTATGATTTTCAGTAGAATCTTGCTAGAGTGAGATATGAGAGCAACAGTGCGGTAGTTAGAACATTCCTTTGAATCCCACTTTTTTGCCAATGGAATAAACACTGATTGTTTCCAGTTATGTGGCCATGTGTTGGTTTCCCAAATTTTCTGGCACAAAGCTCTGATAATTGCAGTTGGTACTGGCCTTAACAATTCAGAAGGGATGTTATCAACTCCTGGGGCCTTGTTGTTTTGCAGTTGGTTCATTGCCCACTTGACTTCTTCATCAAGAATGGCTGGTTCTAGTTCTGTTTCCTTATCCTCCTCTCTTTGATGTTGCTCCTCCGTACTAGTAGCATACAGCTCTTCTGCATATTCTCGCCATCTATACATGACACCTTGTTGGTCGGACAATTCTTTCCTTTGCTTATCCTTGATGATACCTTTGCGAGCCTTGAACGGTGCCTGAATCTTTTTGATTTGTGCAAAAGCATTCCTAGTGTGTCCTTTTGTATAGTCTTCCTCTAATTGTTTGCAACGTTTCTCCCAGTAAACTTCGCTATCTTTCCTTGCTGCCCTTTGGAAAACAGCATTCAATCTTCTTACTTCTACACGATTGCCCACTGCTTTAGCTGCCTTTCTCCTCTTGGCTATTTGGATGGTATTCTCTGAGAGCCATCTACACCTTTTCTCTGCCTTCTTGCGTGGTATGTAGTCATCTGCTGCGCCAATGATAAGCGGTTGAACTTCTTGCCATAGTTTATGAGGCATTTTCTCAGCAGTGTCCAAAACTTCAAACCTATTTTTAACTTCAATTGCATATGTGGAAGGAATTTTGGTGACGTCAAACTTCTTTGGTGGCGTTGTCCTCTTGATGTTACAGAGTTTGACTTTGATCTTGGCCACCAGCAGTTCATGGTCTGAGCCACAGTCTGCACCTGGATACGTTTTGTCTGCCAGAACTGAGCCGGTCCAACGTTGATTGCATAGGACATAGTCTATTTGATTGCGATGAAGTCCATTAGGCGAGGTCCATGTGTATAAATGACGCTTATGCTGTTCAAAACATGTATTAATGATTCGAAACTGGTTTTCCTGGCAAAATTGTACTAATTGATCGCCTGCCTCATTTCTTTCTCCCAGCCCAAAACTTCCAGTGATTCCTACCTCTGTTTGGGTGTCGATTTTTGCATTAAAATCGCCAAGTAAGTAAATAATGTCTTTTCTTGGGATTGTCCTCAGCGTAACTTCAATAGTGGCATAAAAATCCTCAATTTCTGGCTCATTTGCATCAGTTGTTGGAGCATAAACTTGGACAACGGTGATGTTGATGGGTTTAGCATGAATTCTGATTGTCATTATGCGATCGTTTACTGTGGAAAAGCCTTCTACTGCTTGGGCCAATTGTTTGCTTGCAATGAATGCCACTTCGTTCCTATGCATGTTGTCATGTCCTGAGTAATAGATAGTAAATTCCTCGGACTGAAAATAGCCGTTGTCTGTCCAGTGTAATTCACTAATGCCAAGGAGGTCAATTTTTAACCTGACCATTTCTCGTTTTACAATATCTAATTTACCTTGGCTCATTCCTCTGACATTCCAAGTTGCTATTCGTTGTATTTTCGTGCAGCGCAGACCCTTGCTTTCACTATTGGTAGCATCAGCACCTGAGGCTCCTACTGGATTTGCCCCAGGTGTGCCATAAAATCCAGAGCTACTTGCTATAGGTCCTTGCTCTTCCCCAGTCATTTGTTGGGTACCTTCTGGCCTGAGGGTCTCACCATTGGGCACCATATTGAAATCATTTGAGAGCCTTTTCATGGAATTTTCTTGGCAAAAAAATTTACAAGGTAGGTTGCCAGGTCTTTCCTTAACCCTCCCCATTTACCCAGGCTTGGGACTGGCATGTACACCTATACAAGTAATCATGATACAGATGAAAAGTAGAGTTAATTGTTTCCCCAGTAATTTTAGCAACTGTATTTAAAGGCTAAAGAAAAAGAACTATAATCATCAATGTGTCTTTCCTTCCCATGCGATAGCTTTCTCTTTATATTTATTATAATTATTTTAATTGCACACACCAACTCTTCAAATAAATATAACCAATAAAGTAAGTTTGGATGACTCTCTCAAGACAACTTTACAATTCACAGCTAATGCATGTGAATCTTGATGCATTCTGTATGTCTCCAATGAAATAAATAACATCTATGTGGGCTAATTAGTGAACTGAGGTAATGTCTTGGTTGAGAGTGATTAGGATTTAATAGAATATTTAAATGAATATATTGCAGTCCCTGGTACATTCCTTTCCACTTAGTTTTATATATCGTTTAGTATGTATGATAGCATTAACTGGGCTGAAATATCATGTTAAGGACAGAAAACCTGTTAAGCTGGAGTACTGGGTAAGAAACAGAAATGAAGCGCATCTAAAAGATTAATTGTTAAAACAGAAATTTTGAGGTAATCCCTATTCAGGATGTGGTAACTTGAAGTTTTTTGCCACAAAACTGTGGTGCAATTGAAAACTAACAGAGAAGGTTTCTCTGTGTTGCTTTCCCCATCCAAAAATAATTGTGTGATTAGTCTGAGAAAGTAGTAGGAAAAAGTAAAGGCTGAAGTATAGTAGTAGTTTAAATGCAGCCAAAAGTATATTTAATGTCATCCATTTTACCACCGTCTAACATTTACATGAGTCATTACTGGTTGTTATGACACGATCAAAAAAGAGCTAAGCAACAACACTGTAATTATAATATTACAGTATAATAGTAGATGCTGATAATAAACATAAAGATCAACAAGTATGTTTGTGTGTGTGTATCAGTTCCTTATTGCCAATGTCCAGGAACCGGCAGCCCAGAAACTTCAGCATCAATTCATGCATGTTCAAACATATAAATTAACAAAGACCGTTTCAAACATGGAAATTGTGTAGATTTAACTGGACACTTTCTGAAGCAGAACTAGTTGTAACTGGAACAAATTCTTACCTGAGCAATGACATCTGAAATGGAGGCACATCCAACCAGAAAGCTGTATTTGTGTTTCAGAAGAATGCCTGCGTGTGTCCAAGCCTGACAAAAGGAAGAAAAATAGTAGATCATGACTTGAGATGACTTTTCATTTTGAAATACCAGTGAAATGAATACAGATTGCACAACCATAGCATTTGTTGAAATGGCTCTGGAGCATGAAAAGCCATCATTTATCTTTCTCCTCACCAGTGTATGAACTCAGTCTCACTATATTGTGTATTAAGATGGGAAAATGATTCCAGTGCAAAATGTGCTTTTTAATCATAAAGCATTGTGGCAGGTTAACATTGTTTAGCCTTGAACTCCTGGATGTTTGATTACAATTTCTATCCTCCTTAACATGACCACTAGTCAGGAATTACAAGGGTTACACACCATCATTATCTGGAAATGCATAGTTAGAAAAGGTTGTGGCATTTTCCACAAGCATGCAAATAAGTCAATTACAAAATGAACTATGGATACGGATATATTTTAAACATTAGGATCAATAAATTATGTATAATTATTTAACTGATTACTTTTTGGGACATAAGTTAACTCTTTAATCTGACTGGGAGGGTGGAGCATGGACATCTGTTGCATGACAGTTGTAGAGTGTCACCAGACTAACTGGAGAGTTAACTTCTCAAAATTACAATAAGCCCTCAACTGAATGGACTGTGGGGATAAACAGTGCCTGGTAAGCAGAATGACCATTAAATCCAAACAGAATTTTACAAATGTACAGTCACGTACAGTATACGGACAGATTTTGACCACTGTATCCAAAGTCCACTCAAGTAAGGTCCATTAAATCAAGTAATAATTACTTATGAAATAAACAAGAGATAGTGAGTCAGCTATCTTTGTAAAAAAGCTTTTATAGAAGTCTTTGAAGAGACTGAGATTGCAGTAAAAAATGGACAAGAAGATGGAATTAACTGACTTTCCTGGAACCAACTATGGAAGCTAAATAAACCATAGTTGAGTAAAAAAAAAAAAAGCTACCTATTTTACAAAATCTCCAAGACCAAGGATAGTAATCTCTGTTGCAGACTCACCATGGCATCCATAAAAGGAAAAGCTGCAAGATAAAGGAAGGCCTTGCGTGTTTTACTTCCCACAGAATCGTCAACATGATGCAACTTGTTAATGATGTAGTATCCCAGATCACTGTATGCTGCAGAATAATAAGAATAATAATAATAATAACAACACAGGAGTACTACTGAATAACAATAATAAGTAGCAATAGCAGTGATATTTAATAGTGTTTTAGGATAAAAAGAGACAGGAGTTCTTTTCCACCTGAGATGATGACAGTTTTGATGGACAAAATTTCATTGCTTAGTAGGCTGCCAAAGTCTGTTACAGTAGACCAAAAAAAAAAAAAAGAGCAGCAGTTTTTCTTCTTGGGATTGCAAGGAGAATGGGACGGTATAACTGGAATTGAATGAAGAAGTTTTATGCTAGTTTCTTAGGTACATTTGTATATTATACTATAAAAGCCCTGGACTAAAAGCAAATAAAATATGATCACAGGTAATTATTTAGAAACACTGTACTAGTGATACACGCAGCTTGTTTATGCCAATTGCTTTATAATACACTAGCTGCTACCAGATAAACCCAAGTAAACCTATTTTGGTTCCTAGAAGATTAATTTACTCATGATAAGCCATGGGAAACTTTTATTGCCTGGAATCTTCTTTTCTCCCACCCATCTGTCTTGTTTTGCCACCACTGTTTGTTTGTCTCAGGATGAGTTATCACTGTATCTTTCCATTACTGTTCACTCCTCACTCCTAGTTCAGGATGCTGGTCAGCTGATGTGTCCCTCATAGCTGGTCTACTTCCTTTTTTCTTCTTCACTGATTTTAAATCAGCTCATTCACTCTTCTCTCTATCTCTTCTCATCCACCTTGTCTTCCAGGGTTGCTGGAAGACGGTATTGTCCTATCTTAGCTCCCTAATTGTTCTCTTGGGAGCTGGGGCAAATGTTTTATGGTATCAAACCAGCACTGAAATACATGCATAAGATTTGGTGGGTAACCATATTTTTCAAAAAGCTGCTATCCTCTAAGTTATTACTGCCCTTAAAAATATTTTGTTATTCTTCTAAGAAACATATTTATGAAACCGAAAGAGATTCATGGTTAAGTTGAAAAATTATGTTGAATCCAAAGGACCAATTTTCTTTGAGTAAATAATAGTTGCTTTTGAAGATCTTATCAAGTAACTGAGTACTGAATTTATACTGACAAATATCCCCAAGTGATTCTGATTACATTCTCTAACCAACTGTCAGCATCAGCAATTTTGAAAAACAATGATTTCATACTAGCATGATGAAAACTACATCATCAAATGTGGTGCACCACCTCAATGCTTCATCAGTTAATCTTCTCACACTAATATAATTTGAGGAAATGCATGACATGGATAAGAATGTTATCACTTATGTAGCACGGGTGCTCATTTTTATCTTTCATGTTTAATTGTTGATGCTTTAGCAAGTTTTGTTTTTAATTTCTTAATCCTATACGCGACCTTGAGGCTTTGCCTTACCTTAAAAGGCAGTCTAAAATGGTTTCAAATAAATAAATGTTATGGCAAAATGTTTGCAGATGAGTGAATAGTACTTCATTCTTTCCTGTTACTTACTACCAATGTTGGATACCAATACTGTACCAATATTGTAACATGGAGTCCCTTCATTTCAATGGTTTAATGCCTGTTTTTTATCCACTCCATCTGAATTTCTTCTAACTTCCCTCTACTTATAAATTTATTATTATTACAAAATGAAGACTAGAATAGGCTGTGGAGATAGTTTGAAAAACCCATTGGTTTAAAAATTTTAGTTAGTGATGTTTTGACATAGAGTAAGCACAAAGTTTTTCAATAGTTCTACTTTAATCTTGTTTAAATAGCTGGACAGAGATATGAGTCAGGAACAAGCTTGAAACCCAAATAAGGTATATTTTGTTACTGGTGACAACATCCCTCAGCCAAGAGACATGGCTCTGATCAAAATCTAAAGGGCAGGGCAGTCCCAGTTCCATCAAAAATTATAATGGACAAATACCTAAGGAAACTGGATGAATACAAAGTAGTAATGGGTCAGCCAACCATCTGAGCAGAAGTACAATTTCAACAGTAATTGTGAAGCAGACTTACCTATCAAGGTATGAAATACAGCAGCCACGGCACCAGCTACAACCATACACAAAACTGCTTTGGTTCTGTCTCTCTTACTGTTGACAAAAACCAGACCCACGTTTTTGAAGTCACTCATTGGACCTGTGAAAAACTTCATGAGTGAGTATGCCAACCCATAGCTGGCTAGCATTTCTACAGCATCTTCCTTAACCGCGGCAATACCTCTATTCAAAGCCTAAATGGAAACAGAAACAAAGAAAATAGAAAGGAAGAGAAATTAACATATGCCAAATGTTACTAAACATGATTACTAAATTTTAATCAGATAAAGTAAAAAAGGCATACACATTATTTTATGTAGCTCAGAAACAGTGAGTGCTTCCACATAATTTTTTTTTGTGCAATTCTCCTTCCTTATTCATGGAATTTAAAGAAAAGCCCAGAAATCACTATCTTCCATTTGTAACCCTTCTGCTTTCCTACCATAGAAGTCAGTAATATGGAGTCCATAGGCAGCATAGCACCTGTTGCCTCCAAAAAAATACAACCATTATCCCCTAAAATTCAATTACATGAATATGGCAAAATCTCACATGGGACCTCATGAAATTTCAGAGTTCTCACATGAGATCTTACAAGCTTTACTTTGGCAGGTGGGTTGGGTACATCGTATGATGGCACCCAAAGCCTGCCAAAGCTGTTGATCACAAGTATAAACCATGCATTAAAGAGGAAACCACACAATAATTGATACATAGCTTTATGAACCATATACCTAGAAGTACCTTTCCACAATTGTACCCTATACCTGGTACCATGCTTGGTTTGCACTGTTTTAACTTTTGGACGTATGCAATTATGTGTAGAGAGAGAGGTGATCTTGACGGAAATATGCAAGAACTGTTACATAGGCAAAGGGGGCTGAATCATTCTTTAACCCTGCGAAACAAAGCAAACACCTCCCTGAATCACTGGAGTATAAGGAGATACAACAGTAAGACCTGCAAAATTCTGTTATTATAGCCTATCTCAATAAAGTGTAGTTCTAATCTTCCTGTAGAGTTGATTGTCTGGTCTGATCTACCTGGAGAGACTGAAATTATGTGACATTTTAATTTGAAGATTTTTACTGAGATGACATTTCTACACTGTAACTATAAACAGATCAACTTCTCGGTCAAACATAGTTCACTTAATTTGATTTCCCCTTTCCCCCCAATACAAACTGAGCAAAGGAGTTCCATTCACAGAAAGAGGTTAAATTTTTCCTGCTCTAAAATGTTCATGAAAATGAATGCACACCGACTAAACTTTATATATTAAGCAAATTTCTTTCAAGTGCCATTTTCCTCTTAGTTTCAGTAGTGAAAATACATTAGTATTGCTTTATTCCATTTCATGCACTGCCTTGTGATAATAAACAAAATATAAAGCACTCAGTTCTACAAAGATGTAGACTCTTTCCAAATGTATCTTTTTCTTCACAAGTACAATGTTTGTTCCCACCCACATACAATCCTTTTTTTTTTTTTGGCTTGCTTGCTTTAAAACAAAATCACTAGGTTCACCAAGGAGCAATTATCTCCCTTTATTTTCTGTTCCTGTGTGGAATTCCTGGTTGTCTGAGATTCAAGATAAAAAGATTTAAAGCCCATTTCCCTGTTCCGTGTTCTAAAGTTCTCTTGACGTTCCTTTATACAATTGTGGATACTGTACCTCCACTGAGCTGTACCATCATTTCCATCCTTCCATAAATATGATTCAGTGTCAAAGTGCATAGAAAGAAAGTGAATCTATTACCAACAAGCTGTCAGCCTGACACTATTCATCCAGCATAATACTCTCGGTCTCCGATTGCCCAGATAAAAGGATGATTTAAGAACAGGATTTAGAGCATCAAAGCACACAGAGAAAATGACTGACTCTTGATACAGTATTTTGCCAGCAGCTGCAGGAGAAGTGTCATAGCATGGTAGAGAGGCGGGGAACCCATGATGCAATGGAAGAAAGTAGCAAGTGTTAATTTGGCTATGACTCTACAATGACCACAGAAGCCTTCATGCAGAAAGCATTCCTTTCACCTCTGGCTGCCCCTGAGCTTCAAAATATTAGTTTGCAGGAGCAAGCCTTTAGCAAGGATAGCTTATTAAATCACCTGATGATGTTCTGGGGCATTTGGGGATGAAAAACTGCTTAAGGGGGAAGGTGAAGTAAATTATGAGGTATATAATTCTCCTCCCCAACTTAAGATACATTAAACAGCACAAACTGGTATAATTCAATTACCTTCAGGAGGTTTGAGTCATATAGAATAAGCACTTTTTCTATTCAGCACAACATTAAGCTTCTGAAACTCATTGCTACAAGATTTGGGGATGGGCCATAAGCTTAAAGAGCTATATAAATCCATGGAGGATATAGGTTTCAGAAGGTGAATTAACCATAGCAGCTAAATGGAACCTCTAGGTTAATAGAGAATGAATAATAAATGCTAGAATGCAAGACGTGTTAAGAGAGTGAACATTTGTATATATAAACATCAGAAATTGAGCCTCATTTGATAGCACCTAATTCATGAAGTATAAACAAAAAATTAGAAATTTTCATGTTTGATTTTAACAATTATAAATGATTGGCCAGGAATCAGCTTGTAGATCTAGATGGCACCTTGGTCCTGTGTAGCTGTGTTCTTCTTGTAGGCTTTTGCTAATCACTCAACATGAGATAATGTCTCAGCTCAGTTGTTCCACTAAGAAGGAATAGTTCACTGGAGAAATTATGGAAGGTTTGACACTGTAATGACACCATGCAAAAGTTGGTTTCCCAGTGGATGACCACTAAAATAAACCTAACATGAATGCTGGTTGCTGAGTTTAATTAACTACCTCCAGACAAACCAAATGTTTTGACTGACTGGTTCAGCATTTCCCTTTTTAAAGCCAAAGAGAAAGAGCTAATAAATCAGAAATGTCATATGTTCACTGGTATAGTCTCTAGTAAATCAGTTTTTCCCCAAACACTGGAAAGCTGGGTTAGTTCCTCGACCCCATCCACATTAAACTTGGAGGATTCATGTCACTCCTAATAATGTGGCTGTTCAGATCCCTGTCCAAACGTCTACTTACAGTATGTGCCCAACACAGATCTCTCTTTGGGAAAGATTGTTCCTTTTTAAGACTTGAAAGTCTTTTGGAGTCTTACAAACATAGAACACAGACTTCATGAAAACAAGAGAAGAACTCTGACGATTAATAGACATTTTACTCAAATGTAGATATTGCAAGTTAATTTAGGCCAAATCAATAGCAGTACTTCAGTTACAGGGCATATAGAAAAAACAACAAGGCTTTATGAAAACCAAAACAACTTAATAACTCCTGATGAAATGCCTAGCAATTTGCTACTCCTTGCTACACATGAAGAATACAGCTTCTTGCAATGAGAAAACTGGCTTTTACTAATTTACAGTGTTTTATGTAGCTTAATATAGTTAGTACCAATTGTCTTCTTTGGGTGAGATATCAATGCATGTGCTTTGTTTGCCATTTTCTTCCAAACTAATTGGACAGATAGCTGTAGTCCTTATCAGTTCTGAGACCAACTTAAAATGTTAATGGGTTGGCACCTACAATAAGGTTTTATCACTTCCAGTCCATAATATATACCCATCAGCAATATGGAATCTCATCTTGCTCCTTGGCTGTTAAAAGCAGTCAGATAAAATCATTATCTAACCATTAACTGTAAACAAGTAAAAGTAGGTTGCTGTAATCCTGCCTAAATGGGTGGGGGTGAACCTTAAACCTTAACTTAAAAATGGCATCTCAAGGCAATAAGCACCCACCTTAACAATGTAGGATCAGGAAATCAGTAATAACGGCCCTGAAAGGAGGGCCGTCCCAGAGGTTAATAAGTGTTAGCCCTAGCAAGCCCAAGACAATAGCGCAGGTCAGACATGATGGAAGGATGGGGAAGAGTAGTGGGGAATCGAAAACCTAATTTTGTGCAACCTCAGAGAATCAGGAAAGTTGCTTATAAGTCCAAATGCTTTATTTTGCTGAGCCAAGAGCAACTGTCAATATGAAAGGTTGGTACCTGTTGATAACAAGAATATTAAGGAAAGAAGCTGAGGAACGTTTGCAACACAGTTGATGGGATTGAAAAGTCCGCAACAGTGGTCTAGAAAAAGACAGTGATGGGAACATTGCTGACAAAATAATAGAAAAACAGTTACAGAGGTAATGATGGCATCCCCCCCCCCACAAAACCATGAAGAAATTTTTTACAGTTAAAAGATAAACACAAAAAAATAGAAGATAAAGAAAAAAAAGTGCTGAAAACAATAAGGAAGAGAAAAAAAGATACTTAAAGAAGCGGTTTCCGATCTTCTTTACAGCAGTTACAGACATACTTGATACCATTTTCCCCCTTCAAAATTATGTAACATAACCTTTTCCCCATATATAGCTCTTTTTAATTGGTAAAACCAGAAATCGCTAGTTCACTTTTATCCATTTTGAGCCAAAAGTCCATAAAGGGTTTCCAGTCTTTTATAAAAGTAGTAGTTGTTCCTTCCCTAATCAAACAAGTCAATTTAGCCATTTCTGCAAGTTCTACCATCTTCAGGGTCCACTCCTCCACTGTGGGTATTTCTGTATTTTTCCATCTTTGTGTGTATAATAACCTCCCTGCAGTTACCATATATAAAACCAATCGTCCATGAGTCTTTTTTAATTGACTATCCATAAGTCCTAGTAAGAAAAATTCTGGTTTCATCTGAATATTAATTTTTAAAATTCTCTGCATCATCATGTGTATTTGAACCCAATATTTTTTCACTTTTTGGACTTATGAAAAAGTCCACCATGCATGGTAAAATGTCTCTTCATGCTTTTCACATTTCCAAGAAACAATTAGAAGTACCTTTATACATCTCAGATAATTTCTCTGGTGGCATTTCCCCTAGAAAACAACAGAATTTGGGCAAAACACATTTTCAGGAAAAGTCCTAATGTTCCTTCCTGGACATAGCTGCAAAACTTTAAAAAATAAAGATGAATAGATCTGATTCCATCTCTGATCACTGTAAAATGAAATATCTAGATCAGAGCTTTCCAAACTGTGCGTCGGGACACATTAGTGTGTCAGCTGCAGTGTCTGGGTGTTTCCCGGCTGCTGCTGCCTCCAAGCCCTGCCAGGATTCCGCACAGGTCCTAGTGCCTGCCTTGTGCCCTGTTGCCTCAAACTTGCTGTGATTCTGCACAGGTCCTAGTGCCTGCCTTGTGCCCTGCTGTAAGAGTGTGTCACGAAATGATGCCCTGCTGTAAGAGTGTGTCGCAAGATGATGCATGTCTAAAAAGTGTGTCACCAACATGAAAAGTTTGGAAAGCTCTGATCTAGATGTCCAGTGTTTAATTATGTGTGTGCACGCGCCTTCGAGTAAGTGTTGACTCCTGGCGACTGTCTAGACTAGTCCCTGCAGTTTTCTTGGCAACATTTTTGGAATTGGTTTGCCATTGCCTCCTTCTTAGGGCTGAGAGTGAGTGACTGGCCCAAGGTCACCCAGCTGGCTTTGTGCCTAAGGCAGGACTAGAACTCATGGTCTCCCATTTCTAGCCTGGTGCCTTAATTATATAATTATTTAATTATTTCCTGTATTTCTCTTCTGATTTTCTCTACCCAGACCTGCTATAGATCATTCCAAAATGCTAGGCATTTTGTACAGAAGTACAAGTTTAGGATTATAAAAAAATATTTGATTGCTTTTTCAATGCCATTTCTATAATGATTTTTTATACACACTGCTTTATCATTTATGTGCTCTCATTGCTTCCATAACTTTGTACTATCTGATTAAATGTTCAACAGTTATTGTATTATACTAAAAACATTATTTCTCTGGTACACATACATTGAGGATTTGGTTTCAATAGATTTCTTCCTAACACAGTAGTCTATAGCCTATCATTTGTTTAGTTTTACACAGACTGCCAGCTTAAACACAGATCGACAGTAGTTTATAAAAATGTATAAGTGTTAAAGATAACATAAATACTCCCTTGAGTCAAGCTCAGCCTCTGGTGATGATAAGAACAAAGCCATCTCATTTTCTTGGCAACAATAAGGAAATGGTTTTCTACTGCCAATTTCTGTGATTTTTTTAAAAAAAACTTCTTGGTCTAGTCTACAGCCCTAGGAAACTCATCTAGCTACTAAAACCATATCTGACCCTGTTTATCTTTTTTCAAGATCATCAAAGGTTGACCTGGTACTCTTAAAGCATCTTTGTGTTAAAAGACACAAGACACAACCTCTTTATTTCATTCTCACAGATGTGGTATGAGATGTTTTCAAAAGGAGACTAGACAAATTCCTAAAGGGCAGGTCTATCAATGACTATATGATGATTGTGTGAGCCTCCAGCCACAGAGATAATCTGCCCCTGCACAGGAGCAACAATGGGAGAAAAAGGTTGCCTTGATCTCTTACTTTTTTACTTCCAAAATTCATGGGGTAGGCTACCATGTGAGATGAAACGCTGGCTAGATGGGCCTAGGCCTGATTCAGCAAACTCAGTCTCATGTTCTCTTTAATACTCACATTTATTTGACTCATAGAGGTACCACATGGGGATTGCCAAAGTTTTTCAAGAATCTTTCATTGTTCATTTACTGGACTATAAACAAAAGTACACAATTTTGTTAGCAAGGCAAAGTGCCATTTAGTTTAAAGAGACCTACTGACCAACAAAGTAACAGGTGGAAAAATAAATATATGTAGTTTAATAAAACTGTGATTAATTTTTTTAGCTGAACTGTGTAAACTGGAATTATGGTGAAATAAACTACATCTGATTATACTAAGGATGTACTACTATTAGATTCTTGATTAGACATACATGGTACAATGTCCCATGCCAACTATTGAAATTAAGCCTCTTCCTTCTAAAGATCATCAGATTTGGATGAGATATAAATATTTTACACCAAATACATTAAAACAGCAATGGCTAGTAAGTTGTACTGAAAGGTAAAAATATCAGGAGCCAAAGCGATGAAGGAAATGGCTTCTACTCTATCACTGGAAAGAGATTGTGGATGTGACAGATGTTGTAATCAACAGAAATTTGGTTTATTTGATCAAGGTTAAAATAGATATGTTGTTATCTCTGGTAACCCTTAATGGACTTTTGCTGACATCAGGACTGAAACAACAAGGCTTTAAGGATTTGTTTATAGATAAGAGATGGGATATGGGAAGAAGAGATCTTTTGTTGTATTTTAAGAGAAGGTGATAAGTTACGGTACTAAAATTGTTTATACTTGTTGTGATGAAGGGGAAAGTCACTTCTTTATATATTTCTTCTCTTTTTCTTCATTGTAATCAACATAAATTGTTGTATAATTGTTGAATAGATGGTAGTAGAGAGTATCATGAAGAGTTTGTGATGAAGATGACAGACTGCCATTTTGTGAGAGCACTCATAATATGCTGTCAACATTCCAAATGTGCCCACCGGCCCCAAATGTTTGCCTATTCTTATCTTATGGCAACAAAAAGCCAGTATTATTTTATTTTTTTACATTTTTCTCTAAAGAACTCCTCTCTTTTCACCATGTTATCCACAGAACAGGTTTTTGACTTAAGTTAGGCTGACAGAGATAGAGAAATTGATGGCAACCCATTTACTGAAACTATTCCTCAACTACAGCTAAAAAATATATTTTTTAAAATCCATAAACCTTGCTTTTTTAATCTTCAATATTTTAATACACATTTTTAAAATAAATGTTGGAGCCCAGATTAGGTATTGCAAAATCATTTGATGACATAGGTTATTGTCTGGGAAGTGTACCAGACAGGCAACCAGCCAGTCAGGGAGAGTTTGCTGCCAGGAAGAATCAATGTGGCAAACATCTTCCTCACCATCGCCAAAAATAACGTATGATCCGAATGCAATGAGTAAGTTTTTCAACTCAAGTAATTTAATGAGGAAGCACCACTGACTCTTTATTTGAGAAAGGTTACTGCTGAGATAGATATCCTATGTATCTGCTGGGAAATACTCAAATGGGAGAATCTTAATCCCTCATGATAGAAAACTCTAGAAAATGTCAGTATCTCATTAAGAGTTGGGGAACTACAGTAAACTTTTTCTTAGACTGCTGTGCATTGTAATAATAATTTGCCAAACTCCCTGCCTTGGAACGTTTACAGAATGTGTGTGTTTGTGTGTGTGTATGAATATATTCTTATAAATATTAAATATAAATATTCATAAGAATATTTGTCCATTTAGTGCAGCAGTGTAGCCTGGCCAGTTGTGGCTTTCCCAGGTTACAGGAAGAGCTACTTCCCACAATCTGCTATGCAACCTGAACCCTTAACTGCAGATGCAGGAACTGAACCAAGTGAAACAACTCAAGATTATGTTTCATGTTGCCTGGGACAGATGACTTGCTGCTGTGGTACATGGTGGCCCTCAGTAGCATTCTCTGGTTCATGACAGAATATAAACAAGTGCTTTCTTTTTCTTGGAAATGCCCAAGATATTCAAGAACTACCAAGAAAGCACATCTCAATGAACTTGGAATGGTTACAATGAACTAGTTTGGTTTAAAAACAAAGGAAAAGCATAAAAGAGTGCTGTGCCTCTCAGAGGATAGGCCTTGCCCATCTGACTGAAATTTTCTTTTAAACAAACGAAATGAATGAAAAGCATACTGTTTTCTATTATATATACTGTTTTTCCTCAGAACAGAAATCCATGTTTCAAATAATACCATCGTTTTCAAAACGTCTCTTATTGAAAGCAGGAAAATAAAGAAAATCCCACCGTGCCCCCCTTTATATTATCCTATTCTGATAACTTGTCCTTTTAAAAGTAACATACAGTATTCCTTTCCCCAGCTTTTGTCTTTAAGGTGTTATCCCAGCACGCACCTCGGACCATTCAACATTCTGTATGTCAGCAAACTGAGGTTTGCTACATCTTAGCTTAGCTATCACAAGCTGCTAGTCACCATGGTTAAAAGGAAACCTCAGTGTTCACAAGCAACTTCCTGTTATATGTATTATTTGCTGCATTTGTTTGTATACAATTGTTCCTGTACACCACTTAGAGTAAAGCCTTTTTAGAATTGGAGTGTCCATAAATTCTACAAATAAATAAATAGTTGCTAGAGGCAACTGTTCTCAAAGCACACTTAGGAGTTTCTCAGATGTAGCTGGTACACTAATGTTCAGAAAAGAGAATTCTAGATGGTGGTCTTCAAGTTGAATAAGGATCTTCTTACATCCATATAGAGTTGTAGCCAATTACAGCTCTGAACAATGTTTATTCACAAATCATGTTTCTGTTTTCACACTTGCCCTTTGCTCCACACTTACTATAAGCACAGTATCACACTGGCTAGGAATTCTGGAAGATGCAGTCCCAACAAGATTCAGAGGACATCAGTTTGGTGAAGTCTGCACTATTTTAAAGAAACAGGAAGAGGTCTTGGTTTCATTTCACTATTATTACCTCACACATTGTTGTTGTTATCCTTTGGAACTGTGGAGAAGCTTCTCACCGAACCTATTGCTACTTTAACTGTCCCCATGCTCCAGGATCATAAGTATCCTGGTCACAGCTGAAATAAAGCTATTGTAATAAAATCACCTTTCTTGTGAGAGGACAATGTACACCATCAGAACTTTTATATTTTTAAAAAACCCTGGGCTATATTTGAGAACTCGGATAGCCTTTGCTACTCCAGTATGACATCATATCCTGTATTTCTACAACTATTTTTATCCAACATGATCATTCTTCTGTATATTTTTTCTAGTAGATGTCTCAAGGTTATTAAAGTTCCAGACCATTACTGAACTCTTAAGAACTTTTCCTACTGAGCACATTCCACCCACAGACTAGGCTGTGGTTCTTATGAAAGACCAACATATTAAATAAAGTCTCAAGCAGACACAACAGGTAGCTTACAACTTTGTTACTTGATGCATGATGTCACCAGGATTATCAACCAGAAGTCCAAGAAGCAGAATGGCAAATTATACTATATCCTTTCTTAATGGTGAATCTGCCAACTCCCATTTAAATGTTTATATATCTTTTATTAATTTAATACAAAACACAAACAAAAAATAAACAATATACAGTTATAGAAAAAGCAAAAGAAAACAAAAGAAAGAAATGAAAACAGGACATATATTCACAGATACAAATATGTACTGTATATAAAAGTTATATGTAAGCATTTCAATGAATGGGGCCATATTTCTTTATAATCATCCATTTCTAACCTACAGTACATCAATAAAGTAATTCATTCATAAATTGCTGGTAACATTACTTCTGCAGACCACTGAGTAGTTGGAACAATATGTTTATCTTTCCAGTGCTGAAGAATAAGTCTTGGCTATACGTATAGCATACAGAATTCCCTTTTTTCATTGAGAAGTCATTTTCCTTGCAGTAAGAATAGAGTTCAAAAGAATATGATTATCTGAAAATATTAAATGTGCTCTCAAAGTTCTTAACACATATAATAATCTCCCTCTAAAATATAATTATAGGACATGTTCAAACATGTGTTTAAATGAAGCATTAATTTCATTCCATCTCCAATAACATCATGATCTACTCAAGCTTTTCTGTATAAATGCAAGAGAATCCAATAACTCACAGTTAAGCTTAATATTTTGAATGGTCCAATAACTCAGAGTTATATCCATAATTGGGTGCCATTTAGAGAGGACATGGAGGCATCATTTCCTCCCCCTCCTCTAACCCCAATGTAAGTATTCTTCAGGAGCGCCTATATTTCTGATCCATTCACAGGTCTTGGTATGCAAAAAGTAAATATTATAAAACCATTACATGGACTTGTAGGCATCCCAAAAGCTTAGCCCTTAGCACAGTGCTTTCCAAAGTCCCGCCATTGGCGACACACCAACGGTGGCGGCGCAGGGGGGCGCGCGGCGGCAGTGTGCACGGCGGCAGCGGTGGCCTCGTTTCGCACTAAAACCCAGAAGCGCTGATGGTGCACTGCTGCCACCACCGCACGCACCACCGCCGTGCGCGCTGCCACAGGGGTGGCAGCGACACGCCATCAGCACTTCCGGGTTTTGTCACGATACACTAAAGTGTTGCGACACAGAGTTTGGAAAGCTATGCCTTAGCACTTTGCTTTGTAAAATTATTGTTAAGAATTACTGTTTGGACTGAATTATCACATTATTGCAAGTATTATGATGTAAAAATATTTTCATTTAATATTCCATATATTAAGATTGGGCTTCCTTGCCAAACCTGAACATTCTACCCCTCAATAATTATTTATTCCTAACTTCCTTTAAGAAAATAGTCATGGCCAACTTGTAGCTCTCCAGATGTTGCTAAATTACTATTTCTACAGATCCAGTCTGAATGACTTGTGACAGAGCACACTAGTAGTAGTACAGTAACATCCAGAGAACTACAGGCTTGCTTAACAGAAAGCCCCACTCAATACAGTTGCAATTGCCTTTGAGTAAATATACATAAAATGGGCTGTAAAAGCATGGATGTCCACACTACTGTATATTGTCATCCCAATGTATAATTTTCCTTCAGAACAAATTGCCTTTATTAGGTTTTGCTTTTCTTTCAATACTTAGCATTGATCTTCTTCAGAAGATTCCCTCCCCCACCTCAAAGCAAATACGTTATATTTAATGACAGATGGGGTAGAGTGGAAAGGCCTATAATTATAGCTTCAGCTATAATTACTACGGGCAGACTTTTGAGATATGAACAATGGATTCATATTGTTGATGCAGATACCCTTTTGAGAAAAGGCATTTAACACAGGAAAACTATAAGATTCAATTAATTCACCAGTTCTACAATCTTGATAACTGGATATAACCATTCTAACTCTTGGCCTGGTCTGTAAGAACAATTTGCACTTCTCCTTAGCTGTCTCAGTGACATATGCTGCTCTCAAGTTGTTCTCCTGCTATTAGAGAATGATCTTTCCTTCTGAGTCATGATTAGTGCTCCAACTTTCCCATATAACATTTGATTTTTGTTTGGCTTGTATGGGAAAGGAAGAAAAGAGGCATTCATCCACTAGTGATCTCACAGAGTTGTATCAGGTGTGAAAGTCTGTAATTTCTGTTTTAATAGCTGTGTCATAGGTATTAGAGGTTATGTGTGCCCAATTCATCCAAAAGCTGAAAATGTCTACTGCATTGTAACATCCTTTCAGTTTTTAGTCCCCTCTTTTTTAATGCTAACCTCCATTCCCACCTGTATATATTTTCAACTGTGTGATCATGTTGAAACCTCCCAAACTGGTTTTTCCTTAGAAAAATATTTTTTGCAAGAATAGGTGTAGCCCAAGGAAAGGCCATCAAGGCTACAGAAGCAAAAGGAACTTAAGAGCAGAATCTAACACTTAGAATGTCATAGATTTTTCTGGAAAGACTCTACACACCAGATTGCTCTATCAAGGAACTGGAGAAGCATAGTTCAGTGGCAGGGCATGTATAGGACTGTCCAACATATCTCCAAAACAAAAGCTGGGAAAGACTCTTATCCAAAACCCTGGAGAGTTGTTGGACCTCAACTCTAATATACCCAAGTCGATATGGCTGACAGACAAGTATTATTGAAATTATAGTACAAAAAATCTCCCTGCTATAAGCAATACAGTGTTAGGTAGACCAATTGGCTGGTCTAGGAGAATGCAACTTCCTATGTTCCTACCCTTACCTTACTAGATTTTCTCAATGTTGGGTGGTAGGAGCAAATTACTAATCCCATGCTTATAATGTGAAAAGCAACTTAGCCAGTATATAAGGGAAAAGAAGCCCCAAATTTTACCAGATTTAAAGAATTAGCTACTGTATTATGTATGAAGGTCTACATTTTATTTTATTTTTATTTTCGTGCTCTAAATTGTTATAAGACAATGTGAAATAAAATAAGCCAAAGTCACTAAGATTGGTTATTTCCTTCATGCAAATGTTCACTGCAGTCCAAGATGCAATATTAAAAAGCACAAATTAGTAATGTGAGCAATCTACTTATGCAAGCATTAAGCTGCTGAGTTAGCCTGATATTGGGAAGGGCTCTTTGGTGAATCTAATTCTTCCTGTAATACAGAAAGTTGCTGTTTTTCCTTCCCTGCCCAATTGGCTCCTGTCCGTGCCTTATTTCCATCTGATTTTGTTCCATCTTTCTTTTCCCTTCCCATTACAGTTACCCCAATTCTTACCCTATCTCCACCTTGTCTTTTTCCATTTCTTATCCTTTTATAATTCTCCTGCAAGGAAGGAGGTGAATGTGTCTGTGTAAGGGAATTACTGTAATATTGAAGTGGAAACAATTTAGTAAGGGAGGTACTTATTTTACAGATAATTAATGTTAATTAGCAGTTCTCTCTCTCCCCCCCGTCCCCTTGTCTTTTTTGAGCATGGCTTCTGGCAAGTACATGTACACACACACATATATATGAACACACCCAAAGAAATGTATCACATGTACACATGTATTAGGCAGAGGAGAATCTTCAGGATTGCTTTCAATTGGAGCTGGCAAAACTAGTTCAATAAGATGGGGAAACTGGGCATTGTACAGGAATTGGGCTGCATTTATACCAATTTTTGTGTCTACTCTTCTGGGAGGTTATCTTAAAGTCAGGGCCATCTTTCTTCTGAGTAATTACAATATTTCTATTTTCATCTCTCATCTGATAAGCATCATTAACTCCTCCATATGGAAAAGCACATATGTTATAACACGAAGTCATTTTAACAACTGTAAACATAGCCTACTATCTTTTATGCCCGTTTGGCTGCCTGCTTGCTAGACAACTTGCACTGAAGACAGTACTCCTCTGGAGGGAATACACATCTCTTTAAAGACAGTTGCAATAAGCTTTCACCTCAAGCAACTAATAAAATCTCTTCACAATGAGCTATCTGTCTGTCATTGTTAAAGTCAACATTAATTTATACATTTGCCATCCAGATGGCAGCAACTAACTGATCTTGGTTGATTTCAAGAAAGCTAGGCAAGATCAGTCATACTTAGTACTTTGATGGGAGACTACTTGGAAATCCCAGGGTTGTCAAGTAGACCAAGATGTCCAAAAATGTCCTGGAAAAAGGCAATAATAAACTACTTCCATATTGTTGCCAACAAAGTATATGGTTGTCTATGAAGTCACTAGGAGCTGAGCTTGAGGTGAAGGATCCTATCGTTCACCTCATAAGGTTATCTTCCTTCTCTCAACTTAACCTACCACCATCAACTTCCATTGACTGATCTCCTGGAAGCAGAATATATGTAGCTTTAAGATCAGTACAAGAAGCATCAAGTATCAACTTTGTAGTTCTCAAAAAGCACTTAACAGTCTCTTTCATAATTTAATACTACAGCATGCCAACAGAAAGAATACAAATGTGCCTTGTACATCAATGTGAAGACTTTATAGTTTAACCTAAACACCTTGAGTGATCTGTACATCAAAGCCGCTGATGCCAAGCATTGATTCATTTCTTGTTTCTTTTTTACTCACTACTGGATACATCAAGATAAGCAAAATTCAATAATGGCTTGCTAGAAAAAATCATAGTGTAATAAAAGGATATTATATTATCGCTAAGACCTTTTAATCAATAACTCTACATCTGCATTACTGATAAAAAGTCTCATTTAAACACTGCACAAAGGCATTTTATCATTAAAATTAAACTTGAACCTAGGACTACATTCTTCTTCCTCCTCCACATAGGGACATTAAGAGTTCAATGGCCTTTGCCAATAAGTCAGTGGTTAGGTTAATGATGTGGTTTTTGTTTGCTTTTAGCTTGATTTCCTGTATGATCCCAGCCATTGCTGTTTGTAGGTCATGATTTATGACTATGTGTTATGTGAAACTGGCTATCATGGTTTATTCAATAAATCATAGTTAAAACAATGGTTCAACATAATGTGTGAACTCAGTCAAAACTGCATTATAAAAAAGCAAACATATGATCTATCACTGAAATGTTGCTCTTTTTAAAAATTAAGGGAATAGAGTTAATTTGCATAGCTCTATATAAAATTACATAATTAGCCTTTTTTTTTTTTGAACAGATGCAAAAAGTGTTTTGCTGGCAGAATGATGCCCCAGAATAGTGCCACAGTAGGAAGGAGTTTTCTCCCCTTACTCTGGCTCCAGTAATAAAGAATATGAATACTTTTTCTGATGCCATCTTCAAATGTCCCCCCCACCCCCGCTAACAGGATAGGAAAGTTTAGAAAACAGAGGGCTTTAAGCTGGGCATCAGATTGTGCCCACAGGGTTTTCATCTAGACAGCAATATGAATCGTAAGTATTTATATCATCTTTTTTAAATATACTTTTAACCATTATAATTCATTCTACGAAACATTTATTATAGTCAATGCTGTTTAATTTGTAGGGTTTTCTTAATGACATTGTTTTAAACTTCCTTTCTAATTGGTGGGTTTGCATCTTCTATAGTTGCCTTTCAAAATGAAAACAGCATCTGACATGTTATTGAGCGGCAGCTGAGTCTACTTCAGACTAGCCCAGCTTGTAATCTCCAAAAGGAAGACAGCCTCCCAGCCATGCAACACAAATTCAATAAACCATCTATCTTCTTATGTGGGACAGCAAAAACAGGAAGGCTGTCTAGCCCCTGATCCTTGTGCAGGGCTAGTCTATGCTGAAAAGAAAGAAAAGGAGAGGGCACCAACAGCAAGGTGGATGGATTCAAGTACAGCAGTTATAAGAGCCAGGGTAAAGACAGATCATCCCAGAGAAGTCTGCTATTGTGGTTGCTAAGAGTTGACGCTGATTTGATGGCACATAATCTATCAATGCTTTTAAGGATAGGGCAACATGGCCTTCTATTACAAGTGGGTGTGTTTAAGGTATCTCCTAGCCTGAAGATACACATGACTTCCTCTCTCCCTCCCAACCCATATGTTGCCCAAATTTGGTAGTGCAGTCTTCTTTCTGTATGTATGCTGCTCTGAAAAGGCTCACCGAGGTTGGTTGAAGCCTGAGGCATTATGAAAATGCCAGCCTGGCATGAGGGATGGCGTGGCTTGTGGCCTTCTGGTATTCTCACTGCTCCAAGGCAGCTGGGCTTGGGCAGCGGTGAACAATCCATGGAAAGGTGTCATTTCTCCCCTCACAGAAGAAAAACAGAATGATCACCCCACCATGAGATACATATGGACAAGTACAAAGAGGTAACCCAATTTTAACAATAACAATCCTTCTCTACTCTAGGAGTTTAGCACAGGTCTTGTAACTTGGACAACTAAGTACAGCCAGCCTGGGAAAACAGAATGGCTCTTTCTCCTGGAACCTCTCCATCATCCAGACAAAGGGACTATCGTCCAGATGTTCTTGGAATGCTCTCTAGAAGCTACAGGAGAATCATATCAAATCATATATCATATCATATCATATCATATCTCTCATTCATTTGTAACAGCACAAAACTAATTCTTCTCACATTCATCTTCTTATGATATGATTTTTTTTGGTTGTTTATTTGTTCAGTCGCTTCCGACTCTTCGTGACTTCATGGACCAGCCCACGGCACAGATTCCTGTCAGCTGTCGCCATCCGCACCTCCCCCACGGTCGAGTCCGTCACCTCCAGAGTATCATCCATCCATCTTGCCCTTGGTCGGCCCCTCTTCCTTTTCCCTTCCACTTTCCCTAGCATCAGCATCTTCTCCAGGGTATCCTGTCTTCTCATTATGTGGCCAAAGTACTTCAGTTTTGCCTTTAATATCATTCCCTCAAGTGAGCAGTCTGGCTTTATTTCCTGGAGTATGGACTGGTTTGATCTTCTTGCAGTCCAAGGCACTCTCAGAATTTTCCTCCAACACCACAGTTCAAAAGCATCTATTTTCCTTCGCTCAGCCTTCCTTATGGTCCAGCTCTCACAGCCATAGGTTACTACGGGGAATACCATTGCTTTAACTATGCGGATCCTTGTTGTCAGTGTGATGTCTCTGCTCTTAACTATTTTATTAAGATTTGTCATTACTCTCCTCCCAAGAAGTAGACGTCTTCTGCTTTCCTGGCTGCAGTCAGGGTCTGCAGTAATCTTTGTGCCTAGAAATACAAAGTCTGTCACTACTTCCACGTTTTCTCCCTCTATTTGCCAGTTATCAATCAAGCTGGTTGCCATAATCTTGGTTTTTTTGAGGTTGAACTGCAACCCAGCTTTTGCACTTTCTTCTTTCACCTTCATCATAAGGCTCCTCAGCTCCTCCTCGCTTTCAGCCATCAAAGTGGTATCATCTGCATATCTGAGATTGTTAATGTTTCTTCCAGCGATTTAACTCCAGCGTTGGATTCATCAAGCCCAGCACGTTGCATGATGTGTTCTGCGTACAGGTTGAATAGGTAGGGTGATTACTTTTAAGAATGAAGTCAGGGAGTTATACTTGCTCACTGTTTGTGCAATGCCTTTGGTAGTTACCATGTGGTGGGTTGACTTACTGTGGAAGCAGATGGATCAAAGGACAGCAGATGGTAGTGATGAGAACTTTACATGGAGTGATTCTTTCATGGAAAATAAAAAAAATAGAAAATGGGACCTGGCCATGTTGCTTGATATCACTGCATATAAAAAGTGGCTAGGACTATGAATTCACTGGCCATTTCTAGTACAGGAAAGATATCCACTCCATATCTGTATAGTTGCCATGGTGGAATTAGAGGTTGCTACTCTTAATCTCTAGCTGAAGTTGCTAGTTGAATGAAGCAAATTATGATCCATCCTTCAGAGGTTTTAATTCTTAAAATAGAACATCAATCGAGAATGGCCTGAATGACTTCCACAGCTGCCATAGCTGGGGGTGGATATGAACTTGAGTTTCCAGCATTCAGTACCATATTCACCGCTCCATGTTGGCTATTTTCTGTACCCATTTCCTGTTACTGTCCTCTGTCATCTTTCTCTTGTGGGAAAGTGTATAAAGAAGCAGAGGAACCTTGAACTAACGTCTATATTAAATATGAGGGGAGATTGTAACTGCTAAGTGGGCAGTCACTCATTTGGTGTATTCCACGTAATTTCTCAATTTTAATTGTCACACAACTATAGTGTGTTCAGATTAACAGACTATAAACATTCAGAACAACTTCCCTCCTTTTAAGTTTGCTATTGAATTAGAGGTAGCTTTGAGTCTTTTGCCCATTCTGCCTTTCCCTAGTTTTTTTATCAGTCTTCCTTCCATACCACTCAAAATTACTGGTATGTCACAGAACAAAAGGCAGAAAAAACAGGTGACAGCCAATTTAAAAATAAAGAAAAAACCTCTAGGTTGCAATCAGGCAAACTGAACAGAATATGTTTTCCCCTTTATTCTCTACTCTCATTCTAGCCATCAGAGATTCTTGGATCACAAATAGGGATGCCTAAATCACATATGAAATAAATCCCACCCAATCTTCTAGCACGCGTCATGCAGGCCACATGACCGCGGAAGCGTCTTCGGACAACGCTGGCTCTTCAGCTAACAAACGGAGATGAGCACTGACCCCTAGAGTCGGACATGACTGCACAAATGTGCGGGGGGCACCTTTACCTTTTTTAAATCTTCTAGCAATAAATGTCAAACATACAGTTGTGAAAATAAATTTCACATCATATCATGCCATATGCCATATGCCAGCAAATTTGGAAAACACAAGAATGGCCATCAATTTAGAAAAAATCAACTTATATCCCCATACCAAAAAAGGGAAACACTAAAGAATGTTCAAACTATCGAACAGTGGCACTTATTTCACATGCCAGTAAGGTAATGAGGTAGGTGGGACCTTTTAATTACATGTTGTTAAGACAGTATCTTAACAGAATGTCTTGCACTAAGTTCTTTTTTCCCTTCAAATCATTTAATTTTTGAACAAGCACAAATGCAAACATGATTAATACATTCCAATTTAATTCACCTGTATGGCAACAAATGTCATTGTGGGACACATGGAATTACATGGAATTAGGGGCGTGGTGGCTCAGCAGATAAGATGCCAGGCTTGAAGATCGCAAGTTCAGAGGTTCCCTGAACTAGCCCCGCATGACGGAGTGAGTTCCCGCACTAGCCCCAGCTCTTGCCAACCTAGCAATTCGAAAGCATGCAAATGCAAGTAGATAAATAGGTACCACTTCCGTGGGATGGTAACAGTATTCTGCGCGCGTCATGCTGGCCACATGACTGTGGAAGCGTCTTCGGACAACGCTGGATCTTCGGCTAACAAACGGAGATGAGCACCGGCCCCTAGAGTCGGACACGACTGCACAAATGTGCGGGGACGACGACCTTAAGACAGTATCTTAACAGAAAATCTTGCACTAAGTTCTTTTTCTCCCTTCAAATCATTTAATTTTTCAACAAGCGCAAATGCAAACATGATTAATAAATTTCAATTTAATTCACCTGTATGGCAACAAATGTCATTGTGGGACACATGGAATTACAGTGGGGACATTCTGAACAATAAATGGAATGTAAAGTAAAATATAATTCTACTTAAAATGGGATTGTGTATAATATAGCATGAACATATTCACACTTTTTGTGTGTGTGTGCGCCTTACAGTCGGTGCTGACTCCTGGTGACTGCTTAATGTTATTTCTCTCCATCAACCTGGACAATATTTTACTCTCACAACATGTAATTACATGGATTAAAAAGCTGATACAAAAGTTGATGTGAAGAACAATGCAATTTAAGGTTTTTTTTTAATCCATTCAGTCGTGTCCAATTCTCGAAGACTGCCTGGACAAGTCCCAGCAGTTTCCTTGGGAAGGTTTTTCAGAAGTGGTTTGCCATTGCCTCCTTCCTAGGGCTGAGAGAGAGTGACTGGCCCAAGGTAACCCAGCTGGCTTTGTGCCTAAGGTGGGACTAGAACTCATGGTCTCCTGGTTTCTAGCCTGATGCCTTAACCACTACACCAAACTGGCTCTAATTTAAGTATGCATAGGAACAAATTAGGAATTTATTAGTGAAATCACTTTTGGGTAATGCTGCGTGAGACGATGAATATGAGTAGATATACTGCTAGCTGCCTCAGAGCAGTTTAAAGAAGAATTTGTTCTGGTTGCCTTTAAAAATCCCCCACAGTGATTAAACCAGGTACATGATTTATATCTGGTGTGTATTTTATTTGCTGTGGTTTCTGGAAATACACACACACACTGCTACTTGTAACAATGTTCTGCAGATGGACATCAGTCATATACAGTACATGGATGCACAGTGCCTCCACTACTAACATGATAAAGCTGCAGGTAGAATCAATAAATATCTTTATTCCTTAAAGACTTTATTCCTTAAACATTGCTTAAGAGATGGAGACAAATGCCTTCATGGTACTTCATGTACTTGCTGCTTACAAGTACAGTACAGCGTATGTTTTATTGTTGGATATACTGATAAAATTTTGTTCACTGTGTTATTATGATGTACGTACTTGCTTATAAGCCACATAGGGTTAAATTACTAAAGCAACATAAAAGTACCTAAAATAAATAAACAAATGGTGGCCAGGGTGGGGGAGTCCTTGAGGCAAGAAATAAAGATGTCTGAAAACCTTTTGCTGACTAAGATAAAGATGGTAGATCCTCCCAGTCCACCTACAGAAAATGACTGGACTGAATCTTTCCTCAATATGGGCAAGGGGTCAGCACCAAAGCATAGCAGAGTTAGGATGCTAACTGTAAGTGGCAGGGCACACTGCCATCCTGTCATGTGATCTCTTGGACATACAAGTCATACTGGTAGTTGATAATCTGAGACTGGGAAAGGTGTGGGAGAAGTGGGAGTAAACAAATAAGGACTAAGGAGCTGGCAGGAAGCAGTAGGAGTAGTTGTAGTTGGTTGGAAAGAAAAGGGAAAAGATGGCTAGCAAGCAAGGTTGGACATATGCAGTTTCAGATAGCTACAAGGATGCAAGTTCCTAGGTGTCAGAAGATCACAAAAAGGATTCAACGTAGAGGTCACTAGGCTGGAATGAAAACAGGATGGAATGAGATCAAGTTTTGCCAGTGCAGGTTCCAGAGAAAGAGAAAAGGATCAAGGTTCCTCTAGCTATAAGAGGTTGCCAGTTAAGTCTTAATTAAAGACTTTGATTAATGCAATCAGAAAATTAGTAGTAACTATACACTTAAATAGAACATGCAAACAAGATGTGCTGGTTGTGACTAGAGACTGGAATGCCAAAATTGGAAACTTTAAGGAAGAAAATGTAGTTGGATTGTATGGCTTAGGAAACCAAAATGAAGCAAGAGAACCAGTTTGGTCTAGTGGTTAAGGCAACTGGCTAGAAACCAGGAGTCTGTGAGTTCTAGTCCCAGCCTTAGGCATGAAAGCCAGCTGGGTGACCTTGGGCCAGTCACTCTCTCTCAGCCCAACTCACCTCACAGGGTTGCTGTTGTGGGGAAAATAGGAGGAGGAAGGAGTATTATGTTCACCGCCTTGAGTTACTTATAAAAATAATAAAGGCGGGATAAAAATTAAATAAAATAAATAAATAGATAGATAGATAGATAGATAGATAAATGACTTGTCAGTTTCTGCCACTCCAATGATTTCTTCATAGTATAAATAAATAAACAAACAAATAAATAAAATAAATAAGAGAATGACTTATCAGTTTCTGCCACACCAATGATTTCTTCATAGCTAACATCTTCAAACAACCAGAATGACAGCTGTATTCAAGGACATCACCAGATGGAATACATAGGAATCAAATTGACTACATTATTGCTAAAGGTGGAAGAGCTCAATTATACTTTCAAAGACATGGCCATGTGGAACAGATCACAAACTGCTCATGTGTAAATTCCAAGTTAAGCTAGAGAAGAAGAAAGCCAACCAGTTTCCATGATATGAACTTGAGCCCACATTGTCAAGGAGAACACCAGGAATCGCTTTGAAGACCTGAACCTCACTGATAGAGAAACAGAGGAACTGTGGAATGAACTTAAAGAAGTTGTTAAGGATGAATGTAAAAAAAGACTGCCAAAAATGAAGAAACAGAAGAAAGCAAACTGGCTGTCAAAACAAGCCATGGCAATTGCCAAGAAGGGAAGGGAAACTAAAACCAAGAAAGACAAAAATCTCTTAAGGAACTTAAGAGTTTCAGAGAGCTGTTAGAAGAGACAAGAAAATTGCAACAATATCTGTAAAGACATTGAAGACATGGAAAAATAAGGAAAGTCTTCCAAAAGATCTGAATTCAAAAGGAGGATCCAACCTCAAATTGGTATGTTAAAGAATGCCTACAGTATATACAAATAGTAGCCGATTAAAAGAAGATCAAAGAAAGATGGAAGGAGTACTCTGAAATAGCGTACAGTAGAAGACTGTATTAGATGGCTTCCAGGGGAGCACGTCTCCGCGAAAGTGAAGCCAACGACCACGGTGAAGAACAAAGAGCCTCTTTGGAAACTCTCCAGACAACAACAGTATGGGAGATCACCCACATGTGCTCCAGATGGCTGCTCCTTGTGAGGAGACTGCAGGACAGTGGTCTCCTATGGGTTTGAGTGCTGGAAGATGATGGGAATAGCCATCTTGCTCACAACCGCAGTTGGCGCCTTTTAAAGGACACTAAGTTCACTAACCTCACTTGCTAATCACATTCAGAAATTGCTTATTAACTACTTCTGAGCTATTAGAGACCTTCAGAACAACAAGTTTGAAAATGCTGGGTGAGTTTGCCTTCAATCCTGAATCCTGAACTAAATAAAAGCTTAATCATAAGCTTAAGAATTTAAAGAATCTGAAATAAACAGCAAAAAGCTAAATAAGATTTTGATCTTAGAAAGTTTTAAGCAGACTAAGGGTCCAGATAAATTTGGAATATTGAGACTTTTACAATAAGATTTTGGAAGTAGTTATAAAGAACTAACAGCTTCTTGTGGGAAATAGATCCTGTTTTGGTTTTTGCAAGACATAACAAAGATAACTAATTTCATGATTTTAAAAACTGGACACTAGAGGGGACTAAAGATTTTAGGTGAAGATTCTGGGGCTGGGAAACTAACATTTCATTTCCTAGAAAAACAAGAAGCCACTAATATACTCTACAGAAAAGCAGCCTTCTTCCTCTCCATTTTCTCCCCCCTTTCTTCCACAACAATTTGAAGAAAGAATGATGTTTGTTATGATACTTGCCTTTCGGCTCCAAGAGGTCACTATCTCTGCTGGAGCAGCTTGGCTTTTGCCCCGCCCACACTGACTGCCCAAAAAACCCACTGTTTACCTCTTTTCACCACTAACTGTTCCCATAAAACAGCTGGGTCAAGGAGTACAGAATGCGGCAGCTTTCCGAGCTTAATCATTCCTTTTTTGTTAAAGCAATGGTTTCCGTGTTTTCTTTTTATAGCTGTTTATCTGCCTGCCTTTCCCCACAATATGGTTATGCTTCCTCCTCTCTCTTTTGGGTTGGGAGCTCTTAACGCCTACATAGCGAGCAGCTGGCAGTGTGGTAGCCTTTCGGATGAAGCCCATCATGAAAGGAAAAGTCTTAATTACACATCCTCCTGTTCCCTTTCATATAGCAGACATTATGTTTACTATCCAATTACTATACAATGGTCTCATTTTCTCCCCTCCCCTCTAGGTAAGTTATGACTACTTGTCTGTTGACAACTCTTTCGGCCGTATAATTAAATTTCTGAGTGTTGTTTATGCTAATAATCTTATTATAAGATTATTATAAATAAATTTATTATAATAAAACTCTTAATATTCTATATAAACACAAATAAACCTTATTTATTATTTCAGCAACAAGTATATTACTTATACCAGTAGCAAGCATTCATATAGAAAGGTGCTATATTTTAATTGGTTCACTTCAAAGCCCTATAACATGCCTGTTCTTCTGATTTAGAAGCTCATGTACAAAAGACTGATTTACATGGATTTCATCCTTATGGGAAGGGATGCTTCTCACTGTCTCAATTAATAATGAATGCTACACATATAGTGAACTACATGCTCAGTCTGTTATTTGCCACTTGTCTGGAGGATAATCTACTCTTTTATCATTGGTAGATCATTAATCTGAGCTAATAAATTGGGGATTAGAAAAGGTATTTCCACCCTGTCTAAAATAGGGAGTAATTCACCCTTGCTGAAAGATGTTGACCCACTGAATAATTACACCTGCTTCTAAGCTTCTTCTTTTTTGTGCAAGATGGCAAGCATAATTTCTGAAGGAAACTGACTATCTGAATTAATTTCAGTTGGGGTTCAGTATCAATTTGTTTGATACTGAGTCAGATTGAGTCCATTTGGTTGATGGACAGGGGAAGTATGTCCCTATTAGTTCTGATAGCAACTTTCAATCCATCAACCACAGAATAATCCTAAATCATCTGGAGGTGACATGTTTGGGAAGCACCACGTTATAGTGGCTTAGCTTTTGGAGGTGTGTATGTGTGCCTTTGAGTCAGTGTTGACTCCTGGCGACTGCCTGGACAATCCCTGCAGTTTTCCTGACAAGGTTTTTTGGAAGTGGTTTGCCATTGCCTCCTTCCTAGGGCTGACAGTGTGTGACTGGCCCAAGGTCACCCAGCTGGCTTTGTGCCTAAGGTGGGACTAGAACTCCCGGTCTCCCAGTTTCTAGCCTGCTTCCTTATCCACTACACCAAACTGGCTCTCAAGCTTTTGGAGGAGCTTGGTTAACTTAAAAAAAATCTGAGCTATATTTTTCTGTTTATTAACCAAGCTTTGTAAAAATGTTAATTTTTACAAAGAAGAAAGCACAAAGAAAGCACTCCACTGTTATCTCAGTGGAGAGGTAGCAATTCATTTAAATTTAATTAATAATAATAATAATAATAATAATAATAATAATAATTTATTAAACTTGTATGCCACCCGACTCTCAACAACTCTGGGCAGCTCACAACAAAGAAAGAAATTACAATAGAAGATAAAAGATGGCAAGCACAATGGAACAAGGGGTATCACTCTCCCTCACCAAAGGTCTGGGTGAAGAACCTAGATAGGCTTGAAGAAATATCTTGAAATAAATTCTGACTGATCTGATGAGTTGGCAGAACCACCATAGTCTCTAACTGATTAAATCCAGTTCTTATCTACTTTCAAGGTAAAAATGTTTATGCAGTTTGCACAAAGAACTAACGTGTACATGTTTAAACTTGATTGGCTATTCTTTATTACAGGGCTTTCCAAAGTTTTCCTGCGGCGACACACCAACCGCCGTTGGTGTGTCGCCGCGGGAAAACCCGTAAGTGCCGCCGTTGTGGCAGCGCGCAAAAACCCAGAAGCGCTGCTGCCGCTTTCGGGTTTTTGTGCGCCGCCGTTGGTGTGTCGCTGCGGGAAAACCCGGAAGCGCTGATGATGTGTGGGTTGTGTGGCGACACACCAGACTGTGTGTGGCGACACACTTTTGTGTCGCCACACACAGTTTGGAAAGCTCTGCTTTATTAATTACATGAACATTAGTTAAGTGAATACTGGATAAATATATATTATATTCTGCTCCTGTTTCTATCCAACAGCCCTTTTCCTTCCTAGAGAAATGCCTAGTGATAATTGTTCTCTTTTTATAAAATATTGTTCTCTTTTTATAAAATAAAGGTGCACTTTGTTAATTCTCTCCAGCTTGTTGGTTGTTTCACTTGGAATGCTTCCCCCCAAAACTCCTATGTGATAGGTAACAGCCAGAGGATGGTGCTAAAAGATTCTTGTTTGATACTATGAATGTTGTTCTGTGGTGCCCCCCAGGGACACATTCTTCCAGCATCTACATGAAACCACTGGAAGAAGTTAGGAGGTTAGGAACAGGATGTCATCAGTAACAATAACAACTAGCACCCATAAGTGAGACATATACCTACTTGTTCCCATTTTGCAAACCTATTTACTTTCTGAAGCTTCTCTAGCTTCTTCAGTTTTTAGAGATGATGAACACTTGGGGTTTTTTTCCCTTGTTTTTTGCTGGTCTCATTTAGGTGATTTAGTAACTGGTTCTCACCCTTCTTAACCTGCAGTATGCTAATGACACCGCTCTGAATACTAAACAAGGCTATTCTGGGCAATACGTATACATGGGTGATGAATTCCAAGTTATAAGTCATACATAAAAACAATGCAGCTTTAATTTTCTCTGCTCTACAAACATAAAAGGGACCAAATCAGATAAAAGTGGGGAATGGCCACTATAGTAAGAGGAACAGCTATTTTTCCAACTGTAAAATCTCTCTTTCTCATTGTCACTGAGTACCTGCCTCTTACAACATTGGCTCATACAGTATCAGGGCAAAGGGGAATGGTCAGGGCCTGAAGGATCATATATCCCTAAGCTTCGAAAAAATAATATACTGGTGAGCAAGTACTATTATTCCTGCTCACAGATGATTTATAGTCACATTAAGCATAATTGAACCTCCACTTAGAGGGAACAATCGCTGGCAGAATGGTAGTCAATGTGACCGGCTGAATGAATTTGTTGTTCTGTGCCCTGATATACCTAACAGAATAGCCTCAGGCCCCTGAAACGCTCTCTAAGGAGATTTCGGAGAGTATCTTCAAATGCAGGAAATTAAATCTTGACTGCTAAGCAATTCTAGAGAGGCAGCCTGCAAAACAAACCTTTTTTTTCTTATCTGAAATTTACTATGCAAATGCAACCTTCTACAAGGAACAAACATTTCCAGAAGCTGCCAAATAAATCAAATTAAATAAATAGCTATATACAATAAATCCTTTCCATGGCTACTGAACAAGAACATATGACATTGATGTAGCACTGTTTGGATGATCTTCTTCTCATGCTTTCAACATGTAGAAGTTCTGTATTGCTGGATTTCTCAAATCACCCTATAAGGCAGGTCAGTGTGACTATTCCAATATGGCAGACAAAGGTCTGAAAACGGGTAATTACTTTCATAAAGCCACCTCATATGTTTATAGCAATATCTGATCCACAGCTTTCCCCATACAAATTTCTTCTCACAACTGTTATTTATTTATTTATTTATTTATTTATTTATTTATTTATTTAATATCCCACCTTTATTATTTTTATAAATAACTCAAGGTGGCGAACATACATATTTGCTCTCACATTCTACTAATCTTTTGATGGGAGGCAAGGCAAGGGCCACCATGGGGGGGGGGGGATGCATGAGATTGTCTTGAATTTTTAAGACTGTGAAGAATAGGTTAAAATAATCGTTTAAAAGAAATACACCAATTTTATCGCTTACACAACAATTTGGTGTAGTAGAGAAATGTACCATCAAACTTCTACAGTAACACCACTGGAATTTTGCGTTACTGTACAATCTTGGGGGTGGGGTGGGGGGAGGCTCTGTAGGCCACTATAAAGAGGCTAAGAACTACATGCAGGCCTAGCACCATGGCTCCCCTATTTGAATATACAAAGCTGCCAGTTACCATATACTAGAGTCATGCAGGTTCCTGCAGTTATTATAGTATGTATTCTCAATGGAAATAGCAATGTGTGTTTTCCATAACTGGACATATGTAGAATATTTGTAAACTGTGGTTGTAAACCGCCCAGAGTCTACCACGGTAGAGATGGGCGGGGATAAATCCAAATAATAAATAAATAAATAAATAAACAAACAAACAAACTATTATGAAATACAATAAATGACAACTTGTGCTGTTTTTAATATAGCATTAGTACAGATTGTGCTACTATTGAACTATTATAATGGAGATTTACTTTTTCATCAATGCCCTCTATATGCAGATACACTACTTCCTTTTCTCTTTATCTATTTAAACTTGGGTGGTCCAAAAATACTAAAATGCCACTTAAGGCTCTTTAATGAAGGCTTAAGACAAAGTGGGTCTGAGAAAATATCCTGCAATTCCTGTTTATTGCTAAGTGTAGTTTGAAAGCAGGTGTTCAGAAATTGCCCTTTGTTACTTTTGGATACAGTAACACCAGTCTAATTAAAACCATAATTCTACAGAATACCATAGCTCTTCTTTAAACTCTTTCCTTGTCCCCAAAGCCAGTTTACCCGAAACCATGGATGCTAAACTGCAGAGACCACTGTTTCCGGTCCACTACTACACTTTTTGTATTCTCTTGTCAAACCAACGCTTCCTTCACAATTGCAAGAATTGCCAGGAGACAGTCACACAGCAATGCATAGAAAGCCTACATATTTCTCTAGAGCCCTCTATTCAGCTGATGTGCATGTGTAATCCTCACCACAGCCAGAAAGGAGCTGACCCTCCCGTCTATGTATAAGGTTGTGCTGCGGCTTCAGCCATTCTTGTGTAAAGCAGGACTGTCTGCAGTGAGAAACGTTTGCATGTATGCTCAGGAACTCAGATTTGGAAACCTTCGCACGCAAATCTGCAAGGAAAGGCTTTTATCTATAACTAATAAAACAGTTCAGCTCAGAAATTTAAAAAGACCTTTAAAATCCTTTTCCTTTCTGTTAAAAATAACTCAGTATATTCTGCTTTTTATGATTAATGCTTCATCAATGATATACCGAGCACCAGCTGCACAACTTTTGAAAATTCTCGTCCACTTACTGATATTATATCTTTGCATTATTTTTTCCTTTTCTTTTTTTTGCTTGTCTATTTTAAAATATATTTTTGAAAAAAGACAAAGCTTCCTTGCCACAAATAATCACACTGTATTCAAGGAGGACCATAATGGTGCAGATTTACAGGGGGGGGGGGAATGCTTATCACTGCTTGAACATCTGAATTTGGCTTAGCAGAGTCTGCACTATTATTTCTGATATTTCTAATATAAAACAATTTGGACTATAGTACCTTATCTGTAGAATTAACTTCTCACAGAATCCCATCTGATTTCTTCCATACTGAAATTTTGCCCTTTTCCCATGGTTTTAGAAACATTAAACAATTTGTACTGAACATTATCATGCTGTTTTACCCTAATTTTAGTGCATGTGTTTATTTTTTAACTGTTCTTACGAAATTAAGTTGTCTTGAAATTAAATGGATATAGGATATTGCATTGATTATGAAAACACACAAATAGCATACAGGTTAATACTATAAAACCTTGCTATAAATTGGAATTTGTCTCTGCGCAGCTAAGAAAATCATAATTCAAAAGTCACTTATGAAAAAGAAAAAACAAAGAGCTCTAGTTGTTGCTGCAAAATCTGATCAGCTCCATAATCAGATTAGTTAAAATGGAGTAAATGTTCAAATACTGAACCTAAACTCAAGCTTTTCTCTAAAATATGAATACTTTTAAAGAAATGTCCCAGAAATAAAACTTAATTTTAAAAAAATCAGTATTCTCTTCCTCCATTATCATGGGAGATGCTTGAACATCTGTTTAAATAGCATTCTAAACAAAAATTACTTTCAGGTATTCCAATAAATTTTGGCATCTAATATTCTTGAATGCAAATATGTGAGAACGGGCCTCTTTCTTTGAATAAAATGAAGGTATGCAAAACAGTTTTGGAGATGGCAACTATGGTTGTATTTTGGCACAGTTAACCTTTAAAATGCCTGTTGCTAAATGAAAGGGAATGTATGTTTCTCCTTAAATTGTGTTTTAAGAAACATGACAAAAATTACTCTGATTTGTTTTAAGCTGGCCATATAGCAAACCTCAGTTTTCCAATACTTGTGTTTAGGTTGCCTGACTCTAACAAGCCACAGTAAAATAAGCCACTCTTTTAAAGACTGAAGGAGTGGAACATCAAACCGAAAAACAAGATCCATCATTTTGTTTGGACTTGTGAGTAATCATCACCGAAGACAGCTTTTCCACAAAGGACACTCTCTTGGTTTGTGTGGCCAGGATGTTTTGCCACCAGTATGAAGGTGGAGTTAAGTAAGAATTTGTTCTGAGGCTTTTGTGGTACATTAATGTGTTTTCTAATTTTAAACTTTTTTACAGGGCAGAATGCTTCAGTTCCTCTAGACGCAGGCAAGCACTTGTATTTTTCTGTTGTTTATGCCAGCTCAACCCAGACGGAAAGAGTGCCTCCTTGCAAGAGTCTTTCACTGACTTTAATTAGGATGAAATTATGAAGTAAAAGTAGTTTTGGCTCTGCTTCTTGTACAGACGTGTGCGTCAGAGAGGGGTATTACGGCTATAGTGAAAGTGCTTCAGGTTTCTCTTTTTCATGAGACACTCCATGGAGAACAAGCTTGGAGTAAAGCAAAAAAGGTAGCATTCCTCTATCTATTACCCTGTTTGGTGAACAAACTGACCAGGCTCTGGATGTAGCATTTCCCAGAAATCTCCACCATGCTCCCTACCCCATACAATTTGAGGACTGCTCTCTTAACATTAAATCCAATGGGGTATAGTCCCCAGTGGTATACTGTACATCTACGGCCATAAAAAATGGATCATATGGGATTCTGCACCCAGGTAGCTAAAATGCTACTGAAGTCAGTGGTATTTAAGGAATCTGACTGTTTATTGTTCTTGCTCACACTGTTGCTAAAAACATGCAAACAACAATGCAATTTTTAACTGTAAAAATACAAAATTATGTACGGTGGAATCCTAGCATATCCAACATTTCACATAGGGTAACAGTAGCATCCTTTTCATAATAAGAATGACGACTTAAGCTTTTCCCATCACATACTTTTAATCATTCTGGATTTATAACAATAGTGGTCAGACTTCAGGTGTGTGGGCTTTACTGGAGCCTTAGGATACAAATCTTGAGGTCATCCATTTATTCTACTGTTCACACTCACACAACCATCTATTCCTGGTCAGTCAAGCATTCCAAATTTCAGGAGTCTACATTAAAGTGGCAAGAATGAATTATTTTGTTGCTATTGTTAAATAATCTGGACACAGATATTTTTGCTGATCTACCATTTGTCCATATTTCCTATACATCGTTAGTCTATTGTAATAAAACATGTTTGTTCTTACGTTAAGTATAAAATATACATTGTCATATATTATATTTCTCCATTGTGTTGAAAACAAAGCTAACTATGGAAGATGCCTTAATAAACATATGTGTAAACCGCCCAGAGTCCCCTCTGTGGGGGGAGATGGGCGGTGATATAAGTATGATAGATAAATAAATAAATAAATAAATAAATAAATATGTGCACTTCACTATAAAACAGGTGTATTTTAACAATGTATTTAAACAGGCTCTCAAAAGCAGAGCATGGGACAATTAGATTATATATGTTTGCTATATAATAATTTAATTACCTTCCCCCCGAAGATAATAAAGTTTTAAATTTTAAGTTTTTGAGTGAGAAGAACAAAATTAGATTTTAGATATCAGCAGTAGAAAATTACGTATAAGTACATTTTTAAAATGAAAAAGAGGAAAGGAACAAAAAGGTGTGGTTTTGTTTTGATAAAAAGGTTTAATATAAAAGATAACATTTAATACCCAGCAAGGAAAGATTTGAATAACCTTTAATGGGGAATAACACAATATAAATGCCTTCTATATTTTACATTATACATACTTTATATTTATAAAGACAGCTCTTGCTACAATTACCTGTAAAAATAAATAACTTATCACTTAGGCTGTCAAAACAGCATGAATTAGACATATCATTTCTATACAGAGATCTACTATTCCAGTAAAAGAAGGCTGTGAGAAGGGGACAGAGAGAATCAGCAACTGCTCCCAAAATAACCCAAAACTTCTTATTAAATGAGAAAGCAAGCAAACATTTCTTGAAAAATTCTGAAGCTGTTTAAAAGTGTATATATTTCTAAAAAGAAAAATTGGAAGGAGATTCACATGTGATGGCAAGAGATGGCATCTGTGGGTGAATGGCTTTCATGGCTTTCATCTGAACTCAAATGATAATGTTTCTTCCAACTCCCCCACAGAGACATTTTATCTACACAGATGCCAGGCTGATTCATAATCTCCAGTTGCATTCCTACAGACCCCCAGTTGGGCCAGATGCTTTGTATTATGTCACAATGATTTTGAGAACATTAGCAACACATTTCATTCAGTATACACAATTGAATTGTGTAATTCATGCACATGCCTTAAAAAATCTAGTGAACTGAGCTGAGTCCAGCCTACTCTTTCACATACTATATCTATAGGACAGCAAATATATTTTTATTTATTTATTTATTTACACACTCACTCACTCACTTTATTTTTTATCCCGCCTTTATTATTTTTATAAATAACTCAAGGCAGTGAACATACATAATACTCCTTCCTCCTCCTATTTTCCCCACAACAACAACCCTGTGAGGTGAGTTGGGCTGAGAGAGAGAGTGACTGGCCCAAAGTTGCCCAGCCAGTGTTGTTGTATAGTTGTATGGTACTTCTACAGTTGCTTTTCACAGACTCTATGAAAAGCCAACTGAATATTGTTTTCTTTTAAGTCCATCCCTTGTCTGGTCTGGCTTCAATCCCTGCCACCATCCAAGTACTAGAATTATAGAAATCAATCCTCTTTAAGGCATCAGGAGACATGCCAGGGAATCCAGACCAAGAACCAGGCACCTTATTCCTTGAGCTGAGACAGACAAAGCAGATAGCTTAATTTCTGCTGTGTATCCAAATCATGGCCACAGAGAACAGGTGTAGAATGCCCATATATTTTTAAGGCCTAAGGGGAGAAAGAGGAAAAGGTATCCTGAATGCTCCACCATTAGATTAGTATCATCATTGGAAGCAATGTGTAAAACAGGTACTAAATGAGACATTGGATAATGGGATAGAAACAAATTATATGTGAAGTATGAGGCTGACATACACTCTAATGCAGCCTTTCTCAACCTTTTGACCCTGGAGGAACCCTTGAAATATTTTTCAGGCCTCGGGGAACCCCCGCACATTCAGGCTCAAATACAGGCCAGAAGTTACAAAATTATTATATTTGTTTCATGTATAGGCCTGTGTATATACATTAACAGTGTTCTTAGACTAAAAATAAAGAATGAAATGTACCTCTTTAATGTGAAGTTGTCCAAATTTGAAATATTTTTTTAAATAAATCATGATCTGCCAGGGAAACCCTGGTGTGATGGAATGTCTCTCTGAGGGAGAAGGTAGTGTTATGGAGATTGCGGGAGAGGAAGGAGGGGGCACTTTCCAGGGTGAGAAGCGGTTTCATAGCACAGGCGACCTTGGGCAGCCATCCAAGAGAATCAGGCCGGACCCGCCTTAGAGTGCTTGGGTTTTTTTCCCAGTGAACTGTTCAGGTGGCTTAGTTTGGTAAGATTCTGTGTAAGGTAGAGAATAAAGATCTAGAGCAGTGCTTTCCAATCTGCCCCCGTTGGCGACATACCAATGGCAGCAGCGGCGGCAGCGCATGCGTGCACGGCGGCAGCAGCGGCAATGGCCTCCGGTAAAATGCGGAAGCGCTTATGGCGCACCGCTGCTGCCGTGCACACCCCTGCTGCCGCTTCCGGGTTGTGTGGCGACACACCAAACTGTGTGTTGCAACACACTAAAGTGTCGTGACACACAGTTTGGAAAGCTGTGATCTAGAGCTTATCTCTGAGGCTCAGCGTCGTTCTTCGCCTAGCCACAACATCTAGTGACCTCTCGCGGAACCCTGCTCTAATGGGAATTTCACTGAGTTTCATTACTTCATGAAATGTCTGTTTTCAGCAGTTAAAATATGTATAAAACCAGAAATTTTAATGGTCTCAGAGAAACTGATAATGACAAGAAAAATAAATTATTATTATTAGTCACTGGACTGGTGCCTGCAATTATGGGAATTAGCATACATCAGTATCTATAAGGTATGTGTTAGGAAAGATCTGGTAAGCTCCCTTGATCTAGTCTTTTGACATTTACATTCTGACTTCCAGATTTCTAGAATAATCTACCCTGCTCATCTCCAGCAACACTGTTTTTCATAAGTGTAAAAAGAGAAAAAATTCACATCTATCAATCTTTGGACAAAATATACACTAAATAAATTTTATGATCCTCAGATTTCTAGATGCTCTATTGTGAGCCTGAGAGTTGGAAATATTTTAAGCCATTTTTATATTATTTAAAATGGTTTATCAGGTTAGGAACTATATTTCCCTTTGCATGAATCCTTTAGTGTGTAATATCTGCATTATGCTTCATGTCTATAGCAATGCTGCATTAGATGACAAGATAAATTTGCCATCTGCTGCTTCTCCCTGTTCGGCGTCACTATAGCAACAGGAAGTCTGAAGGAGATGAATATATTAAGGTTGTACTGTGATCTGGATTTGAGGGGGGAAAGGAGGCTTGGTGTGTGTGTGGGTGTTCGTAGCACACTTGTTGGCAACTTCTTTAAGAAGCTGTGTCTTTTCATGGGATCACATGGCAGTGACACACTTGATTTCAGGAGGTGCCAACAGGTATGATATGTGTGTGCTCTGAATCATTTTACCCCTTCTGAATCACTGCACAGCCCTAGAAGCTATTAGTTGCTGATAAGGTAAGGACTCAGAAACATCTGCGGGAAAACTTTTTTGAAGAGGTTATTTTCCAATGGTTTTTTTTTTAAGAAATGTTCTTAGGCAGAATAGACTAAAACCTATCAAATATTCCAGTAAGAATCCTAATGTACATTGGTTTGTTTTCAGTACGCTGAGATAGTTATATCTTCCAATGCCTTGCTCTTTTGCTAGTAAAAACAACTTTGGCACTGGCTATTTTGAGGATCAATTTAGAAGAGAGCCAATTCTATATTTCTAATTGAGAAAATATTTAACACATACACAACTTAGCTTTTCTGGTTTATTCCTACTCCTCTCTATATTAAGTATGGCTCATAAGCGGCACAGTCAGAAAGATGGAAAATTCCAGTTTGCAAGATTATGAATGAAGAAATGGCAGATTCAGGATTTAATCATATGGACTCCAACTTCAGTCAAAGACTTTCACTGAATTTTAAAGCTTTCACTGAATTTTAAAGCACAATATGAACCTGCATTTTTATTAATAATGTAAGCAGCCCCGACTCCCTATTTGGAAGCACAACAGGGGAGAGTTTTGCATGATCTTTCCAGGTGAAAATTGCCCTGAGATAGTCCACTAATCCTTGCTTTATAAGGAATTGCATATTGCAAGTACCTTTTCTTTAAAATTGATTTAAGAACACAAGAGACATTCAGAAGTAATTAAGATATCCTGAAGATTCAAGGATCTATTTACAAAGATTGCTGGAGCAACTAACCCTAACCTTAAAGATAGGTCCTATGGATACTTTTTCCCTCTTTCGTTTCACATCCCACCTTGAAATTTTCCAACTTCTGGGGGGGGGGGAATCTTGAGATTTTCAGAACTGCTCTTCAATATGTTCGCCATGCTTGCAGAATAAGTTATTGGGTGAGATCAGAGCAGTATGCACTGGCAGTATGCACTTCTGGGGGGGGGGGAATCAAACCCTGAAATCATTCATCAAAACTTGCATCTAGGCAAGCTGACACTCCTTTACACAAGGAATGTGAAAACTGGAATGATGAGGCTTGTGCAAAACAGTCATCTGCTATTATAGTTAGTGTGCACAACACGCTTAGCCAAGGGTTAGGGTTAATCCAGTTTTCACATTCCTTGTGTAAAGCAGTGTCAGCTTGCCTAGATGCAAGTTTTGATGAATGATTTCAGGGTTTGATTTCCCCCCGCGCCCATAAGTGCATACTGCTCTGATCTCACCCAATAACTCATTCTGCAAGCATGGCGAACATATTGAAGAGCAGTTCTGCCTACGATGTGTTTAGGACACATGTCAGTATTGTGAGGCCTCAGGATTCTGTTGAGGAGGACGACACACAATGATGGAAGTATTTTTGTTGTTGTTGTTGTTCAGTCGTTTAGTCATGTCCAACTCTTCGTGACCTCATGGACCATAGCACGCCAGGCCTTCCTGTCCTCCACTGTCTCCCGGAGTTCACTCAAATTCATGTTTGTTACATCGGTGATGCTATCTAACCATCTCATCCTCTGCTGTCCTTCTCCTTTTGCCTTCAGTCTTTCCCAGCATCAGGGTCTTTTCCAGTGAGTCCTCTCTTCGCATTAGGTGGCCAAAGTATTTGAGCTTCAGCTTCAGTATCTGTCCTTCCAATGAGCAGTCAGGGTTGATTTCCTTTAGGATTGACTGGTTTGACCTCCTTGTAGTCCAAGGGACTCTTAAGAGTCTTCTCCAGAGCCACAGTTCGAAAGCATCAATTCTTCGGCGCTCAACCTTCCTTATATGGAAGTATATGTCTTAGTATAGGGCTAACATAGTTTGAACCCCTTTCCTCAACAAAACTCTTCCTGCAACCAGGAGGATAAAGAAAAGCCTGGCTCCACCCACATAATAATAAGCATTTGTAAAGTATATTAACCAGCCATCAAAAGGTTGCCTACCCTGGCTTAGCATGTTGTTTGAACCAAAGCCTCTGGCCAGGGAAAGGATCCAAGAACATATTTTGGTTCAGAATATCACATGAACTGGCTTTAAGGGGCAAAAATATGAGAAGGGAAGAGTATTGCATGGTTGGAAAAGACTTAACATTTTATCTTATTTCACCTACTAATATTTATAGCATTGTGGCTTATTCTTACAATATTCCTCCAAATAAAGGATAACTCAGGGCCCACTTTATACACTGAAAAGAAGAACTGTGCAGTATAATGAAGCTACAGAGCAGAATTAAAACTAAGCAAGAATGGGTGGAGCTAAGCCTACACAAGGACAAAAATAACTTTCTGTATCACCGAACATAATCATTTCTCCCACACAAGAGACTTGCTGAAAAAGCATCAAGGCAGAGTTCCGCTTTTCATATTAAGCCTTTTTCTCAGGAAGGGTATGTGTTTACATGTGTGTTTCCCATATACTAAACTATCCATGTTAGAAGTGACACAGAAGACAGCTTCATTCCTGAGCAATTAATGCAGCCAAGAACAATCCTGATCCCACTGATGTGGCAACTAGGTAAAACTCCCACATCTAGCTATAGTAGATTCATGTACCCAAGCTCCTGTCTAACTATCTCCCTCAACCCATTAGGTTTTATGAAACTTTTTGCAATGGCAGACTCCAACTGCATATAAAGAAGTACAGCCTAGATTACAACTTCACCGAAAGTGTAATGTAATCAGATATAGGAGAATCAGTATATAACATCTTCAGTGGAGGTTGTTTTTAATTAATATCTTCTTTGGAGAAAAGAGTGCCCAGATGATACCAGGGTCCTGTAGAACAGCAGTCCCCAACCTTTCTGGCACCAGGGACTGGTCGTGGAAGAAAATTTTTCCACAGACCGGGGGGGGGGGGGGGAGTTTGCAGGCGGGAGCCAATCACACGCACCGGGGGGCAGGGTTTGCAGACAGGAGCCAATCTCGCGCACTGGGGGCAGGGTAATCGCACACACAGGGGGCGGGGTTTGCAGGAGGGAGCCCCGCGGCCCTCTTCCTAACAGGCCACAGCCCACTAGTGGGCCACGGCCCACAGGTTGGGGACCCCTGTTGTAGAAGAAGAAGAGGAGGTTTTTTCCACCTCTCAAACAGTCTTCCTTATTGAAAAAGAGGTACTGTATGACATTTGAATGTTTTCCTCTATGGGAAACTGCAAATGGATAAATTCATAGGTGTACTATATTACAATACATTTGGGATCTCTCATGGCATATCCTCACAGGTTTTGATTTTTGTTTTTTAAGAGAGAGAAAATGTATATTCAGTGCACATCTGAGACCCACAAATCAATTCACACCCATGACTTTATGTTGCAAACTTCATGAGATATATACTTACTGTCAATAAAAATGTCAACTCTAGAATTAAACCATGAATCAAGATAGGACTATGCAGTTACAGTATGTTAGCTTACTCTGTCCTTCTAAGAGGCAGCAAAATGATGCCTGGAAAAATGGGGAAGTTGGTTTGCGTGCGCAGAAAAAGCAGATACAGGTTATCACAAGCGTTGAAAAGAACTTGAATAATTAGCTCAGAGATTAATATAGATTAAAACCCCTGAATCATATGGTGAGTGGGGGAGCTGAAGCAGTAGAAAGTTTTAATGGGTAAAACAAAGTAAAAGGTCAATATTAATTAATACATATTATCAGATATACAAAACAGAATGACTATCGGCTGATCAGTTAATATTATGTCAGTACAGAAAAGGGATCAAGGAAGACTGAAGTTGGCACAAAAACTAGGTTTTCTAGATTTAAGAAACATACGGATTAAGTCGGATGAAAAAAACTTTGACTATGGAAACCTAAAGTGATGGCTTTGTCATTTGCTTTCCAATTCACTGTTCCTTACACATGCTATCCTATTTTATTTCACTGCATACCATCCTATTGTATTTCAGTATGTACTACCCCTAGATATTGTTCTATGTTTAATTTCTTGTGCGCTTATGTGAAATAAAGTGTTTTCATATTTACCATCATAAATCACAAAGGAGGAAATCTGTTCAATAATACAAAGGTCAGCATGTCCCTATTCCTGCATGAGTTCAACCATTTACTGTTCAACAGCAGCAACTCAAGGATTTGCATGAGTTATTCAGTCAGTGCAACTCATATGCCAAAGACAGAAGCACAAAGAAAGTAGGATTCCAGCACTTAACTTTTGAAACTGCACAGGCTGCTCTGAATGACTATGAGAAAGACAGGTAATCTTACAGATAGTTTACCCAGGACACAAGCCAATTATAGATGGAATTCCTAGAATTCTTTTGAAAGGCAAAAGAACGTAGCAAAGTCCATCACCAACCAAGCAAAGCACTGAAAAGATAACTGACATGCATTTACTGCATTAAAAGCTGTCTTCCTTCATTGCTTCCTTCTTCTCAAAGGAGCTGGTGCCTGAAGGGGGCTTTAATAAGACACAGGTGAACTACTTCAGCAAGACACATTAGAGAAGGTTATGAAAATATTTAGTAATAATACAATGTACTTAGACAATTAAAATTAGGACACTGCACTAATATTGCAACACATTAGGTAACAGCCTACTGGTATTATGAAATACTGAGGCTGTCCACCTCTATATGATTGACCGTAATAGGTAATTAGCTACTGAAACATATTAAAAGACTGAATGTGACGTTGTGACAGTGGGTTGGTTTCAGAGGCAAGTGACAAATGTTCACCTTACTGTGCAGTCATAAATCTTCCAGGTTGATCTTCTAGCAAACTTACAGGACAGGTGGTGGTAGGGGAGACACTGCATGTGTATGAAATTGAGTTTTACAAGAGGAAAGTGTGTGTGTGTGTGTGTGTGTGTGTGTGTGTGTGTGTGTGTGTGAGAGAGAGAGAGAGAGAGAGAGAGAGAGAGAGAGAGAGAGAGAGAGAGAGAGAGAGAGAGAGAATGAAGCCCAACCAGGAACAAGCAGTTGCACTGGTCTTTTTGTTGGATATATCATCCCCATTCACCAAATTGTTTCCTTCGTGGCACAGAATAGAGGAGGAATCGCCAGACATCCTACTTTCCATCTCTGTTCTGCAGCCATTATGCACATAAAAGGATTAAAATGGGAATAATCAAAAGGCCACAGCCTTTGGGACTGTCCATGCTAGTTATCCACAGTATTGCTTCCAGTGGTTCTGGAAGGTTTTGTGCCCATTTGATCAATATAGATAGACACATAGATAATGTAAATGGTTGCCTGTTGCTTATTTTATTTACCTGAATAAAATAACTGGACTCTAGATGACTCTGGGCATTTTATACTTTAAAAAGCAAGAACAATAAAATGAAGAGACAGATGATATCCATTCAGAAGAGGAAAAAAAATAGAACAAACAGAAAATCTTGTAGGGACTCGCTAAACCCTATCCCAAGGCCTGCTTCTCTCCCTCCTTGCTTTTGCCTATCTTTTATCCATTTTGCCAATTAATTGTTTATTAAACATCAGCAAACAACAACAAACTTAAGCTATATTTTTTGCTAGTTAAACTGAACGTCACGGGTGCTTGCTCTGATCTAGATATAGAGACTGACTGGGAGTGTGCTAGGTTCAAACTAAACTAGAAATTACCCACAGTATATTTTCCAGTAAAAAGGTTATGGGCCCAGCAGAGCCAGAACTAAATACTGAACCCCCACAGCAGCTCAAAGCACCCCAGTCACAAAACATCCCAATTTATTTCCAGGTGCTTGATCAAACATACAGCTGAACCAACACCGTCAGCCCACACATCAGGGGTACTCATTAGGACTTAAGGCATCCTAATCAAGGAATACTTTTTTTCATGCTTCCAAAGCTAGCACAAAGTTTTTGAGACTGGCAGTCACACTGGGACCCAAAATGTCTTGCTTGAAAATGGGAAAGAATACAATATATGGAGCATGAAGACAGACGCACTATTTGAAAAGCTGGAGCTCTCACAAATTTTGGAAATGCTATGTCCAAAAGAAGCTCACGCCAGCCCATCTTGAAAGAAAAAGGATAGATTACTGAAATCTGAGGATGAACTCGACAAACTAAGTTGGTTCTAAATTGTGCTTCAAAAAGGAGATCTGGAACAAGCTAAGGCAGACATATGCACCTTTAGGAATGAGCAATAATGCTTCAGAAAACTTGTAAATCTGAAATTATCAGGGAATGAAAGTTTAATGGAACAAGTGTCAGTATCTCTCTATTCAGAAGACACTAAAACAGAACAGTCTGAACTTTTTTGATGATTTCATCAAGGAACTGTTCAGTTTGTACCAGAACACTATAAATATATAGTAGAGTTAATCAAACTTCATGATGAAATTTCTCTTGTGAATGTAATTGCAAAACGGTAGGCATACCAGCATAATTTGAAAGATGCAACTGAAGGGAATTCTCAAAACTAGATAAAAGAGAGAAATGCAAACTGTCTTTAATAGAAAGGGACATATTAAAAGAGAATGTAGACTTTACAAGGAAGGGAAGTTGGAAAAACTCCTTTGTAATGTTCACACTGTTGCTCAAAGCATAAAAGTAGTCCTTGTTTAGCGACCACAATTGGGATTGGCAACTCAGTCATTAAGTGAAGTGGTCGCTAAGTGAAACCACGACTGTGCTTACAATCTTACTTCAGCTTTCCTTTGCTTTACAGACCTATGAAGGTTGTAAATGCGAGGATTGGTCGCAAAGTTACTTTTTCATCACCGTCGTAACTGTGAATGGTCATTAAATGAGGAAGTTGCTAAACGAGGACTACTTGTACTTGCACCTATCTCTTAACCGGTAAGAGTGAAGTATCTGAGAAATCCAAACTGTGCTTACATAGAAAACAAGTTGAAGATAAAAATAAAGAGACTAAGGTCTGATAATGGGGGAGAATATTGGAACTGGAAATTTGAAAAATATTTGAACAATAAAATTGTTTTACATTTAATGAAGGATAACCGAGATGAGCTATATTTACATAGTAGTGCAAACTAGCCTAATTTTACTAGTGGCACCTAGTTCTACCTGGAGGATCACAAATGGGGGATGATGATGCAGATGATGCACAGTGAGAAGGGGTTACTGAAAATGAGTCTGAGGAATCTGAAATAGGATCAGATTCAGAAGGTGTTAATACACAGTCAGACCAGAATTAGAATTAAGAAGATCTCAAAGATCTAATAAATGAATCCCACCTGAGAGAATGTGGTACACAATTAGAACAAAGGATGAGCCTAATACCAATTCATGGAAAGAAGTCCAGTGACTGTCAGCAGCTGAGGCACAGAAATGGAAGGAAGCTGCATGGGAAGAAATGAAATCTTTGTACAAAAACAAAATATAGATTCAAACAGAACTACTAAGGAGCAAGAAAGCCATAGGCTGTAATGGGGTTTTCAAACCAAAGTGTGATGTTCATGGAAATGTGCAATGCATAAAGCTTGGTTAGTAGCAAAGGGCTACACACAAAAATATGGCAAGGATTATGATGAAGCTTTTGCACCTGTACTTATACATGCGAACATCAGAATTCTACTACATGTAACAGTATTCAGAAAATTGCATGTGAAGCATTTAGATATTAAGACAACCTTTCTGCATGGTGACCAGAAAGAGGAGATTTACATGTGCCATCCACCAGGTTTTGAAGAACCAGGAAAGAAAAACTGGTGTGTAAATGCAAAAATCTATCTGTAGACTAAAGCATGCAGGAAAGCATGTTCTGATAAACTAAATCAAATTGGAAAACACAGGCTTTGAATGGGGAAATGCTGATCCATGATTATATACTAGAGTTAAAAATGGAAGATGTATGGACACTGAATGTGCAGATAACAAAAGAGACAGCTGGGAGATAGTGAACAATTAAATAGAGAACTAGAACACTTTGGAGATATTAACCTCTATTTTGAGCACGCTTGCTCAATCAAAAACGAAAGATGATCGACTTAATAAAGTTTTTAGGATTCAGTGAAGCAAGAGTGTCAAATATTGCATGGAAATTGGATACCTGAACAAACGTAATAGGTAGTATAGGACAACTGTGGGAAAGCAACTATACATCACAACTGTATAAACAATGTAGTTGGACTGCTAAACAAAAGGTTACTGAGCCAACACAAGAGGACCAGTAAGCAATAAAAAGATTAGGCAGATACCAAAAAGGCCTATGGACTTTAATTTAAAAATTATTTTAAATTTAAGATTTATTATTTTTACAAATAACTCAAGGCGGCGAACATACTTAATACTCCTTCCTCCTATTTTCCCCACAACAGCAACCCTGTGAGGTGAGTTGGGCTGAGTGTGTGTGTGACTGGCCCAAGGTCACCCAGCCAGCTTTCATGCCTAAGGCGGGACTAGAACTCTCAGACTCCTGGTTTCTAGCCCAGCACCTTAACCACTAGACCAAGATAGCTCTTGCCTTCCTTGATTTAAAACAACCAACCAAAAGAATATACTGGAAATATATAATAATTAAAACAAAAACGTATGCTTAATTATATCCCATTTAAAACTGATCGTGGTTTGGTTCCACAAAATCATAACCTTCAGTCATCTATCAGGCTAAATTGGTCTACTGGGGCTTAAAAAAAATAGGTTTCCTCCTGAAATACAGAAAGTGAATGTTAAATTAGTAACTAGAACTTTTCACTATGGTTATTCTCATCTAATACCAACTACAGAAAGTATATTGCACTTACTCCAGTATCTTTAAGATGCTGCACCTTCTATACAGTACAGAGCAATCAGCATTGTTGACTGAAGATGAATGAGGCAAAATATTATATGTAACAAAACCTGTGATACATCTGTTCAAAGAGTAGACTGAATTGCAACATGATACAATTCCAATTCTGCATTTAAATAAGAAAAGATAAGTATATTGTGCACACGTTTTTCTGTTCTATGTGTTAGGTGACCATCTATAAGTAAAAGAAGTGATGGAACCTATTTTCAAAACTGGTACAGATTTATTTGCAATATATGGAAATATGTAATAACTCAATTAGCAACCTCTATACTGTGTAGTTAGACTTCCAGCTATTTATTCTAAATAAAGAACAGTATTGCTTTGTATTGGGGAGTCCTTGGTGCTCTCTGAGCCTTGTTGTTTTCATGCAGACGTTTCATTGCCAGGCTAGGCAACATCTTCAGTGCGAAAAGGGAGTGGAACTTGCTCTCTGTTTACAGTATATACCCTGGCTTGTCCTGCCTGTGTTGGTGGGGGTCTTGTACTCTCCTTGGTAGTTCCTTGATTGGGCTGTTGTGTGCTGCTTGGGTGATTGACCGAGTTAATAGTTCCTTGATTAAAGTCTATTGTGTTGTTTGATTGCTCCTCTGCTGCTAATCTTGCTGTTAATCTTTGCATATCTTGTTGTTGATTGCTGGCCCAGAGGTGTTCTGGTCTTCTGGCTTTTCTATTGTCTCTTATGAATGGTATGTAAATGTTGTTTACCTCTATGTGTCTGTTGATGGCTGTTTTGTCTGAGTGCCAAGCTTCCAGGAATTCTCTAGCAATTTGCTTTCTCCCTGACTGTAGCTTGAATCATGTCAACTGGATTTCTATTTTCTCAGTGGAAACGTTTCGCTCTGAGAAAATTCCACCTGGATGACTGAGAACCTTCATAGACTTTCTCCCTGACAATTTTCTGGAAGGCTCTGAAGATGGAATTCTTTCATGTGGATGAGGAGAAGAAGTTCACTCTGGGATGTCAGGCTCTGTTAGGAGTGGGGATGCTTTCTAGGCTATGTTTTTAAGGTTTCTATGTAATTCTGAAAACTACTGAAGCTCTTCAGAAGTCATTTGCAGAGAAATGTTGAAGATGAAGAAATGACTTTAATGTATTTTTTAACAAGATCATGCAGAGACTTTTATTCAAGGATAGATAACTGGGTGCCCGTCCCTGCTGGCCACAGTAGCTGAGGCTTGCAAAAAACACAGTCCAACATATCTGAATGGCATCAGGTTGGCAAGCGCTCCTGTTAACCACCAATTTGAGAAAGTCTAATTTTTATTTTTATGTTTATTTACTGGCCCATCTTTTTTTTTTAATTTACTGGCCCATCTTTCCTCAATTATCCTATTATCTCATGCAAATGACCCAAAAGAAAAATATTCTTACCAATTCAATGTAGTCATTTCTTACTTCAGCTGACAAACAATGTCTTTACAAGCCGCCAGGTATACATACAGCCGGCCAGTGCAACAGGTCCTGAGCCCCCACAGTGAAATAGCTTCAGTAGCATGCTATATTATCTTTTTCCCTTTAAACTTCTCAAAAAATGCATGTGCTGCTGCAGAGTAAAGTTCCAGACAATGAAGTCTGCAACCTTTATTTCTTAAAGTGCTGGAGTTCTGCAGAAAGGAAGAACGGAAGAAAAGATGTCACAGCAACTGCAGCTACTACCTGCATATCCAGAAAGGAATGGGAAAAGGAATGATTCGATTATAAACCCCATCCCTTGACTCCTGACTTTGAATTGTGTCTGTCCTTACTGGACATCTTGCAAATGAGCAAGCTCTCCCTGCCCCCCATCACCATTCTGTTTCTCAATATCATAATTTTTCCTATGACAGAATATTATTTTGCCTATGACTTTTGGAGATAAGACAAAAATATACTTAATTATTTAAGTAATAAAACTGAATGTTTAAAAAGCCTTCTGGAAATTATCAACCAATGACATAGTTACTGTGCTACCTGAAACTCAAGTAAAAGTTTTGTAATACATTTCTTTTGGAATATATTTACTTCGATGTAGATGCAAAAATTCAAACTTTTTCATCATTAAGCTGCCATTGTAGAAGCATTCAGTACATTATTTGAGTGCTTAGAACAAGCTGTCCTCTTTTGCAATTTCTTTGACTGCAGTCTTTCATTTCCTCTAGGTTGACCGCATTTGCAAAGCTTCCCATTCTCTTCCATATTTAATAGCCCCAGATGAACAATAAGGTACTAAGGTTATATAAGCAATTTCATTATTAACAATAATACAATCAGTATCAGATTTGCCCATCCACCTTGTGTGCATGTCTGATTGGAACAGCAGCTCAGCCAACACTGAAATTGCCGAGACAGGCTCATTCGATCTGTGCAGCACTTCAGATTCAAAAGCAAAAGGTGCCATGTGCTCTGAAGCATGGGAGCACTGCCATGACACTCTCTCCAACTCCTTAAAGCAGTTGCCTATTTCCTGGGATTGTATAGCTACCTTCTGCAGTGAGATCCCAGGGAAAAAGATATATTGCTTAAAGGAGCTGCAGATACATGCCATGAACATATGCCCACATGCACTCTACAGCATTTTTGGATCTGAAGGACTGCATAGCCCTAATGCTAATATTATTTCTACTTAAGCTGCAGCAGCAAACTGCGGAACGCTGTTACCATCCCACCGAAGTGGTACCTATTCATCTACTTGCATTTGCATGCATAGCACTCTGCATAGCACTCTGCATTTCCCTCATGGTCAATGAGTATGCCAAGTGTTAAATATTTTTGATAGACTACCTGAAGTGACAAACAATATTTGGTTGGCTGAATTAAGCTAACTGTATTTCACTGTAGAGCAGTGTTTCTCAACCTTGGCAACCTTAACATGCTGGCTAGGGAATTCTGGGAATTGAAGTCCACGCATCTTCAAGTTGCCAAGGTTGAGAAACACTGTTGTAGGATAATGATCATACCCATAAGAGAATATGCCTCTGTTCCCAATACTTGAGCCAATGTCCTGTAGTCATATTATTAAGATGATGAATAAAGATGAAGACGACCCAGGTTAAAGTCTCAGCCAATCTAGTTCACAGATTGAACAACTAGGGTTGTTATTTTAAGGATATAATCAGGGAGGACTCCTTTGTAGGTGGCTTTAAGCACTAAGAGAAAAGGTGTGATATAAATGCAATAAATAAATAATGCCTTACATTTCTGATTTTGATAAATATCAGTGTTCTATTTATATGATAACCATTGACAACTGAAAAGTTGTTAACAAATCAAGCTTCTGTGGGTCTTTTACTTTCTTTTCACTGTTCCATGTCTTCTCTTCCTCTCACTTTACTGCTTACCTAAGGGTCTAATCACACTGACATCTTTCTCTGGACAGAACTTCCTATTTTAAGTATTTATATTTTTACTATTACCAAATCAGACATTAAATCTGATTTGGGACTTGAATTGCCTTGGTGATATTTATTGGTATATTGCTCTATACCAATATAGAGAGTCAGATAATGGTCCGGCTTGGATAATCAATAGCCTTGAATGCAGCTGAGAAAATTATAGTATAATTTTATACTATAAGGTATAAAAGAACCCTTACAAGACTCCTATTTGTCAGATAGTTCAAAGCTGATTGGGCTTCAGAAGGGTACTACATGCCTGCAAAAGCATTCCTCTATGCCCCCTCTGATTTTTTGGGGTTTTTTTTCTAAAAGAGATAAACAAGTTGGTGGAGATTACTAAGGCTTGATTAATGTGGTTCTTTTTTTGTACATGAAGAATGGGATCTGACTCAGCTTATCTTTCTACAGTGCCAGGAATATCAACTATCATACCCAAGAAGCTGCAATATACAGTATGTTAATCACTGCATATGACTGAGATACTCTTTCGCTGTTCCAGTGCAACCTGAATTCCCTAAAGCACCTATTAGAACAGGGCTTTCCAAACTTTTCATCTTGGTGACACGCCTTTTAGCCATGCATAATTTCGTGACACAGTAATGAGGAGTCCCCGCCCCCGCCCCATGTGATTGGCTCTCGGCTCCAAACCCCGCCCCTGGCCCACGTGATTGGCTCTCGGCTCCAAACCCTGCCCCCTGGCCCATGTGATTGGCTCCCAGCTCCAAACCCCGCCCCCGGCCCATGTGATTGGCTCCCGGCTCCAAACCCCGCCCCCAGCACACGTTATTGTCTCCCGGCTCCAAACCCCACCCGTGATTGGCTGCCGGCTCCAAATCCCACCCCCCGGCCCCCCAGTCTTGTACAGTATGTATTGTATTGTATGTAATTGTAGATAAAATACAAAAATGCCCTCCAGGTGTGCTTGATGGGGAGGTCATGGACCCAAGACCATGAGCAGTGTTTTTCAGTCTTGGCCACTTTCAGATATGAGGACTTCAACTCCCAGAATTCCCTACCCAGCAAGGCTGGCTGGGGAATTCTGGGATTTGAAGTCCACAACTCTTCAAGTCGCCTAGGTTGAGAAACACTGCCAGATGATGGGAAAACGGCGTCCATTGCTTGGTAAGGCTTTGGGCTGGCACTTTGGAAGGGGAAGGGCGCTCTTCTTGGTAGGTAAGTTAGCAGCCCGGTAGGGCTGCAACTGGGGGGGAGGGTGCAGGGACGCAACTAGGCCGCCACGCTGGGGGGGGTGCAGGGACCACGAAGCGCGGCGGCCGGAGACATGGCTTTTCCTTCCCGAGAAGTGCCAGCGGCCTGGCAGCCGAGAAAGGGATGGGGAGGCGGCTCCACTGCCCGCCTCGCAAGGCCCCCACGCTGTCCGCGTCTCCGGCTCCCCCTTCCCCTTGGCGGCGGCCCCAGCCAGGCAGAGGCGGGACTGGGCGGACGGACAGGCGGTGCTCTCCGCCTCCGTGGCCTGGCCTGGCTCGCCACTTCCTCCTGTCGCCTACAAGCGGAAGATGGTGGCGGTCTGACGTGCGGCCCGCGAGAGCTAAGCTGGGGCCAAGCCGAGGGAGCCTGCCGGCGGCTCTGGCCCGACGAGAGGGCTCCCGGCACTCTGGGGAGACCCAGCGTGGGCAGCGGGGACGGGGCAGAAGCAGAAGGAGAGGAGCCGCCGGCGGGAGCACGGCACGAGGAGCACCTCGCCGGCGCCTGCCCGGCTTCCACTGCGCTTTGTCGGAGAAGGTAAGACGCCGTGCCGGCGGGCAGCTGAGAGGCAGGCGGGCGGGCAGGGGGTCACCTGCAGCGGGCTCATCCAACCGTCCTTCCTGGAGCTGCTGGGGCCGGATGGAGCGGTAGGGGACTCAGCATCGCTCCTTCCAGCGGGCGCTCCAAGCCCAGCTGTTCAGCCATCGATCAAGGATCGATCAGGCCCAGGGGCAGGGCTGGCCGAGGGGCTCGGTGGGAAGACGGGTCCCTGTTGCCTGAGACATCCTCACGCATCCTCCCCCCCTCCCACCGCAATATGGCAGCAATAACCACCACAGCGACCACCACCTGCCGCGAAGGCTCTGGAAGAAATGGATCCAAGTGCGGGACGCCCGTGCAGGATCCCCGCTCTTTCTTGGGGCTTTCCTTCTCTTTCGGGCCCTGCCCGGCGCCCCGACTTCAGCTGCTGTTCCCAAGGAGGGAAAAGACCTCCCCAGATATTGCGTCTTCAGCACATTAGATCACAAAATATTGCACATCACCTCTGCCCCAATCCTTTAACATAGGTCAAAAATACTATGTTCTGTTGCAATGGGAGATTGCCTCCCCCATCACTGTTACTGGCACTAGTGTGATCTGGATGTCACTACAAGAGAAGTAACTTAAAGGGTGCCTTCCTCAGTGCACTCAAGACATGTACAACTTGTATGAATTTTGGAGGGCACAAGTCTAAAAGTGAGACTATACACAATATGTTAATGTACTGGGAGGAGATGGAAAGGGGATGACAATATGATTTATGTGGAATTTGGTATGGTTTGTTGAATGGGGATGTGAAGTACAAGGAGCAAAGAACCATGTCTCTGGTGAGAAAGAAGCATTACTCAGTTGTAGACTAGGAGGGTGGGGGGGTATGAAAAAGTCCAGATTACATCCACATCTGATCCAATGGGAAATAATGGCTTGTATCAAGTCTGGTGGAGATTTTGAAGAGCTGCTGTATTAAAGCGTCCTGGGGTTATACTAAATGTAGAAAATTGCTTGTTTTTAATGACTAAGTTTGGTGATTTATTTCTATAAAGTTTCTATTTCACATTGCAAATAATAACCAAATTGGTTTTCAGCGCAGAAATGACAGTGAATTAAATAAAATAATTCAAAACAGAATCTGAAGTGGCAAAGTCCTGCATGGTTCCAATACTTGTACACACTTTGCCACTTCAGATTCTGAATATCTGGGGAGGCCTTTTCCCTGCTTGGGAACAGCAGCTGAACTCAGGGCACCGGGCAGGGCCCGAAAGAGAAGGAAAGCCCCAAGAAAGAGTGGGGATCCTGCACTTTCCACTCTCCAGAAGAGCGTCCCGCACTTGGATCCATTTCTGCCAGAGCCTTCGCGGCAGGTGGTGGTCACTGTGGTTGTTATTGCTGCCATATTGCGGTGGGAGGGGGGGAGGATGTGTGAGGATGTCTCAGGCAACAGGGACCCGTCTTCCCACCGAGCCCCTCGGCCAGCCCTGCCCCCAGGCCTGATCGATCCTTGATCGATGGCTGAACAGCTGGGCTTGGAGCGCCTGCTGGAAGGAGCGATGCCGAGTCCCCCACCGCTCCATCCGGCCCCAGCAGCTCCGGGAAGGACGGTTGGACGAGCCCGCTGCAGGCGACCCCCTGCCCGCCCGCCTGCCTCTCAGCCGCCCGTCCGCCCGCCGGCGCGGCGTCTTACCTTCTCCGACGAAGCGCAGTGGAAGCCGGGCAGGCGCCAGCGAGGCGCTCCACGTGCCGCGCTCCCGCCGGCGGCTCCTCTCCTTCTGCCACGTCCCCGCTGCCCGCGCTGGGTCTCCCCGGAGTGCCGGGAGCCCTCTCGTTGGGCTGGAGCCGCCGGCAGGCTCCCTCGGCTCGGCTCCAGCTCAGCTCTCGCGGGCCGCGCATCAGACCATCTTCTGCTTGTCGGCGATGGGAGGAAGCGGCGAGCCAGGCCAGGCCACGGAGGCGGAGAGCGCTGCCTGTCCGCCCGGCCAGTCCTGCCTCTGCCTGGCTGGGGCCGCCGCCAAGGGGAAGGGGGAGCCGGAGACACGGACGGCGCAGGGGCCTTGCGAGGCGGGTAGCGGAGCCGCCTCCCCGTCCCTTTCTCGGCTGCCAGGCCGCTGGCACTTCTCGGGAGGGAAAAGCCATGTCTCCGGCCGCCGTGCTTCACGGTCCCTGCACCCCCCACCCCCCCAGCGCAGCAGCCTAGTCGCGTCCCTGCACCCTCCCCCCCAGTTGCAGCCCTACCGGGCTGCTAACTTACCTGGCTTCTGCGGCGAGAGCTGAAGAGCTGGGTTCAGAGCAGGGACCTGTCGGCGCGGCAAGGGATGGGCGGGGCTCCACTTGGTGCATGGCCTCCTCTTCCGGGTTCCCCTGCGACACACCTGGGCCCTTGCCGCGACACAGAAATGTGTCACGACACACAGTTTGGAAAGCTCTGTATTAGAACCTAACCTGAATATCTGTAGCCTATTGTCATAGTCCATCTTCAACTTCAAGTGAATCTCTTGCACCACCTCTCTGCAATATCTTGCCTGATGAAGAGATCTGGAGGTCATAAAAGCTTGGATCTTTTTTGTGACCTTTACGCTAACCCAACAGAAAATACTGCCTTTGTGCAGAAGCATCCCTGCAGAGTAGCCATCATCAAATAGCTGCCCTCCAAATGATTTGGAATATAACTTTATTATGCTCCAGCTGAGGTTAACATGCTAGAATTTGTAGCATACTTGTTTATAGTTACACTGAACTGAACTTAGCTGATCGTTGCTTGCTATTTTGTCTTTAAAAACCCAAAGTCAACCTTGATTCTTGGTAGGTTCACAGATATATCTAGGCAGTTTTCATGCCACTGCCTTTTTCCAAATTAACTGTGGACTTCCAACCTAGCCTACGGTCCTAATATTTTTTGTTAGCCTCCCATCCAAGCACTAACTAGGCCTGCTTAATTTCTAGGTCCAGACAAGGTTAGTTACCATATATAGTTGCGGATAAGCCAAGAATTTTAGGTGCCAAAATGCACCCCAAAAATCGAGTTTGGCTTATCTGCAAGTTTATATGGTAATATTTTTTTAAAGTACCATGAAAAAGGCAGGTGAAAATACCATGAAAAATGCAGGTCGACTTATCCATAGGTGGCACATTTTTCATGGTATTTTGATTAAAAATTTGGGGGTCGGCTTATCCACGGATGGGCTTATACGAATATATACGGTAGGTCCTGCCACCTGCAAAAATTAATAACCAACAGATAAATTCTATGTTGACCCATTTGAGTATGGGTATTAACACAAATTTATTTATTTAAAAGATCTATTTGTTTGCCTATCTTGCACAACGGAATCCTGGGCAGCCTACAACAGTCAAATACACAAGTAAAGAACCTGTCACAAGATGACAGCCCAGGAGGCTACACAAAATCACTACAAGAGCTCCTATATACTTGAGCTCTTGTGTTAACTACCCTCTACTCTTATTACTAAGCCCTGCAATGCTCATATGTAGAAAATATTTAATTACATGTTTATCCATGCAGCTGCTGTAGGCTTGAATGTAGCATTATGCCACATTAACTGTATGTCTGTCTGACAGGCAACTGATTGAGCTAGAAAAGCCACATCACACTGGAACAGCTCCTGTTCCTCTTGGGGTTCTGCATGATCAGGCATATCCTATGAGCTTTCACTGCATTCTGCATTCTATATAAGAAAGCTTTTGTTCTGAAAATGTGATGACTAGGGTGTTGGTTTTTTTTTTAAAGCACAGTATTTGAGCTGCTTGATTTAAAGGAATTCTTTCCAAGTTGACAGTATCCTTTTCTCCCCTCGCCCCCTTTTAGAAAAAGAGTTTCCAGTTCAGCCATGGACACAGTACCTTTCCCTCTTATCTCCCTAAGGCAAGTAAGGGGGGAGGCTATTGAGAAGAGTAACTGGTGTACCTCGTGTTCTGTTCCTGTTAAACACATGGAATGATTTAGAAAAGACAACTGTTTGTTCAGAGGAAGATTTCAATGGAAGTATCTGGGCAGCAGAGAGATATGCTAGGCATTATCTAGAATTAGACTTCTTTTAGTCTTGGAACAACTCTGATAAAGTATTGGCCCATCAACGTTTGGTGCAATGAATGGAAAATTTCAAGCTCAGTCAACTATTATATATGTTGTTTGGTGCCACACTAATCTCTGTTAATTTAATAAGCCTATCGTAACATTTACACTCACTTTTTGACATTTTATGGGCAGCTACCCAATCCTTGGAAGAGAAAATCTGAAATATTAAGCAGTTTGGCAAATACATAAGCATACCTGAGGAGGAACAGAGAAGGAAACAATGCAAATTAAAGGGGCCATCTTAGGATTTCTAAAACAAAACTAATTAAACATTTCAAAACTGGGATGTACTTCAAAGACAAACAATTGTATTTTTCATTTCTTGTCCTGCCTGGCACAAGCTGTCAACTGAAGCACATGGATTACCATGCTTTTGCAGATGTAGGGGGGGGGAATGATCAAGGACATAGCAAGGTTGTGGTAGTTATGAAGTTCACTTTAGGATAGTTTAAGGATAGTCAGAGATGTTAGAAACTGAAATTCAACACAGCTGGATGGCACCAGATTGAAGAAGTCTTGCTAAGTACTGTCAGAAAAAAACAGGGGAGCCAAGAACGAGATCAATGATTGGTTTGCTGGTTAGGCAGAGACAGTGGCAGTGCTTGTAGTGCAAAAAACTCAAGATGCATAAAATGCATCTTCACATTTCAAATGATTACTACGATAACTGTATGTATTATTTAATGCAGGACTAGGCAACCTTTTTGTAGTTGGGGGACACTCTAAATTTTAAGTTTCACAGCCTGAAGGAAAGCAGGAAATTTTAAGCCTTGTGGATGCATCTTTTTGCATATTTTTACTGAAAAAATATATTTTTTAAAAAATCTTATCACCAAAAATTGGAAAGGGATACTGCCAAATTTGAGCTATTAAGTTCCGCGGTGGCATAACGGTTAAGACTACCGACTGTTGAACGAAAGGACGGCAGGTCGAGACCTGGAAGCACCGCGTAACGGGGTGAGCTCCCATTCTCGCCCAGCTCCTGCCAACCTAGCAGTTCGAAAGCACATAAAAATGCAAGTAGATAAATAGGTACCACTCCAGTGGGAAGGTAACAGCATTCTGTGCGCCTTGGCGTTTAGTCGTGCTGGCCACATGACCACGGAAGCGTCTATGGACAACACTGGCTCCCTCGGCCAAGAATCGGAGATGAGCACCGCCCCCTAGAGCCAGATATGACTGGAAGGGGAAACCTTACCTTACCTTACTTACTGTGGACAGAAAAATCAAGGTTGTGGACTATGGGTTGCCAATGCTATCCTGATTTATCTGCCTTAAACAAACTACAGTAAAACTTTATTTTCAGCCCACAGAGGATTCTGTAATTAACATAAAACAAGTTTTATCCTTTGGCATTAAAATACCAATTAACCAGGACCTGCATAAATATATAATCCTTCATTTTCCTTAGCTATGGCTTTCACACCTCTGCAAGACAGCACAAATCTGGGCCTGACTATTATCTTTTGTCTATATTTCTAAATCATCCTTCATCAACCTGGTGCTTTCCAGCTGGGATGGAGTACAATAATCAGCATCTGCAGTGAACAAGCCATAATTTATACTGGTGAGGATGATGGAAGTTGTAATTACATTTGGGAAGGTTGGACTAAACTAATTTCTGCCATAGTTCTACTTGGCCTTTTTCAGTTGGAGCAAAAATATTACCTAAGACAAATATAAAGAAGGAAGGTACCTGCATTTTTTCCAAGCGTAATTATATTCTGAATAATTTTTTTAAAAAGAGTTGGTACTGTGTCCTAATTCCCACCAAAACTAACAAGCAATTACAGTAATTTGATTAAACTCTATTTAAAGCATCAGTTCATGATGTAGAAGCTTGTATAAGTCACATAGGAACTTGTGAAATATTTAATGTCTGTATAAGAGCTTTAAGTGAATGAGGCTGTAATCATACAAAGCTCTTTTCTAAACAGAGTACAATCATGTAGCTCTGCTGAAGTCAATCGCTTAATGACATGATAATTAGCCCCAATGGGTGTGAACTGCATTATCTGAGATCATGCCCCCAGAAGATGTTATGGGGGAACAGCTAATGTAAGCAGCCAGAAAATTATTACTTTTGTATAAAATGTTTGGAAATTGAAATAAAAAATGCTATCCTTTGGAAGGATGTTAATTGTACAATCAATCGCTTAAGAATAATTCCTCTGTGTAAGTTACAAATGTAGCTAAGTGAGTGAGTGAGGCAGAAATGATTTCCTGCTAACACTGAATGGGGCTGGTTCTCACGCTGTGCTTTAGGATTTACGTTTTTTTGAAGGAAGCTTGGTGGAGCTGTCCAGCTTGACCCATGTGCCTCAAATGTGAGAGTACAACACATAGAGGACTGGGGGGAACAGCCTTCTAGCAAAAACAGCTTTCCTTCGGCTGATGATTTCCAATAGGACAGCTGAAGAAGGCAATAAGAGACTTCCTTGGTTTTGCCATTTATGTATTATTTTTAAAAACTTGTATGTGGGCCTTCAGTAAGATTTCCAATGGACAAAAATATGATAAGAAAAAAAAAGGCATGATATGACTTGTTTAAAAAGTACAGTAAAAATAATGGAAAAATGAAAATACTTTTCCATAGAAAAATAGAAATGTTGGCACAAGGTGAAAGTCAGTGCCAGCACTCAGAAATAACACTGACAGCCAGTGCAGACCTTCAAATACAAAAACGTGTTTTCAAAAAAAATTACAATTTATAATCTACAATTTTTACCACAAACTACAGATTTTGAACAGTCTCTAAAAGCAAACCCATGTAACAGTACACTTCAATGGGCAATCCTAGATGTTACCAGATAGAAACGTAACATAAGATTATCCCAGGATTTCTCAAATCTACATCCCTTCTCACTGGCTACCTGAAAATTAAGAAACCAGTCTACCCAGTTCAGACAGTTTTATGACTGAGAGTATCTGCTTTTTAAGATGTTGGAATGAATTCCGGAAGCCAGCTTTGCTTCCTTTCCATACATTGTTTAACAGCTTTCTCTAATATCAGAACATGGTTGCAATACAAAACATAATGCATGTCCACAGTGCCACTGTGGCATCTTACTGATGGGTTAATATATTGGCTCTACTGCTATTTAAGTCCACTCACCTGTCCCCATCATTTCCTTCAATTAAAAATGATACTGGCAATTGCTTCAGGTTCCAGCCATTTAGGTTAGCTGGCCTAATCAAAATTAAACTGTAGGAGGACATAGGGTATATTACATATGTTGTGATTGTGATTGCCAAGACTAGCCAGCACAAAAGGCTGGAGATGAAAACAGCTGCCGCTGCTTTAATTTGAAGGCAATGGCTTCTCCCTCTCAATTTCTCAATCTTTACAAGGGTTTCCAATCCTTATTCCACAGAACTATTCCTCCAATTGTAATATATAAGTTTCCAAAGCAAGCCCACACTTAAACCAGTTCCGGGTTTTTGAGCTGTCAAAGATCTTCACTAAAGCATTTCAGCAACTGTATTTTTTAAATTATCTTGAGACCAAAGAGAGAGGGGAAGAGAAGGTAATGGGGGGCTAGTTCAAGACATCTTGCCTGAGGCCTCTTCAAGGCCTGTGTCAATTTCATCTCTCTTTTCAGCTAATACAGGTGAGGCAGTTGTGGAATAGATTAAATTTAAACAATAGACAGATGGGTATCAGGTCTATAGTTCAAGGCTCCTTTTTGAGATCCATGATTATCACTATAGGTGCCTTTGGTTACTCAGAACCCTTTTATCAACTCAGATTGATATACCAGTTACAACTCATATGAACGGAGATAGCCTTGTGACAGCTATCTACACTCTAGTAAACTCTCATTTGGCTCACAGCACTGTATTATACAGAGGAATGTCTCTGAAAACAATCCAAAAATATTAATTAGTTCAAAATAAGCCAGCTGGGCTGTTAACTAGGACAGGCCAAGTACCATCATATTATGCTAAACTTTAGTAACTGCACTGACTGCCTCTCTATTTCTTGATGACATTCAAAGAGCTAGTTTTACCCTTTAAAGGCTCTGGAAGTAAGTAACCTGACGGAGCATCTGCTCCTATGTTTAGCTTCCTAGGAGTCATGGTTATAAATGTCTTGGGCCTTTCTGCAAGTGCCCCTTTTAATAGCAGCCTAGGAACTGTTTTTGGTTCTGTTTAATTTTTTAAAAGAATTTTGCCCTGTTGCTGCTGGTTTGGCTTGTTTATCACATGTTGTGCTGGTGAGTTTATCATATCATTATTACTTTATCATTACTTTTCACTTTATATTTTAAATATGTATATTGGCACAGAAAATTTGGGTTTGGGTAGTTTAAAAATCAACAAAAATAATGAAAAAAAGGGAGAGGCTGCACTCTTCCTTTATTCTTTTTTGTTCCTTTTCTTGATTATTGCCCCTTTTTTAATTTCCACCCTTAACTCCCAAGAAAAATACATTGCAATAGTCACATTCTGGGAATCTTGTATAATGAGCTATAACTGTCCCAAAATGTACAACATAACCTGTAAGGGGCATATCGTGATCTCATTTCAGAAAACTTTCAAAATTAGATCCTTCTTGCTATTTTGGAGAAAGTCTGATAATCTTTTTGGGCCTGTACAACCTTTCCTTGATTATCATTTTAAAGACCATGTTACAATGCTGGAGCCGAGCCTAATCAGTGGACCATTCACAGTATCTCTCAAACTCTTTAAAGAAAATAGGACAGCAGATGTAGAAAAGTCATTATGCTTTAGTGGACAGAAAGAAAAGACCAAAAATATAAGGAGAGCCTTCAAACTCAAAGGTTATAAAGAATATCTATGTAGTTATAATTTGTCCTTTTAAAGACACACTTAGCAGAGCTGGAGGAAGGAGGTCCTATGTGTAGCAACACAGAGTATTATACAAGAAAAATTTCCATTGATTGCACACTATTTACACGCTTCAAGCAGCTTAAAAGCAAATGGCATGTGCAACTCTTTGGAGGTAATATATAACTCTTATTTTGTCTTATATTCATATGATAATAAATATGTAGAACCACTAAAAAATCACCTTCACTTCTGGAATAATATAAAATTATTATCATCATTATTATTATTGATAAAAGATAATCATTCAATCTATTTTTTAAATTACTTTCATTGAGTACAAAAAAGAGAAAGAAAAATAAACATTGCATAAACTTATAAAGAAAGAACACTTATAATATAGGTCATATATTCACAGAAACAATATAGAAGTTCTACATGAGCATTTCAATGAATGATAGTCATATTTCATTATAATGATTCTATGTTGATAAATGATTTGTTCATAAGTTGCTAATAATGTCAACTCTGTAAACTGGGGCCATATGTTTACCTTTCCATTACTGAAGAATAAGTATTTTAGCTATAAGTAAGCCATGGAGAATTCACTTTATTTGTCCAGGTGTAAATTCCTTGCAGTAGGGGTGTGGTGGCTCAGCGGGTAAGACGCCAGGGTTGTCGATCGGAAGTTTGCAAGTTCGGAGGTTTCAATCCCTAGCCCTGTGTGACGGAGTGAGCTCCCGCACTCGCCCCAGCTCTTGCCAACCTAGCAATTCGAAAGCATGCAAATGCAAGTAGATAAATAGGTACCACTTCAGCGGGTAGGTAACAGCGTTCCACGCATGTCATGCCGGCCACATGACTGCGGAAGCGTCTTTGGACAGAGCTGGCTCTTCGGCTAACAAACGAAGATGAGCACCGGCCCCTAGAGTCGGACACGATTGCACATGTGTGCGGGGGGGGGGGAACTTTACCTTTTTAAATTCCTTGCAATAGGTATATAGTTCAAAAGAATATGAGCATCTGAAAATATTAAACCTTGTCTCAAAGTTGAGATAATACATGAAATAACTTCTTCATAAATGGAACACATAAATGAGACTGTACAGTCTCATTTATTTTTACATTTGGCATTTCTTGTTATGCCCATATAATATTGCTGCTCTGCAAGCTGCACTGGCTCCCAGCAGGCTTCCAGGTGCAATTCAAGGTGCTAGTCATTAACTATAAAGCTCTTCCTGGCATAGGGCCAGGCTACTTGTGGGACCGTCTATCTCCCATTGTTTCTGCCTGCTCCACCAGATCTAGTAGAGAGGATGTGCTCTGGGTCCTTTCTATTAAACAACCTCATCTTGTTGAACGCCTGGAGTCGTGCCTTCTCAGTGGCAGCACCTGCGCTATGGAACAGCATCCCCTTGGAGATTTGAATGGCCCCAACCCTGTTAGCTTTTTGCAAGGCATTGAGGACCTGGCTGTTTCCCCCAAGGCATTTGAATCAGGTGGTGGATTAGCTCTGCTGTTGTTGTTGGCTGAGTGAGGTCAATGGTTTCCTTAGGCACCAGGGGCTGTTTGATGGGGTTGTTTGTTTTAATCTTGCAAGCCGCCCAGAGTCTCTTGGGTGAGATGAGCAGCTATATAAATTATATAAATATATATGCTTAAATGAATTCATTGCAATAGCAATATGATAATGTACTCAAGCCTTTTCCATATAAATGCAATGGAGTCCAATAAATCCAAAATATTGGGATGTCAACAGATGTTATAATTGTTAACATTGCCACTGAGCTGCACTAGGCAAGTATTTGTGCTTCAGAGAGGAAAATTATAAAAAAAATCATTTCACCTACTAATTGATCCTAAGTATAAGTCCCTGCTTTCATCCAGATTTTCCACACAGCAGGTTTCTATTAAATCTGATATTATATCCCATAATATTAATTTAGCATGGGTAAAGGATCAAAATACAATTTCTTAGAAATAATATACTACAATCTTCAAATCAGTGTAATAGTAAGAGGAACTACTTGATATCAAAATATAATAGATTTCAAATAGTTCCTCTATTACATTGGTCCAACTAACTAGAGGTCTAATATATGAATACTCCAGATGGACCCAAGATGGAAAATTTCCACTAAAGGGAATCCTTCAATATTTGATAGTAACTTACAGATGTGCAAAATAATATAGTTCAAGATTGGGAAAACCAAATACCCCTTTTTCAATAGACAGCCACATCTTTTTAAAAAATATATTTGTAACTGAAATCCCCCATAGAATTCCAAAACATTTTACTAAATTGTTGAAAAGAGTTTGCAGATAAATGTATGGGAATTCCATGTAAAATACAAAATATTATAGGAAATATTTTAAGAGCATTAACCTTCCCCCAAAGGGTAAGATCTAAAGACATGTTAGAAAAAAGCTGTTTTAGAAATTTTTAAAGGGGCAAACATTAACAAGGCTTAAAAATGGATTTGGTAGTTTTACACTCTTGTATACAATGCTGGATTGCAGATCTAGGAGGGCTTTGTAAAACAGAGAAGGAAGAAGGCCAGAAATCATCACATCTAACAATTTCCTTAGAATAAAAGGCCAGCTCAACTTGTACCTTCCAAACTTCAAATGCTATCCACCCGTCTGTATTTGTCAAATATCTGACAACCGTTCTGTTCCTGGTGATCCTTACAAAGCAGTAAAACCACAGTGCTTATCCAGTCTCTGCTACATAATGGCTGGGTTTAAGATGGGTGAGTCCCTAACTGTGCAGGACTGATATAATGGGACATTCATGAGAATTACAAATGATAAAGTTAGTTGTACAGAGAGAGTGATAATTCTACAAAGCCCCAAAGTCATATTAAAATTTAACTTGCTCCCTGTCTTCCCACTCCCTCACTCTCTTCCCCATTCAATTCTGGTATATCTACCTTTTGTCTTCTTTTCATCATAAAAGCTGCACCAATGCTATCTTTGAGGTGAGATTTCTCTACCTAATTTAAGCAACTGGAAGTGTTTAATCTTTCACTCTAAAATGCCACTTGCTCATATTCTACTTTTATCCCTGCTTAATGTTTTTTTTTCAACCAGCATGTATTTGGGGAATTAGAAATAGCACACAGAGTTGGCCTCCAGGCCCTTGGTTCTGTAGCCGAAAGAAAGGCCAGAGGGCAACGGTTCCAAAGCTGTAGAAAAAAAACCGCTTAGGTTAAAGATGACAAGAAAAATAGAGGCCACCTTGATAGGAGGCTCCACTTTGGGAACTTCAAATGCAGGGAAAGAGTTCAGCCAGCCATAACTACAAAGGCAAAAACTGTTCTGTCTCTCCAGTGGCTTTCCTAATCAATACAACATTGACAGCAGTTTAAATTATGGAGAATGCAATCAACAGCGAGACAGAGGAGGAAACCTAGATATCAGAAAGAGGCACGCTAATATGCTCTTTAGGGCTGCCCAAGATTTTGTGATGATGGAGGCAAAACAGCCCAGTCAACCCTTCCTCCAGTCAAGGGAGATAATGCCCCCAAAGCCAAGACATCAATCTCAAAAGAACCTCTCTCCAGCCCTGGTGGTAAAAATCCAGTAAGAACAAATTAAATAACTAATGAGTTGCTGCTTTTCCATGCTGCTTAGAAACTGCTGCCTAAGGCAGCCTGTTTGGTTTTGTCTCACGTTAGACCCTCCTGCCTGAAACATGCTTTTGATTTATTTCAGCCGGTTTTGTCTGATCTCGTCACCTGCAAACCAGCAAAGGATGATCGGCTGTAAATAAATTATGGGTAAGAGGATCTTGACGCCCAGCTACTTTTCATTTAGAAGAGGGTGCAGGAAGCATTGCTCTAGATTACATAATAGTGGAAAAAGAGCTGTGGGCAGCAGCAGCAGAAAAGTGATGGGTGGATGAACATTAAGCACACCTTCTCCTGTCTAATCCAGTCTTTCTCTGCAAAGCAGCAACAGGAAGGGCCAAGACAGTGGCTTAAAAAGAATTATGTATAACAAACATTTGGAATGTGTAAGCTTAGATATCTAAAAAGATGCTCCATGATCTTAGCTAAAACAGAGCGAATGCATTTGTTTGCAGAGTGCTACACTGTTGGCAGTTTTCACAGCAACAGACTAAAGTAGCAATCCCCTCTGGAAATAATGCTGTCAAGTAAAAACCGTGAGGGAGAAATATAGACGTCTAACCTATGAGATAAGCCTTTTTAAAATCAGACAGTGAAAAACAAAGCCGGCTTGGTGACTTTGGGCCAGTCACTCTCTCTCAGTCTAACTCACCTCACAAGGTTCTTGTTCTGGGGAAAATAGGAGGAGAAAGGAGTATTAGGTATGTTAGCCTCCTTGAGTTATTTATAAAAATAATAAAGGCGGGATAAAAAAATCTAAAAAAAATACAGGTAAGACAAAAAGAGATTATTTATAAAACACATTATTTTATGCAACTCCCTGCCACGAGCTATATACATGGCCACTAATTTAGATGATGTTCAAGAGAGATTTCACACTGATTTCCTAGACAGCATATTAAAAAGCAGAGACATCACCTTGCCGACAAAGGTCCGTATAGTTAAAGCTATGGTTTTTCCAGTAGTAATGTATGGCTGTGAGAGTTGGACCATAAGGAAGGCTGAGCGCCGAAGAATTGATGCTTTCGAACTGTGGTGCTGGAGAAGACTCTTGAGAGTCCCTTGGACTGCAAGGAGGTCAAACCAGTCAATCCTAAAGGAAATCAACCCTGACTGCTCATTGGAAGGACAGATGCTGAAGCTGAAGCTCAAATACTTTGGCCACCTAATGCGAAGAGAGGACTCACTGGAAAAGACCCTGATGCTGGGAAAGACTGAAGGCAAAAGGAGAAGGGGACGGCAGAGGATGAGATGGTTAGATAGCATCACCGATGTAATGAACATGAATTTGAGTAAACTCCGAGAGACAGTGGAGGACAGGAAGGCCTGGCGTGCTATGGTCCATGAGGTCACGAAGAGTCGGACACGACTAAACGATTGAACAACAACAAACAACAACAAATTGATGAACACCTCTTGCCATCCATGTTTTTAAATTGAGGGGGCCTTTAACAGTTGTGGAAAAGCTGCAGATTCTGAACAGGTAAATGTGCTGTGTAGGGATACAGAAGACAAAGAAGGCTTTGTGGGTCTTCACCAAAGTTAGCAGTAACATCCACCAGATACAGGGGCGTGGCACATTATCATCTTGCAGGCTGCGGACCCTATTTAACAGAAGTTGCTTTTTTCCAGTAGCAGGAGAACGAAGAGAAAGCAGCAATAGCACCAGGAGAGAGGTCAATTTGCTCCTATCAACTGTACCTAGCATGGTAAAAACCTCTACCACTGAGTATGCCCAAGGAGGTGACAATGGGATTGGTATGGACCATGCTAACTAGAGAGGGACTCATGAGTAGACACTTCCTCTCCCTTACAATTGCCTGGAGTCATGACTGTATCAGCAAAAATCATCAGTATTCTGGTGCAATTTCTGATGCAGTTCAACTGCAAAATAATTATTAGTCTTGTAAGCTACTCTGTGAACCCACATGGCTATACAAAGATCAAGGTGTTAATATCCTGCTGAAATATTCTGGTAGAAAGCTAATTATTTCATTAAAAAGTAAACCATTAAGTAGTATAATTCAGCAAAGCGCTGTTAATAACCAAAATCAACAGTGTTTTCTTTTACCTATGGGAGGATAATGTATAAGCAACTGTTGGCAAAACACTTGTTTTATTTATAGCATCTTCAGAGTATTTATCATGTAGACATCTTAAGGGTATAACAGGGTATTTTTTAAAAAAAAATCCCAAATGAATATGTTAATGAGATGATGGCACCTGCCAAGAGGAAATAATGGGAAAATGTGCTAACAACTCACTAATTCTCAACTATAAGTGTTCTCAACTTTAACCAAGCTCCAAAATCACAGATGGGCCCCACTGGGGGGGGGGGAATTGCAAGTTACTACTTACGGTAATCTTCCCCTGCAGATCCTTCCCATCTCTGTCCCCATTATCTGAACAAACATGGTGTTGAATTCAAACGTTTGGTAATAGAAAATTTAAGTCAATCTCAAGCTCTTTGGGATATCTGCAACACTGGGTTATCTGACTATGCTTTTATGTAAATGGAAAGTCTTTCCATTTGTGGAATTCTCAGATAAATGGTGTTTATTGTTGTCGTCATCATTCTGGTCCATTTTTCCTCTGCTTTTAGCCCCAGCTAATTCTTCAATCTCCAGAACAAATTTTCAATAGATAAATACAGAAGTCTACAACTTGATCAAATTTTATGAATGGAAAAAATGTCAATGAAAAAATTATGTTAGATATAACTATTTCTGGAATGCTGGAAATTTTCATTAATGCTAATTAAATTGAGGGAGCCAATTTCGTGTAGTGGTTAAGGCACCAGGCTAGAAACTGGGAGACTGTGAGCTCTAGTCCCACCTTAGGCACAAAGCCAGCTGGGTGACCTTGGGCCAGTCACTTTCTCTCAGCCCTAGGAAGGAGGCAATGGCAAACCACTTCTGAAAAACCTTGCCAAGAAGACTGCAGGGACTTGTCCAGGCAGTCTCGGAGAATCGGACACAATTGAACAGTTTTTTAAAAAAATTAAATTGACCAAATTAGAATGATAAACTCAGTAAAAAGGGAATTAAAACTTTTATTATTGCATCTGTTTTGCTAGAAATAAGAGACCTCCTAACCTTCAGATCTTTCCTGAAAACTCTGATGATATAAAAGGGCCTTGACTTTTTACATACAGTATGACCTATAGCACTATAGAAAGCAGTTATGCATCCAGCCCTATCTTCTCAGTTAGACCCATACTATTATTGGTACTAATTGTCATCTATCACAAGACTGAAGAACTTGAATCTTCCAAGTAAAGACCAAGGCCAACTGATTAACATGGGCAAACTAATGATGGTTGAGCTTACTGGATGTCAAAAGGCCCAGACATAAAAAGTCCTGCTAATTCAGGTAGAGGATTCATCTACATTATTTAAATGGTTCTGAGATGCTTATAAAAAAAAGCAATAGCTCTGTCCTGTCCTGGTATGTATGTATGTATTTGTTTGTTTGTTCATTTGTTTGTTAGATTTATCACCGCCCACTCCCCCAAGGGGAACTCTGGGCAGTTTACAATAATATGATTAGTTAAAATACAACTATAAATAATTAAAATAACATTCAAATAAAACTTCTACATATAATAAATATGATAAAATCCAAGTGACAGAGTCTTCTTAAAACTGAGAGAAAAGGACGCTCTAAGGCCACCCTAAGGCGCTAGCCATCCCCAGGAATGTACACTCTTCTTCCTGCCCCAGGCAAATTGACAAAACCAGGTCTTGAGTTTTTTCCGGAAGTCCAGAAGCGAGGGGGACTGTCTTATCTCCGGGGGCAGAATGTTCCACAGGGCAGGGGCTACTGCAGAGAAGGCACGCTTCCGTGACCCCGTTAGATGGAATTCTTTAGCCGATGGGGTCTGTAGCATGCCATCTTTGCAAGCCCGGGTGGGACGGGACGATGTAATGGGGATGAGACAGTCCCTTAGGTAACCTGGTCCCATGCCATGTAGGGCTTTAAAGGTCATAACCAACACCTTGAATTGGACCCGGAAGCAAACTGGAACCCAGTGCAGCTCGCGCAGCAATGGTGTTACATGTGTCCACCTTGGGACACGTAAAATAATCCATGCGGCTGCATTCTGGATCAGCTGTAGCTTCCAGATACTCTTCAAGGGTAGCCCCATGTAGAGCGCATTACAGTAGTCTATATGGGAGATCACCAGGGCATGAGTTCAAAGGGCCTCTCATTCCAGGAAGGGGCGTAACTGGAGCACAACACAAACTTGAGCAAAGGCCCTCCTGGCCACGACTACCACCTGCTCTTTGAGCAGGAGTCGTGAGTCCAGGAGAACCCCCAAGTTATGCACCGGGACTGTCTGGGGCAGTGCAACCCCATCCAGCATTAAAGATGACAATTTCTCGGATGTTGGGGAGCCATTAATCCACAGCCACTCCGTCTTACCTGGGTTCAGTCGAAGCCTGTTTTTCCCCATCCAGGCCCCCACAGCCTCCAGGCACTTGGAGAGGGTGGTCACTGCATCACTTACTTCACCCGGGATGGAGATGTACAATTGGGTATCATCAGCATATTGATGATACCTCACCCCATGGTGACAGATAATCTCGTCCAGCGGTTTCATGTAGATGTTAAAAAGGAGTGGAGAGAGTACCGAGCCCTGTGGGACCCCACAAAGCAGAGCCCGCGGACTTGACCTCTCGCTCCCTATCAACACCGACTGGGACCAGCCCTGGAGGAAGGAGGTGAACCAGCGCAGAACCACACCACCCACCCCAACTCCCTGAGCCGCCCCAGGAGGATACCGTGGTCTACAGTACCAAAAGCCACTGAAAGTTCAAGAAGAGCGAGAATGGATGCACTGCCTCCATCTCGCTCCCGCCAAAGGTCATCCATAAGCACGACCAATGCAGATTCCATCCCATAACCTGACATGAAACCTGACTGAAAGGGGTCCAGATAATCCGTTTCATCCAGAATCCTCTGGAGCTGCAACGCCACCACCTCAACCACCTTCCCCAAAAAGGGGAGGTGGGAGACTGGATGAAAATTATCCAGTACAGTAGGGTCCAGTGATGGTTTCTTGAGGAGGGAGCGCACCGCTTCCTTAAAAGCTGCCAGAAACACCCCCTCTCTCAAGGATGTATTTACCATCGTCTGGACCCAGCCACATGTCACCTCTCGAGCTGCTTTCACTAGCCAGGAGGGACATGGATCTAATCGGCAGGTGGTGGCATTTACAGTCCAGAGGACTCTGTCCACTTCCTCGGGTCCAACGGTATCGAACTGATCCCAGATAACATGGTAAGTATGTTCCCTGGGTCTCTCCTCAGACTCTGTCTCACGCTCGGAGTCCAACTTGGAGCGAATCCGAGCGATTTTATCCAACAGATGCCCGGAAAATTCTTCAGCACGGCCCTGCAGATGGAGTTCAGACTCCCCTTTCCCGAAAAGGGATTGGGTAATCTTAAACAGGGCCGCCGGGCAATGTTTCACGGATGCAATAAGAGTGGAGAAATATTGATGTTTCGCCGCTCTTACCGCCACAAGGTAGGCCTTAATAGCGGCTCTAGCTTGTGTTCGGTCGGATTCAGTCTTCATTTTCCTCCAGCGGCGCTCTAGGCGTCTCTTAATCCTCTTCAGAACCCTCAACTCCTCCGTAAACCAGGGGGAGTGTTGGGTTCAACTGGACAAGAGAGGCCACACAGGCGCGATCCTGTCCAAGGCCCCGGCTGCCTCTCTATTCCAGGCAGCAGCCAGAACCTCCACTGGACCATGCAGCAGATCCTCAGGTATAACCCCAAGCTCCCTCTGGAACCCTATCAGGTCCATAAGTCAGCAGGGGCGGACCGATCGAATAGGTCCAGCCTCCCTGCGGAGGGGAGTGGCAAAAGAGAACCTCAAGGTTACCTGGGCGTGATCTGACCATGACAAAAGGGAAAGATGTAACTTTCCCCTCAGATCGCATTGCCACTGCTCCGACAAGAAAACTAAATCCGGAGTGAGGCCACTGTCTCAAGTCAGGTCCTGGATGATCTGGAACAGGCCCATGGTCGCCATGGCGGCCATGAACTCCCGAGCTGCTTCCAAGGTCCGCCCCAGGGAGGACAGGTTGAAATCCCCCAGAACCATAAGCCTGGGAAACTCAACCACCAGCCCCAAGACGGCCTCCAGCAGCTCAGGCAGGGATGTCGCTACGCAGCAGTGAGGCTGGTACAGTAGCAACACTCCCAACTGTTTACGAGAACCCAACTTGAAAAACAGTCTCGCAACCGGTAACTTGTGGAGCAGGGCCCCTGATGGCCACTAGAGATTCCCGGATGACAACAGCCACCCCTCCTCCCCTGCCCTGAAGTCTCGGCTGGTGCCAAACCCGAAACCCGGCTGGACATATCTCAGAGAAAGGAACACCTCTCTCCGGACCCAGCCAGATCTCTGTAATACATGCCAGGTCTTTGCCCAATATTTGTCACTTGGAGTGACAAATAGTGACATGGTCGGTGCATAAATTTGATGAAATAAATAAATAAATATGGCATTTAGAAGAAACCTATCACAAACATGGTGGTTCTATTTAGTTTTGATGGCTTAAAGAAACTGTGTAATACTTAAGTACAAAAGCAGTCTGAAATATTGCACATAAATATCCAATGTTACAGCATTCACTTGCATAATTAAAGTTAAGCCTTTATTTACTTAAGTCACAAATGGACCCTGGTTTGGCAGAAGAAGCAGGTATCCAATAGGAAGTTATGACAGTTGGAAGAAAGAGCTTTCAAAGTTGACAGAAAAAAGTTCATAAGCCACTAAAGCCTTATGATTGAGAGAACAATATGTCTATAGAGAGACAGCAATGTTGTTCCTAAAAAAGAATGAATGTAGCCAAACTAGAAAAATGGCTCATTTCCAAATGTCCATCAATCTATGTAACAAAGCAATCTCTTTTTCTATCCAAGGTCTAATTTCATGTGTACCACCTGCACCCCTTTATTATCAGAAGACTGTACAACAAAATGTAGCATTACTATTCAGCAAGTACAAGCATGGCAAATTAAATGTAATCTAGCAACCTAGTTGCACATTAACAGAGAGGAAGGTTCCATCTCTCTATTTTAAGGAAGATAAAAATCTTGGAACTCCTGAGAAGATTGCAAACAGAATCTACCAAGTTCATTATTATAGAATATAATCAATCAATCAATTTTATTTCGGCCATAGACCAGCATAGAACTAATAACGTAACGATTATGCTAAAATAGAAATAAAAATTAAAAAAACATATTGATAGAATAAAATAAGGTAATGATAAAATTATTAAAGTAAAATTACAGAGTACAGATATTAAAAAGCAAAGGATCCTATAAAATTACAATTGATTTTACAATGTATAAATGCTATAAATTACTAGAATTGATAACTATAAAAGGACATAAGTAGTACTAGAATTTATAGAACACTATGAGAATGTAAAGCTATGCTAACTTATATTAAGATAAATAAACTTTATTCCAGTCATTGACCAATAAAATACATAAAGCAAACAGAGTTATCCCCTAGTATCAGTGACTGTTAACCACCATTTGTAGGCGAAGCTTACATAAAACGTAGCAAAATTTTGCTACATTTAGAGAGATACCTTTGTCTACAGCACCCGTATCAAAGGGGCAAAGATGGGTTTCATATATTTCCCCTCTAAAACAGCTGTAGGGAGGGCATTCTGTCGGGCTAATGATAGGGCTCTCCTAAATTTGGGAACTGTGATATTATTTACAGTATTTGTCAAATTTCTTTGCTGCCCATCTCGTGTACCATATAAGTATGGAGCTGGTTTGGGCAGTAAGATTTGATTTTTTTTTAATTTATTAACATACATCATACATGACATGACATGACATGACATGACATGACATGACATGACATGACATGACATGACATGACATGACATAGCACGTACAATACCTATATAATTGTAACTCCCGCCAATTAACAAAACTCTACCTCCCCATCCACTTCCACCTTCACATCCAAATCTTCCCTCATCTCCCACTCTCCCTTTATCTCCACCTCTAACTCCTCTTCCGCCTCTAGAACCTTCTCCAACTCTGCCTCCTTCCTCCTCCTTCTCTTCCATCTCCATCTCCATTTCGGGCTCATACAAAACAAATATATACATATACATATACATATACATATACATATACATATACATATATACACATACATACATATATACTTATATACATACAAAGTAAGATTTGATTATTGACAAATATATTACTAGTAAAAGCAGCCGTTTCTGTTTGGCCTTCTATATCTAAGATCCTTTGCCTTAGTAGTGATCTGGCCTGGTCTGACTCTAAGGCTAAGATGGCATCACTGGAGGAACCATAGAGGCTCAGTCTCTTTTGGATAGCTGTTTCCCAGGAAGATTTAAAATTATTTGCCAATATTAGATGGGTCAGTCCACTGGGGTTATGATGTAACTTTAACCAATAGGTAAAGATATTTATCCAGAGGTTAGATTCAGGTTTACTAACTCCTGCTTCCCGTCGAAGTACAGCATTTGGAACACAGCGGGTAACCTGAAAGATATTTCTTAACTTTACTTCAATCTATTTTTCACAACAGATCAGAATTTGAGAATTACTAGATTAAGAGAATATGCAAGACATAGCACAAAACCCAGTATTTTTTGAGGGAATTATATTTAATTACGATTTGGCCAAATCTCTCCTAACACCTTCTACAAGAACATCTTTCAAACCTGACACCATGTTACCTAGGTCTATTCTCAGCCTTGACTTGAGGTTGGCCCTCCCATCATGTTTGTTAAAATCAGGAGCTTATTTTTTTTCCACAATTTTAAATGGAAACAGCAGAAAAGAAGTCTTAGAACAGGCTTAAGTATTTGTAGAACAAACATACACAAATCCCTAAAAACTTGGGTCCAGCCACTTATGTGACATTAACCCATCCTTTGCAGCCCCTAGAACAGAGCTTTCCAAACTTTTCATGTTGGTGACACACTTTTTAGACATGCATCATTTCGCGACACATTCTTACAGCAGGGCATCATTTCGTGACACACTCTTACAGCAGGGCACAAGGCAGGCACTAGGACCTGTGTGGAATCACAGCAGCTTTGGAGGCAGCAAGGCACAAGGCAGGCACTAGGACCTCCACAGAATCCTGGCAGGGCAGGTTTGGTGGCAGCAAGGCACAAGGCAGGCACTAGGACCTGAGTGGAAGCCAAGAGGCAGCAGCAGCCGCGACACACCCAGACACTGCAGCCGACACACTAACGTGTCCCGACACACAGTTTGGAAAGCTCTGCCCTAGAAGAACGACAAAGCATGACTTGGTCTTGGCTTAAAAGCCACATTTGCTAGCATACCTCACCAAATAGAAAGCATTCTATTTCACCAATTACATTCTACATCAATAATTTCCCCTAGGCTCAGGCTGTAATTCCATGCATGTTTTCTTGACAGTACGCTCTCACTGCAATCAGCAGGCCTTACTTCTGAATAAACATAAGTACAGTTGCTCTGTTGCAGTGGCACTCATTACACACTGTACCACCATGTAAGTGCATACATAGTTGAAGACTCCAGCAGAACACACTTCTTTGAAAATAAGCTCTATTCAATGGAGTGGAATTTCCTTCTAAAATAATGCACTTAAAACTGTACCACATTTCTTACCTGAGGTAAATGCTTATTTTTACAAAGGACTGCAAAGGAACAGAACTAATGAGAAGTTACATAACACATGAGTATTACCAATTGAAGAGAGAGAGAGCACCAAGGACTCCACATGAGTATTCCTTTTAAAAAAAACTTACATAGCCCATACAGAACTATAATAAGAGCCATCTCTGACTGACTGGGCACGCTTCAGATGTGTGAACTAACTCACAAATTCCTTCAGCCAGCATGACTATTGTTGACAATTTTTGGAGTTGAAGTCTACCCATCTGGAGGCTGCCTAGACAGAAGAAGGCTATGTTAAATCCTTGAAAAACCTGCTAAAAGTAAAAAAAAATTGACAATGGCAAATGATAACCATTAAGACAGCACTGCAGCCATCTAAACCCCATCCATTTGGCTGTTTTAATTGTACAGGATCTTGCCTTCCATTTGAAATAGAACAGTAAACACCTTTTGCTATTATAATTATAAGCAACAAGCTAGTACAAAAGAGATCAGCTGATGCATTATCAATCAGTGATTGGATTCCCACTTTGTGCTAAGCCGTGGCTTAATTAATAAAACAGTTCTCTGAATTCACAGTGTCATGGTTTGTTGAATAACTGGATTCACATATTGCCATTATAAAATTCTAATTTTGCAAATTATTTAAACAACATAACATAAACTACAATGGCTGAGTTTATACAATGGGAGTTGTATGTGCATGTTCATATAATTTAATATGCTCAGCACTATGTGTGGCTATATCCAGCTTGTTCTGACAGCTAATTGAGTCTATTGTGAATATCTCATCCTATTCATGGCAGCTCCCACATGGATGTCCAGGGGCAGGGGAGAGGCAAGTGATGAAGTGTGTTGTGATGCAAACCCTGTCCTACTTGCATCACAATGCTGTACACAAATATGAAAGGGTTGGAGTTTACATTGTGACACGGCAACCCACATTTCATCATTTGGATGACTTATTGTGGATGCCTCTGGATTTCCACTGTCATAGCCTTTTCCAAACATCCTCTTGTTCTGTCTGCTTTTCACCGACCCAGATCATCTCTCTCCCACTACAGTCTCTGCAACAAACCCTGCTGAAACCCAAAAACTTATTCAAGAGGTAATAAGTAACTAGTTTAGATACTTTTATCTGGAATTGTCTGATTGCTGCCTTCCCTGTTCCCCTATTTCACTTATCCCAATGAAATGATTTTTATATTTAAGATTTTATTTTATTGATATAATAAAGGAACTTGTCATCAAAACTTTCCCCACATACAAGACTGCATGGTTGCAAACTTTAGGATTGGCACAGTTTGTTAACCTCTATATTTCTAGACTTTGGGCAGGAAAATCCAAAGTGCATTGCTTTCTATTTTTTTCCTCCCAAGGGCTGGATAGCAGGCAGAGGTTTTTGATAACAAGGTTAAGAAGTCATCATCTGGAAAAAGTACAGCATGTCAGCAAGTTCAATCGCTTGGTAGCAGCCTATTGTAAGGATCCTTTAATGGGAACCTGGCAGGCTGTGTACCTAGCTTGGCTGTGTCTAAGGGCTCCAGACTCTGGAATTCTTACTGAGGACTTTGCTTGTTGGTGGAAGACTCATGACATGACTCAGCAAGATTAGTTACTTTACAGTATTGCAGTATTGAAAAAAAGCCATATACATCAGAATATGTCTACTGCAGTAGCCAGCAATCAAAGCTTATATATAGGTCTACATTCCAGGGTTTCAGTTCTAGGCTTTTTCCTCCCACCTTTCCAAGTCAACAGATATTTTGCTGCTCTCTTCAAGGCCCTGGAGGGCAACTGAAATATATTGACGTAAAGGTTCTCTAGAGCAGAGCTTTCCAAACTGTGTGTCGCAACACAAAAGTGTGTCGCCACACCACCTGGAAGCGGCGGCGCGCGCGTGCGTGCGTGCGTGCACGGTGGCAGCGACAGCCGCTGCCGTGCTGCCGCCGCTGTGCACGCGCGCGCCGCCGCACATCCCCCCGCGCTGCCGCCGCGCACGCCCGCCACTGTGCCGCTGGCGTGTCGCCAGCGGCGGCACTTTGGAAAGCCCTGCTCTAGAGCCTAGGAACTGTCTCATGAAATTCTTCCCTATTAGGACCCATGGAAAGAGGAGTCCACTAGAAAAGTTTAGATTATCCTACTTCTTGGTTGTAACCTGCCCACTCCCCCGACCCCATTCATTATTTTCTGATTTCTCTCCACATAAAAGCTGTAATTCTCTATCCAAAGTTCAATGTGATCTACTCCAGGTAAATGGGTACTGTATAGCTTACAAATTCTTATTTAATTGCTACAGTGTACTAATGAAACTCTCAAGCAGAAAAATAATAATTGTAAATGTAATATATATGCTTTATGTAATGGTCAAGATAAAACAAATAATGTGGAATTTAATTAAATCAGTATCTGGTGGGAAGAAGATATGAAAACTTTGAGAAGGTAAGATAACTACTCCTCATTTTTGAACTTACTCCTCCTGGTGAATGCAAAAATGACTTCAGTTTCATACCTTAATATTCAATTACATGCCAAGATAAAATAATGTAATTCTCCTATTCCAGCCATGTTCAGAGGTAGTCCTCAGTTAACGACGGTAAATGGAACCAGGAACTCCATCACTAAGCAACACGGTCATAAAGTGTGATGTCACATGACTGCGCCAACTTACGACAGTTCTAGCAGCAGTCATTAGGCAAATCCCACGGGGTCATTAGGCGCAACGTCACATGTTCGCCATTTGTGACCTCTTGCGGCTTCTCCATATTGACTTTGCTTGGAAGCCAGGAGTGAAGGTTGCAAATGGCAACCACATGACCACAGGACACTGCAACCGTCATAATTGCGAGCCAGTTACCAAGTGTCCAAATCATGATCACATGGCCACAGGGACGCTGCAACGACCGCAACTTCGAGGACCAGCTGTAAGTCTCCTCATTCAGCGCTGTCATAACTTCAAGTGGCTGATGAACAAATGGTTAACCGAGGAACGCCTGTATTTTTTAAAATATTCAACAGCACATGGTTTCACATGAACACGCTAAGGACTGTAGCTTTAATCAGTTTAAATAGAAAAACACTGACAGTCACTTTAAGTTGACATTAAAATCGTATTCACTGAGAACTTCAAAATAGATTAGGGAATCATATACTCCCATTCATATCAGCCAAAACTGAAGTTGCTGATGTGACCTGAATCTCTTACCTGCTTATTCCTTTGTCTTTCTACTGCCTCCAATTACCCTCTTCCCTATTTGAATAATTTACTCATAAGGATGGATTTTCAGAAGTCTAACAATTTGGAATGCCTTACCCATACTAATACATAATTAGGGGCGTGGTGGCTCAGTGGGTAAGACGCCAGGCTTGTCGATCGGAAGATCGCAAGTTTGGAGGTTCAAATCCCTAGCCCCGCGTGACGGAGTGAGCTCCCACACTAGCCCCAGCTCTTGCCAACCTAGCAATTCAAAAGCATGCAAATGCAAGTAGATGAATAGGTACCACTTCGGTGGGTAGGTAACAGCATTCCGCATGCATCATGCCCGCCACATGGCCGTGGAAGCGTCTTCGGACAACGCTGTCTCTTCGGCTAACAAACGGAGATGAGCACCGGCCCCTAGAGTCGGACACGACTGCACAAATGTGCGGGGGGAACCTTTACCTTTTTACCCATACTGGGGCCCCTAGGCCAAGCAGCTTTCATTTACCAATTAACATGTACAGTCAGATGGTTATTTTCTTCATTAGTCCCATATACCAGGTCTATGACAAGAGAGATCTTTTTAAAACTTTGGAAAAGTTAGTATATTAGATAGTGAAAAAAATGTGTGACAAAGTACATATACAAGGTTTTGACTTCTAAATGAAAAAATACACTTTGGGGCTGCAAAGAAATGTGCATTTTCTTTCTGGTTCAGAGAGTTGTTACAATACCTAATAGAAGCATTTAATTTGCTTCCTATCATATCATACTACTAACTTCCCTTTATTATACATATGGGTAACACATGGACCTTATTTGGCTTGGAGCCAACTGCCATATAGCTAGGCATATGAAAGGTTTATCAATTCCAGAAATGGAAAGTTGAGAACTCCAGAATGGTCCATTTCCCTCCAGACCATGCTGTTACAAGGGTGGTCTGGCAGTTTCTGGAAGTAAATTGTCCAACCCAGAAGTGGTTCAAAGTGTTCTGGATGAAACAAGCCTAGGCTACTCCCAGAACCACCTCCTAGATCAACAAATTTGTATAACCTACTTGTAGCCAAGGGACCCACTCCTTGATCATGGCTGATTGGTCTTCTCCCTTCCCATTGCTCTGATGATTTGATGTTCAGTGTCCTGACTTCCTTATTTTTAATTATTATGTTCCAGGAAAATTGAAAGCCAGATTTAAAAAAAAGATTGCCTATCTGTATGCATGTGACTGAAACTCCTACTGGAAGTAGAAGAAGCCACATAAAAAGATGTTGTTTCCTGATGTCATTCCAACCCCTTCCATTTCAGTTCAAAATTGTTAAGATTCCTTATTTTGGATGATACACAGAGTTTGTACTGCTGCTAAAACTACCATATGTTCAGCTCCTCCAAGCATATTTACTATCAATTAATGCAAATCAGACATTGAACTCTTAAACTACTATGTCATAACCAGAAACAGACTAGCAAATGGATCTTCCCCTAGGCATCCTTGTCAAGGCATCTCTCAGTCAACTTCCGATACTAATCCAATTCCAGGATGAAAGTTATAATCCCATCCACAGTTACAGAAGTCCCACTGAAATAACAGTCAAGCTTCTGAGTAGCTATGTATAGGATTATACTGTGAACAAATACATTCAGAACTGGAGTAGCTATTACTCTGAAAGGTTTAACTAAGGTTACAAGATTGTCTTCTTATGTATACTGTAGTGTATTATATTCAGTATGGGGCTGCTGATATGGGGGGAAAGAATAACGAAGTATTAGTAGCCATTCATTTCACAAATTAGTACTTCAACATGATCCACTTGGGAGCTACACATAAGAAGGGCTGCCAAGCAGGGCTATCTTATTTAGTGTTTGCCAGTAAGTATTCAGAATTTTCTCCAAATAATTCATACTCTATTTCGTTACGTTGCCCTTTCCAATTTACCTATAATACACATAGGTAAAAATAATGTAATTCTCCAGCACAATATAAAAATTTAAATATTTTAATATAAAAAAACTTGACACTTATCTTAAACCAAGATGTACCGATATGCAGAAAGAAGAGCTATTTCATGAATTAAACAGCAAGAAAACTCAGGTAATTATAGAGTATAAACTGTACTGGACCAGGGAGGAGAATATTTGGCCCTCTAAATATTGCTGAACTACAACTAACAGAACTCCAGCCAGCACAGCAAGTGATGAGCAACACTAGGACCTGTTGTTGAGATCCAGGTTCTCCATTCCTGCTGTAGGTAATCCAGCATCCTGATTAATTGAGCTGACAATGTGAAATCCATTTGTTACATTTATATTTTATCAGTGGTAAAGATATACTGTACATTTAAAATCATAGAAGTGCTAAGCACAGTTCACCTTTAAAAGGAGGCACCCTAGATTGATGCAACTACTGAGAGAACACAGCCTGCTCTCCTCCATTTATTACACTGACATAGTTAAAGGTTGGTACCCACTGTAGGAGTTCAGAAGCAGACAAGCATGGACAAAGTCACAAATCTTGACTGCAACATGTCAGAACAGGCTAGTCTTCCCTCGCACAAGCTGATCGATTAAATCTACTAAGTCTTAGTTTGCCAATAAAAACGAACAGGTATGGCCAACCTTAAAGCAACAACACACTTCCCAGAAGCCCTAGCAAGGAAGGCCTTGCTCCTAAGATCTCTACGCAGCTTTTCTCTCCATCTCCAAACACACCCCTTCCTAATGCCATTTCATGGCATCTTCAGTCACTCAAGGACAGATTAATTGAAGCAGCAGGAACTGGAGCCATTCACTTTCCTACCACCCGTTATCAGCAATGGCAGGGTTGTAGCACTACCTGGCTTTCTACTACATGATGCAACATGGGGGGAGGACCCAAATATGATCCATATGTGAACATGCAAGGTGTTCCAGAATCTTCAATTAATTCTCTCAAAGAACTGGGGAATAGGTGTGTGTGAAGAAATCAATAACAGAGGCTGTGAACTGTCCACATTTATGGGGGCGGGGGGGGGGGCGGGGCGGGAAGCCCTCTTCAACGATTACAGCAGAGCTTACCTTCAAGGAACAAAAAAGGCTGAGCTGTGAATGAGTTTAAGATTTATTTATTTTTACAAAACCTTGTGCAACTCCCATCATCACCACCTCCATACTGAGGAGGGCTTGGGCCTAATATTCCCTGCCCCCACCCTGACAGGTCAACCAAGCTCAGGTGTTCCAATAAATGAATACACATGCAATCATTATTTAATGGAATTGCAAGCAACTTCATTTCCCTGCATGCTACAAGCAGCTTTTCTGGCTCATCTTGGATTACATAATATTGCTGCTACTCTTTGAAACACACAATAGTAGGTAACCCCGGGAGTGGGGAGCCTCCCCTAAAGATAATATAACGAACAGCTGTTTGCAATCGGATTTACCTAGCCGTCACAATTCCCCACCACCACCGGGAGGTCTGCTGTGTCTCTTTCTATTTCTCTTCTGCAGCTTTTTACATTCCTCTCCCCGATGTGGCGTCTTGCAATCATCAATCCTAGGTGACAACCCCTCTGGTTTGTCCTACGCTCCTAGGAAGGACGAGCCGGCTGGCCTCCTGACATTCAACTATCTAGCCGGCGCTTTGTTGCCATCCGGCCGCGAATCTGGTTCCCCAGGAAAAGGAGCTCGTTGTTGCGTTTTGTCGTCACTCAGCATTAGGGAGCCTAAAAATAGATTGGCACGAAGCACCACCACTTCGGCAACCTTGCAACTATTTCCATCGCTCCGCGGTAGTTTCACGACTAAAGAAGACATTAATCACAGTAATAATAATAAAGTTCCCAATAAAAAGGCAGAGACAGATTGCTCGGCTGCGCAGAGCTTTTTACCTGTTCCCCGAAGTCGATGGCGATATTGGTGATGCCCAAAGGGACCAAGAAGCGGATGAGGGGCCAATAATTGGTGAGCGCCGGAAATTTCACCATAGTCCCAGCTGTGCAGCGACCCCAAACACATCTGCCGGAGCGGGTAAGCTACAAGGTGGGGAGCAGGAGACGACGAAGGGCGGAAGAAGCGATGCCTTCTTTAAAAGAGAGGCTTCTGGCTTTCCTGAGCGAGGCGGCGAGGCATCAGGCAGCAGCGACTCCACTTGCGTCTGCCTCCTTTCTGGTCTGGTGCGTGGAGCGGTTGTGTTGCTCCCTTTAGCAAGAAATCCCAAACACCAAGTCCATCCCTGTCGCCACCGCCGCTCCTGCCCTCCTCCCACACAATAATCTGCCGCTGGTGGAAAAAAAAGGAGGAGGGACGCCGGCGGCACCATTACCTCCGCCGCCAGAAATATCTATGGGCACTTTTTCCATTATCAGAACCCCGAGGAAAAAAACATCCCACCCCACCCACTTGATCTCCGGGCGCCCCGCCTCAGCCTGACTTAGGCGAGCCGGCCGCCGGAAAGTGATGGGAGCCGGAGGCGGGGGACGGTGGAGAGCAACCACACATCCCCGGCGTGGAGATCACACAGGATCTGCGCGGCTGTCTCTCCACCACCTCCCCTTCTTCTTCCTCCGCCTCTTCTTTCCTGGGCTGTGAGGACAGAGAGAGGTGGGAGAGCGGCCGGCTTTGCTGCCAGCGGAGGGAGAAAGCCGGCTAGGGAAAAGGCCGCGCCACCCCGCTCTTCTTTTTAAAAAGAAATTCGCCTTCTTTTGCCTGCCACTTTCCCTTGGCGCGTTAAGCACGTGGCCTCCTTTGACACAGGCTCGTCTCTGAGTTTTTTTTTCTCCCCTTCCTCCGCGCCTTCCCCCGAGAAAATATGATCAAGAGGAAAGGGAAAGAGAAACGCTTTTCGCTGCTGCTCCTCCTAACGCCGGGGCCTGGGTACAGCAGCAGTCGAGTTGCAGGCTGCCTGCCCGCTGCAGAGAGGTGCTTAGGCCGAAAACTCAAGGGCGTTGAGAGCGACGCGCTGCGTTGCGCTGGATCCAGCCCACCACACGGCGTTTGCGGGAGCCCGCGCTTTTGGGAAAGCTAGAAGGCGTTTTCTTCTTGGTTGGGGGCCCCATCTGACCTTTACAGGTAGACCACGACTGCACCTTCAAACTGAAATTAGTTGGCATACCCATAACGTATATCCGCCTTTCCCAACTTCGCAGCTTGTCGAACCGCAGTACCCCTTATCCCCAGCCAGTGGAGTCATATTGGCTGGGGATGATGGGAGGAATCTGAGAACGCTGGCTTAAAACGTTTTCTAAAAGCAATATAATCTTTCACCAAATCTCTTAGTGGAAAGATTCTGAGCTTCAAATGATGTTGTTAGGATGTATATTTATTAAGTAAATGTTTACATTATAAAAAAAATATGTAAAAGCACTGAGATAGCCTGGATTTCATCATAAGGTTTTGGGGGAACTGGCAGGGCTACATTTGAGCATAGATGCAAAATCCATTGTTCCAAACAAGAATGTAGTAAGGAAGGCCTAGAAGCAAATCTAGAAGATATTTAAGTATATCTCTGGAACACCAATACCTTGAATAACCACAGCTAACAGTGCAATACTGTACATACCTACTCAGAATTAAATTGCGTTGAATTCAATGGAACTTACTCCCAGATAAGCCCATACTAGATTGCAGTTGAAGGGTACAATCCCATTATACATACTGGGATAATAGAATGGAATTTACTTGAAGTAAGCATGCAAAATAAGAAAAAGCTCCAGGATAAAGAATAAACATGTAGGCTTATTATTTGATTGATCAAGCAGTTGACAAATACATTTAACTTAGATTGTAAACACCTATAGGTAAAAGGTTCCCCCCGAACATTTGTGCAGTCATGTCCGACACTAGGGGCCGGTGCTCATCTCCGTTTGTTAGCTGAAGAGCCAGCGTTGTCCGAAGACACTTCCACAGTCATGTGGCCGGCATGATGCACTCGGAACGCTGTTACCTACCCACCGAAGTGGTACTGTACCTATTAATCTACTTGCATTTGCATGCTTTGAAACATGGCAGTAGTTTCCTATAGTTAGAGACCAGTATAGAGACTGCTAAATATAAATAAATTGGTACAGAATTGCATGTTTTTTAAAATTTATTTACTAACCTCGTTCTCATATTAGGACCATTCAGATGTTTCCCACTATCTAAACCTGCAACAGGCCAAATATTCTGGCTTCCTGATGTAATGTTTGCAAAAATATAACTATATGAATTCTTACGTTTTTTAAGGCAAGATTTTATGTTACAAGGAAAATATACTGTCCCTAACCCTAGGGTTGTTTTTTTAAAAAAAAAAACAGGGGAAAAAGCAGGGGCCCTACTTCTTTGGCAGGGCTGGCCTAAGCAATTTTGCTACAAAAGCAGGACCTCTACTAGTGTCTGTGTCACCCGGGACAAACATGGATTCCGCGCCCCTCCCCCATGGGTTGGTGAGGGAAGTGTTGTCATTTTGGCACACACACACCCAGCGCGGCACCCAGGGCACATGCCCTGCTTGCGCCCCCCTTACTTGCGGCCCTGTACAAAAGTGGCAGGTCAGCCTATAATAGTTTCCTGCATACACACACAGAGATATACATATAAGCCAAAATATATAGTATTCAAGGCCAGTCAAGTTATTTGGCTCTTGAGTTCGAAAATCCCAGAGACGTGTTCCTGGGAATATTAGAAATAATATTTATAATATTAATTATTATAACTAATAATTATTTATTTATTTATTTATTTATTATTTGGATTTATCCCCGCCCATCTCTACCGTGGTAGACTCTGGGCGGTTAATTAATAATTATTAATTATTTCTGGTTAATTATAATACAATTATCATAATATAATAATAATGATTATATAATTATAACAATTTCGTGGCTTTTCACACTATTCAAAGTAAGGTACCTAAGGTAGCTGTCTCATTCTCCCTTTGATGACCGCTTCCCAGCTTTTTTCAATTCATTTTTCTTCCCTTGAAGGGTTTTCAAGCTAGATTAAGACCAGCTGTTTGTAGGTGTGTGTAGGTGTGTGTGTGTGTGTTTAAGCACAAGCACCTAACTGGAATGGGAACATTTGCAGGGAAAAAATGGGCACAAGTGGGGTTATGAACAACACTTGCCTGCCAGTTCCCTGTAAGTGCTCACATGTAAATTCTTACTAATTCAGCAAACATGATTTGGAGAACTCTTAAACAAATATGCATTGGACAGCCCACCTAAGCAAAGAAAAAAGCCTTTTTAGTGTTTTTTTCCCCCCAATTTGATTCCTTGGATAATTGTGGCTGCCCATGGGTTTAACATGCAGTGAATAGGATCTTTTTTTTCACAGTGAAAAGGTGATAACATGATGAATTTATCTGTGCAGAGCTCAAAGACGAGGACAGTTGCAAAACCAAAATATAACTGATATTTGCATTGGAGTGCTGCCATTAGCCAATGTTCCAGACTTTGTTTGTTATAATATGGATAAGGTTGTTTTATTATAATCCTCCTGTATTCAAAGTTGAAAGTCTTATCTAAGGAATGAATATGCTGGGTTACTTTTAAAAAGTCCCTTTAAACTCCAGAAGAATGTTCAGTTCCTAATAGAAAGAGAGATGTTATTTTTATCCTTTAGGTTTGACTTCTAATTTTGAAATTAGAGAGTATGGACATACTATCCAGTGAGCCATAGAAAATAAATTCCAATTAAATCAGTGGACCAAATTAGATACAAGTAATTTAAAACTGCAGTTTTGTGTTTGCTTGCAGGGAAATAAAACACAATGAACACAGAGTTTACTAAGATACATAGGATTCCACTATAAAAGTCATTAATTTTATGAGCTATTTAATTAATAGGTAATTTTCTTATGACTGGAGACAACACATTTAATTCATTTGGAATGTGTGAGAACATTATTTTGCACCCAGCTGTGGCATGCCTTAATCTATGCATATCTCACATGCCATATTTTATTGAGAAATACACAAGTATCTATTCCATAGCTTTCCAAACTGTGTGTCGCGACACTTTAGTGCAGGGCAGGGCTTTCCAAACTTTTGCCGTTGGCGACACACCAACGGCCGACCCACAAAAACCCAGAAGTGCGGCGCAAATACCGGAAGCGCCGGTGTTGTTGTTTCCGGGTTGCCGCCAGGCCGGCAGCGGCTGCCACTTCGAAAGGGCAGGCTCCGGGGACCCCGAAAATGCCCTCAGTTCCAGCAGGGAGATGAAAAGCCTCCCTGCATGTGCGCACGCTGCCGGGCTTTCTGGTGCATAGCTGATTGGCGCGGGGGGGCGGGGTGGAAATTCTCCCCGCCTATCACCTGAGCGACGGAAAGCCTGGCACTGTGCGCGGCAAGGCTTTTCACCTCCCTGCCAGGTCCCCGGAGCCTGCCCTTTCGAAGGGGCAGCACTGCTGCTGCCGCTGCCCCTTCGAAAGGGCAGGCTCCGGGGACCCCGAAAATGCCATTGGTTCTGGCAGGGAGGCGAAAAGTATTGCCACGCGTGCACGCTGCCAGGCTTTCCGACGCACAGCTGATCGGCGTGGGGGGGGGGCGGGGTGGAAATTCTCCCCGCTGATCAGCTGAGCGCCAGAAAGCCCGGCAGCGTACGCGCGCACAGGGAGGCTTTTCGCCTCCCTGCCGGAACCAAGGGCATTTTCGGGGTCCCAGGAGCCTGCCCTTTCAAAGGGGCAGCCGCTGCCGCCGTGCAGCAACCCAGAAGCACCGCCACTGGCGCTTCCGGGTTGTCACGCAACACACTTGGGGCCCCCAGGCGACACAGTATTGTGTCGCGACACACAGTTTGGAAAGCCCTGCTTTAGTGTGTTGCAACACAACCCGGAAGCGGCGGTGGGGGCGTGCACGGCGGCGGTGCGCACGGTGGCACGCCATCAGCACTTCCGCGTTTTAGCAGAGGGCGCTGCCGTGCGTGCCGCCGTTGGTGTGTTGGCAACGGCGGCAGTTTGGAAAGCACTGATCTATTCATTCAAGAATTTTCAGGACCTAGACTCTACATTGACAGGCCAGTGGATATCACAGGAAAAATTCCCAGTGGAATACTATGAAAGAATGGAAGAGAATGGGGGAAAAAAAGTATAGGCCTCCATACATAACTTTGAAGGGGCCTCCATAAATGAAAAAGTCTTCAGAGCTTCACTTAGACCTGTTCTCTGTTGTATAGAAGCCTGTATGCTTTGAGCTCTACAGTTGTTGGTGCATTTGGTTTTGGCTTTTTCATTCTGATTTGCAAACCATATTTGTTGTCAGGAGGGAACCCAGCCAATTGTAGCTTATTGAGTAAATCAGAGTTAAGCAAATCAGGGGCTCAGTCTCTTGTGTGAACCCAGCCACATTCTTCCTTCATGTTGTTATCCATGCACTATGTTTGGAGATTAAGGGCAGAGGCGGAGAAGCTGTACAAAATGAATTGATAAAATGAGGGTTGTCTTGTATTGGACATTCCTTTGCATGATTAACATGTAAGATGGCTTTGTCAAGCAGGGTGAAAACAGCTAATTGTAATTGTTGTTAATAAGAATAATCTCTTATTCTTTCAGCTTATGGAATTTTCCTCATCTTAAAAAGATTACTCAACATTTTACCAGAACATGTCTCGTTTTTTCCTTTGAGTTAATTATACAATTGTTTTAGCAAGGAAATAATTGTGTGTTAATAGGAAGAGCTAAATATGCATAAAAATAGCCATCCACATCTGTTTTCTGTATAAATCCCAGCAAGTTGGAGTTCCTGTTTATATGGAAGCAGCTTCTCTTCAGTTGGCTCAGGTTGCACCTTGCGTGAAGGAACAGGTCCATGGGCTGGGGTTTTTCCTAGACTCACAAGTCCCACTCAAGCAGCAGCTGAAGAATGTGGCCAAGGAGCTTTTGTCCAGCTTCAGCTGGTCCCCTAGTTGCTGCCCATTCTGGACAGGGAAACTCTGTCCTTATCACCACATGTTGTAACATGCTGTACATGGGACGGCCTCTGAAGTCAACTAGAAACTACAGTTGGTCCAACATGCAGTAGCCTAGCTGCTGACAGATGTGAATTGTTTTAGCAGCATAACACCAGTGCTATGATCACTGCATTGGCTGTCAGTAGGTTTCCAAATCCAACTCAAAGTACCAATTCATTTATGGCTCACCTCCTGGATATCTTCAGGACTGTTTCCTCCAAAGTGATTCTACCTACCCAGTGCAGTCATCAAGGGAGGGGATGCTTAGGGTCCCAAACCTATGAGAGAGGTAAAAGGGTCAGGAACCTAAAGGCAGACTTCGGTTGTAGCTCCACCATTGTTGACCTTACCCTGAGGTGAGGTGGGCTCTATTGTATTGGCCTTCTAGAAGGCCATGAAGATAATTTTATTCAAGCAGGCATTTGAAAATTAAAAATAAGGCTGGGTGGCTGGTTTGCTTTTCATGAGTATTTAGATGGCTTGATTTCAGAGTTGAATCTGTGAAAGGAGACTAATTTATTATTGTATGTGATTCTATGATTTTGTGATTTTATGATAGTTGCTTTTATGATATTTTATTATCATTAACCACCTTGAGTCTCTGGAATAGCTAGTATGTAAAAAGGTAAAGGTTCCCCCCGCACATTTGTTCAGTCGTGTCCGACTCTAGGGGCCGGTGCTCATCTCCGTTTGTTAGCCGGAGCCAGCGTTGTCCGAAGACGCTTCCATGGCCATGTGGCTGGCATGACGCACACGGAACGCTGTTACCTACCCACCGAAGTGGTACCTATTAATCTACTTGCATTTGCATGCTTTCGAATTGCTAGGTTGGCAAGAGCTGGTATGTACACAGTTGTAATAAATAAAAACGTATAACATTGGGAGGGTGGGTTTGGTTAGCTTTCCATATTTCCATTGAAATGAGGTGATGTGAAAGCAGAAAGAGACCTATTTGCATCTAAAATGATACCTTTTTATAATGAGGAAAAGATAGAGTTTCTCTGAAACTAATTGTCTAAATTTCTTTGATTTTTATACTATTTTAAATTCTGTGGCCTTCTTTCAATAGTGGAATCAATAGGAGTCCCAAGTTATTTTGATTTTCAGACAGCACATTCCAGTTTTCAACAGCTTTCTATTCCTTTGTTCTTCCCTCTGCATTAATAATATGTATATATACATTTATAAAGCAGCGGACAAAGGAAATATGTGTGTTTCCATAAAGATCTTTTCGTTCACAAGAAGACTCCTGGTAAAACCATTTTTATGTTCACGAAAACATTATTTTATTTTTTTCCAGCTCTGTATTCTGAGAGATGTCAGAATGAAAATTCCATTAGCTTTCTCCTGTAATAGAAGACTGTCTGCAGATTTGTTGAACTAACAATCCCTTAATTCCTTAGCCAGCACAACCAGTGGGGTGACTGGCTTGGGGCCTTTTGCTTCAAAACAATGGAAGAATGGAACAGGAGAAACCGACTCATCCATATCTAGCTAAATATATGCTCCCAGATCCAAAAATCCAGCTTAGTACTATGGTGCTAAAAGAGGAGAGGTGTTGCTCTTGTGTTACTTGGCTAGTGACACTGCCAAATTTGAGGACAAAATTCTTTTGGCGAACCCCTGTTGCTACCACTGTCTCTTCCTCTACTGCACAGTCCTAGTTGCTTAAAAACAATCCTGCATGGATTTCTTTCATTCTGATGCACAGCTTCATAACAGAATGAATTGGGGGCAGGGGGGTGTCCTTTTCTCCTAAGAATCCCATTCCTCCCTCCACCCTTCTTATTTGGCAGGCAGGCAGGTAGCAGCAGTAGGGCAACTTCCAAAATGTTTGACACCACTATCACCACCACCTATAGCATCTTGCTTTCCTCATTAAACTTCTCACAGAACTCCGGCATCTAGGACCTGAAGATGGCTGGCGTGACTGTTTCTCTCCACATCAGTACTGCTGTTTTGTGAGATGATGTGGGTTTGTGTGTAGTTTGAAGGTTTAGAGCTGGACCCACTGGTCTAGCACTCAGTGTAACCCGGTGTCTATTTAGTCACTGTGGAAAACAGGACACAAGATTAAATACAGTAGGTCATTAGTCTAATCCAGCAAAGCTAGTTTTACATTCTTACTCCTGTCAAATGTGACTGGGTGCACACATTGCACTTACTGTTTCAATTGACTGGATTCACACATAATGCTAAAAGACCAGATATAAACCCCAATGCCTGGATTCACAGAATGTGCTAAGCCCAAGCAAAACAAATTATATTACATGGTTTAGTGGCAGAGAAAACATGGGGGGTTTAGACAACTTAATATCCATTCTGTTTCTAAATTCCAAATTTAGAATACCACATTTTCAGAGTACAGTATTGCTCTGGCTGTCTTAGAAGCATCTGTTTCAGTTACAAGTGTTTTCTGTTTGCCTAAGCGACATTTAAGGGGCGTGGTGGCTCAGTGGGTAAGATGCCAGGCTTGTCGATCGGAAGATCGCAAGTTTGGAGGTTCGAATCCCTAGCCCCGCGTGACGGAGTGAGCTCCCGCACTAGCTCCAGCTCTTGCCAACCTAGCAATTCGAAAGCATGCAAATGCAAGTAGATTAATAGGTACCACTTCAGTGGGTAGGTAACAGCGTTCCGCACGCATCATGCGGCCACATGACCGTGGAAGCGTCTTCGGACAACGCTGGCTCTTCGGCTAACAAACGGAGATGAGCACCGGCCCCTAGAGTCGGACACGACTGCACAAATGTGCGGGGTGAACCTTTACTTAAGTGACATTTGCATTAATTTTTAAGATTCTTCTTGAGAAGTTTCAAGGGAAGCAAGAACTATGATATGAATAATAAAAGCTACCAAATAATGTTTCTAAATTATAACTGAATATAGCCCAAAGTTAACTTCACCTCACGTTTGGGCAGAACATTTTAATGGTTTAAAGGGAAGTTTCAGTGAGGATTGCAAAATTTATTGCATGTTTTGTACACCCATAGATACCCATAAAGAATTAACTGGGCCAGGAAACTGGATGCACAATATATTTAAAAAGCAATACAGTATACATGAAGGAAGCAAAATAACTGTGTCAACTCTTTCTGGCTTTCAGGAACCATTGCTTCTTGGTTTGCTAATCATTAGACAAAAACAACTGGTTCTCTCTCTGTTGCCAGAATTAGTGTGTGTGGTATTGTCTTTCTGAGCCAAGGCTGTCTTTCAAGGTAATTGCAGATTATGAAAGACCACAGAAACTCAGCCCAGTAAACAAAGTGATTCACATTGCTATAGTCAATATCAATTGACTGAAACACACAGGCTCAAATTAATATGGGCGGAATCCAGTGTTAATTATCTAAGTCAAACCATCTCCCAAAACTGGCCAGGCTTGTGAAATCTACAAAAGAGCTATTGGGACGTTCCACATGTGCAGCAAATTGTTATACCTCATCTTCTGAAGACTGCCCACCGTAGTGTCTGACAAGCCATTTCTAACATGAAGGGGAAAGCCCTGCTACAGTATATTGCAAGAAGCTGTGGTCTAGAGATCAGATCAGTGATTTTGACTCACTGAAGTATCTTAAGTGCCCAATTAACTCTTGGGATTTATGCTAGATCTACCAATCTGATCTAGAAAAGTAGCATCTTTAAAAAAAAGTGATAGGTATGTAGAAGAATTAAAGTATTCCAATGGTTCTGTGAAAATTCTGCACCAGCTGAAGTAAACAGCCAGCATTGGACTTTAACTTATCAGCAGGGCAATTTGATAGAATGTACTTTAACATATATTTCCTTGAGAAAAATGACAAATGCAATCTGGTATGGAAGGTACTTAAAAATGACCTCATTTAGCACTCTTTGTTCTTTGAGTCATCAACACATAGCAAAGTTTATTTGCCCTTTACCTCCATCATAAGCACCTTTGCTGTATAGATATTACATTAATTACAGGTACTGTAGCCAAAAGGCACTGTTCTGTACTATTTTCTTTCACCTTCCTTATAGTTGCTATTATGAATGCACCACATAACATATGTCCAAAATATGGTAACTTTAGCCTGGTCATTTGTACCTCAAGCAAGAACTTTGGATTGATTTGTTCTTTGATACACATGCTTGTTTTCTTGGCTACCATGGTATTCTCAAGAGTCTTCTCCAACACTGGAATTCAAAAGCATCAATACTCTTTCTGTCCTCTTTCTTCAGAGTCCAACTTTTGCTTCCATAGAGTGTTGCTTCTTCAAAATCCAACTTTGACTTCCATAGTGTCACAGGGAAAACTATTGCCTGCATAATTCTGATCTTTGCAGCTATTCACATGTCATGGAATCTGAATATCTTTTCCAAGGCCTTCATTTCTACTCTACCAAATGGAAAGAGTAGATATCTTGATTGTTGGTTCCTTTACTGTTGATAGCCAATCCTAAAAGGAAGAAACTATCCACCATTTGTTGGATAGTTCACCACCACAGTTCATCCTAGGAAGAAACTATCCACCACTTGTTGGATAGTTCATCCACCACCACAGTTTCCTTGCCAAGAAAACTGCATGGACATGATTGAATGGATTAAAAAAAAATCCACCACTTTAGTATCTTCATTGTCAATTCTACAGCTAGCTGCTGTACTTACGGTTATTAGTTTGTTCTTCTTTATATTTAATCTTAGTCCCATTTTTTCACTATCATTCTTGACTAATACAGCTTCCAGATCATTTGCATTTTCAGCTCTCAGAGTAGTGTCATCAGCATAGTGCAGGTTATTGATGTTTCTGCCTCCAATTTTAAAACCATGCTCTTCTTTTTCCAATCCAGCTTCCTTAATATATATTCACCATGTAGGTTAAATAGAGATTATACACTCCTTTGTCAACCAGGAGCCAGTTTGTTTGCCATGTTCTCTCCATATTGTGGCTTCCTGGCCTGTGTATAGGTTTTGCATGAGGACAATGAGATGTTTTGGGATTCCCATTTTCCTAAGAACATTCCACAACTTGACATGGTTGACATAATAAAAGGTCTTTTGATAATCAATGAAGAATATACTGCCTTTTTTAGTATTCTTTGGCTTTCTCAATTACCCAGAATGCATCAGCAACTATGTCTCTTGTTCATCTTGAAAATCTGGCATCTCCCTTTCCATACAGTTTTAATCTGCATTAGATGATCCTAAGCATTATTTTCCTAGCATATGCAATTAAGGATATTGTATAATAATGTATTGTCGAAGGCTTTCACGGCCGGAGTTCGATGGTTGTTGTGGGTCTTCCGGGCTGTGTGGCCGTGTTCTGGAAGTTGTGGTTCCTAAAGTTTCGCCAGCATCTGTGGCCGGCATCTTCAGAGGGCAGGAGCACAGACAGAAGGCTCTTTCTGTGCTCAGGTAGAGTGGCAATGTTTGTTTTCTATTTATAGAGCTAAGTTATAGGAGATTTGGTGGGGTTTTTGTTGTTGTATTGAAATGTTAACGAGTGGCTGCTGAGCGTGATTAGCATGTTCATTGTTAGAAGTATTCCCATGTCCTGGTAGTTGAGCTGAGTTCATTGACCTTTTGCAGGCTGTGTTTTTCAGGACTGGTAGCCAGGTTTTGCTAATTTTTAGACTTTCTTCTTTTTTATTGTAACTGTGCTGGTGTTTGTGAATTTCAATGTCTTCTCTGTATAATCTGGTGTAGTGGCTTTTGGTGTTGTCCAGTATTTCTGTTTTCAAATAGGATTTTGTGTCCCATTTGCTTGAGAGCATGTTCAGCTACTGAAGATTTTTCCAGTTGCTGTAATCTGCAGTGTCTTTCGTGTTCTTTTATCCTGGTGTGAATGCTTCGTTTTGTGGTTCCGATGTACAGTACACTTGTCCGCAGTTGCATGGTTTTGGTATACTCCTGCAGCGGTGCGGGGGTCCCTTTTGTCTTTTGCTGATGCACCACAGATGCTGGCGAAACGTTAGGAACCACAACTTCCAGAACACGGCCACACAGCCCGGAAGACCCACAACAACCATATTGTATAATAGTTTGCACACTTTGTTAAGTCTCCTTTCTTTGGTATTTAGTATGTCAACTGACCTTTTCCAATCTGTTGGCTACTTTGTTGTTCTCCAGATTTGCTGTCATAATTTGATTAGAACCTTTACTAATTCTTCTGTTCGCCATATTTCTGTAGATATCAAGAATTTTACCAACATGGTCTACATGGAGCTGCCTTTGGAGACAATGCTGAAGTTGCAGCTATATGAAATGCAGTGGTAAGGTTATTGGGAGAACAACCCCACTAGTAGAAACTTATATTGGTATAATGCAGAGCTTTCCAAACTTTTCATGTTGGTGACACACTTTTTAGACATGCATCATTTCGCGACATACTCTTACAGCAGGGCACAAGGCAGGCACTAGGACCTGCGTGGAATCACAGCAGGTTTGGAGGCAGCAAGACACAAGGCAGGCACTAGGACCTGAATGGAATCCTGGCAGGGCTCGGAGGCAGCAGCAGCCGCGACACACCCAGACACTGCAGCCGACACACTAATGTGTCCCGACACACAGTTTGGAAAGCTCTGGTATAATGCCTTGGTTACCAGTAGACTTCTGGGGCCCAATTCAAGTGCTGGTCATCACCTTTAAAGCCCTAAATGGCGCAGCACCAGGATACATCAAAATTCTCAGGACTGAATTTACTCCAGTCATCAAGAGCTACCTGCTGAAAGTTCCCTCCCCTCATGAGCCTTGCAAGGCATACCTAAGATGACAAGCCTTCTCTGTACAGTAATAGTTCCTACTTTATGGAATACTCTCCCTCCAGAAGCCTGGGTAGCCTCCACCTTGCTGCAGTTCCATAAGCAAGCTAAAGATGTTTTATTTCAATGTACCTCTGGTCCCAGCTAACTGACTGTGAGAGCCTATCTGGAGTTTTATTTACAGGTTTATCCTTTTTTATTATTACTCTTTGTTTATTATATTGATTTGGGACACTTATTATTATGTTTTGTTTGTCATTATATACCACTGAGAGTTCTTTGGGATTGGGACAGATTATCAGTCCAGTAAAACTATAAATCCATCCATCCATCCATCCATCCTGTTTCTAGATTATTGAATAACTCCATCATGGCAGAGCAATTCAAAACATCATTTGGAGCACTGTGATCTCAGAGTGCTCCAAGAAGCCCAAAGCATGCCAGTAGCACACCACCAGTGTGGAAGCAGAGACAGATGCTTGAGACTCCTTTTTATAGCTCCTACTGCCTTAGCCTCTGCCCGGTCCCTGACATCCCCCCTGTGGTGGGATTTTCCAATCTTGAAAAGCTCTGGCTAGAATTTGGTGGGAGTATTACCAAGGAAATCAATCATATGGTTTTTGGAACACAGTACCAGGGACCATAGGTCTGCAGACGTCAAAATGAAAACATGGGTAAAATCAAAATGCCTTTCTCCAAGTAATTTGCAGTGCCAAGGCAGGTGTTTCTGGATTGATTTATATTGTCCCCCAGGCTATTGGATTCTTGAATGCCAAATAGGTTCTTTTAGGTGAAATATGTTGTATATGTAAAGAATGTATATTTCATAGTAATTATGGATTTTTATTAGTATTTTAATGTTTGACTGAAATTATGAGTTAAAGAATGTATATTTTATAAGAATGTATATTTTATAAGAATGGGTATTTTATAGTGATTATGGTTTTTTATTATTATCATTAGTATTTTATTGCTTGAGTGAAATTGTGAGCCAACTGCAACAAAATTTCATTCTATTGTGCACTTGTATAGTGTATAGTGGGATGACAATAAAGTTATTATTCTATTCTATTCTATTCTATTCTATTCTATTCTATTCTATTCTATTCTATTCTATTCTATTCTATTCTGCACTTCAGGCAGTTTCTTACTTTACCTCTAATTTGGACCAGCTCTGATAATTCATCCAAAGGCAATACGAAGATAATCCTGATCCCAGGTATGATGTAACATGTGGGAAGCAAATACAATATTACATAATGTAATCTTGCAATCTATAATTTGGGGAACTGGTCAACCTACAATCATTAGCTCAAAAATGCTGGGTTTAATTATAAATATGTAAATAATTCAACAGTTACAGCAATGAAATCTTGATTTAATGCATAGCTTTCCAAAGTGTGTGTCGCGACACACTACTGTGTCGCCTGTGGTGTCCTGGTGTGTCGCGCAAAAACCCGGAAGCGCTGATGGGGGAACCAAAAGAAGTGGCCCCCCTGTCAATCAGCGCTGCCGCCACTGGCAGCACGGCGGCAGCGGCGCTGATTGGCGGGGGTGCCGCTTCTTTCGGTTCCCCCCATCAGCGCTTCTGGGTTTTTTGCGCGACAGACCAGGACACCGCAGGCCGCGCCACCGCCGCCATTGGTGTGTGTCGCCAATGTGAAAAGTTTGGAAAGCTCTGATTTAATGGATCCCCATGTAATGAACTTTGGATACAATGGACCTAATTTCTATCTGAACAACCCGCAGAAATAACAGACAAATTCATTGCATCCAAAGTTGTTTGGACAAGACTGTTAGATTTATATTAACTTTGCTTTAATTTTAATGGCATCTATGGTGATTTACTTCATTTGTGCAATGATGTCATTATGCAACTGGTGTATAACTATGCAAATGATATGAATTACCACCATGAGGTACTTTCGTATTTAATGGTCATTAGGGAGAAATGGACACATTGTTTCCTCCCATGGTATTTTAAAATGAGTTTTTACAATGTTTTTCATTTTTAGCCATTGCACCCTGGCTTTCTTTAATTTCCTATACAACTAAAAGCCACATTTCCTTTGTAGAGAAATGCTGAGGTAACCCTATTTGAAATCTTCTACTTCATTCACTGTAGTCCCTGTTTACTAGAGCATGGTGTGTGAATAGAACCTCAAATATCTAGGAATAAATGCTGAAGATCCTAAAAAACAAGTTTACAGAGGAAGTTATACTCTCCATGAGACAGCTTGCATCTCTGAGCTTTCTCTCCTCCTGGTGGGGGAAAGTGAAAAAGGAAGAAAGTACTTTATTCTTCCTGTAGGAATCAGGCTGAAGAGGCAAACCTAAGGGTATTGGCCTTCTAATCAAGGAAAAGCAGAGGAGAGACAAATAGCAAGTGAAGGACTCCCTCTTTCTTCTTCTATCTCCACTTGATGCCCTAAGTGGTCAACAGGACAAAAAATTTGAAGGATTGGTGTTTCTGGAGTGGCATGCTGGCTGGAGAATTCTGGGAGTTTTAACACATTTTAAAGTTGCCAAGTTTGAAAAACACTGCCGTAAAAGGATTAGACTTTGAATTAGTGAAACCTGCATGCTTAATATAAATCCCAATTCACCTATGTCAGGGAAAATGAGGAAAGTAATTTATAAGAACAGGATTCTGAAGAATTCAGACTTAAAATTATATGTGAATTAGAGAAAAAATAGAAGTGCTGTGAGATAAAGGGTAAGAAGAGTTTGGTTTTAGTCTTCTTCCTTTTTATTTAACAAGAGTTTAAACAATGTTTAGCTCTCCAGATGTTACAGAATTACAGCTTTTAGCAGATGCAATCAGCATGACTGCAAGTTATAGTTGAGCTTTTGAAGGGTGACAAGTTCCCTATCTCTAGAAGGCCACACCCCCAAATATATGTGAACAAGTCAAACACATATTTAAGATACATGAGGTGGCACAGTATGTATAATTTAGCACTAATTGTACAAACAAAATAGGTGCCAGATTGGCTGGTGTTTATTAGTGGCTAAAGGCTGGGTAAGCTTCCCCTTAGACATCAGTGTAGGAGGTAGACTGTCTGGTTGCATATTCCTGTTTTCTTTCTCCACTTCAATATGTGGATATGATGATGTGTGCATAAAAAAAACAAAGCAAATGACATCAGCAAAGCACAAGTCTTTTAAGTCCAAAATAGCTCTGGAATAATACTTTTTAAAATGTATTAGACTTTTTAAGTAAACAGCAGCATAAGGAAGGCAGATTACTTCTGAGATCACTGCTAATCTGACAATCTTCTTAAGTAAATTATTCATAAGTATTTTCTGATTCTACTAATTAGATTGTCTATACTGTATAACTCTACATAAGCTCTCAGCTGAATTTGGCAACCGTCGTAGGCTGTTAAAGATGGTCATCATACTACCAAAAATGTTTATTTGTCCATTTGAAATGTTAATGCTGTCTATTCTCATTTGTGGCTTTAGACAGCTTAAAATGCCTATGCAGTAAACTTCCAACTAGCGCACTGTTAAAAAACTAGCAGCATAACAACTCTTAAAAAATTATATAAAAGGCCTGAATAAATACATTAATAAATAATAAATAAATTATTTATTCCCACCTCCTAAAATGTTTCAAGGAACAGGCCAGATTTAACTTCAGACTAGGCCCAGAAGAAGGAAAAGAAGAAGGATGTTAAATAGATCTGTGGCAGGATCTGTAACACGTGTCTTGTGCAAGATCTTAAAAGGTAGGGAACATTGCACAGAGGTAAGTGGTCCTGGAAGTAGTTTAGGAGAAATCTACATAATGATCTTGAATTGGGGTCAGGTATCAACAAATAATCAGTGTTGCTAACTTATAATTTATGCTTCTCCATTCTAGATTACTTGCAGTTTCTTTAAAGATCATGGTGTGAAAACCACATTGCAACCATCCAGTCTTAAATTATTGTGTGAATTACCAATGCCAGGTTTCCTTTCTTTAAGAACAGGACAACTGATTTATCAAACAAAGCTGATATAAATCCCATCACCACCACCATCATTGATAAAATGTGCTGTCCAGAATAAATGCCAGATCCAAGAGGACCTCCTGAGCTGTGAATTGATCCTTAAGGGGAAGGGCAACTATATTAGGACTGAAAGTCCACCCCCTAGCATCACTAACGACTCCATCTTGTTCAAATTCAGCTTCAGTTTATTCTCTCATGTTGAGTCTTTACATTCCAAAGACATGTGGTGGCTCTCAAGACATCTACCCCTGAGCTTTCAGGAGAGGAGAAATACATCTGAGTATCATCAGTGTACTGGTAACAATTAGCTTAGAACTTTCCCAGTGACTTCTTATAGGTTTTATATCATGAGAGATAAAACATAATTTTATTGGGAAGGGCATTAGATAATGTCCAAAGAGCTGAACAGAAGTCCAATGGTCAGCAGTATCCAAAAAAAAAATCCAGGAGTATCAGCAAGTACAGATCATCCTTCAAGAAAATTAAAGCTGTCTTCAGGCCAAAGCTGGGTCTAACCCCAGAGCAGAAAGGAAAATACTCCTTTAGGTATGAATAACATCTTAAAATTTAAAATAGGAGTATAGGGAATTTTGGGGTACATGGCCAGATTCACACAATATGCTAAGCCAAAATGTGATTTGAGTGTTGTAGTTTGTCTGTAAGGCCATTTCTATGCTAGTGAGTTATAGAATCTTCTTGCATCACCCAAGTGATATAAAGTCTGTCCTCATTGTAGTTATATTGGTATAAGAATGGTTGGATGACTCTAGAAAAGTAAGTGACTAAATGGCTCTGAAGGCTGTTAGCTGTTGAGTGTCCCAATCCTTAACATTATTTCTATACAGTATAAAATAGGGGAATGTCAAATCTGAACTAAATTGTGCATTATGGACAGTGCAGATTTTACATTCTTACAACTTACAAATGAGTGGGAAAAGTATAGTTTTGTATTTAGGCATCATTGGTGAAAATGGCTCAGGATACAAAACCCTTTGGCAGCCACTTTCCTGTCTGGTTGTTTTTATTTCAAGTATGCCTGGAGGGTATGATATTGTGGCTGTCTAGACCATAGATGACTGGCAGACAATGTGCTTTCCAGGAAGTGAGTACACAGATGTGGTCCTGTGTAGTTCCTGCTAACAGCTTGAAGTAACTACTTTTTCCAGAAGAGTCACCGTTTGGTAACTATCCATTCTAGTAGTGTTTTTTATAACATCAGTTTAAACTAAACTGTAATCCAAGAAATTCCATATTCTGTTTCAATCTCAGTTAAGGTTACCAATGCATCTTAGAAGAAACTCATTTGGAAAGCAGGGCCCCTCACATTGGAGTGTGGGTGAAAAGAAAGCGGACATAACACATTCAGGAATACCTGATGCTTTAATGCAGTGGAGGGCATCCTTCACATCTATGGGATTTATTTTATTTTAAAGAACAGCAGATTCTGTCAAATGGAGTCATGTTCAAAAAGACATAGAATTAAAGTATAATTTTAATTCTAACCTTGTTTGTTGGAAGTTCAAGAATGGAACTGAAGTCACAATCCTTCTCTCTTTTGATTGTTTTTTCACACTTTGAGTATGAATGATTGTAGGAGAGATGCCAGTTTGGTTTCTACCTGAGACAGGACCCCTGATAATGGGGATTCCTGCTGAAGTCTTTAAAGAAGGCGGGCCTGAACTTACACAACAACTTCATAAACCCCTGATAATACGTAGCCTGACAATGGGTACAGTTGTATGCCAGAAAGGTTCTCTTCTGCAGATGCATAAACATCTACAGGAGCCTATGTCCTTTTTTTGACATCCATGGGTGAGCTGATTTGTGAATGCATGAATAGATCTCTCCCCTTTTGTATAAATAAACTATGCATTTTTGTATAAATCAGCATTGTTAAAACTTCTAGCCATCTGTCTTATGCTCCTCCAGTTCTCAAAGGCCTTTGGTGATTTGATTGAAGCAAATGATAATCTTAAGCAATAATCCTGATGCTGGTGTAGAGAACTGTGCTATTTTCCTTGTCATTAAGAATCTGTGGGTTTAAAATGAAACTTTATTTGCTACAATGAAATTTTTAACACAATGGCTATGCACACAACATATTGCTTATTGAAGTAACTCATTTTCTGGATTGGCACAATACAAAAAACCATAAACTAACCAAATGGGCTGAGTTCAAAGGCATTTTTAGCCACAGAAAAGGCTAACCAAAGTTAAAAAAAACCAAACTTAGCATGTTGGCTGAATGCAGCCATTAGGTTTGTAACTGCCTTACTTAAAATGTGCGTGATCACAGAAAATGCATAGGAAACCACCTATTCTTTCCAGTGTTACCTAATTTCTAAACTATATAAAGCTGGAGGCATCAAAAGAATTTTGGAGGGACAAAGACAGCTGTGAGAGAGAAATCAGGCAGGGGATAATAATGCAAGGGAGCAACCTGAGAGCAGAGTTTGATAGAGGCTAGAATTGCCCTTTGTGTTCATCTGATTAGAGGCTTAAGTCCAGGTCTTCAAAGATCTAGCTACTACCTTTTTTCCCCCTAGTGATTCAGAAGTAAACATGAAGGACCCAGTTTGGATCAGAACCCTGGTGTGAGGAGTGAGGTTGGCTTTAGCCTTGTGTATCAGCTGTGGCTCTAAATTGGATTGAGATCCTTGTTTTGTTGGACTGCAGGGCTTCAGCTCCTTCTACATACTGTCTTTGGATCACAATCGGGACCAATCCCTTCAATTTACATTTGAATAAAAAACAAATCCTTGCTATGCCGTTCAAGTAACACAAACTTGGGTTCTATTGGCACTTCTGACTAAAGGACTATTAGCACTATTAATCAAAACATGTAGCATCTTTTCCCCCCACATTGGATTTTTAAAAATCATTATTAATTCAAATTAATGATAAGAAAAAAATGTGGAAAGCCCAATTGGTTTACAAATGGAAGGTGGCAATGTCTGGACCCTCATATATTTCCACGAAGAAAGCAGTGCAATTGCATATTATAAGTCTTATTGGGAAAGAACTAAATAAGTCTGTAGTGAGTAAGAATGGTGGTGATGGAGGTAATAGGTGAGCTTGACTACTCAAGCATATATCCTGGTTTGAGGTTTCTTCTCTTTTACAGCTGAGGATCAGCATGGCAGGTCATAAGGTATACAAGCATATGTCAGACAAATCACTACAGTTCACTTCTGCTATTAATTTTGTTTTTCTTAATGGAAAAGCTATCTGTTTATTCCTTTTTGGTGACAATTGTATTCAGTTAGTCACCAAAATTGCATGCTGCTTCAGGTCATGCAGTGCACTGTTTCAGTCAGGTTGAAAGAGTTCAGCTCTTCAACATATATTTTTAATTTACCCTCAGTTGGCTTTCCTTCCTCTTGTGGATGTATGTGTCTTCTCATTTGGTAAGGAAAAACAAATAATAAAAAAGGGACGGAACTTGGACTACATTTACACCCAGTGTGGTTTTTGTTAACTGCAGTGGTACTGTCCAAGGTCACACAAACTTGGATGGAATTCATGACGTAGATACATAAGAATATATTAACTTTCAATATTTTTAAATGTATAGACTAAAACACAGTTATCCCCAGCAAAGAACCTCTAAGCAGGTTCCTGGCCACAGACCGTCCATCTCAGAAACCACATACACATGTATGCACATGCATTGCAGTCCCTTTTCCACATGGCTATCTGCATCCTGAAGCCTATTCAATATATGCTTTGCTCAACACTGTAACGAAGAGGTGAGTTTCAGTGCTGGGGAGGACAAGGCATACAGAACTTTGCTCAGACTGAAGAAGCTCCTTGGATAAGGAGCGAAACGTTTCTACTAAGAAAATAGAAATCCAGTTGACATGATTCAAGCTACAGACAATTCCACCTGGATGACTGAGAACCTTCATAGACACAAGGCATACAGATATATTTCAGGTAAAATATTACTGTTTGTTTATATCTCTGGGATTCTTAAATAGCTGAAAGAGTTAAATTAGGTAACCATCAGTTCCCGAGCAGTAAAGGGCAGGGCAAGTTGAGCAGCAGGAAGCAAGGCCATCAGGACTCATGATCAGAGATGGCTTTTCGCAGGAGGAGTTGCTCCTCCTCCCCCTTAGCTCTCCAGTTGGTGTGGGCAGCACCTCACCATGTGCTTAATCCCTGATGTTTCTGGGCTGACATCACCATGCATCTTTGGAGGGGCTTGGCTGCTGCCCTTTTACCCTCAACATGTCCTGCCGAAGGCTAAGTGCAGGGACTCCTTGTGAAGGAGAGGGGCGCTGTCCTTTGTGGGGACCCTGAGCCTGGATGCGACCAGTTTCTGGTTACAGGCTGTGATAGATGTCGGACTGCCCTCCTCCTCTGTTCAGCATTTAGAAACAAATTAACAACTGATTTGCATGAATCACACTGAACCAGCTACTGTAGATAATACCCCTGAGCTTGATAAGCTAATGTGGGATTCACCTTTTATTGCTCATCTAAACACTGGTGAGTTCAACTCAGGTTCAACAAGGGAACCCCTAGTCCTCCTATACCATTCACTGCCCTTTGCCTTAAAGAACAACCAACAAGAACTCTATCGTATAAAAGAACAAACCAACAGGTAGCTACGTAAATGGTGAATCTGTATGAAAGGAGAGAAGCTGTGCTGCTGTTTTTGTTTGCTGGTTTATTTTCTTGTTCTCTGAAATGACTTGGTGTATAAAGGAAGGAAGAAGTCCATTTTCAAGTCTCAGTCTGACTTTAAAGTGGTCACTAACCAAGAACATGCAGGTAAGATATGAAAATTGCAGTCTGCCTTGGTTTGTGTTATACTATTATTTACACAATAATATTCTTAACTTGGGGACTGAAATAATCAATTTTTTGGATTCACGCAATACTTTGAATCATAAACCAACCATCCATACTTGGTTTGAACAATACCCTAAATCACATACACACTAACAGCTAACCACACCAAGCCTGTTGTATCAATGCAACCACTTTAACTGACCAAGCTAAATGTGTTGTGTGAAAGGAGCCCTCATCTCCCATGGAGTCCTACAGGACCAAGCCTTGCTCTACCTGAGGCAATAAATATTGGAAGAGTGAGAGCAGAAGAATTTGCATTAGGTATTCCACAACTAATCAAATGTGATGCTTTTCAGTTAAATGTACTGAAAGAAAGCAACCATTGTGATACACTATAACATCTTTAATGCAAATAATTGTTTCAGTATGAAAGACATGGGGGCCTACCTGTCCCCATGACTTACTTAAGGGGGCTTTTGTAACTTTTAAAACTCTAACGTTGGCCAATGACATCCTCCTTCAAGAACTGCAAACATGTCCTCTTTCTCTGCAATTTCTGTGTGACATAATTATATGTACATTGAAGGATAAATAAATCCTTGCTGTTTTCCAGTTCTTGAGACTCTGAGCATCAATTATTAATTTGCAGTTTGATTCACTGCTGGTAGCTCTCTAGGGAACATAAAACTGGCATGCTCAATTGCAATTATCATATCTTTTTATTACTGAGCACTTTCATACAGCATTATTTGTTGAGATTGCTTCCTGTTGTTTTATATTTGAAACACGAGTGGATGGAGAGAGAAAAAACAAAGTTTTTTTCCCCTGGATATACCCTGCCTCTCTAATTCAGAGTCTCTTTAAAAACATAGAGTAAGAATCACATACAGTTCATTTCCTTTTTGATCCCATAAAGCAAAGATTGCTTCACCATGAGCCAGACAAGGCAGTATCCACACATACCAGAATGTAAATATACTTAGAAAGAGTGAGCAATCATAACCACTGCAAATGGCTGGGTGGGTTATACCAGATAAGTTATCAGTGGCACAGTAGATGGGTGCCAAGCCATATAAGGATTCTTACATGTCTGGCCCTTCTTGTCCATAATACTACATTTCTGAAGCATCCTTTATTCTTGCAAACCAGGCCAAAAAGAATCAAATCCCAAAGCACAACAACAGAGGAAATGTGTGGGCATGTGGGTAAAGTGAAAGGCCCACAAATGCCATAACTCTCTTCCGATCATTGTCAAATGACAAGGGTATGCATCACTATGGAATTATCCAGAGGCAAAACTCAAAAACCTTTCAATTTCTGTTTTAAGGTGGTTTCTGCCTAATTGGTGTATTCCATATAGTTAATGTAATAGGCTAAAAAAGAGAGGAAAAAAATAGATGCACAGTTAGACATGCATTGATCTTTTTTTTTCTACCAACTTCCTACTTGGAAAATATGGTTTATTTTTATTTTATCTGCCATACAGTTTCATTAGTGAACTTACCTTTGCATCAGAGGCAGTGAAAATTACACTTTATGGCCACGAGGTTATATGTTAACATAAAACCATGGTGCTGGATGCTCAAAAGACATTTATTCTTGAGGTTAAAGATGTGACGTGTTTGCTTTCTCAGGTTACTCCATTAAGGAATAATTCATACTTTACATAGTAACACTAGCATTGGGAGGTTACCACATCACCATCTCCACCCATATAAGCCACTTCCTTCAAACATTATGTGGAAGCAATCATGTTCATAGTGGTCCTTTGCATCTTGCTGGTAATATAAGAATAATCTTTGAGTCAGTTTTGGCAGTGTCATTCTAAGATGTGCGCAAAGAACCTTTTCCACATCGCCAAAAGATTTCCTGTATGTTCAAACATAATCTCTGAAGAGTAGATTATGGTTTTATGAAGAGTAGTTGAGGTTTTAGCGGTATGTTCCCAAATGGATGCTTAATAGATGAGGATCTGTTAAGTATCACTGTGGTCTATTATATATGGTAATTGCATTCCCAAATATAAAAAGGAGATATACTGTACATTGTGAGGAATTGCATAATCAGAGAGTGAACACGTTGCCTTTCAGATATGTTTCTGGCAATTGCTGTTATTCACAACGAAGAATCTTTCAGTTACGGATTTTCAAAATGACTGAACAATGGAACAGGATTATGGGAGAGCCTGGGAACAGAGGCAGCTATTTAGAAGCCCATTCACAAACCTTAATGTCTGTACCTGGTTCTGTAACCCTACTGCCCAACCTGCCACTTAGGAGTTTTTCAGCCCAAATTGATGGTAATCTCAGAGGTCTTGCTGACATGCCTAACATTTTTGTTCTTGGAGAAATCAACATAGACACCAAGATCATCTTTCATGAAGCAACTCAAGATTATAAAAGTCACGTTAGAGCTCATTTTGGGGCCTTTTCTGTTGCAGTGATAGTGATGAAGCTACTTCTTCACAACCATTATATCTGTATAACACCAGCTAATGTTTTGGTTTTGTTTGGTGAGTTACCATCTTCATCTAGGAGTGAGCAATCAACTGGTGGAATGGAGGCCCCTTAAGATCAATATGAAAGCAATTTTGTTCTATATAGTTCTTATAGATACCTATACCACCTTAATTGTTATAGGTATTGTTCAGTTTCTGTTGAAAATAGCAATGTATTTGAAGGTCCTGCTTATTAGAATATTATTCTTCCTGGTTACCAAAATTAGCCAGGACTGGGCAATTAGTTTTGATCTCAAATATTATCAATGACAAGTTGTAAGAGTGGGTACCTATCACCTTGAAGGAGACTATGGTTCAACATTTACTGAAGATACATAATTTGATCCTATTGTTTTAGATACATATCTGTTCTTGAACAAGGTATGGAACAAGCAGTGGCTTCTCAACTCCATGTTATTCTGGATAACACTGAATATTTCATTCCAATTTGGTTTCTCACATAGTTTTAAAAGAGAGAAACGGTTTTGGTTGCCGTAACATAACTGTTCCTCCGGATATTTCAGCAGCTGTTAAGATGGGATTTGAAAGCATGGTGGCTATAACCTTTCTTAAGGAAAAGTTTAAAAGGTAGCACAGGATGATCTTTGTACCACTTTATGAATTAAAAAAAGAATATTGTGTCAAAATCCTTTCTTGATCTCATAAACAATAATTCAAAGGTTTGGGAAAAAGTAGAAGGAAGTAGAACATGAGCAAATTCAAGCACCCTCTCTTAATATGACTAAGTGGAACATTCTTGACTGTAGGAATCAATTCTGGAATGGCTGGAACTAAATGGCCATTAGTTCCAGCCTGGCTAAGGAAGGGACTTTCCTATCAAATCTGATGTAGTCAGTCTATTTTATATGTATGTTTTAATTATGCTTAGAGAGAAAGATATTCTGGAGCTGAATAATAGCATTATAATGCAAATCACTTCTGTTAAAATTCTAGTTATAACATCAGGATTAACAGAAAAACAGGTTGCTTACCTGGGAATTTTCAAGTAGCAAATGGGCATTCATATGTATGGCTTATATGAATAGATTTGAGGTTGGGAACCTTCTAAAATTGAGAGGTTTTGGCGAGAACTGCTTATGCAAAACAAGGCAAGACAGTTCTCACTTTTTCCATCTGTTCATTGTAACTGCTGAAGCAACCATAAAACCTGAGTACATTATATAAGCACCGCAGCTACACAAAGGAAAATTGGGTGGTTGTGTGAAAGTAACATTTGAAGAACCAAGTTACCAGTAAGCTCTTATTTACAGTCTCTGCGGTGTATTGTACATATGGATAATTAGAAGCTTCACTTACTTAGATAGAAAAATAGGTGTTCATCCTAGGCAAGGATAGAAAAGAACACAGCATGTCTGAATGCAGCAACATATAGTGCCCTGATATTAACCTAATAATGTCTGATGGAAGTAGAAGACTGAGACAAGTACCTGCTTTGCAAAAGTCAGCCCCAGAACTCTGCAGTGGAATCTTTATTAGCACTCATAAGAGTGTTCCTTAATATCCAGTGGTATAGCTTTGTGGTCACTTCATAAGCAGAGTAATAGTGTCCATCCATTGGGAGAAACACTGTAAAGATCCTAGGGGATTCTTGTTCCATCCTAAGTAACAAGAAGAAATGAGAAACTGATGAAAATATACTACCAAAACAATATAAAAGATGAAATCTTGCCTAGCATCTCTTGAATGGAGGAATCATTTGAGATCAGATGATACTGGGTGGGAAAGTATGCAGATTAAGATGGAAATTGGATGTGGCCTTTGAAAGAGTGTCTTGGCAAAGAACTCGTTTGTCCCTGGGAATTGTAGATAGAATGAACAGAAACTGGTCCACTCAAACCACAAATCTGTCTTGCTTGTCCGGCAAAGACAATTGCAATAAGAAAGTTGACCTTAGAGCTACCAAAACCAAAGGTTTTGGACTTAATGACCATCAGGATGATAGAATAAATCCAAGCTACTACTGGCATAGTGATGAAGCATTATTTTATGTAGTCTTCTGAGGTGTTAAGAGGATTAAAAAATGAAAAATTATAAATGTCTATGTTGTAGGAAGTGAGACTGCAAGGGTATTCTCTTTCGGCTAAAACTTATTGCCAAGAAGAAACTAAAGTGTGAAACTGTTCAGGTCTAGTTGATAAATTCAAACCTGCTTCATCAGGAGTCAGCAGTAAGTCCCATGAGACTACTGGAATAAGGCTAAGAACTACAGTTGCCTGGTTACAAGGCAAGGGGACGGAGGTGCAGTGTAATCTCTGAAGAACTCTGATTATGGGATGAAATGGAACAGTCACATAGAACAGTCTTCTTTCAGCACTGGAAAAACACATCCCCTTTTGAGAGATGTTACTGCTATGTACATTACCACCTTTGCTACAGTATCTCAGGCACTGATACTTAGGGTGAAAGACTTTATTGTGGTAATCAACCAGCACAAGGGACATCAATATCTGAAGCTGAACCAACAATATCAGAGAAGAAGTCTAATGCTATCATACCATAAAGTAGCCACTCATGCAAGGATTCCTGAAAGCTACTGAGTTGATTTGCAAGATTTTCTATATGTTTGCCAAATGCTCCATGACAAATGTGATCCAATGGGAGGGAAAACTGTTCCATATTTATAGTGTAAGGTGCAGAAGCTTTGTGGAATCATGTTCTGTTCTGTTCATAAAGAAAACTACTCTCTAACATAGTTCCTGAGAATGATTTCATACGCTAAGAAAACTCTGGATAATGCTAACAGCTTTAAGTAGCTCTTGTGGTTAGTTCATTTAGCATAGCACACTGCCCTTCACCTGAGTGGATGGTGAGGAAAGTGGGCGACCCCAAAGGATTTTCTTGTAATCTACTCCCCAAGCCAAGGAATGCCACTGTAAGGGTGGAGAATGAAGGAGATTTCCAGGGATTCCATGTCTGTGGGAGACCCACTGAGGTATCTCAACTGAATGATCTTCATATTCAATTCAGCAAGAGGGTGATTGAAGTGGCTGCCATATGTAATTTTACTGTAATTTTCAGTAGGACTTTCTCCCCAGAGTGAAAATTATATATTGTAGATTGAAAATATAATTTAACTAAATAAGAATAATTTATTCACAGGATTGAATGACCTACATTTAATTCTATAATCAGTTGGTTTTAACTTTGATCTAAGATAGTCACTGTTTCTTTGCTTTAAATTGGACATTTCAATACATGTGCACTGTAAGCTACAGAAGAATATGCATTTTATCTTATGAGTGATCTGTTATGTATGAGTGATACTGGCTATATTTTGTGAATGTGATCATTTTTCTAAAGCAATAATCCTTTAAAATATTGTGTTTCATAAAGCCCTACTGAAGAAGTCCAAGGTGAGTGAGGGCATCAGTATTGCAGGAGGAATAAAATATAGAAAGGGAACAAAATCATCAACCAAATACAAGTTGTTTAAATTCTGTCTCGGACTCAGTGCCAGGTTGAGATGGCATTGCCAGAAATGCAGCCACATCCTGATGATGAGTAGTGAAGAAGTGTTCAATTTGTGTTTTACAGTAACCAAATAAGTCTTATTTTAAGTTATTCTGGCTTGGTCACGGATCAGAAATCCCTATGGTTTCCCCCCACCATCTCCTAAACCTCAGTAATGAACTTGAAGACCGTCAACACTTTCATCTAGAATAGCAGAAAAAGAGCTGGTAGTCAAAAGATATGTTAAAGTTGGTCTTTAACATGAACAACTTTATGGATCCAGAAATGTTGCGCATTTGCTCTCTGTGGTTTTTGTTACGATGCCCATTATTCAGAACTATAACATTTACAGAACTATAATATGTTATTCTGTGCAGTATCAGAAAAGAAAAGGCACCCCCCTCACTTCCACCTTGGTTATTTTAAATATAAACAGTAAATCTCTCTGGGCCACACTTAGTTTTCAGCAGGTTTTTTTTAATTGTATTCAGATCTTAATTTTCAATAAGGGAGAGACTTTTCTTGAATACATACATAAACTACATGAACTTTTTTTCCCTTTTGTCCAGTTCCTGAACATTGACAGGTTTGTTTCCTCTTTGAAGAAAAGCATACATACAGGCTTAAATTATTGTGGCCCTTTGACTTGCTCCAACAAGGGTGTAAGAAAGTTTCATTGGAGATAAACTGGTGTGTGCTTGACTCATTTCCAGAAATATCCAAGTCTAACCCCATGCAGAAGATAGTTTATCCTAGCCAGCTATTTCATTAATATTCTTCCTATTTTGCACAGAAGAGTGTTTTTGTTGGCTAGATTACCAAAATGCCACCTGTGGCAAGTATAACAACTTTCTCCTACAAGATCACCACTTTTGTCCCTGTTTGGAGGTATAAATTGAGTCAATTTCTTAAAATTTTCTGTGTTGTCCCATGCATCAAACCTCATACTGTTCTAAACCTGGTCCTCCTAGTTAACCTCTTGTATTGGCAAGATGGTAAAAATGCATGCATACTTTCTGTTAGAAGACTCTCAGAATAGCTAGGAAGGTGCTAAATTCTGTTTTGTAACCATTGTTTGAAGGAGTTATAGTCTTGTACATGCATGCATATGTCTTAAAGGACTTCTTTCAATCTGAGTTTTGGTTCAAATAATAAAAGTACTAAGGAGGCTGTCAAGTCAGTAGGTCTAGAAGGCAAAAAAGTAATGGAAGAATTTTGTCAGATGACTCCTTCAGTTTCTGGGCTTTCACAAGAAAAGCAGCAGCAACAACCACTAATGGAGCAAAGAGGATGGGAACAGAATGGGAATTTGCATATCTCACTCACACACACACACACACACACACACACTTTGTCTTTCTTCAACATCTCAGTTCTCCAGTAGGATTCTATGTTGTCCAACCCTAATATGCAGCAGGAAGGAAGAGGACCAACCCCAGTGGGGCACTGGAGTGAGTGAGGCTGTAGGGCTATGCGTGCAAGAAGGCAGGTTAGAAGATACAATGGATTGTGTGCATATGAAGAAAGTTGTATGAACATGGAGGGAATGCTTGTATTTCAATGGTCCTACCTTCACACATCAGCAGGCCTGTCCATTAATGCATCTCCCACTGTATTCATGAGTCACTGATACAGCCTTCCACCTGACAGGATTACTTCTGTTTATTTACCTGGAAGTAAATATACTAGAATTTAGCAGATCTTACAAATGAAAGTGCATAAGATTGCAACAATGTCACTTCCATTTCCATTTAGCTTATTTGAGAGAATTGTTAGTCTCATTTCCAAGTACAATAGATGTAATATATAGTTTGTTCCTTTTTTGTTAGCTTCACAATGTAGGTTCTAGTACTTAAATCATGGCCCAAAGTGTAGTGCATTGCAGTGATGGAACATAGCCTCCAGAGATGCTTAAAAGTAGGGCATGGCTTTATTTATAGGACATGTTAATCATGTTCTTTATGCCTCATCCTGGAATCAGAGAGTGAAGGATGCCATAAAATGTGTCCCATAAGCAAACCAATAATAAAAAGTCCAAGGGAGAAGAATTGCAAGAAGAATTGTCAAGCAGGAAAATATTAAATCTCTACCTGTCCAACTATAAGGGGACACATGACGGAGAAGGTCATTATTTTGATTGTAATGTAAAAGCATGTGTATCTATTCTCAATTCTCCTTTGAGGATATGTGCAGAAGTCAGATATTCTCAGTTCAATGTGGTACTGTACCATCCATCCAGAATGAAGTTCATCTCACATACCACCCCCTTCATGTTTATTTCAGGAAGCCAACTATTTAGAATGCTCTTTTTCCCTCCCCACTTATATTAGATATGTAAACATTTACTTTTCCTTGAAAAGTCTCTCAGTTTGAGAACTTCATCTTCCCCCATCATCAGACAGAGGATAAAACAAATTAAACTAACCATGTAGGAAGAGAATCTTTCCCCAAGGAGATTGCTGTTTGGTAAGTCTTTAAAAGAGAAAAACAACTGTTGAGAGAATAACAGTGTTCTAAAAGAGAATCCAACTGAAGTAACCTCACCAGATCAGGAACTTTCAAGGAAGTCTTGTCTTGGTCACTAAGAGGAAGCAGCAAGGAACATAACAGCTTATTCTGTGTGCAACCAGCATTTCCCTTTAAGTATCTGTGGTAGGCGTCTTAGAACTGGAATCTCCTGTGTGGAAAAGAAACACTGAGTTTGTCCAAAGGAAATATATTAAAAATTAAATGAATGCATTATGTAGGAGCTTAGAGTGATTTCTTTATAGACCATAATTTCTTTATGACACATACTTGAAACTAGTAACATAACACATTATAGTAAACTTCCTCTTGTCATGTAAGGGAAAAACGGCTAAGAACAAGCATAAAGTAGATTACATAATTCAGTAATAATCCTGCCCATTTAATTTGTTTCAGTTTTGAATGGTGGTCTTTAATGTTTGTCTCACATTGCAAGAATATAGACTTGTTAAGCGCAGCCTATTCTTGGTCATGTTTCTCACATTTCTCTGAAACATGATCAAGTAGCATAAAGAAAATAACTTCATTTCAACACTACCGCCATTTTCACTTCTCAGAAACTCTGTAAATTACTAGTCAGACTGTGATCTTCCGCACTGCTGCTGATTTCAGAATGCAGAGGATAGCAGTTCGCCCTCCAGCCAGCCAACAGGCACAGAAAATGGCATGAAACCAATCATCTGCCCCAATCCATGTTCTTCATTCATGATGTGTTTGGCATTTGGTGCTTTGCAAACCATCTGAGCATTTACAATGATGGGAGAGAGCCCAAGCAGGAAGGTGGAGTGAGGCAAAAGTAGCTGCTGAGAGAAAACGGCCCATATCAAATTGCCTCAGATCTCCAGTGTTTCTGTTGGAAACTGGCTTAATTTATGGGTGACTTTTGAGGAACTGCAACTGAGCCAAGTGTTCAGCTGCCTAACACAGATACATTTATGGGATGCACGCCTGATATGTAGGCTGCTTTTGGTAAATAAGAAAACCTTATTAAAAACACATAATGAAAAATCTGAATTTATTTTATTTATTTATCATATTTATATCCCACCCATCTCCCCCGCAAGGAGGGACCCTGGGCGGTTCACAGCATAAGTTTAAAATCAATAAAAACATAAATACTAGAAAAAATTCAAGAATATGCTATTGAAATGATAATGGAGAATACCAGTGATCATTTTATACATGGTCAAAATCTTGCAACTTTTAAAAATAATCCAGGGAACCAAGATAATCCCAGAAGACGACATTCTCTTGGTTACATTGGTCACCTGTGCTGATTCTAGGGAAAGGAGGCTTTCAAGAATCAGTTTCCACAACAGCATTCCCCTTCTCGCTTTAGCCAATGAGGCAGCTTGTTAGAAAGAAAACATTAGTTGCCATGAGAGGAAGGAGAGCTGCCCTTTTCTGGTGCTGCAACCAATATGTTTCAGTGGTATGGCTGCCAAGAAGTGGAATCAACTCTGCTGAGATCAGGAGACCAACTGAACTGAGCATGTGAGGGGAAATATCTACTCCACAACCATTCATTGGCACAGGACTGGTGACTTAGAGGGCATAGGGAATGGCTTTGAAAGACGGAAGATCTGTTACCAAGGCAACGATCAGATGAGAACAGCTTGAGTCCATCCCAAGAAACTAATTTGAGAAAATGCCTCAGATGGGCCCCTCCCTAATTCACATGAAGATAAAAGAGGGAGGAAAGGAGGCACTTGCAAAATTCTGTTACTATAGTTCTAATAAAAATAGTTTTAGACCTATATGGCATTGGTTTCTTAGTCTGGTCTACTCTATAGGGCTGACAGGTTACAGCATTCCCTACAGCTGATTACTGCTTCCTGGCACGGAAAGATAATGGCAAGATTTTGCCTCCTATACTTTAGCCCCTTGTTGTGCTGTTGGGATTTTCACCTGGCATAAAGAAAACTCCCTCATGAGCCAGCAGTGACTGAAAAATATGTGAAAAGAAAATGGTCTTGTGCAGCTGGAGAGAAATTGCAAGGGACAAATTGCAGCATGAAAATCATACAGAAACAACCTCTCCAAAATATTGTCAAAATCAATTCCGGTATGAATCATCAGGCAAAGCTGAAGGAGCTAATTAACACTCCGCAGTCTCAGTATTTGGCTAAGTTTAGTTTTCACTCATCTTGATGCACATACTCCCATGCTGATTTTAAAAGAAAAAGAAATCGTATTATTACTTCTGAGAAACAAACAGGATGTTTTTTGAATTAACACAGCTCCCACAACTTATATTTGACAGCTCCACATTTTCAAAACTATAGTCTGTTGTGGTTTTATGATTTAAAAGAATTTGGATCAGAAGATATTCTGCTGGCTTGGAGACAAGAAGTCTGAGTTTCTGTTTGTGCTCCCAAAGCATTCTATTGTTATCTTAAACATCTGCCGGGTTCAGAGGTCAGTTGTCATGGTTACTAATTGTCCTGGTAAAAGGTAAAGGTTCCCCCCGCACATTTGTGCGGTCGTGTCCGACTCTAGGGCCCGGTGCTCATCTCCATTTGTTAGCCAGCATTATCCGAAGATGCTTCCACGGTCATGTGGCCGGCGTGACACATGTGGAACGCTGTTACCTGCCCACCGAAGTGGTACCTATTAATCTACTTTATTTGCATGCTTTCGAATTGCTAGGTTGGCAAGAGCTGGGGCTAGTGCGGGAGCTCACTCCGTCACACGGGACTAGGGATTCAAACCTCCAAACTTGCGATCTTCCGATCGACAAGCCTGGCATCTTACCCGCTGAGCCACCACGCCCCTTCCTGACCTATATGTAAATTGTCCTGACCTATATGTAAAAAGGTATATATTAGCATACCTTTGTTTTGTAAAACCTGCCTTGTTTCTTCTTTGTTCTCTGCTCTGCTGTTCTTTTGCCTCTGTAAATCATGCTGAGGCTATCTCTGTGAGGAGAGAAATTTTTTGTAGTTATGTTTTATATTAATATATATAATGTTGCTGGAAAAGTCTTTATGTTTTTATTTGATCTCAATTGCAAAGCGTTTCTGGAACATTTAAAACGCTAACATGGTCTGATTACTTATATTATGGGGCTGCCTATAAATGGAGTTTTTAACAAATATGCAATGTCATCTATTTGCTCTCTCCCCACATTTTGGAACCATTAAGATGCATTCATAAAAGAGTTTTTCCCCATACAGGCTTTAAAGAAGGTGGTATTTTAAGAAAGCCATTTGAAGTGGGCGACTTCCTTATGACATTATGAAAATAAGATTCATTATAAACTCATGAGTTGGCCAGTGTTTTCAATTTTGTTAATCAAGCAAGGAAGTAATTTCACCGAAAGAAGGGGAGTAAGGAGCAGCAGCTTGCTATACAATCTGTTGAAAATAAATTTCTTCTCAAACACTTAAGATTTTTTACAGTTGCTGAAGCTGAAAGGCCCTGGCTGCCAAGAATATCATGCTAAAGATGGACTAAAGCAACATTTCTCAAAGCCTGACACTGGAAAAAGGGTTGGGGCACTAAAATCTGTAATAATAGTCAGTTGTGGAGCTTTCAAATGGATGGAAAATGACTGCCAAACCCATAAGGGACTCTAACTGGTACATAAAAAGGTAGTGGGAAAGAAAATGACATTTTAAACCATTGTTATAAGCTAGACATCTAAACTAAAAAAAACAACAAGAGACTCTAAAGGTCACATAATCTACAAGACATGGTTTACCAATGGAAAAGAATTATTTCAGTAACTTCAGTTTACAACTGTGTAGTCTTTAGATTCAAAAACAAGTTCAGTGCTCTTCAATTCAGTGAAAAGGAACTAGAGTTGGATCAACTCTCTCAGTTGCTTCATAGAAAATTTGACAAATATGCAGGATAAAAGTAATCATCATGGTACATTGCAATGAAGCCAGGATAATATCTGTTAGATAGAAGAAAATCCCACATGCCACATTATTGAGAGAAGAATCACAGAGAAAACACCATCACACCAGGGGCTAGATAGTGTAGGTCTCTAAACTGTTGCATGTGACATACAGTAACTTTATGTGAGTCACACAATTGCCACCACTTTGGGTACAAATGGATAGATAGGGAAGAATAACACAACAGTAGGAGAATCAAAGACAATAAACTAAGACACAGATTCAAATTGGAACTACACATTATGAAGTCAACATATATACCCCACCTCTGGATAGAGGTTAGTCATGGGTTTAAATAAACAAAAGCCTAAGAAACTGTTGGAATGAGTCAGTCAATAACCTAGATAAATTTGCAGACTTTAAATTTTAAATGACAACTCATCTCTTCCCCTCTTGATAACTAGTATTTCATCCCTTTTGTCTCTCCTCTATTGTCCTTCATTTCTGCTGCTGGGTGGGTACAGAGTATTCTGACAGACATAGATAGTTTGCTGTGTAGTTGCTGGCTCTGACCTGGTTTCCACATGGCAGGCCTCCCAATCTTGTCTTCTCTTTGTGGATATTTTGTCTGATTCTGATTTGGCAAGAGTCTGATTGATTATTTTGACTTATTATCCACTTGGTCCTGAGAGGATTTATTTCCTTTATCTTCCCTATTCTATTTTTCAACTTCTCTTCATTCTACAACCCATTCTCTTTGCATCTGTCTCCTAGCATTGGTGCTTGCAGCTTTTCATCTTTCCAGTATTCCTTACCTTTTTCATACCTGTTAGTTGGTGGCCAAGGACTCTGGCAGTTGTAGTCTAATAGTATCTAGCAGAACATACATTGCCCGGCCTTGTTCTATGGCAACGCTGAGAGACTTGATAAGATCAATAAGGTAATGGACTGCTTTTGTGTCTGTGCATCTGATGAACTGGCTTCAAATCTAGAAGAGCTTATGTTATAATCAGCCTATCTTGCAGAAGAACCAGAACAATTAAAAAAAAACCTTTACGGCACCTTAAACCCAAATATTGCTCCTTTTCTGGAAATCTAGTTTTTCATTTTCTAGATGCTGAATCAAAGTATATCAGTCATGCATTAATTAATTTTTGTTACATCTCATCATCAAGATAATATATCAAAGATCATTGATCCTTAGTTCAGTTTAAGAGATGCAGACATGAGTGGCCATGATTTCCACAAAGTTCCTCAACCTTTAGCTAGCTGAGATCTGAAAACATGTTGACTGAGTTTATACATTGCATTAAGCAATAATATGGTTTGGATGTTGTGACTTATTATGTTGGATAAACACAGCCATTGTGGCTAGCAAGCCATGGTTTATGACAAACCATATTCAGTAAACCATGGTTAAGCAAACTTAGTACAATGCATGTACCCAGCCAGTGCTTCCCAGTAAGGAATTGGATGGTATTTATAAGAATGGGAGTCAAGATACTCTGCCATTTTATGTGGGAAAAGTTTAACTTTTCAACCAACTGTAGTAGATTTTCTATAACCAAGTTTCTTATTTTTAAAGAGAGAAGAACTTATTACCACTCCCCCACATAATGACAAAAGATGACTCAGATTTTATGTGTGTGTGTCTGCACATGTGCATGCCTGTATAATGTGATGATTGATAGATAGATAGATGGATGGATGGATGGATGGATGGATGGATGGATGGATGGATGATAGTAGCATCATAACACAATATGTGTTTCTTTGATTAGCACCATCTTATGGCAAACACACAGAGAGACAATTTTAAAAAAAATAGAAATACAATATAGTTCACATAGTGGAGAAGATTGTGATTATGTGATCTCTTACAGCTATTTAAGTTGCTGTCTACTAATCCTTAAGGTAGGACAGAAGGGCACCCAAGGGACCTGCTTCTCTTTCCTACACTTTATATCCTTAAACCAGAGGTGGACAGGACAGTCCTTCAAAGAGAGTGCCCAGAGAAATCACTGTCTATAGTATTTCTGCCGCTGCCAATTCAAAATATGGCAACCAAACTACCAGAGCACAACCCTCAAAGTCGGATGTATAGCCTAAAACATCAGAGGTGGGTTTTCTGTGCCCAGTTAACATGTTAAAAAGAGTCTGAATGTAGGGACAGTTCTGTAATATGTACATGAAAGTTGCAGTTATAATTCCCCTTTCCTACTCAGTCAGAGGCACTAGGTCAAGTGACGAGTCATTTCTATATCTGCTGAGTGGAAATTACCATATAATCACTTCTTTTTGTTACCAAAGCTTTAAAGTGTGATGTACTTTCTGCTGACCCTGACAAAGCAGTCTCTGGACCGAAATATAATCAGCTCCACAGCTAAACGGTGGGAGAGATGGGAGGAATAGTGAATGTGGGAGAGGGAGAGGGAAAACACTTGGGAACAAAAATGGCTGACTTCCACAAAGAAATACAAAACAGTATTTTGTGTAGACTTTTGATACACTTCTCTGAACAAGCCAATAAGTCTTATTGTCTGTATGAACTGACACTTTTATTATCATGACTATCAACAGTTAGAAGTATTTGATGTTGTTGGCTCTTAAAGCACTTGCTTTAAAATACTTGAACTAGGAAATACATTATTCATATATAAAATATATAATGAAAGCTTCATCTGAAAATTACTATTATTGTAATTGTGTGGTAAAGTAAATCCTTCAAAATCTTCCAATTTTCTTCTTGTGTAGTGACTGAATGCATCACTTTATTTTACAGTTTCCACTCAACCAAACCAGATGTGGCATGAATTACATTTAATGTGTCTGCTCTTCTCCTTCAAAATAGCTGCAATTGAGGAGGGGTGATCAGGATTAGGATCACAGATCTGGGGAGAATTAGCTCAAGAAGGACATTTATATTGGCACCATGGAAGCTTCTTACTCAAGGTTTTTATTGCAGCTTAAAGAGGGAGGGAATTTTCATCAAGTGGAGAGGAAAAAGATGCTTCCTTCCCTGCATGCCCCAGTTCTGAACCTGATTGGCATCCTCCAGCAGAAACTATTATAGGAATGCATTTTGTGCTCATTCACATAATAGCATGGTCTCTTTTAGCCTGCATCATTGTGTGTCAAAATACTGCAATAGGAGGCTACTGTACTGTTGAAGAAATACATGCCAGGCCTGAAACACCAGCTAAATGGCATGTTAATGGAGCTTCTTAATAGATGAAGGCCATGGCCTATTCTTTGTTACAGGATAATGAACTTAAGTTATTGAATTAGATAGTAGAGCATTTTCCTAGAGAGGTGGTAGCCTTCCCATCACTAGAAGTATTCAAGCAAAACCTGGATAAACCTTTGTTGGGACGCTTTAATTTGAATTCAAGCACGGATCAGGGTGTTGGACACAATGGTTTAAGCCAGAGCTTTCCAAACTGTGTGTCGGGACACGTTAGTGTGTCGCTGCAGTGTCTGGGTGTGTCGCGGCTGCTGCTGCCTCCGAGCCCTGCCAGGATTCCACGCAGGTCCTAGTGCCTGCCTTGTGCCTGGCTGCCTCCAAACCTGCTGTGATTCCGTGCAGGTCCCAGTGCCTGCCTTGTGCCCTGCTGTAAGAGTGTGTTGCGAAATGATGCCCTGCTGTAAGAGTGTGTCGTGAAATGATGCCCTGCTGTAAGAGTGTGTCGCGAAATGATGCATGTCTAAAAAGTGTGCCACCAACATGAAAAGTTTGGAAAGCTCTGGTTTAAGCAGTCCCTTCCAATTCTATGACTTTATGATTCCAAAGTTTCTCAGAGGTTCTCCTACTCCGAGAAGTCCATCCTAATAACTAATTTTGATATGCATAACAAATGCCTTATTTATGTCCAATCTGAAGGGCAGGAAAAATTTAAGAGGGATAGGATGATTAAAATAGACCCAATTATATCTGCAAGAAAAGAAGCAGGATAGTATTTTATTCCCTTCCCACAACAAGTATTGTCATTGTTGAGTATTAGATATTTTACACTAGAATGTTTGTAGTCCCATGTACTAGAAATATAAAAGAGAGGAGGATGAGATGTCACTTGTTGTCCTGGTCTACTGAAATTCATTTAAAGATTTGATGAAAGAGAAAGAGAGAGAGTACTTTTCCTCCATATAAGTTGGAGTCCAGCATAAAAAGCTTACACAAAGACATACATAATTATATATGTGTAGATTCTTTTCATGTGAACTGCAGAGGTTAGGGGCAAGGACAGCAAACAAATATATCCATCTCTATATGCACACACACACACATTAAGCAAGCAATTACAATGAATAATGTTACTCTGTCATCTTCTTAATGAAGAACTGATCGAAAATAATTGCAACGGAGGGTCAAGGGGATTTTGGAAGACTCCTACTCATAATGGCTTTTATGGCTATTCAGAAAGCTGCTATTATTACATGTAGGTTATTTCTTTTTACACTGTTATTTCTATACAACAATGAGCTCCAGAACATTGAAACCATCAGCTCTTGCTTCATTGCAAAAGGAGAATCAAAACATTTGAATCAGTTTACAAAATTATATTTGTCACTCTGGCAATATTCCGGAAGAATTCGTCATGACCTATTTAGATTGCAGAACATTCTAGCAAAACAATTCACATTTAAAATTATGATTAATTTTTCATTTGAAATACTGGAATGCTTAACTCCAGAGCTGTTCCTCTGGATAAAGATGTGTGGAATCATCATGCCTATCTGGTTCAGAGGAGTATCATTCTCTATATTCATAAAGTGACTGCAAAAATGAGATGGAGAGAGGCTCAAACATAGTTTACCCTTACCATTGTGGGAAAGCGTAAAGGGAAGTCAGAATGACCCCCCTGCCTCTTCCTATCCCACACACCAGGGGTGTTGTGTGGCCTGTTCCTACAGGAGACTCTTAACAGCAGGAAACTATGTGCATGATTCTGCTGGCAGTCAGAGCTGAGGAATAAGCCAAGGACCATTCACTTCCCTTCAGCCGTACAAGAAAAGAGATTTGGGAATGGTCAGTGCAGTGCAATCCTTCAGGAAACAATTTCTTTCTTCTTCAATAGTGGGATTGTCATCTGGGATGTTCCACTGTACACTGAAGTGACTACAATGGTGACATGGGCCCCAGAGGGAAGACTTCTTCTGATGGTAAGTCCATCCACTTGTAACTTTTTCAAAGCTCACCATTTGTATTTATTATCTGTTAAAAAAATTATTAGGGCAACTGAAGATGCTACATTTTAAAATATATATCCCAGATGTTCTAAGTGCAAGCCTATTCATGTTAAAAGTGAAAGCAATGAACAGGATGGCAAAAAGGATTATCTATCTATCTATCTATCTATCTATCTATCTATCTATCTATCTATCTAATTTATGTAGCCGCCCATCTCACCAAAAGCGGCTCTGGGCGGCGTACAACAATTATATTGCCGCATTCACATGGCATACTTATTTGGTGTAGCTACAGCACAATAGACGCATAGTTGCTTTGCACACACAGTATCTGAAGCTTCGTTCCAGGCATTTGCAGTTAAGAAAAATCTCAGGTAGTAGAGTGGAGAAATTTTACTTGGGAACTCATTGTAGGAGGAGAGCTATGTTAATCCATGGTGGCAAAAAAATCAGGAATCTGATAGTACCTTTTCTGACTAACCAATTTTATTTAAAGGCATAAGCTTTGGTAAGCTGCACCTTACGAAAGCTTATGCCTTTTAATAATTTTTTTTAGTCGGAAAAGTTGTTACCAGACCTCTCCTAATTTTACTTGGGGTGGCTTTGCAATCAACACCGGGACTAATGAACCAATAGCCTGGCTAGCTGCCAAACCCAGCATTTTCTCTTGGGCAGGGAGAAGGGAATTTTCTCATCTACTACCCTAGACTTGAGTATTTGCACAAATTTGAAGGAGACTGCAGAGATATTCATACACCTCCATCATTTCATCCAGCCTGGCTTTCAGCATAAGGCAGATTCATACATTCATAATCTCCATATTGTATAATCTTCTGAACTGCTATCCACATTAAGGGGTTTACAGTAGGACTACCGCACCTAGGCTGCAAAAACCTGGACAACCGCTGGATATCTCTTTGCTGCCATTAGTGGTTACCTGGATTTGCAATCCAGATATGGTAGTTTTATGTTAAAATAAAAGAATGCCAGGCTTCTAGCAGTTTAGATGGGAAATGTCAACAAGCACACATTCCTCTAGGTTGCACCCATAGACCAAAATCCCAAAATTTTCTCTGCCATGTACTGTAACTATTAAAAGGTACAAGAACCCTACCCTCTCTTTCAACTTGGTAGCAAAGAATCAGGAGGGTGTATCCTCCTTGTAATACACATTTTAAAGTAACTTTCTACTGCTCAGATGCCATTATTCGTTGCATCACCATTCAGAAAAACAGTATCCATGTACCAAGTAGTATTTGAAATTTAAAATACTGCTATTACCAGTCAGCCTGAGAAAATTTAGGAATAGAAGTAATGAAATAGGATAGAGATCTGGTGAAAAAGATGTCATGCTACTAATTAAACTTGTTATATCTCAAGGCTCCCATCACCGTCTCAGGAGGAGAGGCCTACAATCTAATCACTCAGTCCAGATATGGATTTGGCTTCAGAAGCATGCCTTTCTCCTCCAAATCCTCCAGGAAAGCTCACAGGGACAGTCCTTAGATTGCATGCTTATCATTGGACTCCAACCAGAAAGCCACTACCATAATGCAACTTCCTTTATGTAGTCACAATCAAAGAGTTCCAAAGTAAGCAAAGCCCCTTTCAGGAAAAGGACTCAGCTTAATCAAACAGTTAAGAGCTCAAAAGAAACCACATCTCTCTTTAAAACCTGTCTGCTCATCGTTGGAGGAATATACAAGTTTAGCTTCTCTGTACTCTCCACACTCAAAACTCCATTGTGCTGTTTTGCTAAATGAACACCACAATCCTGAATTCCCAGCACCACACCTGGTCATCCTGGAACTACCTGACCTCTGTTGCATCTAATATTACGCTCCCCATTAAAACTACATTCCTGTTCTCCGACTTGCTGTCTGGAACACAGCCTTGGCTTTACATGACTCTGCTCAATGAAAGTGGACTGAACTATGTTAGGGGTTAGCAAGGCTGTGACAGGGTTGGCCTTTTTTTCAGTAGGTTTTGCTGCCTGAAACAAAACAGAATAATGGGCCTAAAAACTCAGTTTGAACCTAAGTAGGAACCTTTGTTACACCTAACCTGCACTAAAGATGAGGAGGAAATAACTTACTATGGCTAAATCCATTGGAAAACTGACACTCCAGAAAGATGAAATTGAACAGACAAGGCCAATCAATCCCTAACTAGATTCAAAGACTGTGGAATCTTTGGTGCTCTCTGAGCTTGCTTGTTTGGTTGCAGATGTTTCATTACTCAACTAAGTAATATCATCAGTGCGAGTAAGTATGGGGCAATGTTACCTACTTGGGTAATGAAATGTCTGCAACCAAGCTCAGAGAACACCAAGGACTCCACAGTTCAATCCTGAGCTACACATATTCTCTTCTATTAGATTCAAAGAATCAGGAGCCAGTTGGTAGGTAGATGTGGGCTAGCATTGTACAAATCCTAGCACAATATTATGATAATGTTCTTATAACACATCGAGCAATAATGCAGCTTGTTTTGTGATTTAGGACTTACCATGTTTTATAAACCAAATCAATTGTTACACTGATGTGTGAACCCAGCCTATAACAAATTGTTACTTGATCTTTCAAGGAAGGTGATAGTATCTATGTAATTTAAAAGAAAAGACTTTAGTAAAGATCCACTCGATTCAGTCTCCTTGAAATGCTTGTACTGCAATGCAGGGAAAGGAAATGTTATTAAAAAAATTAATAACACAATGCCCACAACACTCCTAAATGGATGCACAGAATCCCCAAATATAAAATGTTAAAATGTCCCAAATTATATGAGTCTTTTGTGTTTTCCCATAATATCTCATAAAACGTCAGATGAGAACATGCACATTTCACATGATTTTCAGTGAGAATACCATTACCATTCTCCTGTGTGATCTCAGAATATGTCCTGGTAAGAATGCTGAGATTTTTTGAAAAATTGATGACCTTGTAAGGATTCATCCATTTAAAAAAAAATGGTTCCCTATCCAGATTACAGGTTGCCAGCCCATGCCATACAAATGTTATGGGAGTGAGACAAAGCCAGATAGTACTGGGGAAGGGTTATTAAATCCTATAAAGCAATATTATGATTGTCTGAAGAACTGTGCAATCATGTGGTGTAGTTCTTAAATAATGTGAAAGATTGTGCATCAAGGATTCAGTTTTAAGTCTTTTTGTGGCAGCAGTTTTACAGTATAGCAGATAGTGGAAGATAATTATGGTCTCTTTTAAAAACAGAAACAGATAGAAACTGCCAAAATGCTGATATTAATAATATCAGGAAAACACAACAAAATAGATCCAGACAGCTGATCTTAGGAAGATTTTCTCTCCAGATGCAAAGACATATTGGTAGGGAAAATGCAACTCACTTGCTTTGGGTGAGAATTCAATGTGTACTTCAGCAAATGAAGTACTCAATTGACCTTTTTCATTACAATTAATCAGTTCTGCCCTGAAAGAACTAATCTTTTAAGATGAATGCAGTCTGAATTGTGCACCTCAGTGCATGCACAAGATGCATTGCTTCTGCACCAGTGAGTAGGAATACTAGTGGAATATAGATGCACAATTGCTTATTTTAAAAAGCTATCTGCCATCAGTTGAGCTTACTAACATCAGACACAAGCAACATGTGTTCTTTCCGGTACTGTATATAGAACCTAATCCAGACATAGGTCCCCTCCATACAGCCTCCTTGCCCCACTGTGAGCATGGTCCACCCATCAGTCTCCCACAGTACGTGTCCTCATAGCTCTGTTTTATCTTAAGATACGCCTGCAGCTGGGGCATCCTGGGGACAGCTTCTGGTGCTCCACTTTGGAAGTGGTGGCTCACGTGTTATTCTGCTTCAAGACTCCTGCCAGTAGGCAATACAGGGCATGTTGAGGCACATGGGGGAGGCAGCCTGAAATGGCCCATTCCATGTTGGCAAATACTCTGGTTCCAACTGGTTCTGCCAGTTTCCTGTGCAGCCGCCCCTTCCCAGCCAGTCCCTGACCTCTTTCTCCACCCTTCAGTCCTCTTTTGGCTTTGAGGGTGATTAAATCCCCATTTCCCATAGCTACTTCTGTTTGTCCTGTTAGTGAAGAAGATGGTCAACCAGACAGCTGGTCTACCTAAACTCAACCAACTAGCCTGTTCCTGGCCTAGCATGTATATCTGAAACTATGAAGGAAAGAACTACACTCAAGAACTTGGCTCTTGTGCTTTGGTGGATATCTTTTTTCCTAAAGTATTTTATATTTTATTTTATTGTAAACTTTTTGGTCAACACACCTGCCCCTGTATTGAGCTATACCACTGCTGATGCTCCTGCTCCCTAAGCACAATAATCTCAGTATGAAACGGCAATATGCATGTTGGTCCTCAGGTTCTGAGGATAGTGGGTACATGGCTGTGTGGGACATTGTGGTCTGCCATTTTTGGTGATCTTTTAGTCACTTGTGGTGGGATCATGCCTTATGAAGTGGCCTGTTAAGAACTATAACATAAGGTTGAACATTTGCAGTTGTTCTTCCTCAGTCAGTGAGTTGGAGGATCAGCTGCTCAACTGTTTACAGAGGCCTTGCTGTTAAGAGCACAATGGAGAGGACATAAATTACAGAGCCTGCAGCAGGGTAATTGGTGGCTTTGCACACAATGGGACTGGGAATCTGACTGCCAGTCACTGACCTGGGACTCTGCCATGGTAAGACTGAGCAGACAGGGGCAGACAGCAGGCCTGCTTGGCTGCAAAGACAAGGACACGCTTCAGGGGCAGTCTCTTTTAAAGCAGCAAGGCTTCCCATTGGCACTGGTGTAGGACGAAAGCCGGCTTACATGACTATGTGCATTTGAGATTAGGGTTCTTCCTCAGAGCCACATTAATGTGATTTCCTCTAGTCCTTGATTCAGCAGAAAAATAGGCTGGCATAATTTGCACTGCCTTGATGACTGAGCTCTAATCTGCCCCAGTAACAAGACTTGGAAGTGATCCTGTCCTTGCAGCTTTACTGCAGCACAATTTAAGGGCAGTGATTGGGAGATTTCTCCAGCAAGGAAAAAAAAAAACCTCACCAATTCCTCTGCTTAAAATGTGCCAGGGAGCATGGGTGAGTATGAGAAAGTGCCTGAGATGGAGGCTTCAGCCATCTTTCAAGTTGCTCGAGTGAGAGGTTGCTGGTGCAGAGACACTCTGCAACTTGTAATCTGTTATTTGGGCTATTTTCCAGAAGATCAGTAGTCCTGCATCCAAAATAGCTAGGCTGACAGTCCCATTTTTTTAAGCATTTTTCAACCGTCCCATCGTTTTCATAAAAATCTCAATTTTGTCCCATTTTTCAAACCCGGAGGGAATGGCTCAGAAGGGGATCTGAGCCGGAGTGCGGACCGGGGGGCAGGGTTTGCAGGCGGGAGCCAATCGTGCAGACCAGGAGGCGGGGACCCCTGTCTTTTTCATGAATACGGAATATTACATAAGACCGCGTCCCGTTTTGCCATCCTGAAATATGGTTAGCCTAAAAATAGCCCACTTGATAAGGTGGTATGACAGATGAGGAACACGGGGGGGGGGGGGGGGAGGTGGGAGGGAGCTTCCCTCTGCTTCTTCCCAGTAGGATCTTTTATCCTACTGACCTGTCAACTGGTTATTTTGCCTAGTCTTCCTGTCACTAGAAGGAGAATCTTGCAGAACTCTTGCCAATTTCACTCCAGTTCCCAAATATCCAAAATCAGCAACTGCTGCCAGGGAGCAACAGTGCTGGCAGAGTGGCACCCATAAGTATCCCACAGAATGATGCTAGAATAGGCACAGTGGCAAAGTCTCCCTCTCCAACTAATAAAAACAGGAGAAATCATAGTCACACAAAATCCCTTGTTGGCAGAAGCAGTAGAAAACCTCATTTAGGACACAAACAGCAATATGTCTCTTTCCCAGATTAAATTGAAAGGCAGGCCTTTTTTTTTTACAGCAGGTCTACTGATGTTTTGAAAGACAACTGAACACGTTTCCTAATGGGTCTAGCGGTCTTCCAGATGACCAGTACACCAATGTAAATAAGGAGCCTATGTAATGCCTGAATGGAGTTTTGCAAGTACAGGTCAAGCACGATATGGGCAGATACCTCTATGTAAATTAGGTGTTCGGTTTCTCCTATAGCCCAAGCCAAAATGGCCATGAAGGTCAGTGACCAGTGACATGAAGGGAGGGAGCATGCCTGAAGCAACCTCAACAAGCCAATAGCAGCTCAGCAGATGCCAGCTCCTGGCCACGTCCTCGCCAAGTTTCTTGAGGAGACATATATACACCAATTCTCTTGTTGTCAAGAGAAGATGGAAAACACTGCTTTAAAACTGGAACTGCTATGGATGATTTTAGGCTGCCTCCATGATGAACTGAGGCTAAAGAACAAGAACTCTAAAAATGGCTAGTGGGATGCCTTCATGCTGGGGGTAGGTCTAAGTCATATTTAGACGAAACCTGAACACTGATCTACAGTTGTAAGTCTCATGTAATCCATAAATAGTCGAAGTCCATTTTTTTAAAGTTTACTTTTCCCATTGCCATTTCAATATTATCTGGTTCTCAGTATAAATAAAAGCTACAAGACATTTAGTAACATGATAATGGCCAGATTAATTCAACAGGATGTAATTAATAACTAGGTACATATATGTATACATGCATACACAAACGTACATACATACATGTGTGTGTGTGTACTGTATGTGTATGTGTATGTGTATATGTACTGTATATATGTATGTCTTGATTGTGGGTTCCCTGTGTCTATCATGAGTGCTGACTCATCACCAAATAGTTCCTGCATTTTGCCCATTTATCTTCCACCATTGCCAGTGAATGAGTGTGCAACTTCCTCCTTGGAAAATGTGTCATTTATTATTGACCTTATAATAATGCTTAAGACAAGCAGAGTAAGGAAATGGCTTGCATCCAGTTTCATCTTATGACCACAAATGAACAATTTTTCCACAGACTTATGCTAATATATTGAGTTAAGCCCAAAAAAAAAACATTAAGTGATTTTTGAGGAAAAAGTCAGATCCAAATACTTTAAATATGTACATTTACACACATACACGCACAATTATATACAGAAATATGGATACACCCAGAGGAAGGATCCCCACCAGTGACTTATAATGTCTTCTAGAGTCATCCAACCATTATTGTGCCAAAATAATTATAAAACACAGGCTCTGTCTCACCTCAGCAATGGACAGGTGATGCTAGAAGACAATGTAAGTCACTAGTTGAGATCCTATCACATATACATATACACAACATGTACAGTATATACTACACACAATATGTACAGAGAGTCTGCAAGCAAGCAACAAAGCTCAGAGAGCACCAAGGATTCCACCTCTCAGATGGATTGGTCTTTAATTCCCATAATTCCCAAGCAGCAGAGTCTTTGGCCACATTGCCTGGCGGTAGTGGAAGATGAAAAGCAACACACCTAGAAGGCATCTGGTTGGAGAAGGCCAGTTGTAACAAAATGATCCAATGGGCAGAAGACAGAATCAGAAAAGGGAGAGGAAGAAGCTCTGTCACCACCAATGGTGGACCTGGCAGGTGAGAATGAACAGACTGAACAGAGTTTCCAGACCTGTTCATGTCTGTCTCATCTTCTCTCACACACAGGCACTGAGATCTAGTGAAACTGCTTCATGGTCAGAAATAGTGTTACAACAGGAATTAGAGGAGGAGGAGGATTTATTCTGTATATTCTGTATTTTTGTCTTTTGTTCTCTACGTGTTTATGTTGTTTTCAATTGGTAACCTTTACCCTTTTATCTACAAATAATAAAGCCTTGTTCTCAGGATTAGAGAATTCTGTGGTCAAATTTATATCTCTGTCTCATGTACTGTATCTACCTCAAAACCCTTTATCCTAGATCCTGCTTGCTGCAGTTGAAGGGCTAAAGAACAAGTACTGTATGTTTCTGAATTTGCAATTCAGAATTTGTAAACAGGAAGTGGTGGCACTAAGTGGATCTTGGGTGTAATTCATTATGTCTTAATGAAATGCTGGAATGCTCTTAAGTCTCAGAGAGGTGAAACATATTACCCTGATATATACAATAATACATACTATAATACAATATGTATGTGTGTGTATGTACAGTGGGGCAAAAAAGTATTTAGTCAGCCACCAATTGTGCAAGTTCTCCCACTTAAAAAGATGAGAGAGGCCTGTAATTGACATCATAGGTAGACCTCAACTATGAGAGACAAAATGAGAAAACAAATCCAGACAATCACATTGTCTGATTCGGAAAGAATTTATTTGCAAATTATGGTGGAAAATAAGTATTTGGTCACCTACAAACAAGCAAGATTTCTGGCTCTCACAGACCTGTAACTTCTTCTTTAAGAGGCTCCTCTGTCCTTCACTCATTACCTGTAGTAATGGCACCTGTTTGAACTTATCAGTATAAAAGAAACCTGTCCACAACCTCAAACAGTCACACTCCAAACTCCACTATAGTGAAGACCAAAGAGCTGTCGAAGGACACCAGAAACAAAATTGTAGACCTGCACCAGGCTGGGAAGACTGAATCTGCAATAGGCAAGCAGCTTGGTGTGAAGAAATCAACTGTGGGAGCAATAATGAGAAAATGGAAGACATACAAGACCACTGATAATCTCCCTCGATCTGGGGCTCCATGCAAGATCTCACCCCGTGGGGTCAAAATGATCACAAGAACGGTGAGCAAAAATCCCAGAACCACATGGGGGGACCTAGTGAATGACCTGCAGAGAGCTGGGACCAACGTAACAAAGGCTACCATCAGTAACACACTACGCCGCCAGGGACTCAGATCCTGCAGTGCCAGACGTGTCCCCCTGCTTAAGCCAGTACATGTCCGGGCCCGTCTGAAGTTTGCTAGAGAGCATTTGGATGATCCAGAAGAGGATTGGGAGAATGTCATATGGTCAGATGAAACCAAAGTAGAACTGTTTGGTAGAAACACAACTCGTCATGTTTGGAGGAGAGAGAATGCTGAGTTGCATCCAAAGAACACCATACCTACTGTGAAGCATGGGGGTGGCAACAACATGTTTTGGGGCTGTTTCTCTGCAAAGGGCAGAGAACTGTCTGTACACGACTGTTCCGTGTACAGGAAAGAATGAATGGGGCCATGTATCGTGAGATTTTGAGTGCAAACCTCCTTCCATCAGCAAGGGCATTGAAGATGAAACGTGGCTGGGTCTTTCAGCATGACAATGATCCCAAACACACCGCCCGGGCAACGAAGGAGTGGCTTCGTAAGAAGCATTTCAAGGTCCTGGAGTGGCCTAGCCAGTCTCCAGATCTCAACCCCATAGAAAACCTTTGGAGGGAGTTGAAAGTCCGTGTTGCCCAGCGACAGCCCCAAAACATCATTGCTCTAGAGGAGATCTGCATGGAGGAATGGGCCAACATACCAGCAACAGTGTGTGCCAACCTTGTGAAGACTTACAGAAAACATTTGACCTCTGTCATTGCCAACAAAGGATATATAACAAAGTATTGAGATGAACTTTTGATATTGACCAAATACTTATTTTCCACCATAATTTGCAAATAAATTCTTACCGAATCAGACAATGTGATTGTCTGGATTTGTTTTCTCATTTTGTCTCTCATAGTTGAGGTCTACCTATGATGTCAATTACAGGCCTCTCTCATCTTTTTAAGTGGGAGAACTTGCACAATTGGTGGCTGACTAAATACTTTTTTGCCCCACTGTACTGTATGTGTGTGTGTATATGTATATGTATATATACTGTATGTATGTATGTATGTGTGTGTGTGTATGTGTGTGTGTGTGTGTGTGTATATATACACACCCAGAGTCCCCTCGTGGGAGATGGCGCGGTGATAAAAGTCGAAACATAAATAAATTATATATATATATATATATATATATATATATATATATATATATATTTTAAAGGTAAATGTCCCCCCCCCACAGTTGTGCAGTTGTGTCCGACTCTAGGGGCCGGTGCTCATCTCCGTTTGTTAGCCGAAGAGCCAGCGTTGTCCGAAGACGCTTCCACGGTCATGTGGCCGCATGACGTGCGCAGAACGCTGTTACCTACCCACCGAAGTGGTACCTATTAATCTACTTGCATTTGCATGCTTTCGAATTGCTAGGTTGGTAAGAGCTGGATATCCCCACACAAATCATATTAGCAGTTTTTCAAGTGCCAGAGTAAATGGGGGGTAAATGTCATGTTTGAACAAATGTGAAGTAGCATGGACCAGCAAAAGTTATATAGTCAACCTATTGTTTTTATTGAACAAATTATCTATGGCCTACAAGGCAAAAGTAGGATATATCCCCACCATTAGTCTGACATGGGATCAACTTAAAGCAGACCTTTAATGGAAGATTAAAGAAGCAAGATCAAAGCCGAACCTCTGCATGACTAGCTAGCATTGGAAGGAAATCTAGCATTGGCAGGACAGGACTGAATTGGGTGTATGCAACAACATAAACTGACACTCTTCATGACTTTGTTTCTAAAGTGCTCTATTTTGTACAGATGGTTTTTGTTTGCTGAACATTTTTTAAATGCTGCAGAGAAGTTATTGTGGAGCAGCAACACTAAACATAATAGAACAAAGAATTACCACTTCTCCAAGAAAGTGTCTGCTTTAAAACTATACAGATTTTTTTTTAAAAGGAGACAGAAAGGTCACTGGAGACTTAAGTATTGAGCAAATAGAATATCATGGAGTTTCAGCAGATGACACTCTTCTGTGAATAACCAATCCTTCAGCATTATCTGCACATTTCATATTTTTGTTTCAGTAAATAACATTACATTAAAATAAGTGATTGCCACGATATACTGATTCTAGGGCACAAATCAGATGCATTTCTAATGACTGTACTGAGGAAAGATAACACACTGGCTAGAATTTCACAAAGTTATTTATCACACTGAATTTTGTTTGGCAAGCAAAACCATGAGACTTGGAAAGGGGGAGCAATCCAAAATATGTTGTTGGCTGAAGTAAAATGACCCCTTATTTGATACACAGAAGCAGAACAGACTGAGAGTTGACTAGCTTAGTGGGAGTGTAGTGAACTAGTGTAACACATAACTCTGCTCTATACGCCTAGTCACTGCTCTATACCTTCCAGCATTTGCTGTCTGAACAAATTACCTCGCTTTGCTTAATGGCTGGACCAATCCTGAGAGAGAGGAATGATAAATTATAAAACAAATACAGGCCATCAACATTATCTTTGACTCATAATGTTAATTCAAGGGTGAGGAACATTTGTATGAGAAAATTAGTGAGAGGAAGCATGCTGTATAATCCAGGGCAAAAGGGAGAAACGAGCTAAGAGGAAGGCACGTCAAGCAAACCCTCATCGTGACCGTCTTCCACCTGGAAACCTATGCCCTCATTGTGGGAGGTTGTGCGGATCCAGAATTGGCCTTTACAGCCACTTACGGATCCACTGTTAAGATTTGACCCCTGGAAGACAATCTTACTCTGCTACGATTGATTGCCAAGAAGAAGAAGTATAATCCTTCCTTGCCCAGCAATTTCTATTGCAAACTATACCCCTATTTACTGGTTCCTAGCCTAAGTTTTCCTCAGTCTAGGGCTCTGAACTGAACCCTGAATGGGGGGATGGTGATGAACAGTCTCAGGTGGAATTTGTGGGGGAAGATCAACAGGTAGAAGAAGAGTCAAGAACTTCTCTTTCCAAGCAACTAGTACTTCATCTTAAAACTGTATGTGTTCCACACTCCTGGTTTCTTAATAAAAGCTATGTGAACTTACTGAGAAATGTGCATATTTCTGCCTTGGAATATAGTTGCAGTTGGTATTTTCTCACTGGATTTGTTCAAACCCTTCTATTTGTGAAAGCTACATAACCTCCTGAGTTGGAAAAAAAAAGACCACTAGATGGCAGTTCTCTATATCTAAATCAGCGTTTCTTAACCTTGGCAACTGTAAGATGCGTGGACCAATTCCCAGCATGCTGGCTGGGGAATTCTGGGAGTTGAAGTCCACACATCTTAAAGTTGCCAAGGTTGAGAAACACTGATGTAAATGCTGTCATCTAGTGCTTGTCCAATTCTTTCAGCCCATATAAGGTAGCCTTAAAGCAGGAGTCCACAGATAAGCTTCAGGTGTTCTGTGAACCATGCACACATATTTGTTTTCTTTGATTTCTTTTCTGTAACTTTAAAAAATGTTTTAATGAAAAAAAATTGTGTCAAAGATGTTATTAGGATATTGTTTCATCCCATTCAACTGTAGGGTGGCATGGGATGTTACTGTACTCAGTCAGGTAACATACAATCATCATTGTCACCAGGCTATGATTTCTAGAACAGTTTTTTTATTGATAGGAATTAAAGAATACATATCCCACCATTATGATGATGGACATGCATCCCTGTTTACATCAAGCCATGGTCTGTTCATCCTAAAACTATATGGGACAGTGACTGTCGATCTTTTTCATAAGAAAGTAGCTTGATTCGTAAAGGCTGGCATTTTAACAACACTTGAATTTTCCTCAACACAAAAGCCTTGTCACGAATCATCCAAAAGGTTGCATTGCCAAGTGAAAGAAGCAGCACACAGTTGGAAAGACCTTGGTAAAGCCCTGTGTCTTAGAAATTATCAAGCTGTTTTGTGGCTTGGAGCAGAGGAAGAAAATTGAAGCAGTGCCTCTCTCAAAATATATCATCCACTCCAAAATTGCTGACATTTCTTCTAATATTTTGAAGGAGGTCATGAAGGAATTGGCAGTTATTGTATTTCCCTTCAGCATGCAACTACATGAAACTATTGATGTTTCTCAGTGCATCCAGTTCCCAGTTTTCATCCATTATGTACATGCTGATGCCATTCTAGAATTTCTATGTTGTGATCCCCTTTTGGAAACCACAAAGGCTGTGGGTATCTTCAAAAGGATGAACAGATTGTTTGCCAAGCAAAACTTTGATTTGGTACTCTGTGCACAGATAGAGCACCTGTGATGCTTGGTCACACATCTGGTTTTGCTGTGTTGGTGAAGAAAGAAGGTCTAGATGTCATCGTGACTGATTACTTTCAACATCAGTATGCGTTGGTGTCAAAGATTCTGCCAACAATCATGAAAGAAGTCTTGTCTACTACTGGGAAAGTTGTCAACTTCATCACAGCCAGAGCCTTGAATCATCATATTTTTAAAAACTTGTGCCACAAATGGGAGCAGGATATTACTTTCTTCTGTACTATACAGAAACGTGCTAGCTTTTCAGAGGACAAATTTTGAAGCACCGGATTAAACTTTAGGCAGAAGTTTCACTTTTTTGAGAGAAAAGGAAAGCTTACTCTCAGAACTTTTTGACATAGAGTCTTGGTTTACGTGGTAGATGCTTTTGGCCATATGAATGAGGTAATTCTTTCACTTGAAGGCTGTGCAATCATCCTTATGGATGCTGCTGAAATACTATGATTTTTCTTGGCCAAGGTGCCATTCTGGAAGAGAAGATTGGAGGCAGAAAACTGCAAAATTTTCAGTCCTAGAGTTGCTGCTTTGCAGACTGGAATCAAGAATGATAAGTCCTGATCAATTTCTCTGCAGGCAGAAATCTGCAGAGGCATGGAAACACTGCAGAATTCATTTGCCCAGACAAAATTAAAATATGGATATGTAATCCTTTATTTACTGATATAAATAGCATGCATGCAAACTTGCTAAAGATTACATTGACTTGACTTCTCTGTCTCCAGGTAGATGCTATTGGTACTTTGATGAATTCAACTATAACATGTTGGATGACTGATCTGTTTTTCAACCTCAAAAATAGACATTATGGGGTAATTCAATCACTAGCTATGCAACTGCATATAATGGTTACCACAGATTTGTAATATAGGTGGCTTGATACTTCGATATTTATACTTCTTACACCCATCACACTATTCCATTTTAAAGTAAATAACATTATGCAAAGCACACAGTAAGAAGTTACAAAAGATATTAAAGAAGATAGGAGAACTAAAGTTTACCTCACCACTCCCTACAGCATTCTGTCCCTTTCTATCCCTACTTCCACTATGCCTATGCATCAATTCATACATGGACTTTTATTCATCAGATCCATTCAGCCATGACTTTCTCAGTTTTCCCCTTCCTTTCAACCCATTCACTTTCCTTCCTATATTCATCTTGCATTTCAGTCTTTACTCCTTTTATGTGCCAAACTACTGCATTTTACTTCCTTTGTAGTAGTCTTCATCTATTAATTCTTGATCCTATTTCTTCTTGTTTTACCACTTATACTTAAGTACTGTACTCCATTCTAATACCTCATATATTATACTGTATTTTTAAAGTTTCTACATTCATTTTTCATGTCACTCACAAGTATAGAAACCTTTGAATATAAGCACGGCAAGTGCCCATCTGATTTTCCAAACTGATTTAGAAACTTTGGAGCTGCATCAAAACCTCCTTTTAAAATGGCTAAGGTGATCTGGTATAGGCATTATTGTTTATGGGATACTTATCCTTTTTGTCTTGTTATTGTTAAAAGGTCAATGGTCAATTACTGGTTTTAATGAGCACTGGAACAATTATAAAATACATATAGCAGAACCACTAGTTTGCATGGAAAAAAATCATTCCACCCTGTAATGAAATGTGATGCTAATTAGTAGAGAGGTGAAAAAGGAGACAATAGCCTTATATAGGAAGAAAAAACCCAGAAAGAACAAAAATGGAACAGTTCGGGAGTGAGATTTCTACAGGAGAAAGTGGACCAAAGAACTGTTACAGTAAATAAACTAAATTATTTTTGTTTAAGTCTCAGGTCGGTTTATAAAGAACAAACACATCCTGCTTTGCTTCAGAGTGCTTCGAGACAAGTTTCACTGTGTCTCAATTCTGAGGCAGAAAACCCCAAACTTTGGATTTCTTCCCCACCGACTACAATGGAGAAATCAACAAACAGCAAAAACCTATTGTATATTGTGTCATAACTGAATGTCACATTACAGCATAATAGCCCTTCCAAGGGGATGAAGTTTGTCACATTTCAGACAAATGAGTACAGAGGGCTTGGGGAATGAAAAGCCTTCGGTAGTTAGGTTTAAAGAAGGGGAATTTCTCCCTGCCATTTTTTCCTCTTTTTTTAATCAACACGTTTGCTGTGAAATTTCAAAAGGGCAGATGCAGAACTGTGGAGTTCTGATGATTGAAAAATAATCTGTTTCTAATACTGAGCAGTAAACAGGGGCAGCAATGGGATTACGAACAAGCCATACATCTTGACAAGGTGAATGGGTGCTGTTTGAATAAGGAAAGTATATTGTGTGCTCAGTTTTGCTTGCTCAGATTATAACACATGATAGGACTGTGCAAAGCTTTTGGAAAAGGCCCCTTGCAAAGTGCACTGGATCCCCTCCTTGAAGTGTGAAAACAATGCACCTCCAAAAGTGTGGCTGCATATCTATGTGCAAGCACAGGCAACAATTCCACTGGGAGAGCACTGAAAGCCTTCCAAGCAGCCATGCCAAGCCTCCTGGAGGATGCAGCTGCCTTGAAACTTAAAGGAGGGACTTCATTTGTGCCAGTACACCTGGTAGAATGGTCCTATGGAATGCCTTACATAGCTTTGTAATGCAATATATGGAATATTTTTTTCTAAAAAAGTGTATTTCTACCTTTGAGAATATCTGTAGCTTGAATCATGTCAACTGGATTTCTATTTTCTTAGTGGAAACGTTTCGCTCCTTATCCAAGGAGCTTCTTCAGTCTGAGCAAAGTTGGTAAGGGAATCCTAAATATGATATGATATGATATGATATGATATTTAGGATTCCCTTACCAACTTTGCTCAGACTGAAGAAGCTCCTTGGATAAGGAGCGAAACGTTTCCACTAAGAAAATAGAAATCCAGTTGACATGATTCAAGCTACAGACAATTCCACCTGGATGACTGAGAACCTTCATAGACATACCTTTGAGAATACTTTTTTACATAACAATCAGTCTCATTTTACATAACAATCATTTTGTGAAAGCACAAAAAATCAACACATTATAAAATAAATCAAAAAAATTATGCATATCTTAGAAACCAAGAATAGATCAAGATGCTCAGACCCATACATTTGAAATAGTGATTGCACCATTTGGCTTGTGGGGAAAGACCATTCCATACAAACATACATATTAGAAATACAAGGTTCATACATTGCTCTATATTATATTTTGTTTAAACAAGTTTTATTGTATAAACAACAACTGGCTGGGTTCACATAATTCACTGTCAAAACCAAACCAAACACGTTATAGGGTAGTATTCTGTATTACCCAGACCACAAGCGGAGCTTCCAGATCACACCACTTCCTTAATTTTTTTTTAATGCAATTACGTTTGTCTCCACTGCAATCAACAGAATCTTGGCAGTTTACAATAAAAAACAGTAATGTGCTAAAACATCCTCAGTAAAAAAGTAACTAAAATACACCAATATAAAACACAAAAGACAAAATTCATACAACATACATCAGCAGTGTCTTGATTACTGTAGGCCCTCCAGAACAAATCCGTCTTCCACAGTTTTTGGAAGGCCAAAAATGTGGGGGTGGTCTTGATAGCAGCCAGGAAGCTGTTCCACAGTACAGATGCAGCCAGGGGAAATGAACAGTAACATGCCTCAGCCCCCCTTGCATTTTTCCCAGAATGTATGAGTTGGAGAAGGTGAAGAATTTCTCCAGAAATTCCAGCTGGAGAAGGTGGTCCTGAAGCTACCTCAGTGCCGAGCCGTATAGGGCTTTATAGGATAAACCCAACACTTTGAATTGCACCTAGAAGCAAATAGGAAGCCAATGCAGGGCCTAAAGCACTGGTGTAAAGTGATTTGAGCTACAAGCAAGTCCCAGGCCATGGCATTCTGAATTAACTGAAACTTCTAAGCGGTCTTCAGAGGCAGCACTATATAGAATGCCACATCATGCTATGTCATCATTTCTTAATTACAGTTTATTAAATAATTGCCTCAGGGAGTGGCAGCAAATGGCCAGCCATGCCTGGGCTTGGAAGCTAAGTGGGGTGGGCTTGATTGGGATTTGAATGGGAGATTCACAGGTGAGCTCAAGACTAGAGCTAGACTGGGAAATAACAAAAAATCCTAGAAAAGTCAATAGCAAACCAATTGGACATTGTTGTCAAGAAAATTACATGGGTATGGCTTCCGGTGGGAATGGCGGACTGAACGGCTGTGCCCGCTGGTTCAGCGGGCGGAGCTGACAATGTGGTAACTTTTTTCGGGCTCAGGCAGGTTTCTCTGAAGCCCATAAACATTATACGGATCAAGGAGAATACCTGGAATCATCGCATCTGTCCTCTGGACAGCTGCTTGCAGCCAGAAGATTGCAAACAGCATTTCGTGTTCCACTGGTAAGAGCCAGCTGGGAGGCAGGGATGTCATCACTTTCCAAGCCACGCTGTAGCCTTAAAGGGACACTAAGACCAGCCACCCCATTTCTAAATCACCAATTTGTATTTTTTTTAAAGCATATGTACCCCAAGAGACACTTTCTACAGCAAGGAGACGCTGGTTCTCTTGGTGCTTAATGTTATTTTTGGGGTTACTTTTTTTAAAAAAATTCTTTTAATTTTTGGATTCGTTTTCCTTCCAAAGGAAATTCCAAAGATTGAGAGTAAACAATTGTCTTCCTGTTATTATTTTTGTATTAAATTTGAAGACATTAGCATTTTCTTACAGGTTGAATCGGCTGATTTGAACCTTCAGCTTTCTGTTCACTTTCCCTTGGGAACTGTCTGCTATCTTACTCTCACTTTATGTAAACACACTTTGGAACTCTTCCATATCTTCGACTTTTGCTGGTTAAGCTCCTAGGGGGTGCCATAATCTACTGCGTGAGACATGGAGGATTTCAAACAGATTTCTTCTGACTTCTATCGAGCTTTTATACAAGATATCCAGGATATTGTGGAAAATATGAGATCTAAAATGTGCCATTAGGTTGGGGATGTGGTGTATGAAATTGAGGAATTTAAGAGCGATATAAACGTTTTTTTAAGACTGAGATTGGGATTTTTATCGAGATGCTGGATGAAGATTGGATAATGGAGTTGGAGAAATCTAAGGGAGAGAGTGATCTGCAAGCCATAAGTAAAATTGATCTCCTGGTGGAATGCCATGAAAAGAACCTGGAATCTTTGAGGGGCATAGTTGGGCTGTTTGATTCATTCAAGAGGAAAGCTCTGTGCACATTGTGGGGATATGTAACTGCTTTGGTTTATTTTGAAGTGGGATAAGGCTTGAAGAATGTTCATCTGGTTTGCTTTAAGGATTTGATTGATGCTAAGAATGTTTATCTGGTTTGCTTTTAAGGATTTGATTGATGTTATTCCCTTTTAAAGATATGGAATTACTGTTTTGAATTGTTTTTGTTTTTTGGGTTTATTAAGATTGGGATTATTAAAATTGTTGTATTATTAAGTATAATAGCAGACAACATATGTGCTTTTTAATTTGATTCTTATAGTAGACAGAAATGTATAGAATAGTGATTTTTGTTGTTTATTCGTTCAGTCGTTTCCGACTCTTCGTGACCTCATGGACCAGTCCACACCAGAGCTTTCTGTCGGCCGTCACCATCCCCAGCTCCGGAAGGGAATAATTAAATATGTTTTTTCTTTTGGAGGGGAGAAAGAGGTTTAGGAGGTTTATATAAACTTTTCCCCCCCTTTATTTTAATATAAGGTGGAGGAGTAAGTGATTTCTATTATGTGTTAAAGTGGAATGACTTATAGAAATAATGTGTTTTGGTTTAATATAGAGTAAGAGATTGATTATGGAAATTTTTGTATATCCTTGCTTTTAAAAGTCGGAAGCCACATCTTTTTGTAAATTTGAAAAAAAAATCTTTTGTGTTTTCACACTTTTTTAGTTTTTTTCTTTGTAGTTTTCTTTGTAGTTTTTATTCTTTTCTTCAAACCTCATAAAATTTACTATAAAAAATTTAAAAAAAGAAAACATGGACATGTCCATGAAGTCACCATAGGTCAAGCTCCACTTGAAGGAGAATTGGCTTCATTCTTTTATTTATTTATTTATTTATTTATTTATTATTCCAATTTATTCCCCGCCCATCTCCCATACAAGGGACTCTGGGCGGGTTACAATAATTAAAAATTTTAAAATATACAAATTAAAAATATCTAAAAAAATACAGCTAATATAATAGATAAAATCCAAGGTGTGTAGGGAATCGTAGCACAGATCGTATTGCTACGGGGCTAGCCAACCCCAGGAGGCACTACCGCCTCTGTCGTCCCAGGCTTGGTGGCAGAGCCAGGTCTTAAGGGCCTTCCGAAAGGCCAGGAGTGAAGGGGCCAGTCTCACCTCTGGGGGCAAGATATTCCATAAGGCGGGCGCTATCGCAGAGAAGGCACGCCCCCTGGACCCCGCTAGATGAAATTCTCTCGTTGAGGGGGTCCGAAGCATGCCCTTTCTGCATGCACGGGTGGGGCGGGCTGACGTTATCAGGACGAGACGGTCCCTCAGGTACCCTGGCCCTATGCCATATAGGGCTTTAAAGGTAATCACCAACACCTTGAATTGGACCCGGAAGCAAACTGGTAGCCAATGCAGCTCGCGAAGCAGCGGTGTTACATGTGCCGATCTCCTGGCACCCATAACTGCTTGTGCCGCCGCATTCTGCACCAGCTGAAGCTTCCGGATACTCTTCAAGGGTAGCCCCATGTAGAGCGCATTACAGTAGTCTATATGGGAGATGACAAGGGCGTGAGTGACTGTTTGGAGGGCCTCCCGATCCAGGAAAGGGCATAACTGGCGCACAACTCGAAGTTGTGCAAAGGCCCTCCTGGCCACGACTGCCACCTGCTCTTCGAGCAGGAGTCGCAAGTCCAGGAGGACCCCCAGATTCCACACTGGATCCGAGTGAGGTAGTGCAACCCCACCCAGAACCAAGGATGACAACTTCCCGGATTTAGGGGGGCCATCAATCCACAGCCACTCCATCTTACCAGGGTTCAGTTGAAGCCTCTTGTTCCCCATCCAGACCCCCACAGCCTCCAGACACTGAGATAAGGCATCGACCGCATCACCTACTTCACCTGGGATGGAGATGTATAACTGGGTATCACCATGGTGACGGATGATCTCACCCAGTGGCTTCATGTAGATGTTGAATAGGAGAGGAGAGAGAACCGACCCCTGCGACACCCCACAATTCAGGGGTCGCGGGTCAGCCCTCTCCTCTCCTATCAACACCGACTAGGAACGGCCCCGGAGGAAAGAGGCGAACCAGCGCAGAACCACACCACCCACCCCCAACTCCCTGAGCCGTCCCAAAAGTATACCGTGGTCGACGGTATCGAAAGCTGCTGAGAGATCTAAGAGAGCCAGGATGGACGCACTCCCTCCATCCCGCTCTCGCCAGAGATCATCCATAAGCGCGACCAATGCGGTCTCCGTCCCATATCCCGGTCTGAAACCTGACTGGAAGGGGTCCAGATAATCCGTTTCCTCCAGAATCCTCTGGAGTTGGCACGCCACCACCTTCTCAACCACCTTTCCCAAAAAGGGAAGGTGGGAGACTGGGCGAAAATTGCCCAGGATAGTAGGGTCCAGGGACGGCTTCTTGAGGAGGGGGTGCACCAGCACCTCCTTGAAGGCCGCCGGGAACACCCCCTCACTCAAGGACAGATTAATCATCGCCTGGACCCAACCACATGTCACCTCACTGGCTGATTTCACCAGGCAGGAGGGACATGGGTCAAGCTGGCATGTGGTGGCGCTCACAATCCGGAGGATCCTGTCTACTTCATCAGGCGCAACAGGATCAAACTGTTCCCAGATAATTATTTTATTAAATAATTATTTTTTTAAACAGATAATTATTTTATTAAACAACAAGAATTGGCTGGGCTTATGAACCACAAGAGGGGTAGGAACATATGGGAAATGAGTCTGCGGTCTACTACACTAATATTAACCTAATAGTAGCACTTCAATCACAAACCAGTTGGGAGCCAATAAAGATGGCATACAATTATTACACGTGCCTAGTACCCAGTACTTAATCTTGCTGCAGTATTTTGTACTAACTGAAGTTTCCTGTCTTCAAAATGCAGCACCGTATTCAATGGGTTGCAATAATCTCTAGAAGAAGTTAGCAAGGCATGGATTGCTATAGCAAGGCTATTGCTACTGAGGTAGGGTTGCAGCTTGCACCCTTCCAGCCTATGCTGGTATAAAGTATTTTGTGCCGCAGAGGATACTGTGCCTCAAATTCCCCCAAACTATGATCCATTATAGGAAGAATCAATCCTTTTCAGAACAGGTTAAACATCTCTCACCGGGCAGATTAAACCATCTACTAACAGCATCTCTGTCTTGTCCACACTGAGCTTCAGATTGTTCCTGCACATCCTATCTATTACTGAGGCCAAGGACTGATTTAGCACTTAGAATAATTCTCCCTCCTTGCAGAGAGGAATGATTGCTCTAAGTCTATATTTCAACAGTCCATGGTCTGATCATGGCAAGGGAATAAATAGGCTAGGAACAGATTTACCCGGGACAAAGTCAAAATACTTAAAAGGCAGCATACTTCGTTATCTGGGTATTTTCCAAAGCAGATGGAAACCTGTAAACAACTTCAACCTGTATTCATATATTTAAAATTGTATTAATTTAGCTGCCTAGATGTTATGTTCCTTTTCTATAAAAAAGTTATACCTAAAGCATACGTAAATAAAAAATGGAGAGGCGGAAAACAGATGGTTGCAATTTGATGGCCCTTTTGCCCTGCCATCCTTCTGTCCTGCCATTCTGCTGCCACAAATCATTACAATTCTTTATAATTTAACATTTGGTTCAGGTCAGATTAGTGGAGTTCAGCAGCCACAATTTAGGATAAAAATATCAGACTGTGACATTAAACTCAGACTGCTTCCTGTTGTGGTTTGTACTTAACATAGGACATTCTAGGGGAATGTGTGCTGCCTAAACTGTTTTGTCTTGTTTGGTGTATAGGCTCCATTTAATTTCTCATATTTAGATTCATATACAGTTGTTTTTATCTGTTCAATCATATCTGATTCTTGGAGACTGCCTGGACAAGTCCCTGCAGTTTTCTTGACAAGGTTTTTCAGAAGTGGTTTGCCATTGCCTCCTTCCTAGGGCTGAGAGAAAGTGACTGGCCCAAGGTCACTCAGCTGGCTTCGTGCCCAAGGCGGGACTAAAACTCCCGGTCTCCTGGTCTAGCCCAGTGCCCTAACCACTACACCAAACTGGCTCTCCATATACAGTTTTAGTTACCACCTATTACAGTCCTATATACTTAAAAAATTATTTGGAATCTGTGGAAGTATGAGCACAACACTTCTTTAAAGCTACTGGGCCTTTTATCAGACTTCACTCCAGCTTGGAAAAAGATGCAGCTGCTTATTAAAGCAACCACATTTTAATCCAACTCCTTAAAGCAGCTGTGCCTGTTTCTAGGCTCATACGAAAGTCTGGAAAATAAGACATAGCTGTCAAGGAGATAACTGGTGAAGAAGGAGGGGGCTCCCTCCAGGGGGAGAAACGCATGCATAGTACTGAACCGCTTTGCTTTTCTCCCAAGAGGCTAAAGAAGGCCCCACCCTGATTTCTTGGGCCCTTTCTCTGAGCATTACTAGTTCATTTTAGTTTAGCTGGATTCTGTCTAGTAGAGTAGGACAATAAAGCACCAGAGCCTCAACACCAAGTCTCAGCATGTTTTCCTTCACTCGAAGTCAGGACAATAGCTGCTTTAAAGAATTCCCACACGTTCCCACATGTTCCAAAGGATCTCTCCAAATAACTTTAGAAGCATGCAAGGCTCAACATCCAATCATACCATAGTCCTAAAGAGACTGAGTTAGCACTTCTGTAAAGATGTAAACACTGGTCAAAGAAAATTCATACTGGACAAAATTAATTTACTACAGACCAAGGTTGTCTTAATACAATGTAGGAGTAGCATAAGCCCCTTTTTCCCATTATAGACAGTGTGCCAACTTTTCCTTTTAAAATGCATAGAAAGAACCACATGACACACATCTTAATGTGCATGGGTAGTCATGCATGACTACATTCACAGTGTAGACTCCTAGAGTTAACAGAGAAGAATTCAAATAATTTCTCCATTACTCTACTGTGGCATCACCTGTCTTCTACTGAATAATTGCAGACATTAATAAGTTTATTTTACTTAATCTTCAATTTGAGTTTAACCAAGAGGAATTTTAATGTCATTTTTTTCCTGGATTACCACAGGTCTTCTGGATAAATAACTGGAGACAGTGGTGACTAATAAATGCTATTTAGTGTGGCCTTTCTAGCACTTGTTTCTGTATGATAGTTACACTGACACTACACTATCTTTCATAGAACTAAAAATTCCAGAATTTCAGTGCATACAAAGCAAAATGTTTCTACTAGATTTGCCCTTTGGGAGGCTCAGAATTAGGAAATCTCAAAATTCTGTTTTTTTAATGGAGCAAACTGAAAGATAGCAGCTTAATAGACACTTTAAGAAGCTAGTACATCAGCATGGTTGATAATATTTATTATTTATTTTACTTATTTTTCATATTTCTATCACCGCCCACCTCCCCCAGTGTTAGTCATTTGAAAGCTGAGTTCAATTCTCTATTCAGAAACTTTGTTTATCAATGTATTGTCGAAGGCTTTCACGGCTGGAGTTCAATGGCTGTTGTGGGTCTTCCGGGCTGTGTGGCCGTGTTCTGGAAGTTGTGGTTCCTAACGTTTCGCCAGCATCTGTGGCCAGCATCTTCAGAGGGCAGGAGCACAGATAGAAGCAAAATCTCTGTGCCCAGGTAGAGTGGCAATGTTCTATTTATAGAGCTAAATTATAGGAGATTAGGTGGGGTTTTTTATTTTGTTTATCAGCTGGTTGTATTAGTTAGGGTTCAAGCAACTATCAAAACTGGAAGGACCAAGTTAAAAAATCAGAATTAGTTAGACTATATAAAATATAACAGTCATCTTGTCCACTGATGCTTGTTGCTATGGTCATATTAGAGCAGAGTCCCCTCTGTGGGGGGAGATGGGCAGTGATATAAGTATGATAGATAGATAGATAGATAGATAGATAGATAGATAGATAGATAGATAGATAGATAATTACACCTACTTTGTGGGCATTGCTTACAAACCTGTAGGTTTCTGGGTGCAATTCAGAATCTTATTCATCATCAATTAATTTGGCTGGGATTCCCACCCAAAATCCTTAACATAAATGTTGGCTGGAATTTTCAGTCAAATACACCAGATGTTTTAAATATGATGATATGTTATTGTATAACTCTTTTAACATTCTATTATTCTACAAATATTCCATTCACATACATCTTCACAAGGCTTCCTACCAATAATAGATCTATATTGTGCATTATCATTCTTGAAGCTCATGAATAGTGCACATAATAAATGGGTGGTGAGCTTGTTACAATGTAATATTAAACAATATTGCAATACTTCATGATTTCAGAGCTTTAGAATATCTGAAGTATACCACACGCATTAGCTTTCATCCTAAAACAAATTCATGGAAGGAATATTTCCCGAACATTCCTCTTCCCAACAGTTGGGGCTACCAAATCTGGGCTAGACAAATCTCTATGACCACCAGATGGCAGGAAACAGATTTCTATACTTTCTATACTTATCTTTTTGCTGCCACCTCTATGCAGCTCAGATCTGGTAGCCCTACCACAGTTGCATCCAACCCACCTGACATTGCTGGGATGGGTCAGGGTGGCAGGGGTGTCCTCAGGGAGCATTAAAAAAAGTCAAGATGGTGAATGTGACTGCACAATTGAAGCCCCGCCTCTGTTTAATATATATTGCACCCATCAATGCATGAAAAAGGAGCATTTGAAAAAGGACCATCTTGACTTTTTTGACCACCCCCAGCAGATACCCCCGCAGGGCTGAAATTTCTTTTTGTAAACTTCCTGATAATATACAAGTCATTATCTATTAAAACTTTACAAGGGCCCTATAAAATAGATCAGAGACTGTGGAGTCCTTGGTGCTCTCTGAGCTTGGTTGTTTGCTTGTAGAAGTTTCATTACCTGACTAGGTAACATCATCAGTGTGGGATTAGAGTATCTCTACTCAGAGTGTTAAAACCGCCATCTCCTCCAGGAGCCTTGGCATTTGGAGCCTTTCTCAGATCTGGTGTCTGTGCTTGCACGCACCAAGATTCTACTGGCACCACCAGCAAAGCGGCTGTTCATACATATACAGAAATAGACAGCCAAGGCTTCTGAGCCTTCCAAAAGACAAGGCTACTTTAATGCTTCAAAGAGGAGTGCTTTGCTTGCCCCACCAGGCCTGGTAAGATGCACCTTTGGAATGCTTTGCACAGACCTCATAAATATCAGCATATGTTAATCTACAGCAGAGCTTTCCAAACTGTGTGTCGGGACATGTTAGTGTGTCGGCTGCAGTGTCTGGGTGTGTCGTGGCTGCTGCTGCCTCCGAGCCCTGCCAGGATTCCGCGCAGGTCCTAGTGCCTGCCTTGTGCCTTGCTGCCTCCAAACCTGCTGTGATTCTGCGCAGGTCCTAGTGCCTGCCTTGTGCCCTGCTGTAAGAGTGTGTTGCGAAATGATGCATGTCTAAAAAGTGTGTCACCAACATGAAAAGTTTGGAAAGCTCTGATCTACAGAGACTGGAAAGCCTAAACTTTACATTTCCCAACTTCTTTTATATTAGATTGTCTTAAACTTGTGGCTGAAACCTGCAGCTGAGAAGGCTTTTTATAGCACAAGGACCAGTTATATGAAGGCTCTGCTTGTAAGCATTTCTTAACAAGACATGAGATATCATCTGCCTTGCCCTAGCAACTTTCCACCTAAGTCTTTCTGTTGAACTCACAGCGGTTCTTTGGCTCTTTGGCTCTCCCTAGTGGCCTCCCCAAACAGCAAGGTAATCCAGGCTGCTTTAATGCCATGTTCTGCCAATTTACTCATTAATACCTGCTCACACTTAGTGCTCCATTTATCGGTGTGATTTATGCCACTATTCTGTAGGCTTCTATACCACATGTTTCTTCTCCATTTGACATTAAATAAATTGTTTGTTTATTTTTTCCCCAGAGAAATCATTTGAATAATATGATTTTTTAAAGCTTATGCTAACATGCGTGTTCTTGCCATCAGTTTCATCACATTGAGGAAGGGTTTTCCTTGCAAATATTCTTTCCCTTTGCACAAATCCCTTTCAACCTTCTGCTGGTAAAAGTTAGATAATAGAAGGAGCTATTATTGCTACAATTTTTAAAATCAAATTTCCCCCCTAAAATGTATTATTATTATTTAAATTTATTGGCTGCCCAACTCCAGTTACAAGTGCTTCACAAAAATTACTGCTCTGATGTTGATGAAACTTCACAGGCTTAGTGCCACCATAAAAATCTAGACTGCCTGAAAATTGTATTCTATTCTGCTGAAAATAAACTTTAAAAAATAACAACAGTTGGCACTTCTATCATGCCAGATAATGGGACACTGCTCCACCAGCTCAGCATATTTGGATTTGAACACCAGATTGGACCAAACTGTGGTTTGATCCAATGTGAATCAGGGCAATTCCTGTGCTCTGGATATTGCTACCAAACCAAATCCTATGGCCTGCATATATACAGTACCTATTTTTAGCAAGTAAGTAAAACCATGGTTATCAGCAAGAAGTGTGCAAAGTATTGAAATAATGCTTTGGAAACCTCACTGGTACGAGTGAAATTCCCCTTCTCAAGATACAGAAGCAGCTGTTTCATGTAAACAGCAATACTAGCAGAAGGGATATCTGTGCATGCACATGCAGGTAAGCTGGAAAAGCCCTCAAAATGGCAAAATCAGTTCTTCCAAGGACTGTGGTTGTCCTAATGCTTCAAGAAGGAGGTGCTTTGCTTATGTCACTGGACATTGCAAAGCATTCTGGTGCTTTGACAGCCCTCCAAATGACATTTAAGGGAACAGAGTGTCAGCCCTTCAAGGTAGTCCAGACAAGAAGCACAACCAGGAGTAGTAGCTCTATCTTTATTGTAAGGTTACGTTGACAGAATCTTGCAAGACTGAAAGTATTTCTCCCCTTCTTTCCTTTCACTCTCCAGAAAACTAGGGAGGGCCCCTTCTGAGATGCTTCCCACGCCCTCTCTCCTTCTGTGGGCTGAGATATCTTTTACACACCGGTTGTCCAGTTTGCGGCTTTCCCTCCTGTCTCCCAAGGTCATTCCCACATACCATTACACAGAGGTTAGCTTCAGAGAAAAATTATCATTTTTATTTATTTATTATTTATTTTCTATCCTGCCTTTATTATTTTTATAAATAACTCAAGGCAGCAAACATACCCAATACTCTTTCCTCCTCCTATTTTCCCCACAACAGCAACCCTGTGAGGTGAGTTGGGCTGAGAGAGAGTGACTGGCCCAAGGTCACCCAGCTGGCTTTCATGCCTAAGGTGGGACTAGAACTCTCAGTCTCCTGGTTTCTAGCCTGGTGCCTTAACCACTAGACCAAACTATCATAGCCTAACATACATACTGTTTGGAGAAGGGGCAACCTTCTTTCTTTTCTACCTCTTCCTCTCTGCTACCCATTGCAAAATAAATGAATTATTAAGTTAGATGTTACAGTGCAATCAGTCATATGTCTACTCAGAAGCAATCTCTAATTAACACTGATATCCTTAGGTCTTATTCATGTACACTTTTAAATTTATTTCCCCCTGAATATGCAACTATCATAAACATGACACTGTCTATGCAGATAAATCTTCTTACTATAGGAGATAGCAATGTAGAAGAGAGAGCAGAGATTCCATCAGCTCCGTAAAACAGCTCAGTTGTGTAATATATCTTTGCTAGACTGAGGGAGAATTGTGCAGTGATTTTACTTAATCTTCTAATGCATTTTTAGAGGAATATTATTAGGGACTCTGAAATTCATTATGAATTGAATGGATGAATGAAGGGAGATGATTAATTATTTTTCAACCTATTTGGATAATGCAGAAGAAACTCTATTTTGTGGAATTAGTTTGCAAAAACAACTTAGAGAAATATTAAGTACGCTTCCTGAATCCCAATTCTATATTCAACTTTGAAGAACTCCATACTTTTGCATTTCCCTCAACCACTAATCCAGAAACAACCATGTATGGTTTGAGCTTCAGAATATTAAACTCTGATGTAAAACTCTGCTGTGGAAGGTTTTTTACAATTGCTACTCCGATATCAATTGATCAGTTTTTGCCAGCATGTGGCTGGTTTGCCTTTTCATCCAAAATACTCTAAAAACACACCTTAAACTTCAGCAAAGATTGGATAATTGATACTTGGCTCATAGGGTTAGCATACAGCATTGAAAAGATAAATCTATACCTATTTGTAGCAGTAGATTACTTATCACTGCTGTTTCTCAGTGTTTGAATTAGTTCTTTTTCTGACAAACAGTCAAAGAAAAATAGGTTGTAGACATGGACTGAAGAGACCCCAGATTCAATTCCCATTGGATCAGAGTCTATCACTGTCTCTCAACCTATCTCACAGGATTGTTGCTGCGGTGATAAAATTACTGAAGAATACCATGGACATTGCCTTGAATTCCCATAGAAAAAATGGAATATAAGCACACCAATAAATAAACAAACAAACCCAGTCAATTCCTTTGAGTTTGTTTATTTTGTTCTTCATGTGTTACATACCCAAAGCATTTGGTTTGCTGATCATTACCTCAAGGGAGTAGTCTGACTTTATTTGGTCCTGGACTTTGGGTCTTCTGGCAATCCACAGTACTTGGGGTAACTACCTCCAAATCCATGATTTGAAGGGACCTGTCTTCTTTGTCTCATTATTTCTCAGTGTCCAGCTTTCACAGCCACCCATTACCCTAGGAAAAACCACAGCTTTACCTGTTCTGCTCTTTTTAAAATTTTTAGAAATACCCCTTTCTTTATGATCTTGTCTAAGTTTGTCAATCTTAGAATCCTCTTTTCTTCTCCAACCAACTGGCTACCTTTACCTGTTCCTGAGTTCAGGGAAACAAAGGTATTTCCCACCTTCACTTCTTCACCATCAGCATAAACTGCTGTCAACTGTAAGCATGCAGATTGACATTACAGTTTGGTCTCCAAGCTTTGCCCCAGCTCATTTCTTCAAATCCTGCCATACTTATAATATATTAACTGCATCGGAATAAGATGAGCGTGGTTTTAAAATTGGAGGAAGAAACATAAATAATCTGCACTATGCTGATGACACTACTCTGAGAGCTGAAAATGCAAATAATCTGAAAGCTTTAGTGATAAAAGTCAAGGAGCTCAGTGAAAAAATGGGACTAAAATTAAAAATAAAGAAGACCAAACTCATGACAACAGGCACAACAACCAACCGTAGAGTTGACAATGAAGATATAGAAGTGGTGGGTAGCTTCTGCCTTTTAGGATCAACCATCAACAGTAAAGGAACAAACAGTCAAGAAAAATGCTGCACTTGGCAGAGCAGCTATGAAGGCCTTGGAAAAGATATTCAAATGCCGTGATGTGTCTATACCTACAAAGATCAGAATCGTGCAAGCCATGGTATTCCTTGTGACACTCTATGGAAGCGAAAGTTGGACTTTGAAGAATCAGGATAGGAAGAATATTGACGCTTTTGAACTTTGCTGTTGGAAAAGACTCCTGAGAATATTGTGGAGAGCCAAGAAGACAAACTGATGGATCATCAAACAAATCAACCCAGAGTTCTCACTTGAGGCACAAATGAACAGGCTCAAATTATCCAACTTTGGACACATTGCACAACCTGTCCTTCCTCTCCTTCTAGCTCTCTGGAAAAGGCTCTAAAGCTGGAAACGTGGAAAGAACATATATCTTATACTGAAGTGGTGGATAGCTTCTTCCTTTTAGGATCAACCATCAACAGTAAAGGAGCAAGCAATCAAGAAATACACCACAGACTAGCACTTGGTAAAGCAGCCATGAAGGCCTTGGAAAAGATACTCAAATGCCATGATGTGTCTATACCTACAAAGATCAGAATCATGCAAGCCATGGTATTCCTTGTGAAATTCTATGGAAGCGAAAGGTGGACTTTGAAGAAGCAGGATAGGAAGAGTATTGATGCTTTTAAACTTTGGTGTTGGAGAAGATTCCTGAGAATACCATGGACAGCCAAGAAAACAAACTGTTGGATCATCAAACAAATCAACCCAGAGTTCTCACTTGAGACACAATTGACCAGGCTCAAATTATCCTACTTCAGACACATTATGTGAAGGCCTAGCTCTCTGGAGAAGGCTCTAATCCTGGGAAAGGTGGAAGGAAGGAAGAAGAAGACAACAAGCACTGTATTTTTTATACACCAGGTCACATTTTAATTAGTTAAGCCAGTGCTTTCTTTTTCTTTCATTACCCAAAACCGCTTATCAGAAAGTCCTTTTTACCCAATGTAGGTAAAACACTTTAAGTCAATTTAATGAGTTTGTGTGTCATTACCCAAAGAAAAACCACTTTTACTGAATTTTGGGTAATTTACCCAGATTTGGGAAGCACTGGGTTAAGCCATACAAGAACCATGGTACTAGACTGTTCTAATGGCACCTTTCATCCCCAAATCCTTTTCATATACTCGAAACCATGGTCTAAGAGCCATTACATATACATAATATGTTTACTGTCAGAAGTGTAACTCTTGAGAATAGATAGTACGCAAGCTTGCGGCATCTTAATTGTGGAGTAAACATGTGGTATTTTATGGCTTGGTCTTTAGACCATGAAATCATAGGCCATAGCTTGAGCCTTCAATTTAAAAAAAAAACAAAAACAAAACAACACAAGGTGCCACAAATCTATTTTCACCTCCTACTCAATGGTTTCCCTTTTATGTAAGAATTCATATCTCTTTTCAAATCAGTTCTCTTCTAGCATATCATCTGTGGAGTTTAGAGGTGCAGTAAAAATAGTGAATATATCACATTGAAAGAATTCCTCTTTCTCCAGTCTAAACCTTCTAAACCACTTATTTCACCGTCTCCAAAATAAGACACAACTTGTTTCTCCTGAATTGCAAACAGATGTGTACCAGAACAGATTTGATCACTATGAGCAAACTATAGTTGCCTGCCTTAAACTACAATCTCACACACATGGGTTTGGAAAAAACATAGTTCTATGTTCTCAGATTGCACCAAATATCTTTCTGTTTTTAACCATTTTTTTTGAACAAGCCATAGTAGCAAGTTTACTGTAAACCACAAAACATGGTTTATAAAACACAGTGGCTACCTTTACATTAAATTCAACCCAGACTCATCATGCAACAGTTTAGTGCTAAGTATATGGGCAATTCCACACTGCAGTCTCAGCTGCTTGTCTCCCATGCTGCTCTTGGTTATTTCTTAAACCAACTTCAGAAATTTCAGTCTGAATTGCAGTGGATTCTCAAGAAGGTAGGCTGGTGCTCAGTCTGGACTATGGCCCTGCAAGACCTGATCTCTAATCTGAGCCACCTTCCTTGTAGCTTTAACTCATTAGTTCTGGTCCTGCCCTCTGGGGAAATAGAAAATAGGTCAATTCCTCCTTCTGTGTGGTATCACTTCAGATATTTGAAGACTGGAATCATATCTCCCCTTAGTTGTCTTTTCTGTAGGCTAAATGTACCCAGAAGTTTTAACTGTTCTTCACAGTGCTTAATTTCCAGACCTCCCACCATCTTGGTAGCCCTCCTCTGAATTTGAATGGTGGTGCCCGGACTGAAAACAGTAGTCTAAATGGGGTCTGGCCAGGGTAGAGTAGAGTGAAACAATTACCTCCTGGGATCTGGACTCTGTGCTTCTGTTAATGCACTTAAAGATAGCATTTGCCTTTTTAGCAGCTGCATCACACTGCCAACTCATATTTAATTTGCGAGTGACAAGAACACCCAGATCTCCTCATATTTACTATACTACTGCCAAGCCAGGGCTCCCCTCTCTCTCTGCCTTACATATTTCCTATGCAGATGCAGAACTTTACATTTCCTCCTATAAAAACCCATTCCATTCATTTCAGCCCACGGCTCAAACCCATCTGGAGTGTTTTGAATCTCCTCCCTTTCATATATTAACCACCCCTCCTAGTTTTGTATAAGGTTTGCAGATGTTGCAGATGCAAATTAAAATTTCCCCTCAATTTCCCTATCCAGGCTTGCCCTTTGGAACACCATATCTCACCGAGATTAGACAGCCCGGACCTTGCCAGCTTTTCAGAAAAGCTTTAACGGATTTTTCCCAGGGCATGGAGATTGGGAGATAAGGTGGAGCCTATGAGGTGTTGTTAATTTACTGTTGATAGGGTTTTGTCCTTAGTTGCCATTATATTTTATATAACATAACATAACGTAACATAAAACATAACATAATGTTAATATTAATATTGTATATAATGTGATAATATTATATTTTTCTATTGTTTTTTCTGTTGTTTTCTTTGTATTTTTATGTGGTGTCAGCCACCTGGAGTTGCTAAGGCGAGGTGGGTGGCCATATAAATAAAAGAAATAAATCAACTCCCACCCGCAGGTAGCAGACAATTTGTAGCAGCAAACTATCAGCTGCCTCTCTTCCACTTTGGCTCTTCCTCTCACCTTGGCCCCCCCTCCTCGTCCAACTCCCTTGCCAAGCTCCTGCTTGCTCACTCAGTGTGGCCTTGGTGGTCTGGTCATTTCTTCTATTGTATTTTTTAATCCTTTCTGTTCTCAATGTACTAAAGCCCCAGGAAGCTTTCTGGGCAACTTATCTCTGTGTCACGCACAGGGCTGCAACTAGGGAGGGGGGGTGCCCCAGGCGCCACGCTGGGGGGGGGGGCGCCAAAATGACAACAACTCCCTCACCAACCCATGGGGGAGGGGCGCGGAATCCATGTTTGCCCCGGGTGACACAGACCCTGGTTGCAGTCCTGGTCACGCACCTGAGTTTTGTAAAATCCTTGTCCACTTTTGGAAGGAAGTGCTTCAAAAACCATAGCTGGAAGAGGAGGTTGGGTCATAGTTCCTTCCCACAGTGCTCTGCTGCAAATGCCCAGGTAGGTGGCAACACTTAGCCAATCTTTGCTAATCCTTGAAAGCTAAGGATAGGGAATCCCTATAAAAGCCCATGGCTATAAGCTTCTGTTTCACCAAAAGTAGGGTGACCATATGTCCCGTTTTGAACGGGACAGTCCCGTTATTTTAGCATTTTTGAACCGTACCGTATTTTTGACAAAAATCTCAGTATTGTCCCGTTTTGGGAGACAGCCTGGAAAATGAAGCTGTCCTGCCTATCAGCGCGCAGCAAAGGAGGGTGGAGAGGCGGGCTGAGCAGTGCGAGGCCCAATTGGCCAAGACGCACAAACGGCGTGAAATGCGAATAATAAAAGGGGCAGCGCAGCCAACATGCGCTGCTGGAGACACCCGTCTACACCGGTCTTCTACGCTGCCCTGGAAGCCCGGTTGTTTTGCCATGTGCGAGCCCATCGCCAGAACTAGCACCACAGACCACCCCATTCCTGCCTCCTTACCTGATCCTGTCGGTGCCGCATGCTCCGAAGCCCTGCAGTGGTGAGTCCTGACCCTGAGCCTTGCCTCCTGACCAAAGATCCGGTCCCTGAATCCCATCCCTGCCTCTCTGCTGGGAGTTCCGCTGCCAAGCCTTGCCTCGCTGCCAAGAAGCTGGCGTCCAAACGCCCACTCAGCCTTCCCCCCTGGAATCCACTGGGCTCTCCGCCGCTTTTGCCCGATTCGTGCGCTCCAGTCTTGCCGCCTCACCTCGCCACCACTCTTGCAGCCGAGCTGAGCCTCATGGCCCCCAGTCCCTCCGCCCCGGCAGCCAGCCTAACTTACGTGCGCTTACACACCCTTTCCAAACTTCCGGCCAGGCGGAGAAGTTCCTCTTTCAGCAGCACTGCTGAGCCGAGCTGTCCCAGGTCCCTGGGAGGACTGAGCGAGGCACGGCAGGAAGCCTCCCAGCGTGGCGCTCTGAGCTCCTCCACCCCGGTAGCAGCAGCGGGCCCCGGGATGGGAGGAGAGCGCTCTCACCACCTGTCCACGCCAGGCAGGAGGAGCCGTCCCAGCCAGAGCAAGCCAGGGAACCGGTTGGCCGGGGCACCACCGAGCTACGCAGTGGGATGCAGCCCCTCCGGGTACGGAGCTGCCTCCGCCTCCTGGAGCTGCTGCTGCTGGTGATGCCAGCACTCGCTGGAGGTACGCAGGATGGCGGTGGGGCCAGCTACATCCTGTTCTGTCCCTTCGGAACAGGCACGGGAGAGGCGATGTTCGCGTCTGCGGTGCTGGAGCTGGTGCTGGCGGGAGAACCTCTCTGGACAGGCACAGTCTACCGTTGGGGCCACGGTGGGCTGGGCGCCCCTTCCCGCCTGAATAGACGCAGCTGATGAGATCTGCAGTCCATAACATCTTAGGATATCAAACTCCAGTGTGCCTTAGACCTTGTCCTATATTTCTAGTCTTGCCGTATTGTCAAACTTTGACAATATGGCAAGACTAGAAATATAGGACCAATTGGCAGCAGGGCAAGGTCTGGGTCAAGGTTCCCTTTGACAGTCAATATACTGTATATATTTCCAGTCTCACCCTATTGCAAAAGGGAACCTTGACCCAGACCTTGTGGGTGATTGCAAGTCTTTTTGTATAAACAGTAATCTGTTTAAGCAGGGGTACCCAAACTTTTTGGCACGAGGGACCAGTTTCATGGAAGACAATTTTTCCACGGACTGGGGGGGCGGGGTTTACAGGCGGGAGCCAATCGCGCATAACAGGGGGCGGGGTTTGCAGGCAGGAGCCAATCATGTGGACCGGGGGGCGGGGTTTGCAGGCTGGAACCAATTGGGTGGACCGGGGGCAGGGTTTGCTGGCGGGAGCCAATCGCACAGAAGGGGGTGGGGTTTGCAGGCAGGAGCCAATTGTGTGGACCAGGAGGCGGGGTTTGCAGGCAGGAGCCAATCGCACGGACCAGGGGGCAGAGTTTGCAGGTGGGAGCCACAATCATATGGACTAGGGGGTGGAGTTTGCAGGTGGGAGCCAATCATGCGGATCGGGGGTGGGTTTGCAGGCAGGAGCCAATCGCGTGGACCCGGGGGGCGGGGACCCCTGTCCCGTTTTTTCCATCCCAATGTCCCGTTTTTGTCTCAAGGAAATATGGTCAGCCTAACCAAAAGCATAGATTAGGAAGGCCTTATTGCTAATATAATAAGTAATTTTCTGGTCATAGGAAACTTTTTTTTCCTACAATGTTCAAAAAGGCATATGCAAATAGCAATGAAGGAGATAAGATGCTTATTAGAAGGGACAAAATGGACAACATTTTTTATGATTCAATGGCTACAGATCACAGGAGAGGAATAGTTGGTAACAGTAATCTTGAAGTGATGCAGCTAAAACAAAATATATGGAATTTTTGTATTTTTAATCCCTCAACTAATAAGAGCACTGGCTGTATTAAAATTCAAAAATATTGGTAACCTACCTCACCCCCAAGGTCTTAAAAACCACTACATTCTCTTCCCTGCCTCCTATCCTCATCCCAAATCTTTCCATTGAACTAAATAAATACAGTTGTTTACATTACTTGTCCTTTCTGGTAAATGTAGTTACTTGGCCTTGCTGTCCCATAATGAAGTTGACATTAGGGCCTTCAGGACAATCTTCACTTTTGATTGGCTTGAAAATGGCACAGTGCTTAGTGAGAGAACTCTAGATACTTTGACAGTTTGACATTGGTAAGCGATGAGCAGCAGTTTTGTCTGAGCTGTCTAAACCCCGTGTCTAACTCTGTAGGGTCTCCACCATTAGTACTCACAGCAGGGGGAACCTGATCAGTTGTACTTGTGCTTGTATTGCTGTAACGTGCAGCCATTTCTAGCCTGCTATATAAACACACCATTTCAGGTTTCTTTTTTTAAGTCTGACATGACCTCAAAAGCAGACATTTATACTCACTCACTCACTTACTTACCCATAAGAAGTAAACATTGTCTCCCAGAACCCTCGTGTATTTTTATTTTAAGAGTTCAGGTACACCAAAAATTATCAGGCTTGGGTAATCTGTAGAAGTGGGCATCTTTGGGGAAGCAGGAGAAGATTCACATGAATCTTGCAAGGGAGATGGGCGGGGAATAAATTGAAATAATAAATAATAAATAAATAAATGATTAACTGCTGTTCTCATACCCTTCAAGAGATGCTGTGGTAGCATCAGGGCTACGCACTGGGCAGTGGACTGGAATGAGTCAGGATCCTACAGCCAGATGTCACAAATAAAGACCAATCAGGACTGAAAGGCGAACCTTGGCCAGAAACATAAGACTTGTCACACCTCAGGTAGACTTGTTACTGGAACAAAGTTCTACAGGGAAGTGAAACCCTTTATACTTCTTCCTGCCCACGAGAAGCTAATAGCAGAAGATTCATCACTGAGAAGTTATCATGAATTGGTGTGACCACATGGACTATTGTTTGCAGTGTTTGAGAAGTAGGCCCTGCCTGTTTTTCTTACAGTTTAAAAACCTGGAAAATAAATTACATTTAAGGGAAGAATGTCCCTCTAATGTCCTCTTCCCATGACTTGGACTCACAATATTCTGAACTAAAATTCCACTGTAATAGTTGTGTACTCTTAATACTTTAGCCAAAAACTCTTCTGTTCTTCCCTTGTCCCATCAGATTTTGGGAGGGGGTTGTTCATTCTGGAGAAGCACTAGAAATATGTTCCTTGAAGTGGATAGATATCCTCTGACAGAAGTCATTCCCTTTGCAAACTTACACATATTTACTCAGAACTAAACCAAGCTATGTTCAGTAATTCCAGAAAATGTGCTTAAGACACCAGTCTTAATTTCTCATCTTTGACCCCAAGACTTTGGCTTGAAAAGTGTTTCCTATCAGGAGAAGAGAAACTGAATAAAAATAGAGGATTGCACTTTCAAACGTGGTCACATAGTAGGCGTGCTTGCAGACAGGCGTGGTTTACTTGCAAATTGGTTAATAACATGCTTTGAATCCTGCTTATAATATGCATGGCAGAAAATACATTTAGCTTGGTGCAAAAAGTTAAAACTCAACAAGAATAAGGTTGATCATGGGGTGAATAGCCAGACACTAAATATTTATCCAAGTTAAACGGCTCCCACCTGAACCCTCACTCCAGGATGTTTCTCTATCATCCAGGTTTACTTTTGTAGGCAGGTGGGCTGCAACTGTCCCTCTGCAAATAATAATGATGCCTGACAGTATCATTTCACTTTACAGGAGGTTAGTTTTTCATATTTTTCCCATTTAAAGAAAAAATCCAAAATGAAGCAGAGACAGCATGCAGACATGGCTTCTGGAACACTTAACAAGAGCTGTATTCTAGGTCACATGACCAGGAAGGAACTGGGAGGACTTAGAATGGAGCAATCTCCAGCATTCTGAGTTGCTGCTCAACAGCATCTCATATAGGGAACCATAGGGGGAATATTTGTCTCTGCAGCTCTTGGCTGGATCCAGCCCAAATTCAATCTTTCTTTTGCCAGCTTCTGACCTGACCTTTTTGACGTTATTTTTTTCCAATGCTCTGTTGGGTAGGAAAGAATTTAAAAAATAGAACTAAATCAGATGGGGAAGAGAGCATGGTGGGCATCAGCAAGCAGATGAGTGTCCACAGGAACCATGATCCTACCTGAATTATGACCCTGTTCCAGAACTACATCTGACCAAAGGCAATATGGGACATTTCAGAAATCAACTTGCATCCTGGCCAAGGGGATGCCCAGGGCAGTTCTAACTTTCAGTGCCTGGCATATTTGCTGTACTTGTATGAAATATTTAATGATGATTTGTTAAATTAACTAGGTTTTCCAGATTTAGACAATTGACTGAACCATAAACTGGCCACATAGGTTACTACTATTTAGCCAAAAGGCCAAGAAGTGATACGGTGCCAGTTATGGTACTGGTTTAAAGAGGAGGAGAAAGTATAGGAAAATAGAAATCAGTGGTCCTCTCTTTTATTGGATTATATATTGATTTTATGAAAGTTTACATTTTTGCTATATTATTATCTAAGGCAGTATAAGAATCTTTGACTGTTGCCTGACACTGAGTAGTATTTTAGCATTTTAGTATTTGGGCAATTTAGTAATCTTGTAGATTTCTAGATTAAAGAATTGGAGGTTTGGTTATTACAGGTTTTTTCCCACCTCCACTTAGTTTACTGTACAATGAAGCAATAAGTGCTAGCAAGAGAGACCCAGAATTTTCTTTGCAGTTGTTCACTGCTGGTGCCTACATTGAAAGAGAGCAAATAGCAATTAGCTGCACAAACACACTTAGCAGTGGCACCTAAGCCTGCCCCTTAAACCAATACAGCTGTTCCTCAGGGCTGTGCAGCTTCTGCTGGCTGTTTGAATGTGACACTTTTTATATTGTGTTTATTTGATTGCGTTATTCATTTATTTTTAATTGTGGGGCTTCTCCTTATAGGAGAGTCCACCTCCTCCCAAAATGTTGCAGTTTTTTCCTTCATTGACAGAGATACATGTTTTTCAGTGTTACAATTTCCTGTACTGATAAAGATGAAATATTTCTCTAAAAGTCTCAAATGGATACATTAAAGCGTTAAAATAGTAATGAATGGGAATTACCTGATTTGGGGCGGCTGGCTTTTTTAAAGGGATGCAAAATAAGTTTTAAGCTTCTGCAAAATTGAAGACATTCTTTTACCACTTAGGCACCCCCAAACTCCAAATTGAAATAAAAAGGCCCTAAACGTTTAGCTCCCCAATCTAGGGATCTGCACTCAACCCCATGACTGGGCCATGTTTTGCTCGGTGGCTGTGCTGCTTTGCATTTTTGCTTTACACAAATGATTTGCTGAATAATTTTATTGGATAACAATAAACTACACATTACAAATTTTTTGTTTATCTATGTGTTTCAGTGCAAACACTATCTCAGGACAGGCGTTTCCAATCATTCTGGGGACAAAGGTCCCATTTTATAGTTTGGGAGGCTTCTGTGGGTACCCTTTCAAAATGGTTGCCAAATGGGTCTCTTGCCCCTTATAAAACAGCTTCTATGAGGGACATAGCCAAATACAAAATACCCATTCACCAGAAGACCAATTTATTGCTCCCCTCTATCCAAGGATTTTCCTGAAATAATATTTGACCTTTTGGGGAGGGGTGTATTTAGTTCCCTTTATTTAGTATTTAGTACACTTCCAAATTATTATTCCAAATTATTGCAAAATTTAGAATCAGACTAAAGAGAATAGGGAAGACCCACAGATCAGTTAGATATGAGCTCACTAATATTCCTAAGGAATATACAGTGGAGGTGAAGAATAGATTTAAGGGACTAGATTTAGTAGATAGGGTCCCGGAAGAACTATGGACAGAAGTTCGCAACATTGTTCAGGAGGCGGCAACAAAAAACGTCCCAAAGAAAAAGAAAACCAAGAAGGCAAGATGGCTGTCTGCTGAAACACTGGAAGTAGCCCAAGAAAGAAGGAAAGCAAAAGGCAACAGTGATAGGGGGAGATATGCCCAATTAAATGCAAAATTCCAGAGGTTAGCCAGAAGAGATAAAGAATTATTTTTAAACAAGCAATGTGCGGAAGTGGAAGAAGACAATAGAATAGGAAGGACAAGAGAGCTCTTCCAGAAAATTAGAAACATCGGAGGTAAATTCCAGGCAAAAATGGGTATGATCAAAAACAAAGATGGTAAGGACCTAACAGAAGCAGAAGAGATCAAGAAAAGGTGGCAAGAATATACGGAAGATCTGTATAGGAAGGATAATAATATTGGAGATAGCTTTGACGGTGTGGTCAGTGAGTTAGAGCCAGACATCCTGAAGAGTGAGGTTGAATGGGCCTTAAGAAGCATTGCTAATAACAAGGCAGCAGGAGACGATGGTATCCCAGCTGAACTGTTTAAAATCTTGCAAGATGATGCTGTCAAGGTGATGCATGCCATATGCCAGCAAATTTGGAAAACACAAGAATGGCCATCAGATTGGAAAAAATCAACTTATATCCCCATACCAAAAAAGGGAAGCACTAAAGAATGTTCAAACTATCGAACAGTGGCACTTATTTCACATGCCAGTAAGGTAATGCTCAAGATCTTGCAAGGTAGACTCCAGCAATTCATGGAGCAAGAATTGCCAGATGTACAAGCTGGGTTTAGAAAAGGCAGAGGAACTAGAGACCAAATTGCCAATATCCGCTGGATAATGGAGAAAGCCAGGGAATTTCAGAAAAACATCTATTTCTGTTTTATTGACTATTCTAAAGCCTTTGACTGTGTGGATCATAACAAATTGTGGCAAGTTCTTGGTGGTATGGGGATACCAAGTCATCTTGTCTGCCTCCTGAGGAATCTGTATAACGACCAAGTAGCAACGGTAAGAACAGAGCACGGAACAACGGACTGGTTTAAGATTGGGAAAGGAGTACGGCAGGGCTGTATACTCTCACCCTACCTATTCAACCTGTACGCAGAACACATCATGCGACATGCTGGGCTTGAGGAATCCAAGGCTGGAGTTAAAATCGCTGGAAGAAACATTAACAATCTCAGATATGCAGATGATACCACTTTGATGGCTGAAAGCGAGGAGGAATTGAGGAGCCTTATGACGAAGGTGAAAGAAGAAAGTGCAAAAGCTGGGTTGCAGTTAAACCTCAAAAAAACCAAGATTATGGCAACGAGCTTGATTGATGACTGGCAAATAGAGGGAGAAAAAGTGGAGGCAGTGACAGACTTTGTATTTCTAGGCGCAAAGATTACTGCAGACGCTGACTGCAGCCAGGAAATCAGAAGACGTCTACTTCTTGGGAGGAGAGCAATGGCAAATCTTGATAAAATAGTTAAGAGCAGAGACATCACACTGACAACAAAGGTCCGCATAGTTAAAGCAATGGTATTCCCTGTAGTAACCTATGGCTGTGAGAGCTGGACCATAAGGAAGGCTGAGCGAAGGAAGATAGATGCTTTTGAACTGTGGTGTTGGAGGAAAATTCTGAGAGTGCCTTGGACTGCAAGAAGATCAAACCAGTCCATACTCCAGGAAATAAAGCCAGACTGCTCACTTGAGGGAATGATATTAAAGGCAAAACTGAAGTACTTTGGCCACATAATGAGAAGACATGATACCTTGGAGAAGAAGCTGATGCTAGGGAAAGTGGAAGGCAAAAGGAAGAGGGGCCGACCAAGGGCAAGATGGATGGATGATATTCTGGAGGTGACAGACTCAACCATTGGGGAGCTGGGGATGGTGACGGCCGACAGAAAGCTCTGGCGTGGACTGGTCCATGAAGTCACGAAGAGTCGGAAACGACTGAACGAATAAACAACAACACTTCCAAACCAACTTCTAAAACTATTTCTAAAACTGCTTATCTTGAGGACCATTTTCATTGGCAATAAAAATGATGAGAGAGGCTGATTCCTTTGCTTTGCAGCATACTAGTTCCACATTTAGGGTTTTTAAAAATAAAGTTAAAATAATCTTTTAAATGTTTAAAGCATCAAATAGGAGGAGAATCTAGTGGGTACCAAGTGTCTGCATTGGTGGAGGTAGCAGGTGCCCTCTTAGTTGTTTGTGATTGTGTGCTAAGCCAGAAAGTACTTTCTTTGGTTTTGGTTTTGTGAGCCCAATTATTAAGCTTTGTAAAGCATGGTTTAAATGGGTTGTGTGAATTGTGGCTTCCTCATTAAGCCATAACTTGACAAACCACAACTTAGCGCAATGTATAAATTCAGTTGGTCTCAGTTTGGCTAAGAATGTTATATAAACCAAGTTGTTTTGGTTTTGTCACCACTGGTTTATAGCTTATCATGATCTGTGGAATCAGACAATTGTGGCTTATAAAAACACAGTTACACAAACCATGACTTAGTGTGTTCATCATGTTCTTAAAGCAAAACTGCACCTTACACAGCCTAGTAAACTGGAGGCTCTTTATATATCTTGGATTCCAGTTTCCATCCAGGGAGCATCAGTTTGGGAGAGGCAGCCTTACAGCTTTACATGGGCTACTGAGAACAATATGGACATGGTTTGCCATTGTCTTCTTCTGTGGTGCTTTCCAACTTCAAATTCTAGACTTCAACCTTGAGATTTCCAACTGGTCTCCCATCCAAGTACTAACCAGCTATGACCATGCTTAGTTTTCCAAAATCACCAAGACCTGCTAGGTGTTTGCCCCTTGCCATAAGAGGATAATGATTATAGTTATTAAAGTAAGAACTAGATAATTGCCATCATATGCTCACATTATTTACCAATTATTTTCAGTAAATGTGGACCTTGCTGTTACCTCTCAGTGCAGTAAAAACAAAGATCTTAAAGCAAAGCAGGAAAGCTTCACTACATACATATAAACAAATGGCTAATGTCATTTAAAGACTTTTTGTGACTGCTGCCCTCTTACGTTAAACTACTTGAAGTGTACTTTGGAAACAAATAAAACAGAAGGTACTTGTCCAAAACATTCAGCCTCTGCTATTTTTAATAAAAAGTGGGGGAAAATAATTCCTTCCAGTTTTCCTTGAACACAATGGCTAAAGGGAGGAGAGGCAAGGTACCTGCAGGGAAGTAAGGCTGTGGGGACAACATATGGAGAAATGTTCTAGAGGAATCGAAAAGGAAGATGACCAGACAGGGTAGGGCAGGGATGTCTGTGGGGATGTGTGTCAAAAAAATCAAGATGGTGGCCGCAACACACAAACAAAAGAGGTGGAGCTTTGATTGTGCAATTGCTGCTGCCATCTTGGCCCCCTCCTAATTTAGGTTTCTTAACTCACTTCTTTTCTTTGTTCATTAACTAGCTCACCACTTTCATTAATAGGCTAAAGGAGGAGAGTGGCTCCTGGCCCAGCCTCTCAAGCCATCACTATGTCATAATGTTGGCTGGTTTCCATAGGAACGGAGGGCTTTGAAGGAAGCTTCAGAGACTCCCTAGCTCAGTATGAAAGCAGAGGTTGTAGCTGGCTGGTGCTGTTGACACAGCTCCTCCTGTGGGGCTCCAAATTCTTCATCCAAATGTATGTGGTGAGCATGAACCTTGGCAGATAACCTGAACCAAACATCCTGAAGAAACAGAGTGGGGCAATGGCAGTTTTAATAGCAGAAATACTGTACAATTTGAGGAGGTCCAAGAAGGTAAGCCCTGAGATGCAAAAGGAGAAGAGAGGGTTGGAAAAGAAAAGGAATGAATTAAAGATGTCTGTTGGGATTGAATGAGCCAAAGGGTTTATTTAAGAAGGTTTTTATTACATTTTTGTAATTGCTTTGCAGTGCCTTGGACTGCAAGAAGATCAAACCAGTCCATACTCCAGGAAATAAAGCCAGACTGCTCACTTGAGGGAATGATATTAAAGGCAAAACTGAAGTACTTTGGCCACATAATGAGAAGACAGGATACCCTGGAGAAGAAGCTGATGCTAGGGAATGTGGAAGGCAAAAGGAAGAGGGGCCGACCAAGGGCAAGATGGATGGATGGTATTCTGGAGGTGACGGACTCAACCATGGGGGAGCTGGGGATGGTGACAGCCGACAGGAAGCTCTGGCGTGGACTGGTCCATGAAGTCACGAAGAGTCGGAAACGACTGAACGAATAAACAACAATTGCTTTAGTCTCCTCTGGAAGAACAGGGTAGGAATGGGATGAAATAAAATAAAACTAAAATAATGTTAGCAGATAGTGCCAAAGCCTTGGTGCTGATATGAGATGATCAATGTTCGAAATGTCAAATTCAAACTTTGGGATGAAAGCTTAAAAAAAAAGAATGCTGTATATATTAAACATGAACAGTTGCTTACTTCATGCTTTATTGGCAGTTACAAATTTACGCAACTAATTCTAAGTTTGGGAGAGGTTTCCTTCATGTCCATTCTCTGTATCTGATGTTGAGCAAATCTATGTTAATGTGTGGCTATTCTGTTCAGACAGGGAATTAGTTATTTGTGTGCATTTAGAATTGTACCTGATCCTCTAGTATGGGGCTACAAGTATCCAGATGGCCCCTAGATGGCAGCAAAAAGACTCAGAAATTTTTTTGCTGGGATCTACCTGCTGCCCAACAGATCATCTCCTAACCCCCAGCCAAGGTAACTTACAGGAGTGGGAGTAGTTTTGGTCTCTCTGTGGCATGGGACATGGTTCTATGAATAGGGCACTAGGCCTTTGCTGACTATTGTGCTTGAATGCCAGCTTCCTTCTTTCACATCTCTGGTCATCTTTTTTTTTAAAAAAATACTTTGTAGTTGATGGAATTATCAGGGGTCAACTCAGCATTGTCTCATAAGGGGGGTCTTTTCTAATAAAACACATCTCTATTGTGCTTGTGGGATGTCACATGGGTCACCTGATTTCCACTTCCTCCTCCTCCTCGAGTTTGGGGGATTAACCACCTCCATTACTCTTTGGGCACACCTGCAAGCAGGAGGGCTGCACAATGCAGCTCTCGTCCATTTCATCTCACTTGCACACAGATCTACAATGAAGCTACTTGTATCCAGATCTACTGAATAAATGTAAGCTATCTCTATTTTTCTTCATCTAACTAATGTGTGAAGACTGAATTTATTTCTGAACGTAATTAAGCTTTAAGTGCAAGTTCCCTGCTGGTTCACGTTTCTACTCAGCAAGATTGTTGTTAGCTGCTTGGAGTTCTTTTATTAACCTTCAAAACTCCATCAGTAGTTGCTAGCCTGTAGGCAATACTGAAAATATTTAACAGGAACAATTTCATATTCCTTGAATTTACTCTTGGTCTTCACATGTTCCTTCTTCATGTTTTCTCTGTGCTGAATATTAGGTTGTTTTTATTATCAACCATAGTTATATAATGAATCATTTGCAAAGTTGGTTCAGAAGTAAGCTTCCATGGTTTTGCTAATCCAGGGCTTTCCAAACTGTGTGTCGCGACACAATACTGTGTCACCTGGGGGCCCCAAGTGTGTCCTGTGACAACCCGGAAGTGCCTGCTGTGCTTCTGGGTTGCCGCGCGGCGGCAGCGGCTGCCCCTTCAAAAGGGCAGGCTCCAGGGACCCCGAAAATGCTCTCGGTTCCGGCAGGGAGGCGAAAAGCCTCCCCCCCCCCACAGGCACGCTGCCAAGCTTTCAGCCGCTCAGCTGATGCGTGGGGAGAATTTCCACCCCAGCCCCCATCAGCTGAGCTGCGGAAAGCTCGGCAGCATGCGCGTGCGCACGCAGGGAGGCTTTTCGCCTCCCTGCCGGAACCGACGCCATTTTCGGGGTCCCCGGAGCCTGTCTTTTTGAGGGGGCAGCGGCAGCAGCGGAAAAGGGCAGGCCCTGGGGACCCCGAAAATGCCCTCGGTTCTGGCAGGGAGGCGAAAAGCCTCCCCGCACGGGCATGCTGCTGAGCTTTCCGCCGCTCAGCTGATGCGCGGGGAGAATTTCCACCCCAGCCATCAGCTGAGCGGCAGAAAGCTCAGCAGCGTGCGCGCGCGGGGAGGCTTTTCGCCTCCCTGCCGGAACCGACGCCATTTTCAGGGTCCCCGGAGCTTGCCCTTTCGAGGGGGCAGCGGCAGCAGCGGCGCTGCCCCTTCGAAAGGGCAGGCTCCGGGGACCCTGAAAATGCCCTTGGTTCCGGCAGGGAGGCGAAAAGCCTCCCCGCGCGCATGCACGATGCCGGGATTCCCAGCACAGCTGATGGGGGCTGGGGTGGAAATTCTCCCCGCACAACAGCTGAGCGGCGGAAAACTCGGGAGCATGCGTGGGGAGGCTTTTCGCCTCCCTGCTGGAACCGAGGGCATTTTCGGGGTTCCCAGAGCCTGCCCTTTCGAAGGGGCAGCCGCTGCTGCAGCAACCCAGAAGCACCGCCGCCGGCACTTCCGGTTTTTGCACCGCACTGGCCGCGGCACTTCCGGGTTTTTGTGGGCCGGCCGTTGGTGTGTCGTCAACGGCAAAAGTTTGGAAAGCCCTGTGCTAATCATATATATTACTCAGTGAACATGTTTGGAACTAGGACCAAGCATGTTTCTTGCTTTCTCCTGAGAAATCCTGATATGAAGACCTACAAATTAAAAGTTGTTTTTTGAGAGAGAGTGGTAATTTTTACTATTGCCAGGTGAGGTAAGCATGAAATTAATAATTTTGAGCATTTACCCATACCTTGGTTTAAGCTTTCTAACAAATTTGTTAGATGGTAATTTCATGCCTGTGTTTTATTCAGGAAGAGGCAAACTATAAAAGTCATTAAAAGTATCTCTTTCTTTGGTTTAAGTTTTATGCAGACTTTTCTCAGAATGTATAGTAACTTATAAACAAACAAGAAAAAAAGAAAGAATATAGAATATATCTTAATAAGCATGATGACAAATTGTTTTAAATACGTTTTATATAAGCAAATGGGAAAAGCACAGAAGACACCAACATCAATGTAACTTCTAGGGCCCAATTATGGTAACTGGTGACTCACATTGGTCTTAGGGTTTTCTTGCAGACACACTAAAGAACAGGAACTGCACATGAAAAAAAAATCACGAGTCCAGCTTCTGTTCAAAAGCACGTTGCCCATTCATTCATTCTTAACATTAAATAATAGTGAGACCAAGTGATTTACAAATGTCTTTCAAAGACGCAAGAGAAACAGCAAATCATTAAAGTCTATTATAAAATCAGAATGATCGAACAATATAAAACCAAAATTTTATCATAAATTGTGCTCCAGTATATTGCAAAATGGCTACATGCATGCTGTAATTCTACAAAAGTACAGAAAGTATAGAATAACCTTTCCCACCTTATTTTTGGGCATGTTGGACTATAGTTCCCTCACCATCATCCAGAACTGACCATTTGGTGAAAGATTATAGGAATTATACCCAAATGCTTTTCAATGGCTGCAAGTTGGAGAAGGCTGATGTAGAAAATGGCTCTACACACAGAAATCAGAACAAGAGAATTCCATCTAACGGGGGCCAGGAGGCGCACCTTCTCTGCAATAGCGCCCGCCTTATGGAACATCTTGCCCCCAGAGGCGAGGCTGGCTCCCACTCCTGACCTTTCGGAAGGCTCTTAAGGCCTGGCTCTGCCGCCTGGCCTGGGACGACAGAGGTGGTAGTGCCTCTTGGGGTTGGTTGGCCCCATAGCATTATGATCCACACTACGGTTTTTAACCATCTTGGATTTTATTTATTCTTGTATTTGTTGTTTTTTAGAAATTTTGTATAGATTTTAAATTCTTATGTGTTGTAACTCGCCCAGAGTCCCCTGTTCGGGGAGATGGGCGGGGATAAATTGAATGAATGAATAAATGAATAAATGAATGAATAAATAAATAAATAAATAAATAATCTAATGCTTTTGGCAGTGAACATTAATTTGAGGGGATCTGGATAATAATCCATAAAAAATGAGAGAGACTCTATGTTTGCAAAAAACTTACTTGGTTTATTGTATTGTGGTGCACTCAGTACAGTGTTCTGGATTGGCACAATTCACTGAACTGTTACACACTAACCACATGGGTTGGATTCACACAACACATTGGGCCAAACTGCTTAGCTAGTTTTTGTGTATTGTATGAAGACAACCTTTCAGTAGCTGAGGTTATGGCTTCAGTGACTGCACAACACTTTGATCATTAGGCAAATAAAAGACCTGGAACAATGCAAGCTGTAGAATTATGCAGATAATATATTAAAGCAATAGAGTTTTACATAGTTCTGGTAAGTACAATGGCTTCAATACTTACTGATACACATGCTATATTGAAATATTTTGGTAAAAATGCTACAACCTGGCAATTTTGCAAAAGTGATTTGGCTGATTATATTCCACAGGCAGTAAAAGTTTGTTGTAACAATACAAATTATTAGCTTCTTGACTGAGAAACTGATTACATGCATTGTACAATATGAATATGATATGTTTGCTTTTGCATCATGATAAATGATCAGGATATTTGTTAGTAAAATAATTAGTAGTTTTAAGTAATTTTTTAAGGTTTCTTAAGGAACTGATAGGACTTTTGTGCAAAGGCCTAAATTCCTATGATTGAGTTCAGAAGTTACTGTATAGTCCCTCTATTGCTTAGCAATAAGCACAAATAAGATAATGTGGTCAGTTTGTTTTCAGATTTATTGTAATGTGTTACTCTGTCCACTGTAGTTTGTAAGTTATCACACTAAGCTAAAAAAGAAACAAACTTATAGTGTTGTGTATGAAAAGACCATATCTATCCATCCATCCATCCATCCATCCATCTCTCCACAGAGCTTTCAGTGTAGTCTTCAAAGGTGTTCCAATTTACATTACTTATATACAAATTTTACATTATAGTTTGCTGAATTCTTTAGTTAAACAGGGTGGCGGCGAAGATATGGAACATTCTTTATTAGAGATCCCTCAGTCACTTTTGTCTCAGAATGAGTGTTTCCTGGAGGTGAAGGAATTACTATTATTAAAGTTTGTGTTGCTTTCGTCCCTAATACAAATGGATCTTAAGACACACACACAATATTGTGTCAATTGGCATTATAATATTCAGGTTTATACCATAAGCTAGCTCCTTCAACATATTGCTAGTGAGAACTTCACTTTGACATATATGATTTCATCATTTCACTCCTCACAAAAACAAAAATTCTGGGAGTAGATTCAGCTGAAAGATGGCCTGGCCAATAGCGGTTTCATACACATTTTTATTTAGCAGAGGTATTTCTTAAATGCAGTATGCCATTCATCTGAACAAATTTCTTCAGAGGGGATTTGATGTGGGAATATCTGTCAGCCTTAAGTAGTCATATCTTAACAACAGGAATGTGATAATGACGATCATCTTCAGTTAGAAGGAAGACCTCATGCCAATCCCTTTGATATTCCTCTGTGTAGGCTTCTAGAAAATCTTCTGTATTAATCTTACACAACCTATAAACTATTATTTTTATTTCAAGAGAATGTCCGAGGAGAAATAGATCAATCTGTGGAGAAGAAAAAGCGAAAATCACAATCTATAGAAAAGAGAGGTTATACATGTACAATCCATGTAAATTAATTCATAATTATCATGGTTGATTTGGCTACTTTTGTTTTTCCCATAAACTAGTGTGCATGTGCACATATCTTAGCTTCTGAAGCACATTGATCCATAAAACATGTTGATCCAGGAAGGAAGTACAGTATTCCATTTCTCTCTGGACCATGCCATACCCCTCCTGTTTAAGGCAATATATTCTCCAAACTAGATTGATAAAAAAATTCACTAATACAGACCTTTAAAAGCAACAGAAAAATGTGACAAAATATACAAGCAACGAGGAAAAAAGGTATGGCCAATCATGTTAATATATTTGTGACCTATCAGGTATTTTATTTCTAAAATTAATCAGCAGGATGACCCCCACTCCCACTCCCCAAAAAACAAACAAAAAAGTCATTTAAAACAATCCACTGAAAGTGGCAAAAACTAAAAACAGCAGATATAAAATTAGTGAATACCCCACATAACACAGAACTGGAGAACATTAAACATAAAAGGCCATTGAGAATAAAAAGGCATTTCTCTGGTATCAAAAAGACAAAACTGGAGTGTGATCAGGAGATGTAGTTTCAATCCCTTCCATAACTTTTTCGTTCTGTACGAAAAATACGAATAAAACTTGCAAAACAAGCAGAAACAGAAAACCAATTGCTTAGCCTTCATTTAAAATACTCCATAAATCTTAGCTTATTACTTTTCTTGCTATGGACAGCACAGAAATAAATCTATTGAACGTATCCAACAGTTCAAGCCTCCTATTTTTTTTTAATGCCATGGAATTATTAAATTTTGTTTTGCATTCACATATTTACCTGATCAAGACCTCTTCTGTCCCCTATTGAATTCAGATGATTCATCATATAACTTAAAGGGTCCAAAGAAGTATCACGTCTAAAAAGATCACTAAAAAAGCTTGGAATGCATTCCCGATTACAGGCCAGGCATTCATAAGCTTCTATTACTTGATAGAGCATGATGAATTTTATGGCCTCATAGAACTTATGCTCCATACTTCCATCAGTAAAAAGGGCATTGCAAAGATTCTCTCTTTGAGATTGGTCTTTAATACCACTGATTTCCATCCACTACAAAAGAGAACAAGACAAGAGAAAATTAGCTCTTTGGATCTATGTTAAACAGTGGTTTTATTTTGGCGGAAGTATTTTTGGTATCATATCTACTTATAGCAAAGTGGATCTGCATACAAGGGGTAGGCATTAGTAGGTTGTATCTGTAAGAACCAATCTGGAGGAAAGAATTCCCAGGGGGAAAAAATCCCTAGAACGGCTCAGGGAGGACTGAGGAAGCTGACTAGTTATTTTGGGGAGGGGGTGAAGACAAAAATGGAGAGAAAAAGAATGGAATATGACATCCAGAAAAAAGAAATGAATGGGTGGCTGGTGTTCTGAATAGGAATATTCCACCAGTTGATGGAGTGGCTCATAGGTATGAAAGGATGCTATGTATAATGCAGTCAATTCACCAAGTAATAATAATTTCCTTGAAGCGTTGTTCTTCAAGAGAGGTTACATATTAGTAAGACAATACTACGCTTTTAAGAAGTTTTGAGGGGCTAAACCAACAATTTTTAACCACATATAAAGTAAATATATTTGCAAATTATCAAAACCACAATGCTTTTCTGAGGTATTGAAATAAATGTTCACTCTTGATTACAGAAGCATGTAAGAAATGGAGTATCTTGCAAAATAAACTAATGGTAAAATATGTTCTAAGTCATACTATCACACATATAAAAAGTTAGCATTTAAAATGTTACCTTTAATATTTATCTGTAGCTTGAATCATGTCAACTGGATTTCTATTTTCTCAGTGGAAACGTTTCGCTCCTTATCCAAAGAGCTTCTTCAGTCTGAGCAAAGTTAGTAAGGGAATCCTTAAATATGTTTCTAGGTGGATTTAAGGATTCCCTTACTAACTTTGCTCAGACTGAAGAAGCTCCTTGGATAAGGAGTGAAACGTTTCCACTGAGAAAATAGAAATCCAGTTGACATGATTCAAGCTACAGACAATTCCACCTGGATGACTGAGAACCTTCATAGACTTTAATATTTATATGCTTGCACGACCGTATATTGATTGGTTGACCTGAGTTTTAGTTTGCTGCTTATGCTAATTGACAATTAGTCCTAATATTTTACTAACTAATGAAAGTTACAGCACCAGTAAGCTACTTTCTTTTAGAATTTCATTTATCCCTTAATATAGCGGTTCAAGACCCGAGCGCCGCGTGACGAAGTGAGCTCCCGCACTCGCCCCAGCTCTTGCCAACCTAGCAATTTGAAAGCATGCAAATGCAAGTAGAGTAATAGGTACCACTTCTGTGGGATGGTAACAGCGTTCCGCGCACGTCATGCTGGCCGCGCTGGCTCTTCAGCTAACAAACGGAGATGAGCACTGCCCCCTAGAGTCGGACACAACTGTGCAGGGGAAACCTTTACCTTTATCTACCCACTTACCTGTCCTTTTAATGCTTCAATACATTTACGTAATTTTCCTAATGTATTTGAGCCTGTATACCGTTGTGGTCCAAAGCTGTATTGTTGGATCCAATTACAACCTTGTGAATAAAGAAGTTTTTCAGGGAGCTGAAAAAGAAGAGCACAACAGGTTCTTCAGTGGAGGAGTTCAACAGGAAATTAGGATAGCCTGAATCATTTAGATGAAAGCTAGAAGCACGGGGAGAACAAGTATAATTCACCCATGCCTCCTCATCCTAATGTTTCAAAGAGAATATTTCCTTCCAAATAAAAGATGCTTCCAGTTTATATCAAGTTCTTTTTCTGAAAAATTGGGAGGTAGGTTACATTAGTACAATTCTGCTATACTTGACCTCATAGTAGTCTCCACTTTTGTAAAAGTGCCTTTAAAAACCTAAACATTCAGAATTTTTTTTGTCTGGTAAATCATCATTTATTTTGTGGCTTACCTTTAGTATATCTGTTGCCTTTGTCCATGATGGAAGAGGAAGACCTTGGCTGAATATCTGGAATAACACAGCTCTCAACAAACAGTACTTATCTCCATTTACTTGTCTTATATATTTCACATGGTACCTCCAAAATAATGTTTTGTAATTCTTTGAAAAAATAGGGGTAGGTGGGACAAAAGACTAGTCAGAACAATAGCTTAATAATAATTCTAATGGAGAACATAAAAACCACCCAAAGAGTAAAGCTTAAGTCTTGTGGCCACATGTGGCCCCCAGCATCCTTTTTGTGGCCTGCAGAACCCCCCAGGATAGGTGGGACCAAAATATTTGGCCCTTTTATTTTGCCTTTGGGTGGATTTAAGGAGCAAAACAGTTGCTGGAAGGACGCTTAAAGCACCAATGTTTCCTCTTTAAACACCCAACTCTTCCAAAAGATCCCTGACTCTGCTCACATTTGGAATACAGTTCTTGACATACCACATAAAGCCTGACGCAACCCTAGAGCCAAAAGAAATTACACATCTTGGATTAGTTAACTGGGCACCAATAAGAGCAGCAAATGGAAAGCTAACAGTGATGATTAATGGGACATACATCAGAGATGGTGGAACTGCAAGATACTTTTTGTTTGTGGCACCGCATATTTGAATTCAGTGAAGACTGCAGGAGAACTTCACAAGATATATATTTATGTTAATTTGTGGACAGCTTCAGAGCTACTTAGATGTGTTCCATTTGGGGAGGAGACCTTTCCTTATGGATACTGAATGGGAAGAAACAGTGAGTTTTTCTGGAACTTGAGGGGGATTCTCTGTTTGGAAATAGATGCTGAGCAGATCACATATGGTTAGTATCTATTCTATAGAGGGTTTAGATCAGAATGTAAACTCAGTTGGCCTCAAGACTTGAAAACATAGGAACAAAAGTATTGGGAACTATTTCACTAGTGGAATTCAACTACCGCACTGTAGTCATAGTTGTTCAGTGTTCTTAAGGCCTGCAGGTCAGACTAAAGTATAGCTCAGGGATTAACATTAGTGATTTGCTTGTCCAAGACAGCAGCCTGAAAGTGATTTATTTAACACTCCTTTTCTACAAACACAGATTTTTCGAGGCAATATTCAAATTAAAATCCAGAATAGCAAAATACCTCACCCGTATACTACAGATACCAGTTATATAAAAGGATTCATAAAACCTGAGCAACAAAGAAACCAAAACAGAATGGCAGCAGTATATTTTCAAAAACAAGGAAAAATGGCTCTGAACCCAAACATTTTCAAAGAGTATATATGATGTTTGTAACGTCCCAGGGAAAGGAATTCCCTGGCTGTTGTGGGTCTTCCGGGCTGTGTGGCCGTGTTCTGGAAGTTGTGGTTCCTAACATTTTGCCATCATCTGTGGCCAGCATCTTCAGAGGGCAGGAGCACAGACAGAAGTGAAATCTCTGTGCCCAGGTAGAGTTGCCACTCTACCTGGGCACAGAGATTTCGCTTCTGTCTGTGCTCCTGCCCTCTGAAGATGCTGGCCACAGATTCTGGCGAAACGTTAGGAACCACAACTTCCAGAACACAGCCACACAGCCCGGAAGACCCACAACAGCCATCGAACTCCGGCCGTGAAAGCCTTCGACAGTACAAAGGAATTCCCCTTTAACTGTAACTCCTGATTAGGTTGTATCCTATGTCACCTCCTGTTATACCCCTGTTGTTAACGTTAGCCTCGGCTGATGATCTCAGGTGTAAAAAGATTTACAGTGTAGCAAAACAGTCCTTTAATTACCAGCAGGAAACAATGTTTATCAATGTAGCATCATGTTCCCTTTCAAATTACTCAGTTAATGACATTTAGAAAATTACACAGTTTTCACGCCATGATACCAGCTCACAAAGCAATTCCCAATTAATTATTTTCACAAGGTTAATATGCAGTAAGTCAGAATGAATTAAACAAAAGCAGAAAACTAAACTGGGGAATGCCAACAGGAATGCAGTCAAAATGTACCCTACTGGGAAACACGAGGGTATCTCAATATCAATTCAGGGAGACCTTAGAAGATCACTAAAAATAAAACAAGTTTACTTAATTGTTCTAGAAGCTACCCCTACTTATTATTCACCCATGGAAACTCATTTTAGGCCAGTCACTAAGCCCAACCTACTTCACAGGATAGTTTAATTCCTGGAAGGAAGACTGGCTATAAATCTAACAAATGAATGGCCAAATAAATAAATGTGAGGAGAAAAACATCCTCTTTTGTTAAAACAAAATTAGGGATCTTGGAAAACCACTCCTTATTCTAACTACCGTAAGTAAGAAACTAGGATCTATAATTATCCTAATTTCTTTAAATCTGTCATAGCTTAAATAAAGTACAGTACAGCTTCCCAGGTCTAAATGTAATTTTATAACTAAAGAAAATTATGACTACCAATCTTTATTTTTTAATTATTTCTTAGCTCGTGGCAATGTACATGGAATCACCCCTAACTTTTTATCTGCAAAATGAGAATCCTGTGAGGTATGTTGAGCTGAGGGATGGTAACTATGCCAAAGTCATCAAGCATGCTACATCATTGAATGTGGAATTGAACCCGGGACTCGCCTGTTCCAGTCCAGCACTCTAAGCAGTACACAAGATAAATTAATATTTTAATCTTCAATGTTAAAACTGCATTTCAACATGTATTTTTCTCCCCATTTTGAAAATAGTTTTGAGGTTAACATACAATTTCAGTATAGAAGACAAGATTGGGTTAGGATTGCAAATAGCAACTTTCAGTTTGATATCTCACTTCTTATATATTGAGATGTCACTGTTGCCGCAACGTGGAAGACATTTTGTTTGTCCAGTCACAGAAAACAACTCCATTTTGTGCTTGGCAGCTCACCTCTGTCATTTGTTTCGCCTGTTCTGTTTCTTCTTTCCATTCTTTTGCACAGAAAGCAAGCAAATCAGTTTCACCCCAAACACTTCGGTTATCTAAACGAAATGTCAAGTATGACTTAATAAAATGAATCTGTTTATATTATGAAAGGTTTTTTTACAATACACACATGCAGACATAACAATACCACAAATTTTACTTGTGAATATTCTCTGTAGGTATCTGCTGCACCTGAAATCCAAACAGAAGATCAGCAGTCAAAGCCTGTGAAGTAGCTAAGATTTCACACGAATACAGCACAATTTTCCAGGTTCATACAACACACTAAACCATAAACCAGGGCTTACAAACCACACTGGCTGGGAGCACATGACGTGCTAAGCCACACACAAGCAAAGCACCTTGTGGCTTTAGAATTAGACAAGAGCTATCAATATTCATTAACCCTGATAGGTAAACGGACTCTCCGGATCCAGAAACAGTATACCTTTCTCTCTTTTTGAATAAAGGCTACGAACACCAATGCTTCTAGAGCCAAAATAGAGGGAATTCTAAGTGGGCTCGAGTGAACCTCAAATTTTGTAGAAGTGAACTTTTAAGGAGAAATCCTAAGAGGGACCATTTTCTTCCTCCCCAAATCATGGCCAGTAACCCCTAAGCATGCTTGGCATCCACAGAATAAAATATTGAAAGAAAAAAACCAACGACAACGACGTGAAAGTGCTAGAGTCCCAAACAGGAAATAATCCACATTGAAATATTCTGTTATACCTCTGAGTACCCACTAAACATGTTTGCATTGTAAGGCCCCAAAAACATTTGACTGGCTGTCGTAAACGGTATTCTAGACAAAGTGAATTCTCAGGTTCATCAGTTAAAACTGACCTTTTCAGGAGATGAGCTATGCAAGCACATAACTGCCTACAAAACCAGAGAGCAGTAGTAAAAACTGTCATAGTTAACCCAAATTCTCCCTATGCTGCTTCTAACAGGGAATAGGAGGGGCAGTCAGTTCTGCTTCAAGACTGTACTTCATTCTAGCCTAAAACAGAGAAAGGAGTGATTAAGCTTCATGGCATTTACATACTAGCAAAGAAAGTTTTTTTAAAAGAGAGACAAGGGCTGTCCTCCTTATGAATACAACAATAAGCTTCACACACCAATTTCAGGCCATACTTGCACAACATGCTATAGCAGGTAGGGGCTATGCAATACTTTGGATTGGATCTCCAAAACATGCTTCTGAGTATAGAGGAGCATAAAAGTAGCATTTACAAGCAATCCTCACTTAACAATCAGAACTGAGACCAGAATTTCGGTTGCTAGGCGAAGCGGTCATTAAGTGAATCCGACCCGATTTTACCTTTTTTGCAATGGTCATTAAGCGAATCACTGTGGTCGTTAAGCAAACCATATGGTCATTAAGCGAATCACACAGTTCCCCATTAATTTTGCTTGCCAGAAGCCAGCCGGGAAGGTCAAAAATGGCGATCATGTGACCACGGGATGCTGCAACAGTCATAAATGTGAACTGGTTGCCAAGTGCCCATATCGTAATCACGTGACCGCGGGGATGCTGCGACGGTTGTGTGAGCACCGGTTGTAAGTCAGTTTTTTCAGCACCATCTTAAGTCTGAACTGTCACTAAATAATGGTCATTAAGTGAGGACTACCTGTATCTGCAACTCCTTAAAGCAGTTGTGTCTTTCTCCTGGAATGTAGCTGTTCTAAAGTGCTACAAGTTCCACTCTAAAGCACTGTAAAAACAAGCAAAATCCAAGAAATGATAACCTGTTAGCCATTGTGAAGTTGGGTGGAGCTCGTTGAAAGATGGCTGCTCCTTATAAAATTGGGGTAGTCCTCAGTTCCCTTGACCATCTGGTACTGGATCCCCACTCATTTGTGGTTCTCTCCAGACTGGGTCAGGTGTGTTGTGGGAACACACTCTCAGAGCACAGAGTATCCTTCCTAGAAAGAATACAGCGTCAGGTACATGCATCATGATAGCTTGGAGGTCATATCCAAACATGAGGAAAATCAGGCAGTCAGGTCAGCTTAGATACTCACTTCAGATTTTTTAAAGCATTAAGCATATAAAATTTAAGTTAAAAAAACCTTGATAATTCAGATAATTAAGGAAAAAGGAAAAAATTGAGCATAATGAAAAGGTGAATACTGAGTAGAACAGCTTCTAGGTGAGCTGTCAGATTACATCCCTGTGAAGAGGAGAATATTTAACTCCTCCCTAGTATCAGAAGTGGTATGAAAGAGAAAAGAGAAAGGAACAAAGGCACAGATAAGGGAAGGAAAGCTTAGTGTAACACAGTATTTTTTTAAAATGCCCAGCAACTGAGAACTAAAGGATTGCAGAAGTAGTAGAGGTAGTATGTCTATGAAGGTTCTCAGTCATCCAGGTGGAATTGTCTGTAGCTTGAATCATGTCAACTGGATTTCTATTTTCTCAGTGGAAACGTTTCGCTCCTTATCCAAGGAGCTTCTTCAGTCTGAGCAAAGTTGGTAAGGGATAAAAAGGGAAAAGTCATATTTAGGATTCCCTTACCAACTTTGCTCAGACTGAAGAAGCTCCTTGGATAAGGAGTGAAACGTTTCCACTGAGAAAATAGAAATCCAGTTGACATGATTCAAGCTACAGATAGTAGAGGTAGTAGTTAGAACCAATGTGGGGTAGTAGTTAAGATGCTTGATGGCTATAGGAGACTCAGATTCAAGTCCATCCTCACCCACTGAAACTTACTGGATAGCTTTGGGCTAATCACTCATTCTCAGTCCAACCTACCTCACAGCACTGTTGATGGGGAGTTGGGAGGAAGGAGTGCTATGTACACCGCCTTAAACTTCTGAACAAAAGATAGGATATAAATTTAATAAATAATTGGCCAAACACATGGCAAACAAGGAGAGAAAATTTGCAATCAATCTGTGCTAAAAATAACAATCCTGATTTCAACCATTTAGGTAAAGGGCTTCTTCAGCTCAACCTTCCCCAAATTTGATGGGGCATTTACATCATTTCAGTTTTTATCCTACCTTTCTATCGTAGAGAGTGGGGCATTTAAAGTGTGGGCAACTGTTTAGTTTACTCCCACACCTTGTACCACTTATGGATTACCTGGCATCAATAAGGAAGTTCATGACATTTTTGTTGTTGTGTGCTGTTCTTTTATTCTTCTCTTCAACTACATGAAGTGGATATCTCAGGTACCAAGTCACATGTTTCCTGGTGACAGTGCAGAAGCCCAGGAAGTTGCTTAAATCAGCAAGGTCTACATTTAGCAATGGGCTGATGGAAGCAAGGGCCAGCCACAGTTAGAGATATGAACAGTCAGAAGAAAAGCAGAATGTTTGACACCCCTCCCAACAGTTATTTTTCCAAGAGCAATATACAATTGTCGTAAGTAAAACATGATAAAAATATATATTTGAGATTATTATCACATTTTTGCATTGCCTAAAACATTCAGCTGATAAGAGAGGATGTGATAATAAGAACTTTCTTATACTGTATATGCAACAGAGGTCAACAACAGCAATCCCTCTCAAATTGTTATTGCAAGGCAGATGGTTCCAGAAGGGGCCTTCATTTTTATATAGAACAGGTTAGAACATAAGTTCTGGAATTCTTTCCAAACCCCTTAATAGTAGTGCTATGCCATATACATTTGATAAATAAATACATGATAGATAGATAGATAGATAGATAGATGGATGGATGGATGGATGGATGGATGGATGGATGGATGGATGGATGGATGGACGGACGGACAGACGGACGATTGATAGACAGACAGACAGAGAGACAGATATTCTGGGTCATAGGATTGGGAGGGGCTTACAAGAGTGCAATTGGCAACATTCCAAGCTGCTACCCAACTGTATCTCCCAATGGGATACCGCAACCCCTAGACAAATCTGGCTAATTTTTGAACTTGAGCTTTCTTTTGCTGATTCTTCCTTGTGGAGAGTTTTTTTATTGTTCTGTATGCCTTCTGTGTGTTCATGCCTAGGTCATCAATGTTTCCTGAATATCTCTGCCTTTCCTTGTCTCTTTAATGTAAAAGTCAGTTTATCTAGCCGCAATAGCCTTAATTGCCAAACCAACTTCCCTGTATGCATGCCACAACTATTCTCCCATGTGTATCCTCGTGGAGTTGAAACCTTTGTTATATTAATGAATAGCCTTTGATTCAGAAACTGCATGTCTCCATAAACTGCAACATTCTCAAGGACACTGATAATGGATCGGTTTACAACTCTCCCCTTCAAAGAGGGATGCAGGGTCCAACTGTTAGAATAACAATCAACTTGACTGGCATTCACAGTTCTCAGTACCCTGCATTACAAAATGTTCTCTTTCTTGACACAGAGGAACAGGTTCCTTACTAAATCCCTAGCTGTATTTATCAGTTGTAAAACAATTATTTGTCAATGGCCCAGTGTATATGTATGCTCATCTTCAATCTCTGTAACTTTAAATAAGAATTGGTAGACTAGTCTCTGGTGTTCTTTATAGCAGGATACTAGTGACTCACTGTAAATGTGCTAGCTTTAATAAAATTATTGTTGGATCCTCTTTAATTGTTGGTGTGTTTTGGTGAAGTTTTCCACTGCATCCGGCATGCCAAATTTGGTCCCATTCTATTCTGTTTTTGGAGAATTAGCCTGCTAACAGACTGAAAGAGTCCTGATCCTCTTTACATAATTTATTTCTAATACTGTGTTGGGTTAGAAAGGGAAAAAAATGCAGGGCTGAACACAGAATCATAGAGTTGGGTGGCCAGTGGGTCCACTGCTTAGTGCACTATCCCTGGCAGATGGGTGTCTAGTCCCTGTTTGAATCCATCCAGTGAAGGGAAGTCCACCATCATACTAGGTAGTTGGCTCCACTGTCAACCTGTCCTTACTATAACTCCTCCTCTGTAATTTAAATCCATACTATTTCCTACATTTTAGAGGGGTAGAGAATAGGTTTTGAACTTCGACCAGGTGCTATCACATTCTACTCAGTCTTCTCTTTCCAAGGCTAAACATTCCCAGCTCCATTAATTTCTCTTCACAGGATTTAGTTTTAGTCCCCTGATCATCTTCTTTTCTGTTGCAGTTTTCTGAATCGTTCATAAGCTGTATACAATACTCAAGGTACGGTCTGAGCAACACAAAGATTATTTCTTATGACTTGGAAATTACACTTCTGTTCATGTAGCCACAATTGCATTTACCCTTTCTGCACTCATATCACATTGCTGACTCATATTCAGTTTGTAATGAACTATTACAGTTCTTTTTTACAAATATTATTTCCAAACGAGGTATCTCCCATTCTCTTCCTGCATTATTTGATTTTGTTCCACAAGGGCATTTTTTTTGCATTTTCTGTTAAATTTCTTTCTGTTATTTTATACAGAAAATTTCTCTAACCTATCAAGACTGTTTTAAATTATTATAGGATATTATCTATTCCATGTTTTGTGTCATCTGCAAATATGATAAGCATTCCCTCTACCTCTCCATCCAAGTAATTAATAAAAATATTATTAATGAGTCCATGATGGAATGTTATGGTATCCTTTTGAATATCTCACTCCAGTTTGGTGAGATACTTTTGATAAACACTCTCTCTGGGTAGGATTTCTGAGCCAACTGTGTATCTACTTAATTGTCATTACATCCACCCACACATAATTATCTTGAGATATACCTCTCAAAGAAAAAGGGGACTGAGAAATACATAAGCCTGGACTTTGGATTCTGGAATTTCAGAAACAAGAAACAACAACAGCCGGTTTCATTTCTTTGTCTTTGCCTACCACACCCCTACCCTGCCTACCATTCTTTATGGCTTCAGTGCGGTTTTGTTAAAAACTGCACAGCAGTTTCACATTTGCAGCTCAGGATCCTCAGGTCTCAAAGTTGCTCTTTTGCTTCAGCACTTCAACCTCAATATTTTCTTGATGGAAAACACTTCCTTTCCTCAACAGCACATGAGTACTAGCTAATGCCAAGAGATAATTATATCTGAAGAATGTTGTAAAGCTTCTACTTTACAAAACATTACATTACATAAAAAAGATGCCAGAATTAAGACAAAACTTTGAATTAACATGTGGAGGAGCTATAGCTTGATGGCCATGTAAACATAAACATTCCGATTTTAATTCTCAGCATTTGCAGCTAAATCACCCAAATAGCTGTATGGGTCCCCAGAGATCCACTCTGCTGCCAGAATAGATTACTGGCCTAGAGGGATTAACAATATGGCTCCTTATAAGGCTTCTTCGCATATTTATTCAATAAAGAATCTCAAACATGGGTTCTCATGGAACTGGCATCAGCCAACAGGCTTGCAAGGATTTTAAGGTTTGCAGAAATGCAAATGTTTTGAACAACCAATCCGGCAGCAGTGGGGGCAAAGGAAGAGGAGGCGTCCGCAGCTGCCCATGGAGACTGAATATGCCCAATGGCCAGTGGAATGCTTAAGACTAAATATGCCCAAAGGACTGTTGAGAGGGGAGGGAAGAGGAATCAAGGCAAGGATGAATGACAAAAAGTACCCAGAAAGAATGTACAGTTCACTGGTGATCGGAAAAGGAGTGTGCCACATTGCAATATTGTGTTGCAAAGAAGCCCGATGTTCTAAATCTATTCTGTTCTGGAGAAGTCCATCCCAAGCATCTTATTATAAAGCCTGGAGGTCAGACTTTATATTCTTTTGCTTGAGCTCAGCACATCTTCCATTGTCCTATGCTAAAGGAAGAACTCTTCTAGTACATTAAAAACAACAACAGAATTCCAAACCATTTATCATTGATCAAACAATGCCTCATGCAGGATTTGTTTTCTGGACTGCGAGTTTCCCTCCATAGTAGAATGGAAGCATCAGTAAGCCCAAGACTACTGATGCTCTCATCTATATCTATTATCTCCATCCATCCATCCATCCATCCATCCATCCATCCATCTTCAATGCCATCTGACTCCTTGTAACTCTGGGCAGCTTACAAATAAAAAATAAAAACAATTTTTAAAGAATCGTAACTGATGCTAATGTCCAGTCCCATCAACTAATGCAACCTTCCCCGTGGGAGAGATTTATTCTACCAGTAGAAGCAAGACTCCTACTTTGCATCAGAGCAGCCTTCTCTGGCCCCGTCTGGTCCCAGGGCTGTTGGCTATGCCTGTTGGAAATCTTGAGTGCGTCCCCTTATGGAAGTCTGCTCTAAGCCAAAGAGAGAACCTTCCTGCTGTAGGTAGCCAAATTTCTGCCCTGCAGAAGGCTGCACTGGTTGGTAGGACCAGATGGGCAGGCAGCCACACACACACACACACTGGCGGAGCTGAGGGGTGTGAAGGGTGAGGCATTATCATGTACATTGGAAGGGTTGATTTTTCTTCTTCTTAGGTTTTGGGAGTTTGCTTCGACTTTGCTTCTTCATATATATGAGAACTTATCTCTGCATCCAAATCATGAAGCCCAGACCACAGACGTTCAGCTTGCTCTTCAAGGCTAATGCACTCTATTTCCTCTCCTCCTCTCTCCAACCCTGAGCTCACCACAGACAGAGTCTGAAAGCCCATTTTTTCCGGGCTTCGGAACAAGGCATTTGCGAAGCCAGCAAAGGAAGTCAGAAGAACCGGACGTACGGAGCAATCCTCTCCAGCCAAACCCAAGCCCATGCACACGTGCACACCAAAACGGCGCCACAGGCGTCTTGGGCGATAGCTAAAGACCTTCGTCGGAAGAGGCGACCCTCGATAGGTGACCTCGGAGCGTGTCCCAGGAGGGAAGAGGGGAAGAAGGGGCAGAGCCCCGACTCCGCTATGCCCCCCGCCCTCCTCCCGGCGGGCCATCCAAAGGGCGCCAGGCGAAGAGAGCGGCCGGAGCGCTGCGCGACAGTGGCTTCGCCTGGCGCCTTGGCAGCGCTCTTTCCTCTGGCCTGGCCTGCTGAGGGCCGGGAGAAGGCTGCCAACGAAGGGCCAGTTCTTACCACTCCGCGGCTGAGCCTGCTGCTTGGCCTGCGGCGGCGCTTCTCGCCTACTGCTGCCACACGGGCGGCGGCTCCTGCGCTGGCGGCGGAGGAGCGTTGCCGAAGCGGGGGGAGGCGAAGGCGGCGGGCGGTCCCTGCGCCCGCTGGCTGACAGAGCGCGACACGAGCCACGCCTCTCTCGCATGTCCCCGGGAGAGCGGACGGGCTGCTCTGAAGGCGAAGCGGCCTGCTTTCCTCTTCGAAAAAGAGCTCTTCCGATGGTTGTGCTCTCCAGAGCATCGTCCCGAAGAATAGAAACTGCCCTGGGGGAGTTTGTCCGTAATTTTTATGAAGACAGAAACCATCCGATTGTTTTCTGAATCCAGACTTAGAAACGCGTTTCGAAAGACAAAGAAACAGCGGAGAAAAAAAGTGCACCCTCTGTAAAATAGAACGCATTGTGCTACTGCACTTGGCTTACTCAGTTGCGCACTAAGCGTACGGGAGAGCGATAGAGGAGAGGACGGGCAGAACGAAACCACTCTGAGGAGCTCGGCAAAATAAGCCACCCAGAGAGTTCCCAGCAGCGGTCGGAAGACAAGCTGATCAGGGTCTGCAACTCCACCAGGAAGTCTCTCTCCAAATGGGCAGAAGTGGGTGGGTTTTTCCCCCCACCAAGTATTTTAGCCAGTAACTCCTTATAAGCAATGAAAAAAACAATGAAGAATGCTCTCAACTTGAAGTATGCTCTGCCGTCGAATACTTGTGTGTGTGTGCCTTCAAGTCAGTTTTTGACTCCTGGGGGACTGCCTGGACAAGTCTCTGCAGTTTTCTTGACGAAGTTTTTTTCAGAAGAAAAATGGAGGGCGTGGATTGAGATGACTGTTAACTTGCACCTTTTTCAAACATTGCTCTCAATTGCTTTGCATTGCAATTAAATGGTACTCTGCTAACAAAGAGTAATGTACACGTGACACAAGCACACACAGTTAATTGCTGATACTGATCCTTTTGAAGTAGGTTAAACTCAGAAATGATGTCAGTCAGTTGTTCACTCTACTCACACCCAAATAGAAATTGGAACCTTAGCTTTCCTAGCAAGTAAGGGATTCATGGGAAATGCATCTGTCAATGATTATTAACCTATTAACAAAAATGACTCCAGACAAAGGCAGTCTATTCTTATTTAAGATGCTTGTGAATTTTTTAGGAATGTTACGTCACACTGCTTAAACTGAATGCTAGACTGCACAAATTTTCATTTGATGGAGCAAGATGCTTCTCTCCCCCACGCCCCCACCAAGGTTACATGCTATGTTTGATCATTTCCAGGATATGAGGATCCATTACATCTGCTACCATGACTGAATTTTGAATTTCAATATTATTTGCACACGCACACACACACACCGTTTAATTTGACATCACCAGAATTAGTGGTACATGTAGTCGTCGCTTGACGACTACAACTGGGACTGGAATTTTGATTGCTAAGCAAAGCAGTCATGAAGCAAATCAGACCCGATTTTACGAACTTTTTTGTGGCGGTCATTAAGAGAATCACTATGGGCGTTAAGCGAACCATGTGGTTAAGCAAATCACTCAGTTCCCCACTGATTTTGCTTGCCAGAAGCTGGCCGGGAAGGTCAAAAATGGCGATCACATGACCACGGGATGCTGCGACGGTCATAAATGTGAACTGATTGCCAAGTGCCCAAATTGTGATCATGTGGCTGTGGGGATGCTGCAGTGGTTCTAAGTGCGAGGACCGGTCGCAAGTTGGGTTTTTCCGAACCATCACTAAATGAATGGTTGTTAAGTGAGGACTACCTGTAGACCTCTGATTATTTTGCTATAGCTATTGCCTAGGTCAGGGGTCGGCAAACTTTTTTTGCCGGGAGCCATTTTGACATGCTCGTGCACATTTTGAAGTGCTCGAGAGCCAGGGGGCGGGGTTTTTCGGGCGGGGGCCAATCGCGTGGAAGGGGGCGGGTTTTGCGGGTGGGAGCCAATCGCGTGGAAGTGGGCGGGGTTTACGGGCGGGAGCCAATTGCGTGGAAGGGGGCGGGGGGCTCACGGAGGGAGGGGGTGCAGCCAGCGGCTCCGCGCAGCCAGCAGCTCCGCGAACCCGGCCCAGCCGCCCCACCGCCACCCTCCGCTCCCCAGAATATCGTGGGGCAAAGGGAAACCTGCCCGGAGGGGTCATCAGGAGCACAGGATCCGGCCCCAGCCCAGCGCGGCCCGCAGCTTTGGCGCCCTCCCCTCGCCATCGCGAAAGTCCCAGGTGACGGCGGGGGCATGTTTGACCTGCTCGTGCAGCACGGGGCGGCCGCCCCCGGAGACTCCATGGCCCCCCGGCTGCAGCTCTTCCGCCAGCAGCGCCGCCCTCCCCATCCTGCCGCCCGGCAAACCTCCGCCGGCTCCGTCCCCCCGCCGCCACCGCCCCAGCCAGGCCCCCTGCGCCGCCCTGCCACTCGCGTCCCGGGACGCGGCGCTGTCGGAGGCGGCGCAGGAGCAGCTGCAGGGGCAACGTGTGTGCGTGAGAGTCAGCTCAGGAGGTTGCGGGGAGGGGAGGCTGTGTTTCCCCCCTTTGGGTTGCAAACGGCCTTGCATGCGGGCCTGATCAAAGCCAAAACGCTTTTTACGGCCTTGCATGTGGGCCTGATCAAAGCCAAAACGCTTTTTTTTTTTTGAAACGCGGCGCAGGAGCGGCTGCAGGGGCAACGTGTGTGCGTGAGAGTCAGCTCCGGGGGTTGCGGGGAGGGGGAGGCTGTGTTTCCCCCCTTTGGGTTGCAAACGGCCTTGCATGTGGGCCTGATCCATGTTGCTGCCATCATTTTAAAAAACAAATGGCACTTGTGGGGGGGGGAAGGCATCTTGTATTAATTTTAGGGGGGGGGAAAGGCAAAGGCGAGAGAGCAATAGGCGCATGGAAGTTTTGAAGAGAGAGTGACCAATTCTTGAACGCGAAAGGTCCACGTTGGAAGATGGAGGTTCACAGGGGTGGTTGTCAAGACAGGAATTCAGACCTAGAAATCCTATGTTGGGCTCGGGGCCAGCGAGGAGGAGGGAGAAGGAAGAGGAGACAGAAGGAGAAACGGAGAAGGAATTTTTAGGAAAAGGGAAAAGAGAGAAACGCGGAAACGCGGCCCAGGACGCGGCGCGTGAGAGTCAGCTCCGGGGGTTGCGGGGAGGGGGAGGCTGTGTTTCCCCCCTTTGGGTTGCAAACGGCCTTGCATGTGGGCCTGATCCATGTTGCTGCCATCATTTTAAAAAACAAATGGCACTTGTGGGGGGGGAAGGCATCTTGTATTAATTTTAGGGGGGGGGAAAGGCAAAGGCGAGAGAGCAATAGGCGCATGGAAGTTTTGAAGAGAGAGTGACCAATTCTTGAACGCGAAAGCCCCGGAGCTGACTCTCACGCACACACGTTGCCCCTGCAGCCACTCCTGCGCTGCCTCCGACAGCGCCGCGTCCTGGGCCAGCAGCGCCTCCCTGCCACGCCGGGCCTCGCTCAGTGCGAGAGCCAGGGGGCGGGGTTTGCGGGCGGGGGCCAATCGCGTGGAAGGGGCGGGGGTGAGTTCAGCTGCGGAAGAGCCACACTCAAGGGGCCAAAGAGCCGCATCTGGCTTGCGAGCCGCCATTTCCGACCCTTGGCCTAGGTTAGTAAAGATTAGGCAGCCTTATACAGTGTCCTCAAGATATGTTAATAATGTAACTGGGTAGGATTTCTGAGCCTGAGGATTTCTGTAACTGCTATAATTCCCAGTCAGCATGCCCATGCCTTCAGTTGGGGAAAGCTATTCTAAAAGGGTTTACACAGTTGCAAACAATACTGTTGTTGCAAAACTTGTAAAAATGATTTTTGACTCGAATGATTCAGGCCTACTTAAGATAAGTAATTATCAACTGCTATCAAGCCACTGTAGTCCAGAGACTAGTTAAACTTTAACACTGAAAATATATGCAGAAAATGGACGCAGTGCTCCTTGAGCAAACAGATAATTTGGACTGAAGCCAGTGTCCTCAATAGTATTATGATAGATACCATGAAACCATTACATGCAAATACATACTGTTCAAATATGCAAATTAGTCATAGCCTTCAGGTCAAGATGCATTTTCAATGGAACTTCAAGTCTGATCAAAAAGCCTGTCTTTTCCCTTATATGAATTCTGTCTGCAGAATCAAAATGAGTATAAATAAAAAAATAGGAGAGCATTGTTTTCAGGGCTAGTGCAATATATTGTACAATTCATTAATAACCCACTTTTACTCACATGGGTAACTAAAAAGCCCCTTTCCCTCACATAAAAGCCTTACATAAAAACAAAACAAAGAGTTACATTTAAGACCAAAAACAACACATACAGTATTATTTATTTAATTTTTATCCCACCTTTATTACTTTTATAAATAACTCAAGGTGGCAAACATACCTAATACTCCTTCCTCCTCCTATTTTCCCCACAACAGCAACCTGGGAGGTGAGTTGGGCTGAGAGAAAGTGACTGGCCCAAGGTCACCCAGCTGGCTTTCATGCCTAAGGCGGGACTAGAACTCTCAGTCTCCTGGTTTCTAGCTCAGCACCTTCACCACTAGACCAAACTGGCTCTATATAGTATATAGCAGCAACAATGCCACTTATTCCAAGGAACTCAAAATACTGGGCCAAACAGCCAGATTTACATTATTAGTTAAAAATACCTCAACAAATTGAGTTTGATGAGCTTTCTTTGAGAGGAGCTTCCAAATTATGGGTGCCACTAGAAAGGCAGATTATTATTATTTCAGAAAGTGGGAAACACAAAGTTCTCCGAGACATGATAGTGTTCAACACATACATCAGCTTTTTTTGAGGGAGGGTATGCAGTGTTTTTGTTGAAAGACTAAACGTAGAGCCTACCTGAAGTGGTCAAGCAGTTATTTAGAAGCTTTACTTCTTAATTTGGTTGAATATTTGAGCTGATTTTCAGTAATGCAAGAAGAATGTTTCCCCATCAGCATATTTTTCAATTAACTCATACATTGCTATATCACAAACCGCTCACAGGAAGCTGTCAGAGGATGATAAAATAATTCCCTCCAATTATCTGCCAGTACAATACCATAAACTAGCTTTTTATAAAGTTTCCTAGATAGGTAATGCAAGATCAGCAATGTCTTCTCATACTGAAGGTTAATTCCCAGCAAATTCATCCTCCTCTAGCCAAGAACTTCTCTAATTTCTCTAGCTAGAATACTGTCACATGACAGTTGGTTTTTGCACTGAAGGGAAAAAAAACGTATAAACAAGATTTCTGATTTCATGCAGAATAAAAGATTGTAACATTTCCCTTTGCAAAGAATTACATAAAGCTTACATATAGTTCAATTTTAAAGTCTTTCAGTGTTTTAAAAGGAGTTTGTCTCTCTCTCATATGCACTTTTCAGTTTAGCTTTAAAATTAACTTTTCCCTTTCGAATTAACACTCTCAAATTCATCAGCTCCTTGGCCTGTCACTTCCTTGCTTGTCTGGTTGATCAGGGTTATTTGAGTTATTTCAGTTTGGTGATGAGAAGCCTTTTCAGGTAGGATTCTTGCCTCCCCTGATTTAGTTGCTGGTTGTAGCAAAACGTATTTTCAGAAATGGCTAATCTTCATAGAACCAATAGCAGGGAGGCAAAACTTCCTGTTAATATTTCCGATAAGCTTCTCAAAAAAGTTTCATAGCTTGTGCACATGCTTCTCCAAATGCAAACCACACACACACACAAAAACCACCCTCAGCATAACGAAGGAAACCTTTTTTTTCAGCAGAGAGAATCTAAGTTAACCCATCTTCAGTCTAAAACAATTTATTTGGCCCTTGCTGTTCTTATAAAAAGCAGTAGGCCTCTCTGTCAGAGTAATACAAAGAAGCTGCACTTTCTTTTTGCATGTCATTGTTGTTCATATGGATAGCGAGGCTGGTAAGACAAACTTTTTTAAAAAACGCCTTATGATGTATTTAAAAGGTAATGGAAGTACAGGAACAGAGGGAAGGGCTGCATGATTACCGCAACTCTGGAAAGAAAAATCACATGATTTGCAGGCTCCAGCACCATGGATTTCATCCTTGGTTTAATAAAACTTCCTAGTTCTTATATATATGAGATATAGTTGCTAAATAAAAAGTAGAAAATGCTATAAGAAATCTTGGAAGCTCAGTAAGTTGCTAAGTAAATTTCTAGGTCAGAGTAAAGTAGTTTTTTTAGTGCCATTTATGTCTTACTGCTCCTTATTAATGCATATTGAAGAGATAATGTGATTAGTTTTCATAGAAAAATCAAAGGATAGCACCTTCTCTTTTAGTTAGGGTGGATTTACTTTGTTGCATAGGGATTTTTTAGTTGGAATTGTTCTCTTCCATGTTACATCTTGCTTTATAGACATTTGGATAAATTAGATAAATTTTAGATAAATTAAATAAATAGCACCTATTCTACCCCTGTAGTTTACAATACTAACTTTTCAAGACCTGATAAAAAATGGGAGACATGCTGGCCTGGTTATATCTCTTAGCAACTAAATTACTTGTGAATGATCCAGGATATTCATGGAATAGTTTCTTTTATATAGAATCTCTGAAATTGGGTGAAAAAGACACTTATAGGGGTGTATATGTTTGTAAAATCAATACAGGTAGTCCTTGCTTAATGACCATTCGTTTAGTGACGGTTTGGACTTATGACAGTGATGAAAAAACCCGACTTATGACTGGCCCTCACACTTAAGACCATCACAGTATCCACACGGTCATGTGATCATGATTTGGGCGCTTGGCAATTGGTTCGCATTTATGACCATCGAAGCATCATGTGGTCACATGATCACCATTTTCAACCTTCCCGGCCGGCTTCTGGCAAGCAAAATCAATGGGGAACCGTGTGATTTGCTTAATGACCATGTGGTTCGTTTAACACCTGTGGTGATTTGCTTAATGATTGCCACAAAAAAGGTCACTAAATTGTGTTGGATTCACTTAATGACTGCTTTGCTTAGCAACCAAAATTCTGGTCCGAATTGTGGTTGTTAAGCAAGGACTACCTGTAGATCTGTTTTGGGTGGACATTTTGGAAACTGTAGTTGGAAGAAGATGGAAAATTACCAAAAACATCTGCAGATGAAAATGTAAGGGATGAAGTGCTATGCTTTGCAGTCACAACCATCTTTTATATTTGTAAATAAACCAAGTATTTAACTATAGCATATTACTTACTCAGATGTTTTTTCTCACTGCTTGAAGTTGGATGTTATGGTGCTAGAAATAGGACTGTGTTCTTTGATGAGATCTTTTGTTTGAACAGAAATAATCAATGCATGGGTGGTCAGCATAGAAGCTTTTCAACAGCTATATAAGAGGACCCTAGCATGAAGCCCAACCCACAAATAAGGATTTTTCAATAACTTAATGACTTGAAAGCAGTCTTAAAGTGTTAAAAACCCAGAATATTTAATTGAGGGTGGTCAAGGAAATTCATGGTAAATACTGACTTCAGAGACTTGAAAGTGTGGTACTTTGTATTATTAAAACAGAAGCAACTGGTTTGGTCGATTCAAGAAACTTTCAGTAATAGTAAAGAAGGAGAGTTGGAAGAATGGTCCCAGTACAGTAGTGGTAAAATGGTCAGAGGTTAGAAAAGAAGAAAAATATAGCCTTTCCTAAAAGTGAACACTCTGGGGGAAAGTAACTTGCAGCCTGTTCCTTCACTCCCTCTGCACCACTGGAAGAAATCATGTAGGAGAAAAAGAAATGCTTAGATCAGTGCTTTCCAAACTGCCGCCGTTGGTGACACACCAACGGCGGCAGCGGCTGTGCAGGCGGGTGCACAACGGCGGCAGCGGCTGTGCAGGCGGGTGCACAGCGGCGGCGCGGGGCGGTGGCAGTGTGCATGGCGGCGGTGGCAGCGGCCTCGCTAAAATGCGGAAGTGCTGATGGTGCACCGCTGCCGCGGTGCACACCGCCGCCACGCGCGCCCCCGCACCGCCACTTTGTGACACACTAAACTGTGTGTTGCAACACACTAAAGTGTTGTGACACACAGTTTGGAAAGCTATGGCTTAGAATGATGATAGACAGAAAGATGACTTTTAACTGTTTGTCTGAATAAATCAACACAATACTAAAAAAAATTCCCAGTCTGGATTTAGAACAAGAATTTAAAATAGGAGATCACCCAGACCAGTGTTTCTCAACCTTGGCAACTTTCAGATGTGTGGACTTCAACTCCCATACTGGCTGGGGAATTCTGGGAGTTGAAGTCCACACATCTGAAAGTTGCCAAGGTTGAGAAATACTGATCCAGACTATCCAGAGACAGAACAGAACAACCAAAGGAGGAAACGCAAAAACCTGCTATGGGAATGGAAGTTTTAATCATTGTGAAGTTATTCTTGGAAGTTTTTTGTTGGTCCCCTAATTTTTCCAACATGGACTTACACTCAGACTTTCTTGGAAGAGTCACTGTTAAACAGAAGGAATACAGAAACAATGAGGAAATTTAAATTCAAAGATTTAAATCTGAAGGGATTTTGATGCTTAAGAATTATTTAATTTTTTTGTTTTGGGTTTTTATTTATTAATTTATTCTCTAATAAAGGTAGAGATGCCTTTAAGTCAAGCCTGACTCTTGGTAACTTTGTGCATAGACAGATCCCTTTTTTTCCCTAGCAACAATATGGATGTGGGTTACTACAGAGATATTTTTTTACTTCCCTTTGGCCTACAACTCTGGAATTCCCTGTAAGTCTACCATTAAAACTCTAACTAGACCAACCCGTCTTAGCTTTTAAGTCCAGATAAGGTCAGCAATGAGTTGTCACCTCCTGCGTTTATTCTCTATTACTAGAAACATTCTCCCATTTTTTAATGACTTCCAAGAGAGAGATGGCCCAGAGCTTTCCTGGAAAGGTTGAACCATTGGGAGAAATGCTATTTTCTTGCCACTTCTTGTTCCTAGATGCTGGGCTGTCTGTGTCCAAAATAGAAGGGGCTCTTGGAGAATAAACATGGAGGAACTACAGCTTGGAATGAGACCGTTTGGTGTTTTCAGTTGTAAAAGCATTGCGTCTTCCTCTTGAAATCTTATGTGGGAGTAGTGTTCTTGCTGCTTGTAGAATGATATGCTGACTGCTTTCACCTAAGCTCAGCCTGAAAATTGTGTATGATTTCAAGTGCCACACAAACATCACTAAGTGTCCCATGATCTTTCCTTTTAAGGGAAGCAAAGCTTAAATAAGCATTGCCCTGGAATTTTTCATCATTCATGGAATATGTAAGAAGTAGCTTTCTATAATAAGTAATAATTTAAAAAATGAGCTTTTGGAATATATTTACAACTTTACATAGTATTGTACTTTAGAATGAAAAGAATTTGATACAGTAGAGAAAGCTTCTTTTCACTTGATATTAGACCAAAATTCAAAATTACAGGGGGAAGATTGGCCAAAGGAAATGTTAGCTAGGAAACCTAAATTGGTTCTGTGTAAAACTATACTGGAAAAATTCAAAAGCTGCAGGCATATTAATTTTATATCAAGTAAAACTAAATTCTGTAACCTATATAAAATATGGAAAGGGAGCATCTTTTTATTTACTGGCTTATTAGAATGTGTATTTCCTTGAAGTCATCTCCTCTTGATGTTATCACACATCCATGTGGTTTTCTTTGTAGCAAAACAGAAGTGGTTTGCTACTGACATCTTTCTGCGTTTTTCCCTAGCCTAGCCCAAGGGTCGGAAATGGCGGCTCGCGAGCCAGATCTGGCTCTTTGGCCCCTTGGCTCTGGCTCTCTCTCTGTCTGCCGCCCGACATCCGGAAAGCCAGTCTCCGGAAGCAGCAGGCTTGGCGCGAACCCTGGGGAAGAAACAGAGACACTGATTGGTGGAGGCTCAGAAGGAAGGACGCCTCCACCAATCAGCGTCTCTGTTTCTTCCCCAGGGTTCGCGCTGGGGCCCTCCGAGCAGTTGCTGGCTCCGGGTCGCGGGGATTCCGGCATGGGCACCCGTCGGACGTGGGGAGAGGCCGGGAACAGACAGATGTGGCAGTAGGCGCAAGAGCGGGACTCCCCGCCTCGCCCCTGCGCGGCCGCCCGGCTTTGCCTGGCCTCAATGCCCGAACGTGGCGAGGGAGAAGGGAAGAGGCGAGCCGCCGTCGGCGCAATCGACCCGGGGGCTTTCCGGAGCTTTTTTAAAACTTCTAATTAGGATTCGTGGTGTGATAATATTAATTTAATAATCCCGCAGCGGCGCAGGAAGCATTAACCTCAATTACGCTGACAGTACAGCCGACCCGGGCGATCCCCGGCCTTCTGAACCCGTGCCTGCTGCCTGCCTGCCTGCCGGGAGATGCAGCTGGCGAGGCCAGGCGGAGCAGTGGAATCCACTCCAGCGACGCCTCCCCTCCGGCAGAAGGGGGCGAGGCGGGGCAACGCTGCGTCCCGGCACGTGGCTTACGGGGGGAGGGGAGTCGCCCCACCCCGCGAACAGAGAACGAGCGAGGAACCCAAAGCGCAACAGGCGCCGCCCTCGACGGGCTCCCGGTCTAGCAAAACTTCCCTGGCGCGCTTCCAGCCTCGGAATCCTTGCCGGGGGAAGGGATCCCCGGGAAAGTGAAGGCAAGGACCCACTTCGACTGCCCGGGAAGGCCCCGCCAGAGAAGGGGGTGGTGATGCTCGAGGCTCCCCCTGGAAGGCAAATACGGGGGGGATTGGGTTTCCTGCTGCTTCACGAGCTCCGCCAACGGGGACCCAGGAGCGCCCGAGGCACAACAGGGACGTCCCGTTCCGAGCAGCCGCCCCCCGCCCCGACTTGGATCGGTGGGGTCATGTGGGTAACGGAGAGCGGCACAGGCAAAAGGAGGCGGCGGCAGCGAAGAGGCCACGGGCGCCGGAAGCAGCAGCCGGAGGCTCGTTTGGCCCCGTGGCGCGCCGAGGGCGAAGAGCCGCCTGCTCTCGCTACAGTTGGCCGCCTCCGGTCGCTACAGTTGCCCCACCGGAATGGAGCCTTGCTCGGCTCCCCCGGCCGCCGCAGGGCTCGGGTTCGCGGGGGGAGAGGACGCCGAACGGCGGGGTGGGAAGATTGACGGGCAGCTCGGCCCGCGCGCCTCGCCCAGACATGTCGCCAGCAGCAGCAGCAGCTCCCAAGGTGAACCTGAACGAGAAGGGCAACGCCCCCTCTTTGCAGGTGAGGCTGCTCTGGCTACTCTTCGGTAGAGCGTGGCGGGCAAAGGAAGGCCCTGGTGGGATTGGGGCTCCGTTTGCGATGTGGCACGTCTTGGCAGAGAACCGGCCACCCATCCCAGCAGTGTGGGGAAAGGCGGGCCACAGAGGGCTGCCGGCTAAGGTTGTGTCCCAAGCTCCGTGAGCCCCCCGACCCTTCCACGCGATTGGCCCAGCTCCCATCCGCGGGGCTGCTCCGCCTTCGCCCCGAGGTCTCCTGGGAAGCCCGTCCCGCTGCACTAAGGGGGCTTGGACCCAGGACCCCGGGCGCAGGACTGCACCTCTTCGCCCGACCTGTTGGCAAGGGCCCCGGGAAGCACAGCCCTCCGCAACGAGCCACACAGCCCACTTCGCCTCCCCGCCTTGAGAGGCCAGGCAGGTCCCGTTCTCCCCCGACCCTCCCAAAATCCAGATTCGCCCTTCCACCGCCCCAATAAGCCACGTGATTGGCTCCTGCCCGCAAACCCCGCCCCCTTCCACGTGATTGGCCCCCGCCTGCAAGCCCCGCCCCCTTCCACGCGATTGGCTCCTGCCCACAAACCCCGCCCCCTGGCTCTCGAGCATTTCAAAATGTGCATGAGCATGTCAAAATGGCTCCCAGCATAAAAAGTTTGCCGACCCCTGGCCTAGCCCACAGCCCTGGCATTCTCTGGGGCTCTCCACTAACCAAGCCTGACCCGGCTTCAGAGCCAGACAAGATCAGCCATGAACTACCACTGCCTGATATATGCTTGTGTGAATCTGCATCTAAACATTTACAGACAAGGAGAAGGCAGTTCTAAGAGACACTGACCCTCCAGAATTTGTGCTCTAGAGAAAGCACAAATTCTTTCTCTAGCAGTCCCAAGTCTATGGCTCCTTTCTTGTTCAATGCTCAAATCTTTCCATGAAGCTTCTAGTGTCAGTTCTCAGACTCCTTGCTCATTCTTGCTCTTTCCTTTAGTTCTCTGCCTTTTCATCTCATACCCTCCCTGCCTTTTGGGATCCCTCCCAGTTAACTTACTCTCCCCACTTACTTATTTGCATAATAGCTGAAGGAAAAGTAAATTTCAGCCAAATTGTTTTGCATAAGACTTGATCTTTTCTTGCTGTTAGCTTTGCTTCCTAAGCTGGAATTGCTGCTGCATCATCATCATCATCTCAGTACTAGAGGCTTTATTGTTATAAACACAATACGACAATGTTTGCTCCTAGCTATTGTGTATAACACCACCAGGGGGCGTGGTGGCTCAGCGGGTAAGACGCCAGGCTTGTCGATCGGAAGATCGCAAGTTCGGAGGTTCGAATCCCCAGCCTGACGGAGTGAGCTCCTGCACTCGCCCCAGCTCTTGCCAACCTAGCAATTCGAAAGCATGCAAATGCAAGTAGATTAATAGGTACCACTTTGGTGGGAAGGTAACAGCGTTCCGTGCGTGTCATGCCAGCCACGTGACCGTGGAAGCGTCTTCGGACAGCGCTGGCTCTTCGGCTAACAAACGGAGATGAGCACCGGCCCCTAGAGTCGGACACGACTATACAAATGTGCGGGGGGAACCTTTACCTTTACCTATTGTGTATGTAAGGACTTTACATTTTTCTTATGTGCAGTAAAAAACAAACCCTGTCCAAAACTGTTCCTTCTTAAAAGGGTCTTAAGATTACCTGTGAAAAGTGATCCCTAGGAGCAAAGTTGATATACACAATACAGAGGACGTGCACCCGTACATACTCGTACATACTCACATATGCCCATCCGGATTTATGGATTCTATTTATACTGCTGGAATCACTGGGAGATGGAGAGCTGTGAACACCTTCTCTAGGCCATAAAATATGAGGTAACAAAAAAAAAAAAAAGATAATGCCCCTAAATAGTTTGTTTTAAAACGCAAGCCACACAAAGAAACCTGAATATTTTACTGAAATATGATTTCTTTTACAATGCAAAATAATTGTAAACTCATTCAAGATTTCTTTTGATGGGAAGCAGTATAAAATGTTTTAGATGAAATATACTCACCCACACGTATACAGATGAGTACACATAGAAAGAAATCTCCTGTGGGCAATAGACTAGAATGACACAATTACCAGGAGATTTCTACAATTTAACTGTACTTTCTCTAATCTTTTGATAAGTAACAATATTTTGCAGTAACTATTGTAATATAATGGCTTATGCCAAGGGGAAGAGTGATGAATGCATGTTAATGCCTCCTCTTAATGAGCATACCTTGTGGATGAAAGTAGGGAAGTTGTGTAAGTTAGTTCCATGTGTATAACACCAAAGACATTTATAATGATTATAATTTCTCAACTAAAAGAAAACCACTAAAACATTTCAGATTTCCTAGAACTCTTTGATATATATATAAAAAAATCAGGCACGTTTGTTAAATATGTTTAATTTTTTTAAAAAATAACTAATGGCAAAATAAAATATATACATCACATCATACTGTGTAAACACGCAACATCACTGTACAAAAAATATACATGCAAAATAAAGCGAAACTTCAACTAAAGTAGGAAATAAAATAATTCAGAAGCAAAAAAGTTATGGTTGGTATGAATGTACATCCATCCAGTTCTGATTTTAATTCTTATTTTAAAAGTTTCTGTACAGTTTTACAAAAAAACAAAAACAAAAGAAAAGAAAAACAAAAGAAAAATAAATAGTTTACAATGGAAGCCACAAACACTAAAATTATAACCAGATTATAGTTTACAATGGATTGCTATAGCTACTTTGTATGGGATGCTGGCTTGTTTTTCCCCCCAATGCTCATTACACAAAGAAAGATATGTGACTGAATGTCCTTGTCTAATGCACAGAAAACCGTTAATGTCTGAATATTCCACATATTAATCTCTTTTATTATTTAATAAAGAGCTTGCCATCTGATATCAGGTTCGGGTCCGTGATGGCTTGATAGCATTTTCTTTGAAGAACACAAATTTTGCTCAGTTACTGTAGAAAAAGCAGTAGACAAATCTGAACATTCTATAAAATAGGAATTAACTTTTTGGGGAAAATAATACTTTGGCATTTTGAACAACAAACCAACCAAACCAAACCAAACTTCAATAAAACATTCCCCATTTTTAAAATCCAGTTTGTTTTTCAGGAGATGAAAATAATTTTACAATCTTTTAAAACCAGCTTGACTTTTTAACAAAGTCCTAAGATAAGCATCAAGTTCAACTAGTTTACGACATATTGATAAACCTTCACCCACCCCGACCCTGGACATTCCAAGCACAAAGTCATAAAGCTCACCATACTATGAATGTGCTTTTTTTTTTTCTATATATTTATTACAGTTACAACTGAAGTTCTCATAAATAGTTGCATAAAATGTTAAAGCCACAACATTGCACATGAGAGGAAATAAAATTAAAAAAATCCCAAAGTGAGTGCATTTACAGTATTATCTTCCTGCTGTTTCCTGCTTGATGGTAGAGGTTGGCCTATCTGTTACCAAACTCAGGAGTCCTTTTCTGAGAGGTCCAGCCAAGGCTGACCTGAACTAAAGACCCGCACAGTGGTATACCACCATTTAGGAGGAAGGAAAAGAGGGCAAAAAATAGACACAGATTGAAGGCAGGTAGTAGTCTATTTACAAGTAAGGCCTACATTTTATCAGAGCAAAATGGTTCATTCTATCTGTATGCAAAAATCTTGAGGTTGGATGCACTTAAAAGCAGAGTCTGATCTCAGTGCACTGCTATGCAAGATATACACAGGCGAGGCAACTGGAAAGCTCTATGTCCAAGTCAAAAATGAAAACAAAAACCAGATGGTCCAAAATGGGCACCATCCAGATGGACAGCCATTCCATTAAATCATTTTTAAGTGTCAGTGTCCATATCTTGTCTTTTAACACCAGTGCTTTGATCATAGGCATAGTTCCTTTGTCTAAAATCTTGAAAATTCTAGTTAAGGTCATTCGCAAAATTTCAATTCTCATTTGACTTTTTTTTTAAAAAAGTTTTTTTTTTTTGCAGAAACCTGAATAAAATACTGTTATAAGTGTAATGTTCTTCATTGCCTTTTGCAGAGTACAGTGTTGTAGTCCTCCACCCCAACATAGTTTTACACTGCTAGTCCCAAGTACAATCGTGTGCAGATTTACTTGGAATACATTTTCACACAATGAACATGCTAGCAGCTGATTGGCTTTTGTGTCTTCTTCACCCCAAATTCAAGTCAACAGCTGATTGGCAGGAGAGCTTCATCCTCAGTTTAACTGACAGGTGAAAGAGAATGAGAGAGAACATCGAAGATAGGTTAAACTTTTGGCAAGAGCCTGCTCTGTAAAAAGTTTTTAATGCTACGAATGGGTCGAACATCGTTCTGGTGTTTTCGCCGCTCAATGAATGAAGTCAATCTGGCTATGTCAATGCTGTCAGCACTTTTGGCACTGCCTGGCTGCAGCCATTGCTCCTGGAGGGCCAGTGCAGCAGAAGGACGCTTGCCTGGGTCATCCTGCAATAAGAAACATACAAAATCTTTGGCCTTCTGGCTTACTCCTTTGAAGTAGTCATCTGGGAAGCTAAAGTCTAAGCGACAAATGTTCAGGCAGGTTTCCTCTACACTTTCATCCAAGAAAGGAGACACGCCACTAAGGAGGACATATGTGAGCACTCCAATGCTCCACACATCTGAGGTCAGGGAGACGGGATTTCCAAGGATAATTTCAGGAGCTGCAAATTCTGGGTTCCCAAATAACTGGTGGATATAGTAAGTAGTGTTGAGCTGGACTGCATCTCCAAAGTCAGCCAATCGGATGGTTGCTTTGGCCAAACTCTTATCCACCAGAATGTTTTCAGGCTGGAAGAGAAGACAAATTCACAGTTATGTTAAACCAGGCCCCCAAGTTCTAACAGTCTTGCTTTACAGTTTTTTGCATCATCTGTTTTTGAGGCAAGACAACACTAGCCAATCATGACTATTTTTAAAATGGTAAGCTATAAAAAGAAAAAAAAATATTCATGCACAGGCATAATAGAACAAAGGCATGTCAACTTGCTGATCATAACATACTGTACATTTAATAAAGTAAAAGTAACATTAAATTTGATACAAGAGATAATTGGGAAAGACTGGTCTACAGCTTCTATAATTTAATGGTGTAGGACTGCAGCAATATGCTTCTTAAATGCTTGTTTCTAACCATAAAATGAGATGCCCTCCAGTTAAAATATTCTAAAGCCTCTGAAAATGGTTTGATGTCAACGGTTCACTTTGGCTTTGGAAGCAAAAACCCTGTCACCCAGTTCACCTTTAGGTCCAAGTGTGCTATTCTGCAATTGTGAAGATAATGTACAGCTTCCAGAATCTCCCGCAGGTACAGCTTGATCTTTCCTTCAGTGAGGTTTCCCCATTGTACAATGTAGTCAAGAAGGCGACCCTGGTTGGCCCTGTGAAAGCATGAGGGTCATGTTAAAAATAAAGTCAACAGCCTGCATTTCACAGGTAAAGAGGAATTTTAAAAATAGACCTTCTTGTCCAACTACTAAGAAATTAATTTTACCAATTCAGAATTTGGAGTTCAGTAACCCTTTTCATGTATTACTTGTCATCATTGAAATATGTTTCTAGCTCCTGTAGGACATGTAAATCCCCTTTTTAGGTTCTTTATTTTATTATATAAAACAAATTAACAATATGTGTACAATGATATTAACTATTTAATATAACCTCAAAATTGTTGATGCTGGGGAATGAAGGCTTGGGAAGTTACGTTATAAACAGAAAAATTCTGGAAAAAATTGTCAAGAATGCTCAAAGGTCATCTTCCTTTTCTCTTTGTCAGAACTCTCCTGTCTAATCCAAATGTGACAAACAACACAAAAGAACAATCCACTGCTGCAAATTAAGTATACATTTCTCCCTCCAGTACTATTTGACAACTTTTCTAGCCAGCCCTCATATCCCAAATATCCACAATTCTTGATACCTTGATAGATTCCAAATATTATGGATACAGCTAAGAACATACGCATCTTTAACACAAAGTGATTGATCCAGAATCACACTAACAATCCTGTTGATTTCAACCGAAAATGTGGTATAACAGGACAAATTGAAACCGTATTAGTTCATGTCCTGATTCCTGAGTTGCATCTCTAATTTCAAAGTGATTGCAACCAATCCTTATTAAATAGTGAGGTATCCAATAAATGAGAGCCAGATTGGTGTAGTGGTTAAGGCATCAGGCTAGAAACCGGCGACTGGGAGTTCTAGTCCTGCCTTAGGCATGAAGCCAGCTGGGTGACCTTGGGCCAGTCACCCTCTCTCAGCCCTGGGAAGGAGGCAAGGGCAAACCACTTCTGAAAAACCTTGCCAAGAAAACTGCAGGGAATTGTCCAGGCAGTCTCCAAGAATCGGACACAACTAAACGGATTAAACAAAAATCCAATAAATATGAAGCCATTTTTGTTGAATAAGCTACATATATATCACAATATTCCTTCTCACAATAAGCAATGTTATACAAAGTGCAGAAAAGGAGTAAGAAATATTATGCCAGAAATGACAGCATAAGTTTTAAAACAATACGGAGCTACATCTAGTTTCCATCAATTCCACTTGCTATACCTCTTCATACATTTATATACTTGTTTCCATCACATCCATTCACTGCACTGCACATTGCCTTTTGTTCTATAAATGTCTTCCCTTCTCTCTTTTTGAGAGGACACCAGGATGCAACAACTTTCTCCCTTCCTCTTGACCCATTCATTCTACCTTCACGTATTTGTTTTGTGAATCAATCATTGTCTTTATGACCATACCACCTCAATGTACTTCTTTCATACTGATCACTCTTGACTCTTTTCTTTACCTCCTTCTTGAGTACCCCATTCCAACCTAATTTAACATTTTTGTTTGTTTTAGGAATGTAAGAGATGGGTATGTCAGGAGAAACAAAGTGGGCAGAAACATGCTCTTATACACAGCCATTCTTGCTTTTTTTGACAAACATTCATTCCCCACAAGGCCATATACTATATTTGCACATCCATCCATTTTAGTAAACTCTCTACCAAAGTACAGAAATTCATCCATTTACTCAATTTTTCTCATTTATGTATAATGAAGAATTCATTCTCCCTGTCAAACACAACTAGGTTGGTCTCATTAATTTTAATTAATTAAATTTTAATTAAATTAATTAACATTAATTTTCAAATCCATATTCCATTGTATTATATAATACAATGTTCTCTGCAAATCACTGGGGTTTTAGATAACAATAATGCTATACTAAAATATGCAGATGATACGTAAGTATGCCGATGATGCACAAAAGTACATTCTGTTTCCCTAACACATTGTCACCTCAAGCACTTCTTATACTTGTGCCCATAAATAATTTTAAAAACCAAGAGGATATCTCACATGCTTACTCCATGCTAAATGTTGAATCATTTGCTAAACATTCCCTCTATTTTCATGCATGCTTCACTTTAATCATATCCTACTTGTTGCATATAGCAATCAACTTTTTTTGCAAAAAGCATTCCAAAATTGAAGCCTATTCATTGCCTGTATTTTTATATTCCCAGATATCTTGCGGCATTAGGTGAAGGTAACGAAACTGATCTCTGCACAAGATCCCAGAACATATAAACATCTGCCTGATTTGGGGATAGAATCTGAAGTGTTTGACCTCTTTCCAGTATACAGGTAGTCCTCGACTTACAACCACAATTGGGATCGGAACTTCCATCGCTAAGTGATGCAGTCATGAAGTGAGTCGTGCCTGATTTTATGACCTTTTCTGCTGTGGTTGTTAAGTGAATCACATGGTCCCCCATTGATTTTGCTTGTCAGAAGCCAGCTGGGAAGGTCACAAATGGCGATCACATGACCCTGGGGCGCTGCAACTGCCGTAAATACATGCTGGTTGCCAAGCGCCCGAATTTTGATCATGTGGATGTGGGGACGCTGCAAGGGTTGTAAGTCACTTTTTTCAATGCAGTCGTAACTTCGGACGGTCATTAAACAAATGGTCATAAGTTGAGGACTACCTGTAGGAAGGAAGCTGATCAATTTGGGTGGCTTTTCCAGAAAATATTAGTTTTCTGGAAAGCAATTACTGGCAGTAATGGTTCAAGATGCTTTCCTGCCTGAAGTAAAGTCCAAATTTTGTCCCCATCCCTAAACAATGTTGAGGCTTAAAACACCTGCCCCAAATACCAAGTTTGCCTTTATCTGCCCTTCCTCATGATGCCGCTTGAAGCAGATGTCATGAGAAGAAATGGCTTAATGTACTTTAAAAACGAATTAAGAAAGTTACAAAGAATTTGAGATCCATAAAATTATTCTGTGGATATCATATTCCAATGATGAAACAGAATTAGAAATGCCAAAATGTAACATGCTTTTCATAGAAGAAATGTATTCAGGTGTAACTATTTTACCCCATTCAAGTTGCATTCATTAAGGAGTAGCCACAGAAACAGATTTTTTCTTCATTCTATAACTTTTCCTTGCCTTCTTCAGAGGAATATATCTCTCTCCGCCCAGTATAGGGTTTATTTACTGCTACATAAACACAGTTTGGGTCAAATCCTGGGTTAACAAACCAGCATAAGAAATAACTCCTTTACTCACATTCATTCTTCACTTTATACAGATGGAGAAACAAGAGAGGAAGCCATAGATAACCATAGCCTAACCATAGATTAAGCCACTCTCTCCCTCTATCCAGTGCTAGCCATGGTCCAATGAAATGTTAAAAAGAGAGATCTTAGAAATCATAAAAGTGTCAGCACACTTTCATCAGCTTTTTAATAATGTTCAGTCTTACCCCACTGCATGATTTTATTCATCTAAATTGAGCACATTTTGTCATAAATCCTGTTTAGTATCTCTGCTATACAGAATAGCATAGTTTTGTTATCATTTGCTTCTGGGTTTAAACTTACTGGCGGATAGGGGGAAGAAAGAACTGGCTGTAGAGCAATAGAGCTTGCCTAAACAAAACTGTAGAAGAATGTTTATCAGTGGATTCTTCTTGAAATAAGGATGAGAAAAGCCCTGAAAAAAATGTCTAAAAATGCTGCTTTGCCTGTGTAGTTGGGAAAATCTATTACTGTGAGATTGCCGTATCATTCATGATTTCCCCTGTTTTCTTTCAAGCAATAACTGAACCAAAGGTCATATCAACAGAAATATTTAAAACTTTATATTATACCATTTATGGCAGAGGATCCTTGATCCTATAACAGAGTTGCTGAAAATCAGAGTACAATAAGCCCTTGGTTTAGCAGAATTTGGACACAATGGACAAAATTTTCATTTGAACTGCAGCCCATTTAATTGTCTGTTAAAACAAGGACAGCAATTATTATGTAAATGACATAAATTGATTCAAATAACAACTTTTGCACTCAATATTTAGTTTTAACAGGCATCCCTCCAAATGTTCTGTTAAATCAAGGCTTTACGATAATACATAGAGCTTAACAGAGATAATATTACATAGTTTGTTCAATGTGAGTTAGCAAATATGTCTGTTTCCTAAAAAGCCAATAACATAAATTAAATAAATGTTACATAAATTTTTTCCCCCAGCTATTTTATTTCATTAAGAATCTGGCGGGGAAAAAAATCCAATTTTGTCTTAATGTATCACCACTTTGTGGTAGTGATTTACTAAAAGAAAGGGCTTGACTGATGGGTGTGTGCTGACATTTTATTTATTGCAGAGATTTGCTAACCAAGTTTTGTGGTTTGTATCATGTCATTTGATCTCAAAATTACTTACAAGGCAAATCAGAAGATCAGCATTTGCAGATATGTTAATACATTTGAAAGAGGCACTGTTTTCTCTCTATCATACAGACTTAGTGGTGTTCATCTTATCTTACCTCCCACTGTCATCTTTCTTTTCTTCACACTATCACCTGACTACATTATTGAATGAAATCTATCATCCATCCACCCACCCACCCACCCACCCACCACACAATGAGAATACAAACAGAACGTTTGAAATAAAGTATCACTGTAAAAATATTGACCTTGAATTCTGAAAGGAATTTGGGCATCATTCATCCTTTGATTACTGTACTTTGAAAGTGCCTTTCCAACTGCTCTTGGAACAAACTTAGCAAAGTACAACATCCTACATAGTGCTACCCAAAAACATTCTGGCAGCCATTTTTGATTCAGACAACACACCAAACCCCAAAGTTTGGTTAGAGAATTCAGAACGATGGTGGTAAAATGGCCGTGTACCTTAATAATCCAGACCTTTTAGCTTAGCATGTCATACAAACACAGGCTTTGCTCTAGTTACTTTTATTTGGTCTAGAAAAGATAAATCTTTCAGTACTCAGAAGGGCAGGAGTCATAAATATTTCAGAAATTATGTTACAGGATCATTATCCAATCTCAAAGAAAGTTCACAGTGAACTTCCAAATAGGGAGTATACATGGCACTGTCCAGTTTCTCTGTATGTTTTGGACTAGATGAGGTACACCCAGGCTGTCATGAAACTATAATCAATGTAAATTTAAAACTAATCAAAGTTATTAGAAAAGAGCAGTATCTGAATTAAGTAACTAAGAGTTTACACACATTTCTAACACCAAGATGTAAGTGGTGGAAGTCTCAAAGGTATCAAGAAGGCCAACAAGCTGAGGGTGTTGGAGATTCTGCATAATTCCAAGTTCACGGGTGACCTGATCTCGTTTCATCAATTTCTTATTTACGAATTTAGCGGCTACTTCTCGCTTGGTTCCCTTTTGATCACATCTCTTAATGACAGAAAACCTGCCCCTAGGAAAAAAAAGGTGAGAAGAACAAAGTCAACAAGGAATACCTGAAACCTAGGTCAATTTTCATATGTCACTACCTACATACATATGTAAACCTGACCATGAACTATTAAGAAAAACATAATGTTTTTAAATGTCCCAGAAATATTTACAAATGCCAATTCAAACAAAGCAATGGTTTTTCAATAATAGTCTGAATTAATACTAATTGTACTAAAGTATCCCTTGATCTTGGATGTCATCTAAAAATCAAGTATGTAAATTGGAAAGACACCCACCCACTTTTCATTGAAGCATGGTCATTATCTTTAGATATAAGGGCAATTAAAAAACAAAATGAAATTCTGTGAGTGCACACTTCTTTGTCCAAATATTATCAGAATTCAGCAATTTTTTTTGAACTGTGAGTTTTCAGAATGCCACAGAAGCCACTTCCCAACCTCGAGAGAACAGTAATGACTGAATTACATGATTTCTTGCCAGATTAATTTTACTAGAGGAAACTACTCCACAGACTTCATTAGCAGTATAAGGATTAGATCTTAGTCAATTTGCATTAACTAGTTTAAAATTAGCAGATTTGTCTCTGTCTTAGTGTTCATTCTTACAGTGCAAATGGCTCTCAAAGAATCTGATGCCTGTATATCAACGTGAATTAGTGTGAAGCAAGTTCATTTACACATACATAAACATACATTCCTGTCTTTCCATACACACACACAATGTTCATAGTGGGAAGCACCGGTTGATCATACCTGCCAAGCTCAGCCACTTCACTATACAGGGAATCAAAGTTATCCTTCCAGGTTACCATGATCCCATCGCTTCCAGGACCTGAAAAAAGGGGGAAAAAACCCTCTTTCATTAAGCATGTTATATACAAAATGTGTTACTTTTATCTCGTATTATGATATCATACATATGAACCTACCTAAAACTCGCAGACTAGCCGACGTAGAAATTGAACCCATATCATTTGCAGCTATACATGTGTATATACCATCATCTTCTGTGGTCACACCAATGATTTTCAGAAATGCTTCTCCTAAATCACTGCAAAATATCATAAACTGTAAGCATGTGAGACATTACCTACTTCTGTCTAAGACTATTAATATTGTTAATACTCCGTATATCGAATTTGCTCTGCTTTACCTCTAGTCCCTTTCAACTAATAATGAAGCAAAGAAATGGATTACTAAAATTGAAATCTGTTCTCCTTTTGATTGGGAACCAGGATGAGTCCCTGGCTGTCTGAAAGTTGCTTGGATAATGGAGGAAGGGATAGATTGAATAATGTGATAAACTGAACTAAAAGAAGGAAGAGGAGGTACAGCACAATCAGACTTGCAAGATTGTGTTATTATAGCCAATCTCAATAGAAGTAGTTGTAGCTTTCCTGTGAAGTTGATTTGCTGGTCTGGTCTACATAGTGGGGCTGACAGTCACTTACTTTGCTTTTCTTTCTTTTTAATGAAGTACTGGCTTCAGCTGCTCATGATATTGACAAATGTCTGGGTACACATTGGACCTACAAGCAGTCTATGAAATAAAAATGGTGGAAGTCTGGAGACAGCCCTTGCCTTTGAAACACTGAGCATTCTTCCAATATTACAATTCTTTAAAAAGTGAATAATAGTTCAATAAATAAATAAATGAGAAAAGTGCTGCTTTGGGGTGTGTGCCTATAGATGTAGTTGTGCCAATGGGCACAACACTGAAGGAACTAGAGTGGGGATAGGCAAGGAATTCATTACATTTGCTTACTCTTCCCTACCCTTGCAATCTCCCTCCAATATGGTACAAGTATGTAGTTAAAAGAAGTCCAGTACCTGCATGAGATGCTGTAATGGCTATCATTGCTCAATGTATTATGATCAGGACCTTTCCAAGTTATTGAAGCTTTGGGACGACCACAGACCTTGCATTTAAGAATGACAGTCTCTCCTGTCTCACACGTCACCTCACTTAATGGTATTATAAATTCTGGGGGAACTGTGAGAGGAAGGAAATTGTTGCCGTTAAAAAGAGGGAAAAAACAGTATCTTGATGATAACTTTATATTCATGCATTTACGGGGTGATATATGTACTACTTCTGCATCACAGCTGAAACAAAATATGATTTTAAACAGCATGTTTACTCATACATTTATGCCCCACCATTCCATTCATTGAATGCTGAATATACACATCTCTTTGAATGCATGTATGCCTTTCCCTCCAGAATGTTCCACAGCTTGCGCACTTAACTCAACAGCAGGTTGCACACTTTTCTCATCGAGAAATAATATACTTGTGGAGACCTTACAGTGATTTGAATGTAAGATTGTCCCTAGCCTTGGAAGTGTATTTCTCTAAATAAGGTGGGGGCGGGGAGAAGGGGCAATGCATAAGTCTGAAGCTTTCTTCCAGTATTTTTTAAGGAAACCACAAGAATAAAATCCAAAGAGGCCCAAAGAGACATGTCATCTCAATGTCATCCTTCCTTTGATATTTGTTTCTTTTTCAAGGAGGAAGAAAGTAAGTGTGAATATTGGACAACAAGGGTACCATAGGAAGCAGGATGTGTATTAGAATCTTGACAAGCAAGACTTCATAAAATAGAAATGCAGCATAACAAAACTAAAACTAGATTGAGAACCTTTAAGGCAATTTATGTATCAATATATGAATAATATATAAAGCAGTGAGGCTATATTGCTAGTGCAGCAGATAGAAGAGAGCCAGAAACTCTTTATCCGTTGTGTTACTCTTCTTCTGATACAGGTAAAATCTGGAAACATTTTAAAATATTTTCCTCCAACTGCTATTTGAAGTAATCCATTCCACTCTTCTCCCCTTGTCATGCTGTGCTGCCTCATCATGGTGGTGGTGTTCGTGGAGGGATGAGCAAAGAACGTTGGGAGTGTATGCCAAGAGTATATATTCCCAGCAGGGTCACCCAAGGCATGAAGGTTATCCCAACTGCCAGCTAAAGCAAGCAGGCACCCATATTGGGCAGCAGCGAGATTGGAAGATGGCGAAGGCAGATCACTTTAGTGACAATGGCAAAGGCATCAATTCATACTATGCGGTAGAAGGCAATGGTAAACCACTCCTGTATTTTTACCAAGAAAACCACATGGATAGAAAATATAAAATATTGACAATGGAGATATTGAAGTGGTGGATAGCTTCTGCTTTTTAGAATCAACAATCTACAGTAAAGGAACAAGCAGTCAAGCAGCCTAGGACTTGGTAGAGTAGCTGTGAAGGCCTTGGAAAAGATTGACTATGCTGTGATGTGTTTGCATCTATAAAGACTGGAATGATGCAAGTCATGGAATTCCCTATGACACTCCATGGAAGCAAAAGTTGGGCTTTGAAGAAGCAGGATAGGAAGAGTATTGATGCTTTTAAACTTTGATATTGGAGAAGATTCCTGAGAATATCATGGACAGCCAAGAAAACAAACAAATGGATCATCAAACAAATCAACCCAGAGTTCTCACTTGAGACACAATTGACCAGGCTCAAATTATCTTACTTCGGACACATTATGTGAAGGCCTAGCTCTCTGGAGAAGGCTCTAATCCTGGGAAAGGTGGAAGGAAGGAGAAGAAGAAGAAGAAGACAACCAGCAGCAAGGGGGATACACTCAGTTACAGTGGCAATGAGTGTACTGTTAGAAGACCTGAAATACCAGGTTAGGAATAGATCATCATAGAGAAAATGTATGTGGTTCCTAAGATACAGCAGTGATGAGTGTACCCTTAGAAGACCTGAAAGACTAGGTTAGGAATAGATCATCATAGAGAAAATCTATGCGGTTGCTAAGATACAGCAGTGATGAGTGTACCCTTAGAAGACCTGAAAGACCAGGTTAGGAATAGATCATCATAGAGAAAATGTATGTGGTTGCTAAGATACAGCAGTGATGAGTGTACCCTTAGAAGACCTGAAAGACCAGGTTAGGAATAGATCATCATAGAGAAAATCTATGTGGTTGCTAAGATACAGCAGTGATGAGTGTACCCTTAGAAGACCTGAAAGACCAGGTTAGAAACAAATAATCCTGGAGAAAATCTGTCTATGTAGTCGCTAAGAGTCAACAATGACTTGATTGCACATGATCAATCATCAATTAATTCCACTCTACTATTTTACAAAGATATCAAAATTTTTTAGTAACAATATATTTTAGTGTAACATGGCATGATCTGCCAATATGGATTCTGTTCAGCATTGCTGAGTAATATATTGAGTATGTAAATTTCTCTTCAGGTTTTCAGCTGAATCTGTGCAAGTGGGAAAAAAAGAAGTGATGCATGTTCCATCCTCTAGCGACTGTAAAGCTCTCCATACATTCATCTAATCAATAGTATTAATCTTTCTTATTGCATACTTTTATTTAACAAAACTGTATGTATGAGAAAGATGTGTACAAAAAGTTATATATTTAGGAAAGTGGCAAAAACGTTATTACATATTATACCTAGTTTCATTTCAAAGCATATGCTATATGAATATACTAGTATATACACTTACTGTATATGTGCTCAAAAAGTGTCTATGTTAAATCAGCTTACATTATGCAAATTGACTGTTTCTTAGAGAAAGATATATACAAGATGCGTACATTTGTATACTATGGAAAATTGCATAGCAAACAGGTGCAGACTTTTTGCAGAAAAAAATTAGTTTGGTCACTGTCTTCTTTTTCTTCTTCTTTTTGTTAATAGTTCTGCATGTACTCTTTTTTTTGTTAATTAGTTTGAGATAATTATTTTTTTTAAAAAACGTGCAACATTTAGAACTGCATAGTAACTGAATACACCTGAATGACATGGAAAAGATTTTGAGTGATCTGCTCATCCTTAATAGAATACAGAAACTGGTTTAAAAGGATTATATCTGTAGATAAGTAATGTTTGCAATGACACAGAAGCTACTTGTCTGATCACTTAATAGACATCAGTAGCATTTTTATGTCTTTTAGAGATGAATTCTTCCTCTAAGAATAATTTGTAAGACTGTTTTAAAAATATTTTTTTCATGAAACTGCAATTTTACACTTAATCTCAACTTACCATCATAAATATAGTTGGGGTTGAGAAGCTGAAAAGGAGAAGAATAGAATTAGCATACCACAAATTTCCCCAGAGTGTTCTTAAGAACAAAAAAGTTAAAAATTATAGCAAGCCAAGAATCAAAAACAATACCCCTCAACTTCACACACTAGCCTTTGGTTAGCTGTTCAATTTATGCTGTATGCACCTTGAGTATCAACACAGCCAAGTACCTATCATGAACATGTTTGTTCGTGAACCCAAATGAAAATTTCTCCAAGGTATTGTTACGAATCCAAATATCTGTGCAGTTGTAATGTAACCTTTTACAAATTATATTTGATTGGATACCCTCTCAGTTTATATTCTGGAAAAAAGAGGGGACTGAAAGAAAGGAATTTGGGAGGTATGGGTAGAAAATGGAACTGAAAGAAGCCTGGAGTCTTAGCCCTAGGAAACTCTCCATCGGTCAGAGTAACAGGTTTATTAATATATATTAAGTGCCATTGAAGGCAGGGATTGATAGCCCACAGATATGATGTAATATTAAGGGAACCTGCTTACAATCCACTATAAATTCTTTAAAACAAATTATTGTTTGTTTCATTAAATATTAACGAAGTGACTATCCTATTCTATATCTCCCCATATTTCACATGGTCACATTAACTTAGATACATATAAAAAATATAGGAGAGAAAAAAAGAAAAGAAAAGAAAAAGGTTTAGTGATGACAGCAAAACCAATAATACTTCAGAGATGTCCCTGGATTATTGGGATTACACTTAATTTTGAAGAAACACAGAGAAATAAAAAAGGAACCCCACAGTAGAGAAGGAACGTGGCACCAATCATCCCAAATTCACTAAACTGAACATTAAAAACTAGTGGAGGGATATTCATGAAATCAAAATCAAGAGTTGCTATTTGAAGCTATAAATTCTTAATCATTACCATTAAAAAATCATTGTGGCTTACCAGATCAATATTACAATTTTCTCTTTCCTTACCAATCTCATTTCAGGCACCCTATCTGGCAGGATCAACACCTTTAAGAGCCTCTGCCTCTTTCTTCCCATATAGGAATGGAAGTATATCAAAAAGCTTCATCTAATCTTGGAGCTCATGCTGGATTAATTTAGACAGCACAATGGCACTGTATTCAGAATAATAATTTTAGTCACTCCAGGCTTATCTTAGCCAACAAGATTTTCATGCTAGTGGATATAGCTATCCCACATAAAATGAATTACAAACCTAGCTATACTATTAAAACTGTACCTGTTTTTATTTATTTATTATTATGATTAATGCTCTTGATAATCAACTGAAATTGAGATTTTCTTTTGTATGTTGGGAATGGAATGCAAATGTCAAAATTTTCATAATGCAATAAATGAATGTCAATCTGGATTTGTATCCTTTTGCTATTTTTTATGAAAAAATAGCAGGTTTCAGGAAATATTGGTAAAAATTTATCCCATGCTTTATAGATTAAAAGTTGTTAACTTTTCTCAAGTACATTTAAAACTTAATGTCAGGAAGAAATACCTTCACGGAAACCTTATTGGCGAGTCCATCTCTAGATTTACGGTAACCATTTTCTAATTTGCCTTCCCTTTTGCCGTCTTTGTCTTTTTTCTCAGATTTTTTCCTTAGACGGAGTGCTGTGTGCCAAGATGACGACTTCCTGAAACCAGAACATAATACATTGTGATTACCTTCCTGTGGATGATTTTGACTGGAAGAAAATGTTTTAAGTCAACCTGGAGGAAAAGAAACCTGGGAAGAGAAGCCCACTTCAAATGGCAGTGAGAACAGAATGATTTAATGAAATTATGAGGTTCTTCTAATTACCACCGTATGAAGAATATGATTTCTGACATCGTTGTACAATAGGGGCAGGCCACAAGTTACTAAACTGCAGCTATGCCTTTGGTTTTTTGGCTATTTGTAAGGTAGCTGAGGGATACAGTGGCCCTGGCTATGCTATGACGGGCTGGGATTTTTTAGTTTTTCTTTAAATGAGACATGTTAACCATATCCAACAATTTGGAGGTAAAAGAGAAAGGTGATAACAAGTTAGAGATATAAAACATGTTAATTAAATCTGTTAGCCCTGTAGCTTTCAACTGGAGTTTTCCTAGGTGCCGTAACTTCTGACCCCTTGTTGATCCACTGTGGTTAGGGCAAGAAATGTCTTAAGAACAATGTATATTTTACCCATGACTTTAGAGAAATAACATAAACGTTATACTTCATTAAACCAGTCTCTCTAGGTAAAATAACTATTTTAGTAAAATACTTATTTTACAGTTTTCATTTGTATTGTAAAAGTAATTGAATTCTTTTTAACCAATATGCAAGAAATATAATCACACAACAGTACCACCACAACAGGAGCATCAGGGAAGTAGGGAACACATACATACATGGAAAGAAAAGAGTAGCGAAATATTGCCTTAATCTAATCTTTGAAAACACATTGCGTTTGTGTGAGTCTGTATATATCTCCCCTTCTAAGAGAAGAAGAAATTGTGCTTACATATCACAAAAAGAGCCTGGCTTCTTATCATTGATGGCACAGCAATTACAGCTAATGATTTCTGGTGTGGGGCTTCAACTAGCAGATTCATATTCGTTCTGATAGGGAGGTTCATATAAGAGGCGGCACTCTCCAAGATATTTAAGGCTCACACATTCTCTCTTTATATATTCATTTTATATATCTGAGAATTGGACTCTGGCTTAGGAAAGCTTATATCACTAAGCTACCACAGGACTCTGTTGCTATTGCAAACTAATGAAGTCATCAGAGAAGCATGCATTACACCTACTTCATTGTTCCATCAGAGTTATCAATAGTGACTGCACTGGTGTGCCCCAGGACGTAGCCGGGGATCCAGCCCTCGGCTGCGGGGCACTGGTCAGTGGCGGCTCGGAACACCAAAAACATGTTCTGTTGGTTGCTGGCTAAAATTTGCACGACTTCTCCTTGGTAGACATTAATCTCATCCTCCTTCACTGCCGTATAATCGTGTGTCACCAGCATGGTGGAGATATTGCTACTGCTGCTACTTTCACTCTGTAGATGAACCAATTAGGGAGAGAGAGAGGGGGGAAAAGGAGGAAAAAGTTGATAATGCACACAAATAGAAAGGAGACATGTTTGATAAAATAAAAGACTGTTACCCTTTTAAGTAGCTATATGACAGTGAGATGTTAAATAATGAAATTGAGCACTTTTATCTAAGTATGTCTGCAACAAGAATAGTCAATATGAAGACTATATTCTAATTTTCTATTACTAAGTGCAATTATATTATTTTTCTGTTAGTATAGTAATTGTTTAGCTTCCTTTCTTGTGGGGTGGCAGCATGGTAAGCTTGCATGTCATGATGTATGCAAAGACTTGACTTCTGTACATTTTTATAAACTCTGTTTTCATTTTAAAGTGAAAACAGATGACAGAAGAGGATATGACTCACTGTACTTCCTCCTGTTAGGATACAGGAGCCTCAGATTCCAGGCTAATTGCAATATTAGATGGGACTAAATTGCTAAATACAATGATAATGTAGGCCAATGAGTTCCTGGGTTTCCTAAGGGTGGATTAAGTTCCCTTTTAACTGTGTGATGTAACTTTCCCCAATGTATTGCACTCGTCCAATTTTTAGAACGATGCTCTGGGAAAATGGGAGTTATAGTTTATTTTCTGCAAAGCAACAGACTGGGAAGGCTGGAGCCAATGCTAGGGCCTAAAGCCCCAATTGGCTTGTCAACTGTCCTTTGTTGGCTCAGCAGGATATCCTAGAATGCATGTCAAAATCTTCCAAGGGCAGAAAGGTTGAAATCAGTTATACATATATTGTATACATTTCTGAAGATTGTCTTAAATTAAATTATTCTTATCCACAACCTTCAAGCAATAGAGGTCTCCAATAATAACATATCATGATAACAATATATGATTGTTTTTGGTTATGCATGTATGTAGATGTATTTCAACAGTCATATCTGAAATGATCACTAATGGGTGCAGAGAGGAAAGTACATCCTTTGCATGCAAAAATTCTCAAGTGTAGTCCTTCACATTTTCAGGTAAAATTAGAAAATATTTTGATTTGAAACAATGAATTTTCTGATTTGCTAAACCAACACGTGGTCTCAATCAGTTTAAGACAGCTTCATGTATACAGCTCACTGGCCATTCTGGGAAACCTGAGCATTTACTTTTGCAAAGGGCAAACCTTCACTCATTGAAAACTCAAAAGTTTTATCTTCCTTTGGAGGTAATGAAAACTTTTAGTATTACTAAAGTATCAAGAGCAAAGTATCTCAGAGACTAAAATCTATAAATAGCTTCAGAAATTGGAAATGAATATCAAGCCAACTCACTTCTTCCTTATACACTGATTTTGATTCTGCAGTTCTGATTAATTACACTATACCTTTTCATTGTGTCCAAAACAAAGAACTGTTGATTTATTAAGCTGTATCTTAAACTAGGATTTAAGATGCTTCTTAGTAAACTGACATCCAATGACCCTTTCTTCTTTCAGCTATTACAGGGCACTATGGCTGAAAGAGATCAAGATCCAAGCGTTAAAAACTACAGTGAAAGCTAGGATTTCTTAGGAAACTAGAGTAATTTAGGACGCGAGGACCATTAGATCTAATTAAGTCAGCTCAAAGTGTCTTTTCTAAACCTTGTCACTTCCTTGGAACTTAGGGCCTACAGAGTAATTTCCTGTAGTTGGCATTGTTCTTGTCAATGATTTCCCATGCTCAACTTACGTACTCAGGCAACATTACTGTTTTAGATTAAATGTTATGATAATTTAATTACATCCAAAAGTTCTGCAAAATGTGATTTGCAGACTGGATGTTGCCATCCACTGACCTGGACGAAGGATGCTGCTTTCTTATCAGAATAGAGTTCCTGTGAAAAAAATTCAAACAAGGGAAACTGCTAATGCCAAAAAGTGGTTTGGTTTTTTTTTTGGTTTTATCTCAAGTGTTGCTTGTGTAGCAAATATCAAGTCTTCCACCAAGAACAGTAGCCATACTTCATTGTAAATAGCATTTTGTTTCTAGGCAATCTCTTAATAATTGATGTTATTTTTTAAACATTAAGATACAAATTCTGTCATTTGCTCTACATGTCTGCACACCTATGAATCCAGAACCCTAGTTTTCATATAAAATGGGGAATTTGCTGCACATCACATTTCCTGTTAAATTTTGATACTTTCACTTTGATACTTTGCATCAATTAAACAAAGGAACACATTATCTTTACTTGCGACCAGCCCATATACATTGGCTGCCAAGCTGACATTTTTTAAAGAAAACAATTAAAAAAGGCACGCTACAGCCAAATTAAATAACAAAATAACAATAGGAGTTGGAAACAAGAGGATACATGCAAAGCAGAAGTTCCTACCCTAAAGCTATGCTCTAGTAAGTGAAAGAAGAATCAGGAGAGTCTATATTGTTAAAAAAATTGGGTAGTGCATGCTTGCAATAATGTTTCTGAAGGCCATGTGATATGTAAGTGATGGTGTGCAGAAGCTGTGAAAGGAGCTGTAAATTGTACAGTACACTGAAATAGGGAAAGGACAAGAATTGATATGTACCCATCACATTCCCCATGAGCAGTGTTCATTTTTAATACTCAGGTCTCCTTTGAATGACATGCTGTATATTCAAACAGAAGTCCAAAACAGAAGCTGTAGATTTTGTGGGCAGACAACCATGCCGTTCCCTTGCATACCAGATAGTGGAGCAGCTAAAAACCGAATCTGAAATTACTCTAAGACATAGCTTCTTAAACACTTAGAGATATAAGTGATGCACCTAAAAATATAGATTGGTTATGGATAGCACCGTATTTGTGCATTTGAGAGCACTTAGGATCTGTTTTTTTCATGGAAGATTCTTTGCCCCACTGTATGTACATTTTAAAGATAGCAAGTTAACAGAATGTTGCAGTTCAACTGAAATAAAAAAGAACTCAGAGTGTCAGTTAAATGAAACCTCTGTGTTCATCAGAATTCCAGATAACAGAAACAACAGGGGAATAGGGTTGAATTCAAGCCCTATTTGTGAGCTTCCTGGATACATCTCGCAGGCTGCTGTGGAAACAGAATGGGCTGGAGTCTGGATCAGCAAGGCAATCATTTTCTTCAAACTTTCATCAGTAAGGAAACAATAACTGTTGTGCTTGTATCTGAACAGAGGAGGAAGAGGAAACCCTGAATAAATCTGCAATGGAAATACAGAAGATGCATGAATTGAGCTCCACCATGGTGGCTGTGCACAGCATACTAAATTTGTGCCTTCATGTTAGACGAAAGAAAGCGAAGAGCAAAGTTAGTAGAAACCAGGCTAGCAGACCATTTTTTTTCAGCAGAATGAAGAGTTAGAAAGTTTTTCTGTGTATCTGTATACATACTGCAAGCCTATGTCTTCTGTATACACACACAGACACGTTTCTACCAAAACTTGATAGGAAAGGTTGGAGCAATTGATTATTATTGCAGAGCAGTGATACAGCACTGGAGAGCCAGAAGTTAGTACGGAGATATGATGGCCACGCACAAGAAGGGGAGATGGGAAGATTTTTAGAAGAGCTCGCAGGATAGAAGGGCTCCGGCTCTTACCCCATTACTCTGGGTGGAGTGTACTGATTGCTCGCTGGTCGAGGAACATGTGCTCATGCGGTCTGTGTCCTTGCTGTGTGAAGAGTGGCGGTGGACCTGGCGCTGGAGGGAGTCACTGTCCCCGGGGAAAGTGAAGGAGCCAGGGCGGCTGACGGGGGATGCTGGGATGGAGCTCCAAAAGGAGCCCTTCTGCAGGGGGCTGCTGGGTGTAAACGTTTCCTTGCCAAAAGGAGATGGGAAAGTCATTGCAGAAGGAGAGTTGATTGGCGAGATGGCTCCTGGTCTTGATTTTCCCAGGGTCAACGATCCTATGTTGCTCCTTGAACGGCTCTCCTCCGAATTCCCACGGCATTCCCTCTGATCTGAGTCTGCCGAGCCACAAGTGCTTCCAGAAGTCTTCCGGGGGCTTTCCATTGCTCTCATCTTGGGGATCTTCTCTATTTCTCTTTCTGGACCATTCTGCTGCACATTGGACGGATGCCTGCCTGCCTGGCTAAAGCCAGCCTCTAGAGTGGTGGTGTGGGGAGGCAGGGAGGAATTGGGAATGGACATACCTGACATCTTGTCTGCCTCTGCTTGGACTGAAGCGGCAGAGGAGACCAGGACTGGGGAGTGGTGTCGGACCGGCTGCGGGATCCGGGAAGGCCTGCTACGGCTGGAGCTGGGGATTCCAGTGCAGCTGCTAGGGCCACTGTTGCTGCTGCTGCTGCTGCCTCCAGGACCACTGTGGTTCCTCTGGTACTCAATGGGTGATGTCAAGGCTACAGTTAAAAAAAAATCACATAAAAATGAAAGATGATGTAAAGCAGTCCTTCCCAACACAAACTGAATGGCTAGTAGACAATAAGCAGTGGTTTTGATTGGCAAGGCTGGCATCATCTGCGAAACAGAGTTTATATCCCTCTTTTGAAGGAGAAATAGCCAACTAGCAAGCAAAAGAACAGAAATAAAAATAATGATGAACAACATTCTTGTCTGTCGTTCCAATGCAACGGATGTTTTTATATGTCATATAAATGCTTTGCCATGTGAGTCAACAGAAGTAATAATTTAGGCATGAAAAATATAATTAACTAAACACTAAAGCCTGCAATGTATATAACATTAAGTTTATCCCTATTACCTTACCTACACATTGATAGTTGTTACTACAAAATGGTGTAAGAATAAAATGTATACAGAAGTGATCAAACATAAAAAATTGTTTATTACAGGTAGTCCTCTGTTAACGACCACTCCTTCAGTAACCATTTGAAGTTACGATGGCCTGAATGAGTGGTACTTATGACCGGTCCTCAAAGTTCTGGCCATCCCAGCACCCCCACAGTGACACGATTGCAATCTGGGCACTTGGCAACTGGCTTGCACTTATAACAGTTGCAGCGTCCCGTGGTCACATGATCACCATTTGCGACCTTCCCTGCCGTCTTCCCACAAGCAGTCAATGAGGGAGCCGGAAGGGAAGGTCGCAAGTTGCTTGGTAAGTCTCCCCCACCCAGCAGCAGCCACCCCCACCTTGCCGCATTTGTGCTGGTTACCCACACATCCTTGTGCGCCCTCCCCTACCTGGCAGAAGCCATCCCCACCCCGCCACACTGGCCACCCGCGCAACCTCCCCCATCCGGCAGCAGCCACTTACCTGCCTGTTGGCCTGCTTGTGAGCTGCCTGGGACTTGCAACTTCCTGCCGGCTTCCCCATTGACTTTGCTTGTGGGAAGCCGGCAGGAAGTTGCAAGGAGGTCCTCGCTTAACAACCCATGATCCTCGTTTAACAACAGCAACAAGGACTGCTGTTGCTAAGCGATGTGGTCATGTGACATCGCACTTTACAACTGCCTTGCTTAGCAATGGATATTCCAGTCCCAATTACCATCGTTAACCGAGGACTACCTGTAGTGAAATGGCATATGAGAAGTGTCTAGAATGCAACTCTGTAAATATAGAAAAATGATAATAAAGGAGCAGATAGAAGGAAAATAGAATAAATATTCTATATTCATGCAGAGAAAATAGTGTTAGTTTCTGTATATATACTTTAGCAGTGGGAATAATAATAATAATAAAATTTATATGCCACCCAACTCACAGTGACTCTGAGCAGTTTACAAATTGTTAAAAAAAATTAAAAAAAGAAAACCACACACAACAAAAATGGCTCGTAGACCATCAGCAATCCATTTACTCATAATGCCCCCAATGCAAAACTCATAGAAATGGATCCATTTTTTCTACACGGACTTCAAGGGCAAGGCTTATGGCATCCGTTTCATCCCTTAACCTCCTGCTAAACTGTAAAATGTAAAGGACTGAAAACGATGGCATGAAGCTATTGATCATGACTGCTGTAGCCCCCAGACAGGTCATAAGGACAAAATAGAGGTCCCAAATCTATTTTTGAATCCAAAGTTCAGTGTTATAAGAGAGTACCTGAAATACTTGGGATGTTTAAGAGCTGCTGTATTTGAAGCTAAAGCAACAATTCAATTTTATATGAAACTAAAGAATATGACAAAGGTTAGTATTTGCAATATGTATGATTCGTGGAATAAAGAACTGGAATATACAATCATGAAAAATCAACAAGACCAAGCTTTAATCAATGTTAAATATTATTATATCTTAATGAAATTAATTCATCAAAAATCTTGTTTGTGTTTATTGGACTCCCCAAAGAACATTTTAAAAAGGATCAGCGTTGTGTTGGAGTTGTATAAAATTTGAGGGCTCTTTGACTCATATGATTTGGTTGCATTCATTTATGGCTTCTTTGGTTTCAAGTAATTACATATGTTAATAGAACTTTGGAGAAAACTATAGTAATTAAAGATGCAAATGTGATGCTGAATTACCCTCCAAAAATATGGAATTCGACATTTTATGAAGAACTCTGGCTCCATCAAGCCTGGGGTTTGGCTATGTGGGTGGAAAGAAAACAAAATTCCAGATGTGAAAGAGTGGATTTAAGATATGTTTTCTTGTCTATTTTTGAAATGTCTTTATATTGTAGAGAGGAGAATATGAAGCAATATGTTTCTATATGGTCTAGATTTAACAATACATTAAAGAACTGAGCTGGTTGTACAGTATGTTAATACTATATGGATAATTTTCTTTTTTTCTTTTAGTTCACTTTTATAACTATTAGCCATACTTTTTATTGTATCATCGCTACTGTATCATTTTTATCTTTGTTAAATTTCACTAATAATTTTTTGAAAAAAAAAAAGCAGCCATGAGCAAGTATGATGTTAATAACTTGAGTTACTGAACTGCTGGTACAGGAACAGTTAGGGCATAGCTTTCCAAACTGTGTGTTGCGACACGATACTGTGTCGCCTGCGGGGCCCAGGTGTGTTGTGCGAAAACCCGGAAGCGCTGATGGAGCACCAGGACACCGCCGCCGCAGTGCGTAAAAAACCCGAAAGTGGCGCGGTGGCGGCACGCGAAAACCTGGAAGCTCTGCGGCGGTGGCGGCATTACCAGGTTTTTGTGCGCCACCGTTGGTGTGTCGCCAACGTGAAAAGTTTGGAAAGCCCTGAGTTAGGGTGTGTAACATGACTGGCTGTCTGAAACTTTTTTCTTACAGAAATGAATATTCAAAATTAACAAGCCAGGTTTATAACAAACAAAATAATAGCAATGAAAATGGAAAACAAGCATGGCACCATATATTAAAAAATTCGTATCAAGCTATGGGCTATTTTGCAAAAATTAAGAGTCTTACAAATATAGGTTATAGTAGAATTTCTTAATATTGTGCAGCAAGACAACAGAGACTTATAAAACAGTAAAAATCAATTACTGCTTACATTATCCATTTATAAGAAATATTGGCATAATAGTCACACAAATAATGTTGGATAGAAAAAAATGTTTATTTGAAATGCGTATTTGAAATGGTTTGATACCACTGAGTTGTCTCCTGGTTTACTTAAAAAACAATGAAGACCCAATGATATAAATTGGGATTGCTGCTCATCTTGTTCTATTGATTTCAGTGAGCCCATGCCACGGGACCTATTTTAATGTATTTTAAACCAACTAAATTATGGAAAATTATTCAGGAGACTGCTTAGGAAAAGCCAGAAGTCAAACAAAACAAACAACAAAACAAAACAAAAACATTCAAACAGTGTAAGCTTTTACAAAGGTGACTTGGATATCCATCCTAGGATATTCTTAATCATATGCAAGATAACCACAACTCAGTGGCTGACATTTTGAAAATAAATCTCCATGTGAATCTGACAGTAGGCTACTGGAGAAAAATTAGTACCTCAAAAACATTTCTACAAGGATTGTCAAACAGTGATGCCTATCCCTACAATAATCTGAAATATGTAAGCATTTTTAATATCTACTAGACAACCCATGATCTGTTGGGTCATCCTTTCAGAGATCTTTCCTTAGCTAAACAGAGAAACAGAATGACCATGGGCAGGCAAAAAAGCAGCAGGAGCAGCTTCCGACTTCCTGTCAGCTTCCCCATTGATTTTGCTTGTGGGAAGCTGGCAGGGAGTGTTGGAAATCACTCCTCCTCCTCCTTGGCTGTCCCATGGAACTTCCTGCCACTTTGCTGGGGGGAGGGGGAACAAAGGGAGCCATGGACCTCCAGGAAAACTGCACCCTGGCTCCCCATCCTGGGGTGTCCCCAAGAGCACCCCCTCCAGGGAGGAAGAGGGCTCACTCATTGACCACCGGTGCCCCCCCAGTCAGCCCTACCTCACCAGCAGGCATCTGAGACACTCCCTTGTCCTTCCCTCGCAACCCACCACCATTGAAAGATTTCAAATTTCAGCTTCGGTTCCAAATCAGCTGCTCGCCTCTTGTCCGTCGGGCCCTGCTGCTGGACGATTGGGCGCAGGGGCCAGAGGCAGGCAGGAAAGAGGGCAGGGATATGCCCCTCCCATCTTCCCTTGTGCCATTCAACCTACAGGTTTTTGGGAAGCGTAGTCAGAAGGTGCAGCGGCGCTGAAGTGGCCACAACTTTGCCAAATTTCAATCCCATGGGAGTAATAGGTCCCAGATTTTGGACATTCTTTAAGTTAGCCCATTTGAGGTACCTTGCTTCAAAAACTGTTGCCCTATCATGCACCGTTTCACCCAATTGAAGGTTACAAACAGACATGAGAGTTTTAGTAGTATATAGATGCATGAACAATTTTAGCAAGAGTCAGGCCAGGTAAACCTTCTGGACAATTAAGCTAATCCTAAAACTTGAATAAAAATAGAAATTTTTAGTTATTTTACCATTTAGAAAATTACGCTGGTTTTCCAATATTTGGTTGATTTCATGGATCCATATTTGACGTACTCCTGGACTGGTGGAATGCAAAACAAAAGTCTCCATGACATCACCTGCTCTTGATGTTAGTGCAAATTTACATGGATCGTTGTCTACATTTTCCTCCAAGCAAAGGGAACTCACCTTTATTTAGACAGAAAAAAGGAGGTTACGAATATATCATTTTAATCCCTGTGTTATTATTTTTGATTAAACATAGTATATTCTAACAGCACCAGTAACACTGATCACTAGTGACTGCAGACCTTTATATACCTGAATGAAGCCAAAGATGCAGGGTTGCAATAGCATAATTCACAAATAATATCTGCCAGCCTGAACAGTCAAGTCACTTGCAACTATACATTAGTCAACTGTCAAATACTGAAATACAACCAACTTGACAGCAAAGCAATAACTTTCTATTTTTGAAAAAGCTTATTTTTTATTAAATCCGCCCCCCACTTTTCTCTTTAACAGTACAATAAAATTGCATCAGGTCATAGGGAAAATTCAGATGATACAAAGTTGAAAAATGTATCAGCTCAGTCCTTTCCTAGTTTTACCAAAGCTTCTCTGCCTGGTTGTTTAAAGAACTGTTCTAATTTGTATCCGCCCAAGGAAATGCAGCAGGCACAGAAGAGGATTTTTATATTTTGACACCAAATGACTTGAAATGATGACTAGGAGTCATTTTACACACACTAAATTTTGAAAAGGAACTCTGTTGGTAATCTGTACAACCACCAATGTGGAGTAAGTGCTATTCACTTATAAACTTTAGCACAATTTGTTCTTTTCATAAATTACCTAACACGTAGACACAACTTCAGGAAAATACTCATGTTAGTTAACCTCAGAACAAGTATTAGTACTTTGGAACAAAGTTACAAGGTAAGGCAAAATTATACCAGCTATTATGAATAACCACACTCAAGCTACATTCTAATCTCAACAAGCCAGTTGACAATCTGTGGTAAAATAAAGAATCAGTTTTGAAGAGGGTTGGGTTTCAATTTAGGAAATTCAGATTCTAGTTCTCCTTAAAGATCAACAAGTTGCCCTTTCTACTTAACAATCCACACAATGATAAGAATTAAATGCTGCTCTAACTCCCTCGTGAAAGGGTGGATATACAGTAGATTGAATGCTATTCCAAATTGTGTTACTGATAAGAGAATCTAATACGGTTTTATAATTAGAGTTTGAGAACTCAAAAACTAGATTCAGGAAACCATTCAATAGATAGGCCAATGAAGAATATTTTATTCTAAGGCCCAAAATATTGGACTTTTAGGGACTTAATCAGAGCAGCTAATTTCTCATGTTTGGGCTCTTCTATATAAGTTCAATGAACACAGAGGTGTGGGAGCTATTTTGGATTTCCCCCTTGCTTTCTTCTGTGTATTTTGCTTCACTCCACGTAATTGGTCTTTGCTTCTGCATGATTCCCAATTGCAGAAAGAGGTATTCTATATAGGGGAAGCACACTGTAGTACATCCAGGCTGATGTTCCTCCCCCATCTTCCCCTCATTCAGAACTGGGAGCAATTTCTGATTCTTGAAAGACAGTGATTCTTCCACATAAGCCTGAAGTAAACACGGAATCAGTTAAACTATGTCTCACTGGGGTTAGCTATTTTGATTGGGCTATTTGTGCATCATGCCTAGTGCAAACCATAAGCCTTTTAGCCTGAAGCTGTGTATCACACAGTTGCAGGATGTGGGGTGAGAATGGGACAAAACATTTCACGAGTCAAATGTGGCTTCTGGTTCCTAGTAAATATAATGCCAGTCATAAATTAAAGGGTAGTTTCTTTCAGATGTAATTGTCAGAATGATGGAAAGCAACAGGAAGGAAGGCTGGATGGAAAGTATTCAGAGCGAAGAGATATTTCAACTAGCCTCCCCGATTTATTGTTTTTTGAGCTAGTAGTTATTCCAAACTCAGTGTCACAGGACAATCAAAATAGAATTAAAATGCCATTAAAATTCTATGTCCAACTGCACAGTTGAAAACACACACACACACAGACACAAATACCTTGATACTGTTTTTAAATAAGAATCCTGGTGTTGAGAAACCTTTCTTTTTATCCAGAGGTTCACTGAATATCACAATCTGCTCAAAGAGGAAGACACGTCTTTCTTTGCAACGTGGCAAGAGCCCTGAATCTTGGTCCGTAACCACGAACGTATCTTGCAGCAACAGCTTACCCTGTGCAACGATTTTACCCTTAAAACAGGGATCAAAATAAATGTAATTAAACTCTTTAGCCCATCAACTGAAACAGGTTAGTTAAATACCCAAACTATTAGTTTCAAGTGAAACAGTAGTTATAGTTTAAGCACACCTACATTCTTGTATAACCCCTCTCAAGAATTATTAATTTATTCCCAAAGCATCCCAATTTTGAGGACAATGAGGAGAATCACCTCTGAAGAAAACAAGAAAAGAATTTAACTGAAACAGAAATGGTCTTTCTATATAATATCACACAATTTTTCACAGGATTCCAGATTTCCTCAATATACTGTATATATCATCATCAGTTATGTGCAACAGGTATGTTCAGGAAACTAACTTCCCGTCTTACCTCATTCACTGAATTTCACACATGTAAGGATAATCTGCACTAGCTTTATCCAACAAGCAATGTGATCTAAGCCTAGAAGCACTGTTTTTACATACTCTGGTCAAACAACTCCTACAACTACTATGATAGAACAAATGAGAACAGGTTCTCTGAAAGAATGGAATGAGGGAAAAAGAGGAGAAACAATACATTCTGTGTCTGGGCCCAGCCTTCAGAAATAAGGATCATGATTCCTATGGCCATTTCTATCCTAAGGCTCTGATTTTCAGCCAACATCAGATTCTTGAGTCTGGATGTAACTGGGACAAGGAATTGTAGTTGGATCTTAGAAGAAAACCTTAAGTTTAAACAACTAAGAACATCCATAAGAGTCAGTTTGGTCTAGTGGTTAAGGCTCCAGGCTAGAATCCAGGAGTCTGTGAGTTCTAGGCCTGCCTTAGGCATGAAAGCCGGCTGGGTGACCTTGGGCCAGTCACTCTCTCACCTCACAGGGTTGTTGTTGTGGGGAAAATAGGAGGAGGAAAGAGTATTTGGTATGTTCGCCGCCTTGAGTTATTTATAAAAATAATAAAGGCGGGATAGAAAATACAGTAAATAAAGATAAAATAAAATAAAAAATAAATCCATAAGAAACTCCCAGGCAATTGTAAAAGAAATTTGTTACAAAGAAAGAGTACAAACCACTTACGTCAAACCCTTGTAAACGACCAACATTCATCATGTCATTGCACCGTTTTGGGACAATGCACATTACTTCTACGGCTCTCTGTTGAATAAATGGACAGAAATTAAAGTACCAGTTGTACCCTCATCTATTACATCTATCAGGTTCTTTACATCAGTTTTTTTTCCAACTAGGCATCCTCCAGATTTGTTACCACCTTCCATTACTCCCCACCAGCATAACTCAAACAAGATCTCGTAGCCCTAATGTTAGGATTCTGTGTCACAGATACTATATTTCTCTCCTATATCCACGACATACTATTTAGAATAAAGTGCCAAAGTTATGGTCATTTTTATGACCATATGAGCCTAGGAACCTTGTAATAGTTGTTAATGGAAGGACTGTAAGGACAGCACCTAACCGAAAGTGGTATTTTATCACAATATAAATTCTTGAAGCCCCTTAGAGATGGGTTAACAATTCATAACTGTTGTTGCATCTACAGCTAGTGCCATTTTATCTGATGCAGACCAGCTTGCTGAACAGTCTGAGGTTTCAACCACTGACAGAAAGATAAAAGACAGAAGGAACTACAGTGTCTGGAAAGGAGAGGAGAGGTGATTTGGGTTTCTGCACCTTCACTAAAGAGTCAGCCACTACAACAACAACAACAAAAAACACCAAGCAGTTATATGTGTGCTGCACTATATACATGACTGGATCCTAACAATGATGGGGAAAATAGCTGGCAGAATTCATTATGTGAAAGTCAAAAGGGAGCAATGAGGAAACCAATTATCCTCAATTCCCTCTCACAGGATCAGGTAAACACTGACTTGGAGGATTAAGACCTTGTCCTCTCACAGGGTTCCTGAGTTTCACCTGAATGTGTTTTTATCACACACATATACCCATGCCCAGGGCCGCAACTGGGGGGGGGGGGGGGGCAAACAGGGCATGTGCACCAAAATGACGCCTGGGGGCGCCAAAATGACAAAATAATGCATGGGGTGTGTGGAATCCATGTTTGCCCTGGGTGACACAGACCCTAGTTCCATCCCTGCCCATGCCTAGCTACACATGCATTGCTAATGGTTGAAGAGTGCCAAGATAAAATGACATCTTATCCTAAAGTAAAACACACTGGGACAAGAAGGAGCATGGCACTCCTAATCAAAGTCTCTATTTTAGAAGTGTCATCTCAAGGCATCTGACCAACCATCATTTTCCAGTGTAGAAATTGTATAACCTACTATCATCTTTACATTAACAGTGGGGTAGGGGGAAAAGCATTGATTTCATAATAATCAGTGTTTTAAAAAGTGTTAACAGATTGTTATTACTATGAGATTTACCAAGATGGGGTTAGGAACAGTTTTAAAGCAATATTTTTATTGGTCTGGTACCATAAATACACCTTAAAAATAAGCAATTTTTTTAAAGTACCTCTAATTCTGTTGTATCAAGATTAGCTTTTTTAGAGTATTTGAGGAAATCCTGTGAAGAAAAATAATGGAATTAGAACTTCTGTTTAAAAGAGATGAACAACTAAACTGCAAAGCCTTCTTGTTCAGAAACAGCAGATAATAAAATAGATATTTATCCATCACTATATTTATAGGTTTTCTATGAAGTCCTGATGACATCAAAAATTAAAAGCTTAGATAGTAGAAAATTCAAATGGTAAAATACAGTCTGTTTCCTGACTCTTTTTGATTGCAGGTGCATCCATACAATAGTTAGTCTTCCATCTACTGTATTAACCTCCATTTTCTTAGACAATACATTTTTAAAACAGAAAAATGCATTCTCCAGTAAACATTTATTTGGTCTTCGTTATCTATTTATCTTTTCACCAAATCATTGGTTAATCTAAAACTGTTCTGTAAAATTCTCAAAGATTTTCTTTTTATATTCTGATTTTATTAACATTATTATTTACTCAACATTGATAAAGTTTTGGTTTTACATCTTCCCACCCTTCAGTTGAAATCTTTGGGTTTAGATAGAGAGTAAATTAGTTGTAGTGTAGCCTCACTGCTTTGAAGAGAAAGCATAACTAATAATTTAATCTGATCTAGCCTGTCATCTCTATTCTCGGTTCTTTTGTGCTTCAACTGTGCCACATTCTACCGGTCTCTTCTCTCTAGCTTTCTCTTGAATTTAAACTTCAGTCTTTAAATCTCAACTTGGACTTGTCTTTTCTTATCTTGATCAATTTTCTCAATTGTTCTCTTTGATTCTTCAACCGTTATAATCTGTTTACTCCCCTCCCCCCTTAGTGTTTAGAACTCTCTCCTTTCATATATTCAGCTAGGCTTCTCTGCTTCAGCTGTCACTTTATCTTTTGTTTGAATTGACTGTCCTTATTCTGGGCAGTCTTATTGCTTTCTTCCAAATTTCAAATACTATTTTTCTTTTGTTGGTTTCTTTAGATAGTAAGTTTGTGGGCAGAAATTTCATTTTATTTATATTGGTAGTTAAATATAGTAGATGAAGATAAGAAGATAAAAATGATATAGTAATACATGGTACTAAAGATACATGTTAATAGGCTTATGCATGCTTAAAAAAGGATTGGCAGTTGGACTTAACTATGAAACGCTTTCTCATGATTGAAAGACAGACCCAACAGGAAAGAGTTAAGTCCACCTCTTCTAGCTAAAAGGTGGGGCCTAAGATTTCTTCTTGTCCTTTGTAGTCTCCCCTACCCCTTCAGCATTAGCTTCAGCTCAATTTAACCCTTCATTATTGACTAATTCATTGTAACAACATGAAACTTGTGAACAGCAAGAACATAGGAAGAACAATGTGTAACAGTTAGCAAACGCTAGTTAACAATTTGACCTTTGGTTGTTTGAACTGTCCCTGAATCTGTCCCCTTTCTTTACAATGGGATTGTTGGGACCCTCATTTATTGACCAAAAAGGTATTTCATAGTAAGCCTAACTTCTGTCTTGATCATTGAAGATGGAACCAATAGGAAAGGGATATGCTATAACAATTTTCCCAGTAAACAGTTTTCCCTCATAGCACGGAAACCAAAGGACACATCTGTAGAGGTAAGCTTATCTTTGTTATAATGCTTAATGAACATAAGATTGTTCAGCCCAGATTGTTACACTACAAATGTTTGTTAATAGACCCCTACTATTGATGCAGCCACCCCTTTGACTGATGCCAGTGGGAACTTCTTTCTTGCGGGCTTGATGCATTTCACAACCTACCCATCTTCTTAGTTTATTAATCTCTCACAAAATAGGGAGCCTATCAGCCAACAGCCCCTCTAGAATATGTTGGAAGTACAGTATATTCTTAGCACTGTGTGCACATTTAGCTTTTGCCAGATTTGTTCTCTAAGATGGAAGGGGTTTGGGAAGAGTCTGGGGAGCATAATCTCTTGTGCTCAGTGAAGTGAAGTTTGGAATTGATCTTGGCTATGAAGCAGGGTACTGGTCCTAGGACCACCATGTCTTGATTGACGTCCTCCTTCAAGACTGAACCCCTAATTTCCCATCCCTTCCAACTGAAGAGAGGGGTTATCAAAAAGGCCATCTTATGTTGAGGATGTTAATGGGGATCTCTCTGAGGGGTTCAAAAGGGCTAGTCATTAAGAGCCCAAAGAATCAAAACTAGTCACATGAGGAGAAATAGTGAATAACCAGGGGTGAAAGGATGCTTGCACCTCTGATGAAGTGATGTAGAGAGAGTGGCCAGATAGAGGTGGATTTCCAAATGTGATATAGTAATTTATTTGCAAATAGGTATCATCCAAAGTTACTTACCTTTAGTAACAATTGATACTTCATAATTCTTTGCACTGGTTTTATCAGCAAATCTGTGAGCTGAAGTCTATGACCCAAACGTTGCTTCAGGTCCTAGTAATAATAAGTAAAGTTCAGAGTAGTTTCTATAGTTTAAAAAGATTTGTTAGGTATGTTGGGCTTTAAATTTCCCCACAGTTATGCTTAATTCTCAATTTTAATTAGAAAATGAATTGAGGTATTTTGGTTTTCATTTATATAAAAGTTTATCAATAAACACAACTTCATTCTATATACATTCCAAAGGGGGGGAATTCTTTTTTATTTGAGTGAGAGAGGGAGAGGGAGAGAAACCCTACTGTTTCATCCTGTTGCAGCTGATCCTATCATCCTTCACCTGAATGAATGACAAGGGGAAGCCTGGCTGAATTCAGTGCAGTTTCCTGGTGTTGTACAGTTTTGGGATGCTAAACTTGGGGGTGAGTGGGCTTCAAATAGTGTCAGTGCATTTGGAGAAAAACCAATAATATCACTTCACTCTGCAATATAGAAGAGCCAGTTCCATCCTGTCAAGTCTTACAAAAAAAGGTTGTAAGATTTTCCCCAACTGGCCTCTGAATTATATCCAATTTATCGTTAATCACTCACATTCACAGAAGTACTATGTGATCATTCACATTTGGGAGCACAGCTGCCCTACTTGCCTATATCAAGTTGTCAGAATCAGCACTGCACAAAGAACTTTACACATAAGACATGGCTGAATAAAAATATCCTTATTAGCTATAAGTACTAATGTCGTCTATCACCCTCTTTTTGCTCTTTCCCCCTCATCTGAATCTCCTTAGTCTGGTATGCATAAGCAATTGGGGTCTCTGACTACATCACAGATTCACTTTAATCAGTCATTGTGATTTAGCTTTACAATGAAGTCACGGGCTATGTGTAATCCATCTCTGAACTGGGATTTGATATACAGAGATATTAAATGTCAGAGCTAATAGACAGGAAACACATTTATTCATTTGGTAAAAATAAACCAATTTCAGCCACAATCCCAAGGGTGTTAACGTATCAGAGATGGAAAAGATTAAGTAAATTTGGAAAAGATTACAGTATAGCTGTTTCCCTTCTACCAAGAGACACAGATATATCCCCCCATTCCTTTGGCACTTACCTCAAAAAATGTATCAATGTATTCTGAGACAATATGCTCAGACTTTGGTTTATTTTGGCAATAAACTATATACATGTGCAATCTTCTCTCCTGGAATGAAGAGAAAGAACAACAAATGTGTACTGCAGAAAAACATAAAGCAAACTGACATGGAATAAAATGGAGGTTACTGTAGTCTGCAAATTCTGGTTCTGTTCTGGTTCACCACAGCCTGGAGAAACAAAATGTATATTGTACCTCTAAAGATAGCAATTATATCTACAACCGTAGCACCACCTTTTCAAAACAGAACCACTGTAACTATATTTGAGGTGTATGCTGCGTCCAACTCAGCATACACCTCTTTTATCAACATAATGAACTAAGCACACAGTGAAGTATGAACCTGTCATTAGAGTTTTAATAAAATATTGAACTGATTAGATATACACATACATATGTCCAAAGCACTGATTTCCAAACTTTTTGCTCTCAAGGAATTTTTTCCAGATGGGCTTTGCTGATCATCAGCTCATATAGGTACTGGCTTAGATTTTATAGCATGTTTTCAGCGCAGGTGAAGCCAAAGCAAGGTCTAATGCTCACTTTCATTTTCTATGATGGGAAAAAATGAAGGCCACCCTACGTAGCCCCAAGTCCTATAGTCACCACTATGATCTTATTGACAATGGCCTCTACCAATTAGTTTAGGTATTCATAATAAACTGAGCAACAACTACTTATACAAATTTCTAGGCACTGAAGATACATGGAGTTCACAATATGAGAAAGTTTTGACCACAAGGAAAAATCAGGAGCCATTGCAGCAGAGGTATCAAATACATGCTTGATACCACCCACACATTTAATCCATGACAGTTTTAAGAACTGGTTCACCAGACAAAAAAAAGAGAATGGTTCTGATTGTTTGCACACTGAACTTCCAGAAATCTAGTTTAAGCTGAGAAAGAGCTCATTTGCACAGAAGTTGTAAGCTGTTTGCCTCTTACGTTGAATCTGGCTGGAAATTAAGCCAGCTTAAGAAATTGCTTTCTGGATTTCAAGGCTTTGGCCTTAATGCTGGCCAGATGTTTTATCTGGACAGCAGTTATTACAGTTGCCAAATGGTGATTCCCCTGCTTCTTTATCCCACCCACCTGTGTAGGGAAAGCAAGAACCTATTGAATTTCTTCCTGAGGGTGGTCTATGAGAACATGCGTTTTCCATTTGCCAACCTTTTCCATGACTCCCCTTCTGTTTTGGACAGGGCTTTTCCAATCTTATAGAAGACTGTAGATAGTTTATCATTCTGCTTTTACTTGAGCTAGAAAGGGAAACTGGCAGAATTCTTGTCAGTGTCAACCCAGCATTTTACCATTTATCAGCAAGAGAGTATGAAAGGTGGTCTACCATTTCTTTGGTAGATTGGTTTAAAAATGTGAACCGTCTAAAAAAGTGTGTGTGGATAGAAATTCCAGAGGTTCACTGAATTTCTCTGACTGGCTATGTCTATGAAGGTTCTCAGTCATCCAGGTGGAATTGTCTGTAGCTTGAATCATGTCAACTGGATTTCTATTTTCTCAGTGGAAACGTTTCGCTCCTTATCCAAGGAGCTTCTTCAGACTGAAGAAGCTCCTTGGATAAGGAGCGAAACGTTTCCACTGAGAAAATAGAAATCCAGTTGACATGATTCAAGCTACAGTCTGACTGGCTATCATTTGTGAGCTTTATGAGGGAAGGTACCTTCTGAAAGAATCAGACAATCCAGGAGCTCAGGACAAAATGGCCACGAGGAGCAGCAACCAATGACCAGAGAGAAGGGGTGTATGTCTGCTACAGCAAATACTAACCAGATGGAGAGGAAGCATTTGCCGGTAACAAAGTGAACTGCAGCAGGCAGACTGTGCAGCAATACATGCATTGTTAGAAGTTGGATAACACATTTTTGATGTGGAGCAAGAAAAGACAAGTAGAGGTTGCCTTCCCAGCAGGATAGAGGCAGGTTGCAGGTGACATCAGGCTTTTCTGTCCTCCAGAAGTATCTCCATGCTGGGGCAAGCAGGATGTGCAGATGAGCCTAAGCTATGCAATTTAAAGAAATTAACTTGCACCACAGAATGCTGAAGGTTCCCTAATGACTCCTTTCTGATGGGTCAAGGAACACTGGAGGGACTTACATGGAAGAGAGGCCAATAGTGGACTTTTAGTGTTCTTTCTGGTTGTTCCCTCTTCCTCTTTTCCTAGAAGCCAAGGAAGATTTGCCATCAAAGAACTGAAAGGGGAAAGCTTCAAATGCTTTCCAGCTTTTCTTCCCCGTGGAGAAGCAGCAATCATGGAACTTTCAGATGTTCTGACCAGGCTGGAATCTTGCTGCTTTCCCATCTGTTCAGTTTTTTCTTAATGTGAGGAAATCTAGAAAACTATCTTCTACATGACTGACTGTAACAAGCACATGTTAATTTCTTACACAATGCAAGTTGATTTCTTTAAATTGCATAGATTAGGACGTAAGTGAACAAGGTCTGACAGCGAAGAAAGACATATTGAAAAAAAAGTCTCCAGAAAAGTTGAAACTGCAGTAGACTGCAATAATAATGAAATAAGCTGATTTCCATGCTTTCACATCATTTACAAGATCAAGGCCTAAAGCAATCTGAACCAAGATTTGCACAGCTAAAAAAAAAAAAGTCAATGCTAATGAGAAATTCATCTCTACTATGGGACTTTATTTTTAAGCAATAACAGGAGTCAGGAACTCTGTCAGTGTGTCAGGGAGAAGATAAGCAATTACCAATTATAATAATCTATAGAATTTTGATTTTAAAGTTGACATTTTTATCCATCCCTGTCTTATTTATTGCTCAGGATATCCTCCTCCAATTGCTCTGTAATTAACAGAATAAAAGGGCAGTTGGGCCTCAAATCAGCTTTTGATGAATATGAAGAGAAACACTGAGGAAAGCAGATTCCCTTAGTCCCTCCAGGCAGAAGATATTTATATCCTTTTTTAAACCTGCCTTTAGATTGATTGATTGATTGATTGATTGATTAATTAATTAATTAAGGGGCGTGGTGGCTCAGCGGGTAAGACGCCAGGCTTGTCGATCGGAAGATCGCAAGTTCGGAGGTTCAAATCCCTAGCCCTGCGTGCGGAGTGAGCTCCCGCACTAGCTCCAGCTCTTGCCAACCAAGCACTTCGAAAGCATGCAAATGCAAGTAGATGAATAGGTACCACTTCGGTGGGAAGGTAACAGTGTTCCACGCGCGTCATGCAGCCACATGACCATGGAAGCGTCTTCGGACAACGCTGGCTCCTCGGCTAACAAACGGAGATGAGCACCGGCCCCTAGAGTTGGACACAACTGCACAAAATGTGCGGGGGGAACCTTTACCTTACTTTTTTAGATTAATTACTGGAACTAAGGGGTAAGACTTCAGTAATGGCCTCTTCCTTAAGGAATTGTCTCTCAAAAGATAAAAAATGAGTTCCTTTACAGTTTTAATCCTACAAATTGATTACAATTTAAACTTATGCATTTTTGCAAGATATACTACTGTTAGATTTTTTCACAGCTGTGATTTGATATTGGATCTATACTGAATGTTGGGAGTTTTATTAAATATGTTGCACTTTGCCATACTCTTGTTATAATGACAGCTAGATATCCAGAAAGGAAGCTTGCAAATTCATTTTCAGTACAAAGAATAGCTAGTAACATTTTTTTAAAATTCTGATTCATAGGATTTGGATCACTATATCACTTTTATTTTTTAAACCCCCTCTAATTTTAGATTGCCCACATTGTTCTCTGCTAGGATTCAACATGCAAAGCCATGATGGTTCCTCTTTTATTGTTCCTAAAAGGTCACTTATGAACCAAGAGGATTGTGAATCATTATCTTTTTTTCAAGGTTTTCATTCCCTGCCACTTTCACTTAAAAGTCAAGAAATAAAATAAATGAAGCAAAAGTAGATTATGCAATTAAGTAATATAAAGATTATTCATAAAGTGGGCAATATGTGGGTGGCTGATTGAAAAAGACTGTCTATAAATATTCAGATTAATGATAAGAATACCCTTAACTTCCTTAATTTATAATATTTTATAAATTATCTGTCATTCTTACATATTAACCAAGTTTTACTAAGTAAATTATATATATTACATATTCACACACACAAATGTGCATATTTGTGCTCCAAAATTTCCTTGTTTTTGTTTAACTCTTCATTTTAAAATGTTTTTGTTTAGTTTAAAAAAAGGTTCTGCACATAAAATGGGGACTTGATGCTCATACTTACATGTTTAACAAAAAGTGTTCCTAATTTTTCTGGATCCTCAAGGCACTTCTCTAATTCTCCTAAAAAGAAACTACAGAGAAAAAAAACACAAAAACAGAACTTTTATTGTGTTTGTTTCAATAGGGCAAGAAGTACTAGTTTCTTACATATCTCTAAACCTTAACAAAAACAAACTAAAGCATTATCTTTAACCAGCACACCTAAGGAGAAAAAAATTCAACTTAAATAAATAATGTCGCAAGAGCCTGTACTGAAAGCTAAGAACTGGATATAGTCCAAGGCCTATCTATTAAGGAGTCATCACTCATTCACAGACATATTAAAGGGGAAGGGAGAGACAGGTGGCCATTTTGAGACCTAATAATAATTGTAATAAAGTTCTTCCACCTAGAGATTCTTCAGGGATAGCTAAATCCCTTCTGAAATGCCTTCTGAGTATGATTAGTTCATCAGACACTTATTTTTATCTCTAGACTTTCCAATCTCTCTCTCATATAGTTAGCCCAGGGGGCAAATGCTGTCTGCTATTTGAACAGGTCTCAAAATAGGGATGTTATCTATGGTAGACTTCTTCAATTATAAAATGGAGGGACTTAAATTTTCAGCCAAGTCTGTCAGAAATTAATCAAAGCTTCTGCCTATAATGAAAAGAAATGTTATTACTGTACACCTGAAGGATTTAGACCTACTGTATCCACATAAGTAGAATGTGATCTTGATGAAGCTGCATGGTATGCCTAATAGAAATAGGTTATCAGGAACAATGAATAGCTATTGAAACATCATCCTGATACATACATGTACTTCAACTCCCAAAACTTCCCAGCCAGCATAGGATTGCTGAGAATTCTGGGACTTGGAAGTCTACACATCTAGGGGGTTGCACCAATCAATAGCTTGCATTATTTACATTTCCAAGCTGAAACTAAACTAATCTTCATCTGCAAAGAGTACTCTGCTCTCTTGGGCTCAGGAAAATCCATGTCAAGTGCAGTGCCCCTACTCTGAATAGCAATTTACTGAAAATAAACAACTCTGCTTATTTTGATAATGAATGTCTGACTGACCATGCCATTTGCATTTGTTTTATTATTTACCAGAATATGTTAAGTCATACATCAAAAGCAAAGTGTCTGCTCTATGGACTATGGAATAAAGAATGGTGGGTGCCATTTATTTGTGTCACTTTCAAATTATATTATGTCATAGCAAATTGGGATTTGGAGGGGAAAAGTGAAGGGGTACCAATACTTTTGGCTGCATCTGAATTTGTACTTCTATGGAACTGTACAAGTTGAAGAAAAGGGGGAAAGGAAAATGTAATTACTGTGACATAATGGCTATCCACAGGTAAAAGTGGACTCAGTTTTGCTGAAACAAAAACAAACCAAATAAAGAAATCACTTCTTCACCTTTATCACCTTTCAAGCCCATCCAAATCTTTTTCCAATATGGTATTTTGTAATATTTGGGCTTTGTTTACCCACAAAACAAATCTTTTACCTCTTCAATAAGTCATGCAAGATTAAAAACGGTATGAAATTTAGTCAAAAATAAAAACCATGCATACTCTCTGTGCCAGTCATATATTTGATGAATGTTGCCAAACACAATTTTGTCTTTTCCTTTCATGTCATCAGGAACACCATCTTCTTTCATGAGTGCCATATACCCCTAAAATAAATTAGCAAGAAAAATCAGTAATGGTCGGGTTATTTATCTGCTGCTATGTTTAAATTCAGTCTGATACCCTATTCCATTCTCTCTTCACCAAAGGTGTGTTTAAACTTTACAAAAACACTTAACATTTTTTAACAGAATAAATGAAGTAAGGTGATTGTGAACAAGTTTTTTGTTGTTGAATACCAGTGTCCTGCTGGTTATGAAAGTCCACCTCAACCAAGCCTTTATCAGGCTGGTGACCTTTTTGCCTACAATTTGCAAATTTCCCCGCCAGTATGAACAAAAGCAACAATTCTAACATTCATAAGGTGAGAAACCAGAAATGGGCCAGTGGTCTGCCCATGGTACATATTTATCATGCATCTACTCATTTACAGCAGAAAAATGATTTGCCCAAATTGTTGAAAAGAAATTAAAATCCTTTTCCATAATAGCAAAATATATGCCTGTAATAAGCCTTGAACTTCCATATGTAATGTTACCAGTTTGGGTGCTTTACCTACAGTGCCATGACTGAGCTGACTCATCCACAAAAAAGAACGAAGAGAGACCAAAATAAAATATTCATTTGAAACTTAATAGCAACATAAATACAGAGACCTATTCTGGATTGCTAAGGAAAGCTTATGTTATGTTTAAGTGTTATTTTCAGTAAATAAAAATTAGAGAGGCAAATTTATTCCAGTTCCTAGTTTGAATCTATTTCTTGCCTATATGCTTTTATATCTGATTTGATTTGATCTGATCTGATCTATCTACATACGTAATTGCCTGGTATCCAAGTTTCTGAGACAATTTGGGCCAACTAATAGTTCTAAATGCCTACATGGGTGCATATTGGATATTTATTCTGAGCCAAATTACATCTGCTCAGAATCAATAACTTTATGATTATAGCTCTATGCTTTTCAGTGTTCAGAAACAAGTGGTTCCATGAACTGTTCCTCTGTGAACTGAACCCAGGTACATGATTATGTGGATAACTTTCAATCTTGAAGTGGGTCTTTGTGCAGAATCATATGTAGAAGCTGCATTCACAAGAATTTTGAAGAGATTAAAAAACCTTTATATGTTGTTCCACATAGAACTATCCTGCACATAAACTCCTGGAACATGTATAGCTATATATGGTAGTACATGAAACAACGCTTGTTTATTATTTCATAGCAATTCCAGCAGTAGATTTATTATATCTTAATACTACTGAGGCACTGAACAATATTGATCCTCCAAGAATTTAACACGAGTATCAATAAAATTGGTGTTGGGAAAAACCTATAGCAGTGTGTGTGTGTGTGTGTGTGTGTGTGTGTGTGTGTGTGTGTGTAATCAGCCCAGTTTTAATTAACTTCCCAAATGTCAGCTACCTTACAACTCTTAAATTTGCTGCTTCATTCAAGGGTTCTTGTATCTATTAACATGCCTGACGATTAAAATATGCTTCAGCTGTCCATTCTAAAACAGTAAGGCAGTCAGTTATTCCATTGCTTACACACTTGCACAAGGATTCAACAGAGTCCTTCACTACAAATATTATATCAAGCCAATTCTAAACATTCAACAACTTATTTTATAACACATTCAATAAACAGCATGCAGTGCTAGGAATGGAAACTAACTATTGCCAAGTTTTGAAATTTACATGTCTAGCTGTCTATGAGCAGTTGCACTGACAGTTAGTAAGAATTCCTTTTGAAAGATATTATGGTTAGCACTCCAGCAACATCAGAAAATGTTATCCGGCAATTGCAAATTTTAATTGATTTTATTTTAACCAAAAAGAACCAGTATGCTAGATGAAAAAGAAATTAAAATAGATTTATTGAAATATTGCTGACAATATATTCTAAAGATGATTGGATAGAGAGGAGTGGTAAATTCATGCTTCTGATTTGATTGATAAAAATTAGAACCATTCTGCTTAGAGAAGGATGAAACATACCTCTACTACATAGCCAAGATCTCTCACATAATCTCGTTCTGTCTCCACTAATTCCTGTAGGACATACCTGTAAAAATTATGAAATATTAAAATGACAGAGAGAGGAATTTAATAATACCAATTATGTACATTCAAATAGAAATAATATCAGAATGTTCTGGCTCTATTTACTATTAATTGATTAATTATTAAGAACTACATATAACCAGAGAAGTAAGGCACATTTTTAATGATAGTAAGGGAGAATTATCTGATTATGTTATAGTAAGAAATGAACAAAATGATATCCCCTTATAGATCTGAATGGTTCCCACCCTGATGACATTACTGGCTATTTTCCCATGCTTTGGAGTAGATTTAGGGTAGAGCCTAAATATTTGCATATTATCCCAGTAATCAGCCTTAATATTAGTTTTATCATTATTTTCACCTCAGGGAGTGCAGAACATTTGTCATCCAATGTAAACTATCAGTCCCTATTTTGTTTACAATGTCAGATTTGACAACTTTGGTCCTTAGTCTATGGTCATTCTACCCCTCTGGATTTGTTGGAAAAGGAACTGATTTTCCCGTAAGAATGTACATGGGTGTAGTCTTTGCTATGAAGACAGAGTTCCCCACCAACTATGGCTTCATTCACTTCAGTACAAGATCAGGAACTTTTAGTTAAAACAAAAAATGGGGAAACAATCTCAATAAGCTGCAAGAGATTCCTAAATGTAACTGTTTTCCCCCCAAAATTCATTTTAAAAATGTTTAAAAAATGTATGCCAAGTGGATTTTATATGTTAATCTATTCCACAATTAGATGTATTACTAGGTGCATTCTTGGTCCTTCCTGTTATCATTTGAGTGAAGCTAAACACAACAGTTTGAGCATATTAGTTGTGAGATCCACACCCTTTTAAAGGAGTCCTGCATTAGTTCTTTAATTGGTGATGTTGTCTCCATGATTTAATGTGCAATGTTAATTATTGTACTTGAAAGGGCAATTTTAATGGTGAAATTATTGACTTCATATATGCAGTCTTGATTCATCAGATACAAGATGGGACAATAATCTTAAAAATCAATCAATCTCTTTGCTATCCTTTTGAAAGCATTAGAAACCCAAGTCTGGTCATGAATAATAAAGGAAACTGTCAAAATATGCAGAATCTTCAAAACTCTAATCACATTTAATTTTGTCTTAGAGAAGAATGAAAACAACCTTAAAGGCTTTATATTACAAAAAGCAAAAGACGGATGTTCTTAAGCAAATGAGACTACAAAAAGAAATTGATAGAGAGCCAGTTTGGTCTAGTGGTTAAGGTGCTGGGCTAGAAACCAGGAGTTGGTGAGTTCTAGTCCCGCCTTAGGCATGAAAGCCGGCTGGGTGACCCTGAGCCAATCACATTCCCTCAGCCCTAGGAAGGAGCCAATGGCAAACCAGGAGACTGAGAGTTCTAGTCCTGCCTTAGGCATGAAAGACGGCTGGGTGACCTTGGGCGAGTCATTTTCTCTCAGCCCAACTCACCTCACAGGGTTGTTGTTGTGGGGAAAATAGGAGGAAGGAGTATTAGGTATGTTCGCCGCCTTGAGTTATTTAGAAAAATAATAAAGGCGGGATAGAAAATAAATAAATAAACAATCAAACTAGTCTTACTGTCGCCTCTTTAAAGAACTGGACTTTCGTTCTTCCATCTCATCAATGGGTGATGAGGAGGAGAGCAGTGAGTTGTCTGAAGGATTGAATGATGGGCTGCTGCTGTCACCCTGGTCTACCATCAGTGAACTTGGACGATCTTCTAGAGCCTAAGAGCAAGTGAAAAACATGGTTTATTTCCTTTAAATTGCATGCATTGCAAATTTAATAGGAGCTGGATGACATCTTCCGCGCAACTTATTTAACTATCAATAATATGTATCGTATTAATAAAATAATTTTTAAAAAGATGCCACTTACAACTTACATTTTTACTATTAGATAAATTAACTTTTAAAAAAATGGTTCCAAGATATTACAAACTTTTCCCTCTATTTTTATTTTTCCCAGGGGTATTTGGGTGGCCATAGTTGAAAAAAACAATAGCATTGGCTGGCTGGGGAATTCTGGGAGTTGAAGTCCACACATCTTAAAGTTGCTAAGGAAGAGAAACACTGATCTAGATCAAGTAAGATTCTCATACTCTCCTGATTAATATGACCAGATATTATACCACATATGCAAGTCTAAACTTTCTATAGGATGCAAGCAAACAACAACAGCAACAACAACAACAACAACAAAAACACTCACCATTTTGCTTTTCACAAGCTCCTCTATTGCACTGACAAGCTCTGCTGCACTGGGGGTTTCTGAGCTGGTAGGACGTACCAATAAACGAGAAGATGTCTACAGAATGGAGTTAAGATGGGGATGGGGAGATGGAGGGAGAAACCCACATTATTAAATAATTTTCTGTATCTTTGTAATTCAAACAAGCACAGTACGATGTTTTAAGCAAACCCTGCTACAGACAAATGTTACACTCTCTGTATCTTTCACCTATTCATAATACTTCATTACCATCTTGCAATGGTAACACACAATTGGCTTGTGGGGAAGCCTTTAATCTTTCTGTATTACCTACTGAAGTTAATTATATTTGTTTCCTCATTCCTCCCAAATTCTTCATTAACATGAAGCAGCATGGAAAAGAACCAAACCAAACCAAACTGTGGGTCAGAGTGAAGCTTCTTCAGAACTGAACATTCTAAAGGGGAGCAGGAACATTTTGCTTATAAGGAAAATAGATGACATTCCTTATGTCATCTATTTTCCCAAACATTAGCATAAAACATAGGTCTAGAAGATTTCTAACCTCAAAAATTACAGGGTTCCAATTTCTGGCTGCAAATAATGAGAAATTGTGTGGCAGTGAAAGCTTTTGGGAGGAGATGTCAGGGATTAGTAAATAAGCAAGTCTGTTTGTAGACTGCATGTATCCCTAAGTAACTGGAAAGCTAAACAAGTAATATAAAGCTCACTTCATAATATGAGCACAGCACAAATGTTCCACATGCAAAATATTTCATGCTTTTTTCACTACTATACAGAAACGTTTAAAATAATCAAGAAACAATGTTTCAGGGTATGGAATTTGGTTCATTCTTATCTATGAGAAGATTGGCTGCCCAATAATGTAAATAATATATAAACTTTATTGTGCTCTAAATGGCTTAAGTGAGACAGGGACACGGGAAATAGGGGATATACAAAAATATATAGAAATTGTGCCAAATCAGACAGAACAAAAAATCAACATAATGCTAAATAAAGGTGATTTTTTAAAGAAAAAGGATTCAAAGAATAAATATTGCATAGCAACTGTTTTAGCAACTGTTTAGCAATTTATAAAGCACTACCAAACAGATTAACTATAGACAATGCAGGTGTGTTTCAATGACTCAAGTCTTTATTTGTTGACACACAAATTAACATGGCTCGACAGACCATAGTGTGTTAGGACACTGCATTTACCTCTGACTTGGTGTGATATCTGCAGTAATATATTGGTTTGCAAGGTAGTCTCTAGATTAGAGATCTTGGTTTGCTTAACAAAAGCATGCTTGGAGTAAAACTGGTCTTTGGTTGTGCCCAAACTGATCAGTACCATCCTCACAGTAAGTATGGAAGGCAGTACTGTATGTCAAAAAGTGGAATGGGAACAAATGTTATAAATGGTAGTATCCAAGAAAAAAAATAATGAAAAGGAGGTAATAAATGCTGTGAGAATCTTGGAAAATGGTAATGGTGAAGGTTTAGATACATTCAGTAATATTAAAATATGAATGTAGTTTGCTTATGGAGAGCTGTGTGACTTGGTTAGCATCACTGCTTGAAGACTGAAAGAATTGTTCCCCTGTATAAAGAGAAGGGTAGCAAGGATGAAAGCAAAATCTACAGGGGGATCAGTCTGTTAAATGTGCCAGGGAAAGTATTTGGCAGAATTTTGATTGAAAGAGTACAAGAGGTGACAATAAGCAAACCCTGGCAACTGTTGTTTGGCTTTACGCTGACAGGTATATGCAGACTAGATTTTTGCTCCTCAACAAGTATCTGAGAAATGTGGAACTGTGAAAAAGAAACTGTATTGTACATTTGTTGATTTAGAGAAGGCATGTGATAAAATGCCACTAACCCATGAGAACTGAGATTTCTCTTTTGCAGAATGTAACCAACATTCATCTGCTAGAAGATCTATACAAATTGACCTTTTTTTTCATGGAAGATTGCAATATAAAATTACTTTTCACAGTGGAAGTGTTGTTAAGATATTGCTTCCCTCCTTGTATGTCCACGCATAGTAAGATTGGAACCAAGCCTCTGTTGTACACACTGATATTAACACCATGAGGCAATAGAGATAGTGAAGGGAAGCTGATGGAAATCTGTGGATCTCAGACTGGTTCCTGAGCTCCGTATGCACAGAGATAAAAAACAAATGTCAGAGGTTGTTAAAATAATTTCTTCTACTTAAAATTTCAGCTGAAATCTATGTGAAAAGTGTATGTACATATCGTGTGTCTGTGTCTGTGAAACATGACACAACTGCATATAGGAAGCATTATTCAACTCAAAGAGGAGAATGGATGAACTCTTTGTCAAGTAGGGCTCATTCTACGCATTGCAGCTACTGCAGCAACATCTAAATCTGAGCCAAAATATTTGATTTTCTAAATAAGCTAACTAAGAGCAGAAAGGATTTTAAGCCTAAGGGACTTTTTATTAATGTCTAAGAACACTGTACTGCAGATTCTGTCATCATTCTGTATACCATGGGAGTCTTTTTCACTGGATATACAGAAAATCCCCTCTGCCATCAAGGATGTGGCTACCTTAGCAATGATTAGCATCCATAGGAGAAACCCACAAGAGTTCCAAAAAACAAAGAAGGAAATAAAAACCCATACACTCAACTGCTGAAAATGTCTGGCTTTCCAAGAATGATGGCACATTGCCAAGAAAATAGACAACCCATGAGCTCACATTACAAAATTAATTCTGAGTACAGTGAAACCTCATTTTAACAGACTAATCAAGGGAGGAGTTATTAGTTATTCACCAACATATATAAAATACAAAAGCATGTTTTTGAAATGACTGCATGCAACTCTACTGTATCAAAGTCCACTAAAGCAAGGTTTCACTGTACTTTAATAAGAATAGAAACTGAAGGTATCTGAAGTATTGGGATTTTTTAAAATTGGAAAATAATTATTCAGTGTGTGGAGAAAGACTGAAGTTATGAACTACTACCCTTTTCTCTATACAGATGAAAATAAAATTCTACACTTCCAAAACATTAGAGTGAATCACATGTAAATTACACTGAAGTGGATGTCTTCCAAAATTCAGAGTGCGAGCCTTAAAGAGCAGAGACCTAGGTTAATCATTTAACATATGAATAACTGAACCACTTCCTCAGAAACCCTTTGCACAAATAATGGAAAACTGGCAGATAAATAATGAAAATTATAGAAATAATTTCAGCATGCGAGATGCAACAACCAGTACCAATATGCTGCACATGGTGAGACCCAGTCAGGCGCATTTAGCTATATCTCTCTTGAGCTTCAAAAAATGAATACTGAGATTGATCTGCTCTGGAATTTTATGATTTTGGGGTTCATTGGCCTTTTTCTTATTTTTGTTTTTATCTACTGTATATCTATCTTTGCATTATTGCATTTTACCGATTATTTTATCTATTGGATTGAAACTGATTTAAAAACCCATAGAGCTAGAACAGAGAATAGAATGGTTTTCCCCTGCACGGTCCTGTCCGACTCTAGGGGCCGGTGCTCATCTCCATTTCTTAGCCGAAGAGCCAACGCTGTCCGAAGACGCTTCCGCGGTCATGTGGCCGGCATGATGCACGGTGAACGCTGTTACCATCCCACCGAAGTGGTACCTACTAATCTACTTGCATTTGCATGCTTTCGACTTGCTAGGTTGGCAAGAGCTGGGGCGAGTGCGGGAGCTCACTCCGTCATGCGGCGCTCAGGTCTCGAACTGCCGACCTTCCGATCGACAAGCCTGACGTCTTAACCACTGAGCCATCGAGAATAGAAGTTTATAAATGTAATAGTATACATCAAATCCTTCTGATGAAATGTATAGAGAGATGTTTCAGAAGCTAGAGGGTTAAATAAGATTTTTTTTTTTAATTTGGAGGCAGATTTTTGAATTGATACATGTTTTGACCATAACTATTAAAACTAGAATAAAGTATGTGCAACAGCTAAATGCAAGTGAAATAATTATGTAAATTGGTTTAAGTTGCACAATTTCTGCAAAACCCCTTGCAGAATTGTAAATGTCCATGATCCAGAATTTTATCACCATGGAATACTAGGGTTCTGGGCATGATCCAGTTGGCATGACAACTGGACAAGTGGGTTATGATCACTGGGAACCAATTGTCCCCCCCCCCCCCCCATATTCTGCCAGAGGAAGTCTCTCCATTCATTTACCTTATCATCCTGCGAGTCTGGCTGAAGCAGACTATGTTGCTGGATTGCCATTGGAGGGGGAAGTGGCACAGCGTCAGGCCCTTCTTCACCTTCTTCCTCTCCACAGCTCTGCATGCCAGACGAGGATGATTTGGAGAGGGTGCCACTACTCAAGCCTTCATTCCGGCCTCTCTGCAAAGAGAATCATATTCATACTTTTTGCTTAGATGGTGCTCAATCATGTTCACTTTATAACCTTTATATTTAAAAGAGCCCTATATGATAAGCCAATATTCTGTCAAACTGACTAAATCTTTCTCTGTACTGTATTCAGTTCTAACCTTAAAATTCTCTGTTCTGAGAGCACTCTACTGACCTTTCTATTACTCTAATACCCTTGAGGAAAGTTCAGCTGTGACCTTTTGACCAAACAAAACCTCCTAAATTCTACTTTGACTAGTGAAGAAGCATACTGGCCCAGTTCCTTTTGTTGTTGTTCAGTTGTTTAGTCGTGTCCGACTCTTAGTGCTAAATCAGAATTTTTAAAATTATTATTATTAATTCACAAATTCAATATTATTACAGCTTGGTGTTATATGAGAACCAACCATTTTCATTATAAAAAAAGGTAAAGGTTCCCCCACACAGCCGTGTCTGACTCTAGGGGGCGGTACTCATCTCCGTTTGTTAGCCGAAGAGCCAGCGTTGTCCAAAGACGCTTCCGCGGTCATATGGCCGGCATGACGCACGCAGAACGGTGTTACCTTCCCACCGAAGTGGCACCTATTCATCTACTTGCATTTGCATGCTTTTGAATTGCTAGGTTGGCAAGAGCTGGAGCTAGTGCGGGAGCTCACTCCACACACAGGGCTAGGGATTCGAACCTCCGAACTTGCGATCTTCCGATCGACAAGCCTGGCGTCTTTCCCGCTGAGCCACCACGCCCCTTGTGGCTTACATGCATAGTTAATGCTTATTTTAATAATCTGCAGGACAACTAGTCATATATTTTTGACAGAGGCATCAGTGATAAAACAGAGATAATTTGGAGAATGAAAATAGCCAGATGTCACTGTTTCTGGAAGTCGGCTTTGGAAAATATAGAAACAAATGGTTTGTTAAGGTTTCCTTTTTTTCTTTTGTCATAAAAAAGCCAATCCAAATAGTGGTGTTCCTCTGTAATTATTTCCAAGAAGGTAACAAAAACCATGATGCTAAAGACTTATTTTCAGAAAAAGGTACATGAGCAGCATCTCATAAAAATTGGACACCTACCTCTTCAAGAGTTTCATCTTGGGGTGTAGCTGCACTGTCATCAGAGTCCTTCTGAGAGCCAGTATCAGCACTTTTGCGGACCTCACGACTCTTCTTATGTTTGTGGGCCAGTTTCTTTACATGGCCATCTGCCTTTCCACTGCTAAGTCGCCTCACTGGGCTAGTGAGCCACTTCCTCAGGGTATTGCCTGGGCGTTTAGGACCGGGGGAGCTTTGTGCGCCAATCATATGGGTCTGGAGCGATGTTACTGATGCAGGGGGACTCGCATCATTGCTGGAAACTGAAAGAGAATCTGAAAAGGAGAAAAACAATGAAAATCCAAGGAAAAAAATGACTGGGAATAACTGTTTTACAGAATGCACTTATTTTCCTAAAGCAAGTAAAAAAAAAAAGTATGAGCTCTCACTATAATCATTGTGAAACTCTATATTATTACCTGCCATGGAAAGCTTTATTTATTTATTTAATTTTTATCCCTCCTTTATTATTTTTATAACTAGCTCGGGGCGGCGAACATACATAATACTCCTTCCTCCTCCTATTTTCCTCACAACCACCACCCTGTGAGGTGAGTTGGGCTGAGAGAGAGTGACTGGCCCAAGGTCACCCAGCCGGCTTTCATGCCTGAGGTGGGACTAGAACTCTCAGTCTCCTGGTTTCTAGCCCAGCACCTTAACCACTAGACCAAACTGGCTCTCTCTTTATGTGGATACTAATTCATATTACAATTTGGTTTGATACTTCTGCCATACTAAAGATTTCTTTGCTGATCTACTAGCTAGCAACCAGATGGTTCATAAGTAATGTTCCCTATATCTAATGCAGGAATGCTTCTAACTTATGGTGAAATGATCTTATATCCCATCCTTAAAACGCTATTACCCGATTTCCTTTTTTCAAAATATAATTTTTATTAAGAATTTTTACATGTAAAAAAGCAAATGTAAAGAAAAAAATATGAAAAAAGAAAAATAAAGAGAAGGAAGGAAAAGGAAGTGCAAAAAGCAAAGCAGAATAAGAAAGAAAAATAGTTAAACAAGAAAAGATAAGTGACTTCCAACCTTTTCAACAGTTATTAAACAGTTATCATTCAGTTACCAGTTATCATTCAACAGTTATCATTCAGTTATCAGTTATCATTCAACAAACTCATCCCTCCTCCCTCTTGCTATTACAAAAATCTCTTCAGCCCCTTATTTAGTCCTTTTTTAATCACCAAAACCATAAATCATCACTTCACTTCTTTCCATTTTCAGCAAAAAGTCTTTAATAAAGGTTTCCAGTCTTTTATAAAAGTACTTGTTGTTTTATCCCTGACCAAATAGGTCAGTTTTGCCATTTCTGCCAATTCTGACATCTTTACAATCCATTCCTCCACTGTGGGAATTTCAGTGTTCCTCTATCTTTGTGCAACAATTACCTGATTTCCAAGGAATATATCTGCTTCATAGAGTTATGCAGTAGTTCAAGACTTGAAGAGATACACTTGTGGAAATGACAAAGTCTTTTATAAATTCATGTAAAATAATTCCATGTGATTGGTATAGCACTGCAGTGGTGCACCAGCAACAACCTGATGTACAGATAGGTCCTAGAACCTCATTTGTATGGCAACAATAAAATATAGAGCAATTAATTTTATTATTGACTACAGATAGGAGGCTCATATATCTGAATGCTCTTCCACTAAATACTTCTTTTACTCCTTTCACACACACAAGGCTATCCTTTGAGAGAGTAAGGTTGCAACCAAGCTTCTCAGATGGATCAACATGATGCAAATAATCAAGGCTGTGTGCATTCTACACCCTTCCATGATAATTCTGAATACCTATCCCAATAGGTATCCCAATCATGCTACTGGTAGAACTTTAGAAAACTCTGTGTGTGTGTGTGTGCGTGTGTGTGTGTGTGTGCGCGCGCGTGCGTTTGTGTGCACATGTACAATTCATCATACTTTTTAGAATGTCTTTTGCATTACTTATTTGCATTTGCATTAGTCATATGGAAGAAAAATCCAACAGAATCACACTTCAACAGCTTTTCATACTTCCATCCTGTATCTTTACATTGTTACAATTCATTTTCTTCCAAGATGAATTATATGCTGAATGCCACATTTCATGGCAGAAATGGGAAATCCTTTGCTAAACTACAGCTCACAGTAGTCACAGCCAACATAGCCAAAGCTGAAAGATACTTGTTTTAGAGAATCATAGGTTTCACACTAAAGAATCTTGGTGTACTTGCACAAACAAAATACTCCAGCCATAAAGCTCTCAAGATAAAAATCTGATAGACTTCACCGCTAAAGGACAGGGATGGAAGATGGAGAAAATGATGTTGCTATACTATGAAAATATGCCCCCGTTGTTATATGCAAACATATGAGCAAAGTGATTCATTGCTGTTCCAGCATTTATCTTAACGTTTAGTGAGGCCTGGAGAAGATATTCATTGACTATTCTCCCAATAACAAGATAATAAACATTTATCCCTCTTGTTAAGTGTTTGCAATTTAACTCATATCTAGCTAAGCCAAGCCAACAATATTGTCCAAATTCGTAACACTATTAAACAATGCAGACACCAGATGAGTGTTTGGGACTTTCCTATCATTTTTTCAGATTACTCAAGGATGTACTTTTGTTTAGACTATCCATAAACCCTCCAAGGGATAATTTGCTGCTGTCTCCTCAGGCTTGAAATACAGCTCCATATGTGCCTCTGCAAATGGAGGTCAAAGTTCATAGAAAGTCCATACACATTAAAAAAAACCTGAAGGGAAAGCAGAATAGTTAAGCTACAACAAAAACAAATAATAAAAGCCACTTTTCCAGCCAAGCTAAATATTACTGCTCATTCTCAACTAAGAAATATGACCCTGGTTATCTGTGATCGTTGCCTTTGATTTTTTAAAAACCAATCATGCCTTGGTACTTGATGTTTCAAAAGCAGCTGCTTACATTTCTTGGTTGACTTCCAACAAACTTACTTAAGATAAGGCTAGAAGTTACCAGAGAATCTATCTTTAATTGTGGAACTGTAGGAGGAAATGAATTAGAGTTACAATTTTTTTCACAACTGAACATTTCTTACTCCAAAACATCACACATAAGCATTCCTTCTAAAAATTACACAGTAGGCTGTTCTATTCCAATAAATCAGTGATAAGATCAATCTTGTAATTTAGTGAGAATGAGGAAGACTATTTTACTATTAGGAATCACTATTTTCCTTCGTTTTAATGTGATATACCTTCTACATGAGCACATGCAGAGATTAAATGCATCTAAGCCCAACAAAGTATTTCAGGGTACTATGCTATCTGATAAAACAGCCAACTTGCTACCAAAGATCTTTTACATACAGAACATATTACTGGAGTAATGAGGATTGATTTTGACATGCATGCTGCACAGGGCCCACTGCTAGCAGAGAAAAGGAGAAAAGATTTTCCATTTATCATTTGTACCCACTTTTCTTTATTTAGAGGGTACCATGAAAGGAAATTAAATTTAAATATGTTTTACGTAAGGAGCACTGGGGAATAAGATGGGTACCATGATACATCAATGTAAGTGCATGGTTGATTCCCTTTACTTTTACTTCTTTCCTTCAGAGTAAGCTGATGGCTTCACATACACATACAGAAATGTGTGCCTTCTTCCAGAATACTTTTTTACTTGTTTAGCCTACAGCCCTGGTATTCTCCGACAAGTCTTCCAGTCAAGTACTAACCACGCCCAATGGTGTTTAGCTTCTGAGCCCAGCTAAGGTCATATAAGTACCATCACCTTCCGAGGCTCTTTATTTAGGTAGTGAGAAGCGTCAAGTATCCAAAATTGCCTAAGTCTGCATACCATATAATAATGCAATATCACCTCTAAGAAAGCAAATTAGAATGGGTTTAGTTTAAATCTGCCAGTTATGAATTTACCATGTCACCATAATCACGCTATTACACTCCCCCTTTCTATCGTATCAGTAAACCTCAAAATTATAACACAGATTATACAGTTCATAGGAAAAGGACTTTGAAAATTCTCAACTGTGTAAGTTTGTGTGCAAGCGTGTGTACATGTGTATGACATTATATGAACAACACAATAAAAGGTAAAGGTTCCCCCCGCACATTTGTGCAGTCGTGTCCGACTCTAGGGGCCGGTGCTCATCTCCGTTTGTTAGCCAAAGAGCCAGCGTTGTCCGAAGACGCTTCCACCGTCATGTGGCCGCATGACGCACGCAGAACGCTGTTACCTACCCACCAAAGTGGTACCTATTAATCTACTTGCATTTGCATGCTTTCGAATTGCTAGGTTGGCAAGAGCTGGAGCTAGTGCGGGAGCTCACTCCGCATGCAAGGCTAGGGATTCGAACCTCCGAACTTGCGATCTTCCGACAAGAACAACACAATAGGCAATAGTTATTCATATATATGAAGTCTTTGTTCAGATTTCCTATATGGATGTTCAACTGATGCAAGAAGTTGTTGCATCTGAAGTCTCTCACAGTTAAATAGTATAAGAGTTGGAGAAAGTATTGGACAGAACCCAATCTGAAGTCATTTCCTTTCTTGTTGGCATGGGAAACAGGCCGCTTTCTAACTCACTCGGAACAGGAGTTTTTTAGGCTAAGCTGAAATAACATTAAATTAACTGACATTATTAACTTGAAATCCAGAGGTGTTCACCCATGTTTTTATCTACCCTACTGCAACATTTTCTCTCCTTCACAGGGTCATTAACAGCCTCTGAACAAAAATGCATTATATAATATAGTACAGTATAGTACAGTATTAGTTTCTGAACTTAGATTGTCGCCTACCCTTCTGGCCTTTAGAAAGGGCCTGTTTAGGAAGGCGGGACTAGAACTCATGGTCTCCCGGTTTCTAGACTGGTGCTTTAACCACTATGCCAAACTACCTCCAATTAATCAAAATGTATTTGCCACTGGAATTATTTTATGTACTTTATTTAGAATAAAATCAATTCTAAGCAAAATTTGCTGGTCAAGAATGTTCTTCAATAGGAATCTAAATCTTAAGGGGCTAGGAGTAAATAAATCTCAAGCCCAATGAAATCCCATTTTGAGATATTAATTGTTGTATTTCTTATTTTCACTTTTCTTTCTGAGTGGCTTGTGTAAGATTACCGTTCCACTCAGCAAGTAATTGCAGTCAAGACCTGCTCACTATTGTCAGTTATCTAATTTTCTGAATTTCTCACATTGCTAGTTGTATTATCATTTGCATGCTTCAATGAACCAGTTTTCAACCAATGATCCATTGCTGTGAACCTGCTGACTGATAATGAACAAACAAGGGATTAAAAACCAAACGAATAAAATTACTTTTAAGGCAATTCTAAGCAGCCTACCACATTTCTTCTTAGGGCATTTCAGAGATCGATGAAACCCATTAACTCAGCCTATTCTAGCCATTCTTCCTCAAATGTTACTTAGATCTGTAACTTATATATTGTAAAGACTATAGAAAAATAAACATCACCAAGCATTCAAGAAGTTTAACTGTTTTCATTAGACTAGTCAAGGACTATGGCAAAGGACACAAAATGAAATACAGGTTGAACAAGTTATCTAAGTTCAGAAGTACAGCAAGCAATCCACAAAGTTTTTTTAAAATAACCAAAAGATTGTTTAAAAACTATAAAATGTCTAACATACAAAGAGGCCAACTGATTAAACTGATCCTTTATGTTTAGTTATATATCATTATATATGTATATATCAGTGCCTGAAGCCAAACAAAAGATAGCTCTCATTTTCCTGCTTATTACCTTTTCAGGGATGCTTTCAGACATAGTAATATATTGCATTAACTGGATCTTTGCCTAATTCTGTTATGTACCATATCTACAAGCCAGATACTACATGACTAACAATCATACTGGATTGTGTAGCCCTGAAGGCACACATTTCTATCCAACAGATCAAAACATCTGCATGCATTTATTAAATCAATGAATCCTCCTTCATGTTTGTCCATGATCGGAGTGATGCTGCAGTCTGTGAAGGAGGCAGGAATGTACAACCACAAGGAGGAAACAGAGAGGCTGTCTTATACATCGTACAAGGCAAACTCGGGTTTACCATTATGAATAAATTCAATAGGCCTCCACTGCTCAATCAACTACTATGGTGGGTGGTACAGAGAGTTTATGTTTAGGGCAATGTTTAAAAAAACTAACTTTAGAACTCGAATCGAATCATATTATCCATTCAGTTGTATCCGACCCTTGGCAATTCCATAAGCCAGCTCTCTCCATGATTTCTTTAGAACTTTAGAACTAAAGAAGTGTTAATGTGTATGAACATATTTGATAGCTCAAAGTGAAGAGCTGTCATTATGCAATTTCTTAATTTTACTGACTGGAAGCCAATCAAATTGCAAAGGAAAGGACGTAATTGCCTCACGTTATTCCCTGCATGATGTTTTGCATTATTCCGTACCCAGAACAGGCAGGTGCTGGCTCTTCACTAGTCTTATCACAGGAATTGTATAGAGTCTTTCTTTATGTTCTATGCCTTGTTCTTGCCAATGTTGAAGGGACAGAGACAAGTTAGCATGCTGCAAAGTGACTGCCATGTTTTCTACACTCCCTGGAAATATGTACGAGTTCCTGATGCAAATCCACATTCCAAGAGGAAATCTGACTCTATTTCTCCTAAAGGGAATGCTTGTTAATGACCATATATTCCTCATGTTGCTTAAGAACAATGCTCTCATTACAGAATCAGGCATTGCTTTATATGATACAGTTAATACATCCAATCTAACTCTTGCTCCAGATGGAAACTGGAGCTTAGGATTTATATATTTGACAGGAGTTTTCTTCTAGCTAAATATTTCTTTTGGCTTGTTTAGTTTTCATGTGCCAAGGGTTCCATGTTTTAACTAACATATTTTTGCAGTGTATAATGATACACTTCAATCAAAAACAATCTTCAGTAAGAAGGAAGATCAGGGAAAATTATGCAACTCTCTCCCCTTTCAATTAGGAAGCAATTGAGAGGGGAGGGATTGCATGATTTCCCCTGATTTTGTTCTAAATCTGATTAAATTCCTTCCAGAAATAATGAGTCAATCAAACAAAGCTACTGCTTCTGATTACATGCAATCATTTTTGTATAAATGTCCCTCAGACAACAGTATGATGGTCACCCCTGCTTGGATTATATAGTAAACAGATGTAGCTGCAGAGCAGCCTACCACCACAGTCTTAAGTCAAGAATGCTGCAACAGATTTATGTTTAATGGTGGGGAAATTGGATAGAACTCTGATTCCTAAACTTTCTTTGGTGTCCACTGGGCTGTGAAAGGAGTTAAAATGTGCTTTGAAAAAGTATCACCATACTGAATGCATGTACCATGGTCTCCTCTTCAAATTACAGAGTAAAGTTCTTTTTGCCTATTCAGTAGTCCTAAGAAATGCATGCTTTCTATTACATCAGATGGTTTAGTATGGTAGGCAAGAACTATCTCTGCAACAGCCACACATCCCAAGGGGGAACATAGATGTTAGAAATATTGCTAATTTCCTAAAAATCAGTAGGAAAGGGAGAATGCAAATTGGCAGGAACTTTCATTAGCCCAAAGCAACAATATTCCCTCTTCCCCTGCATGCTCTAGGTTTGGTCAACACTGAGCCAAGAAATGATCCATTTTTTAAAATATTTATTTTTGGAGCAGGTTCAATTTTCTTCTTTCATAACTTCCAACAATCTGAAACAAGGCATAATTTTTACTAGGCTATTCCTAGCAAAAGGAAGAGGGGCCGACCAAGGGCAAGATGGATGGATAGTATTCTGGAGGTGACAGACTCAACCATGGGGGAGCTGGGGATGGTGACGGCCGACAGGAAGCTCTGGCGTGGGCTGGTCCATGAAGTCATGAAGAGTCGGAAGCGACTGAACGAATAAACAACAACATTCCTATCAAACTGGTAGATTTGTTGGAGGCAATTTCTTTCTTTCTTTTTGTTACCTGCAATGCTTCTTCAGTTCTCTTTCACTCAGCAAGCATGACATTAGGGGCAAATAAATTAAGAATCTGTGAAACAACCCCCCTCCCTCCATTTACTCCATTTAAGTAGATCCAGCTTTTTTCCCCACTGGGATTTTCCTCAAAGACTCAGACTTGCTAGCCTATATAAATATTAAAAAGGTTTAACTGGAAACTCCTTGCAGTTGTCTACAACATGCTATGTTCATTTGGCAATACATAAAATTGAGTACAATATTAATGCAAATCAATATTAAATAGAAATGATGGGCTTAAAAATGAGTAAGCCTTATACATACACGCATACTTGCACACACACACAGGCTTTTTTTTTAAAAAAAATCAGAGTACTTACATGACATTTTAGCTTAAACTTCCTGTTTATATAATGTGCACAAAAGAGCTCTTGAGAGAAGGTAGAAAGGAAACATGGGCCTGCAGTACATTAACCCTCAGACATGCCTTCCTAGAGTCCCAGATGTGCTCCATTCCAGGAAAGATTTTGCAGTCATTGTTCTGGCCGACTCTGCTGAGGTCTACAGGAACACATTTAACAACTTCCATCTGTGCCACAAAAGCTAAGGCTATATGCTTCTTTTGGAGCTGGCTGAAATCCAAGAGTTACACCACTCTGTCAGCTATACTGGTTATTTTATTGCATTCCAGTCTTTTCCTGAACGGCCTTTCCCAGGAATCCCTCTTCAACAATACTATCCTTAAAGAGGGATGGCGTGATATTATATACATACATGATCATTACACTGGAGTGAATGTTAAAAACAGGGAGAAAAAGGGCATGTTCCATTCAATCCATAAAATTTATCTGAACTGTAGTTAGAATCAATTATGCCAATACATACCACATATGGAAGTATGACTCACACTATAGTCTAACATGCAAACCAAAGGGGTAGGAAGTGCAATGGACAAGGATGTAAATGGCCCAGAAAATAATGTGAATGGAAGCAGAAAATCTAGACTGTGGGAACTAGATATGCTAAAACAGTGGTGCTGGCTCCCTAACATATAGCCATGCAATAAAATCGTTATATATTTTAAAATGTTCCATGTTTGCTATTCACTGCAGAAACACAGCATTCCTTGCACTGGAGAGAATGAAGCTCCCAGATCTTGCCTGAATGTGCAAAAATGAAACTCAAAGCCATCAAAATATGTAAAAGTCAAACCTAATTGAAAACTCCTCCCATCTGCCTTCCCCAGCATCCTGCAGTCCAGATGATCTGAATTACATCTCCCATCATCCCCAGCAAGCATGTCTAATGATCAATGATAACTAATACTATAAACTACATTTTTGGAGGGAATACAATGGGGAGGACTGTTTTGAACTCTTAATTACCCTGTTTTGTTTCTTGGATTTTTTACTTTTTTTCTTTACTGTTCTTATTGACTTTATTTTATTTATTTATTTAATTTTTTTATCCCGTCTTTATTATTTTTATAAATAACTCAAGGTGGCGAAACCAGGAGACTGTGAGTTCTAGTCCCACCTTAGGCATGAAAGCTGGCTGGGTGACCTTGGGCCAGTCACTCTCTCTCAGCCCAACTCACCTCACAGGGTTGCTGTTGTGGGGAAAATAGGAGGAGGAAGGAGTATTAGGTATGTTCGCCGCCTTGAGTTATTTATAAAAATAATAAAGGCGGGATAGAAAATAAAAATAAATAAAAATAAATAAATAAGTTGGAAGCAACACTGAAGAAGGTCCTCTCCTATGTATTTGACAAATGGACATTAGAAAGGGAGACCTTCTTTAGAATGGGCTGTCCCGGTTGCCTAATATCTAGAACAGGGCTTTCCAAAGTGCCGCCGCTGGCGACACACCCGGCGGCGGCGGCGCGGGGGGGTGGGCGGCGGCGTGCGCGCGGCGGCAGCACAGGGAGGCATGCGGCGGCGCGCGCATGCGGCGGCGCGGGGGGCGTGCGGCGGCGCGCGCATGGCGGCCGCCGTGCACGCGCGCGCCGCTTCCGGGTGGTGTGGCGACATACCACGCTGTGTGTGGCGACACACTTTTGTGTCGCGACACACAGTTTGGAAAGCTCTGATCTAGAAGGATTCATACTAAGATAGGCAGGTTTTAGGATAGGCAGGCCCTAAGGCAATTAAGGTTTTAAAGACTAACACCATCATTTTAAATTGTGTCCAAAAAACAACTAGAATCCAGTGCAAATCTTTCAATATGGGCATAATATGTTTCTGTATCATGCTTTCATTAGCAAGCTAGATGTAATATTTTGGCCCAATTGAAATTTTTGGATACTCACCCTTTGTAATAGCCAACTCAGGATGTAACTAAGACATGGAAGATACCACCAAGTCCAACAGCACAAGAACAATCATAGCTGGTGTACCAGAGATAACTGCGAATGCATTCACTTCACTGCAATTTCCTGACGGCACTGTCCACAGCAAAATATGACACCAAAATGATAGCATACCCCCTGTGATGTCTTCATGCAAATGTCACTATTCCATCCCAATGTATGATGTAAGCATGCACGGTGATGTAGTCACACATGTACTATTTGCCCCCTTGCCCACCCCACCCCTAAGATACCCATGTTTCCTGAGCATCCAGAGATAAGTAAGAATCAAAAATAACTCCTGGACAGATCTGCACTTTTAGAGGAAATGTATCCCAAATCTGAAGGCCTGGTTTCTCTTCCCAACATCCTGGCAGAAGAAGTGCTGCATAAAAGGGAAAGCAATAACATCCTATTCCATATGGAAACAGTAGAGACTAAGCATTCTTCAACACCATGGAATAGCAATCCAAATGGGTTTTAGTCAGGCTTGATCTGAATAACCCTAGGATTTTCTCCATTTGCACTCAAGTGGTCATTCCTTTGGTTGATTTCGCTCTGCAAAATGGAAGAGGACACTGAGAAATGGCAGTGTCTACTACCCAGGCTACTTCCACGTTCCACAGATGGGATAGGATTTTGTGTTGACTACAAAGGAGGCAAGAAAATACTCAACTGCATTTGGGAATCTATTTTAAGTCAGTATGGTACATAACACTATAAACATTCCTTTTATTTTTAAAAAAGTCATGAGTTATAGCATTATAAGAAACATTACACTGGCAAAATGTATTTGTCTTAACATATGAATATTCTAAAAGTGTGATTTCTAATTCTAGATGTTTGGGGGAAAATAGTATTTCAAGACTCTGCCTATTTTAAGTGAGAGCAGCCATGGATCAAGAAAGATCACATCTTCCTAATTATAATCTCTCCATATTTTTTTAAAAATAGCCACGTTATAAAATCACATGCATTTTTGTGAACATTTATTAGATATTGCAATATACCAAATTCAGGGTAGAATAAGATTGATTTGCACAAGCCTCAGGGAATAACAAACTTATTGCAAGGTGACTCAACAGTCTAACCTCATTGGAATGAAATCTGTTCACTAGCCATGTTTAACTTGAGGCATAAAGGATGCCTTAGAGCAGCTCTTTTAATTTCTTTCCACCCTAAAATTTGTAGTATGTCAGGATATTTTGACAAACAATCATTAAGAATTCAAGAGTCCAGTAAATATATTTTGTAATCAGTAATGTTATTATGTTTTCAATACAAATAGTGTGCAGACTATACTAAAAAGTAAGGAGAGCTATTATTGCATTAAAGAACCTTCCTCTTAAAAAAACCAACCTCATGTTTTCCTCTCTTAGCCACCTCATAAATCCAGCAACTTTTTAAAACGTGTGTCAAATAATAAGGTGCACTTACTTGCTGTTGCTTGTGATCGGTGGGAGCATACTTTAAGCCTAAATTGGCAATAACATGATTTATAACAATGTGATCTTTTGCCTGCCTCAGCATCTATCCTAGTAGCACTACAGGCTGAAGCATCTGAGAAATATTTCTGCAATTAATGCTCCTGGGAAGATATCAAATATTCCTCAAGAAACTATCACACTTTTCAGAAGGCAGAATTAGAACTCTTCCATGAATGAATAGCAATAAAATAGTTTTCTGCTGTTTTCCTATCATTTCAGACTTCAGCATATCACTTGCCTGAAATGCTAATACTGTATAACTCAGATATACACACACTCAGGTGTTTCTACTGAAATTATTCTGAACTCAACCTGCTGCTGCAGACATAGGAATATTGGTTTATACAGTTATTGAACTTCTGAGAGATTATGCATAGGCTTGGGATGCACACGTAACATTAGAATACTTTAAATTTTGAGAATATTGAGACTGCTGTGTTGCCATCAATATATGCAGGGAAATGCAAATATATCTGGATAAATTTTAATCAAACCATATGAGAATGAAAATATTAATTCAAAGGCTTTATCAAAACGTTTTGCAGCTTTTACGCATTAGCAAGGTTCAGATGTACTCAAGCATTTCACAAAGTATGTTAAAGATATACTTTTAAGATTTTATTATTACTGCCTGATCAGAAAACAAAATCAGTACATTATTTAATATAGTTCTATTTGAATTCATTATTTCTCATACAGGAAAGCTAAAAAATACAAATCCATTCATCAAAAGAAAAAACCCCACACTTTCTTTATGGAACAGACTAAAACAGCTGAAACTACTAAAAGTCAAATGTACAACTGTTGTATGACCTCTCCAATACACAGTGCAGAATGAAGAAAATCTAAGTAGCCTTTTTTGTCTATGGTGTACTCTCTAGAAGATACTTAACTGAGTACTGATTTTTTCATAAATTATCTTTTTAATTTTAGCTTTGATTCGGTTACACATAAATATAATTAGGCAGCTCAATATATGTTATAGCAGTGCTAGTCTTCCTATTTCTGACTTGCATTTTCCCTTTAAAAGTTGCTACAAACAGAATCAGTGCTTCTTTTATCGACTAGACTTAAGATTCTCATCAATTTCCCATAATCTACTGGAAATACATTTGATTCCACTTTTGTTAAGCCCTGATTTATTCATCACCTACATGCATCTGCTTCTGCAATGGAAAAATATCACGAACACACAGAAACATGCATTCCTGCTTTCAAGAAATTTTGAGTATCATTTATACCTAAGTCCAGGATCCAGTATTTACAGCTGTCAGACTGTCCATTTCCACAGTATGGAGAATGATGAGATTGCAGAGTGTCAATTCTATCTGACATGGTAAACTGTGAGCTGCTGTAAAATCCTTACACCACTGCTGTACCTTTCTGGAGAAAATTTCTACACAAAGGCTATGCTGGTGTTCTTCTGTTCCTCTTCCCTCTAAGTACTCCCTGGCCAGGAGGTGGGGTAGAGAATGCATTTAAGCTTTCAGCTCTTGTAAATTCCCTTGTCTTCAGCAGAGCTACTCCCTTCAGGGGATGCTGTCCTCTGACTCATTACCCAGCACAACTCCAGATTTCAGGCTCACACTTGGGAACAGCCAGATGTGATACCGTAACTAGCCTAACTGAAGTTCAAGCAAATTCCTCATTACATTGCAGTTAACTTTTAAACACTTCTTAGCATTGGGGAAAAAAAAGAGCAGTCAGCAGATTTAGCAATAATCAAAGACAATAAAAATAAGTTATTAAAGCATGAACAAACATCAAATGGATTAGGGCTGGAAATTACGACTAAGTAACAAGTGCAGCACTTTTCAGTTTTTCTAATTCAAAGAATCATGAAAAACTAGAAAAAAAAATAATCAGAGAAAGGATCTGGAATACAAGAGACACCGAGAAAGCACGTACATTTAGCGCTTGTTTCTTTGGGAGGACAATAATACAGTATTTCAACTGGGCAATGAAGTATTAAAAATCTAAGAGCTGACCCACCAAGGTATATCATTCAATGAATTCTAGTACATTGTTTAATGATAAAGAACCCATTTCCTTGATGTGACTGACACAGCCAGTCTGCTCCAGCACTATGAACTCAATTAACCCTTAAATGCAAAATATTGGCAAATTATGAGGTATGAGGGTAGGTGAATGCATAAACTTAAGATGAACACAATCTACTATTGAGAGCGCCACAGAAACAAATAATTTAGCTCTTAAGTTTACAGTTCAAAATAGGTTGACCATACATCCCGTTTTGAATGGGACAGTCCCATTTTTTTAGCATTTTTCAACTGTCCCATCGTTTTGATAAAAATCTCAATTTTGTCCCGTTTTTTAAACCTGGCAGGAATGGCGTGGAAGGAGGATCTGAGCCGGAGCTGCCTATTGGAGGCAGCCCGGAAGAGAAAGCCCTCCCGCCTATCAGCGTGCGGCAAAGGAGGGCGAAGAGGTGGAGAGGAGAGCGATTGGCCAGGCGGGAGCCAATTGCACGGACTGGGGGTGGGGTTTGCAGGCAGGAGCCAATCGTGTGGACTGGGGGGCGGGGACCCCTATCTTTTTCATGAATACGGAATATTACATAAGACCCCATCCCGTTTTGCCATCCCAATGTCCTGTTTTTGTCTCAAGGAAATATGGTCAACCTAGTTCAAAAGAGAGCACTGAGCAATCAACCTTTATGGTATAAGGATTCAAATCAAGATGTCTATATATACAGAAAGAGATCTGCACCCCAGATGACTTTTTAGGTAAATGGAAACTGGTTGAGGAATCAGCAATGCGTGAATGATATAAGGCAGCTACAAGGTCTCCTTATACGCTTCCTATAAATGTCTATCTCCTATGAAGATGCAGAGGCAGATAATTCCATGCGCATAATATTTCTAAATCATGATTTACAAGGTGAAGCTAACCTGGGCCAGATCAAGTATTATTACCTGAACCTGGAATGGGAGACACAGTTCCAGGCTCATGTGTATCCAATACTTTCTCTCATGCAACTCTTTAAGCAAGCAGTAACTTCTGACAAACAAATATCTATGTCTACACCTAGAGTTACCTTTAATTTGCTTTGTTGAAAGAACACCAGATGGAAACAGTTTAGAAAGTTTTGTTCTGAACAGCAAGAATTATACATCAACCTATGGTATAAATAATGGCTAATTAAAATTGAAACTGGATGTGTAGGGAAAAAAACAACTGAGGAAAAAATGTGTGCATTGACTCAGTGCCCATGGACAGCTGACAACATATATGTCCATTTTTATATAGCCCAGTAACTTACCAACCCTGTCAAAAGTGAAATTTGTGTGTGATGGCAGAAACAAACACCTCTCCTGCTATTGTGCTGCTGCAACTGATATTTATTCCCTAGCCTAGAGATAATGTTGAGTCTTCAGGACCAATAGTTTTCAGTTTCATTAAAAAGGTAAAGGTAAAGGTTCCCCCCGCACATTTGTGCAGTCGTGTCTGACTCTAGGGGCCGGTGCTCATCTCCGTTTGTTAGCCGAAGAGCCAGCGTTGTCCGAAGACGCTTCCATGGTCATGTGGCTGCATGACGCGCGCGGAACGCTGTTACCTACCTACCAAAGTGGTACCTATTAATCTACTTGCATTTGCATGCTTTCGAATTGCTAGGTTGGCAAGAGCTGGAGCTAGTGCGGGAGCTCACTCCGCACGCAGGGCTAGGGATTTGAACCTCCAAACTTGCGATCTTCCGGTCGACAAGCCTGGCGTCTTACCATGATTCCTAATCTTAATATTTTGAGTAGAAAAAAAACCCTTCTTTCTGCCCACTTTTTTCCATGCCACTTACGATTTTCTCTTTGCTTTTATTTGATTTTATACACCTCAGTCTGCTCCCACCTCAAATGCCTTTTTCCAAGCGAAAGAATCCCAAACGTTCTAGTCTTTTCTCTTAGGAAAAGTATTCACTCCCTCCTTTTTTAGTTTCTTAACTGTTTTGCTCCCTGGTGTTCACACAGGTGTTCCTTATCACAACTCTGATGTGCTCACTCTGCTGGACAGCTTCAATACTTTCACTCCTCAGGTTTACTTTAGCCCAGAGAAGAAAACAGGAGGAGGGAAAAATTACTTTTTTCTTAATTTTCCAGTACTTTTGTCAAGCTGTCCTCGCTGACATCTGGTTTGTCTTTTCCAAATGCAGCAGTCTTTTCCATCAGCCAGTCCATTCCAACCCAAAGATCTCTCTTTCTGGTCCTGCTTGCTCCAGTTGGGTCCTCAAATGCAGATCCCTTCTTTCTCCAACTGTGCTTGGATTCACATAGCACCTCCAGTCCACACAGCACAAATACAACACCAACAATGTCCAACAGAGACTCCTCCAATGCCTAACAGAGCTGCCCTTCAATAAAATTTTCACCAAAAGGGAGACATGCCTGCCCCCCAAGCTTCTTGGTGCCCAATGATAAGTTGGTAAGCAGATTTTTTTTTAACTTTGAGATCATTTTATAACTCTGTCTGCATCAGGGTATCTCATTCTGCCACACACTGGTCTCAACATAAATCCTTGAGAATCTACATTTCTTAAGTAAAGGTAAAGGTTTCCCCCGCACATTTGTGCAGTCGTGTCCGACTCTAGGGGCCGGTGCTCATCTCCGTTTGTTAGCCGAAGAGCCAGCGTTGTCCGAAGACGCTTCCACGGTCATGTGGCCGGCATGACGTGCGCGGAACGCTGTTACCTACCCACCGAAGTGGCCCCTATTAATCTACTTGCATTTGCATGCTTTCGAATTGCTAGGTTGGCAAGAGCTGGGGCAAGTGCGGGAGCTCACTCCGCAAGCATTTCTTACTTCCCTCCATTAAGAAAATTACTTACTCTATTCCTATTCTTCGCTGTCTGATTTTTTAAAGTAGTTAGTAATCCATAAAAAGACAGAACCTCCAATCCCATGTCTAAGTTACTCAGGACTTAGAGTAACCCTAGAGTCGGACACGACTGCACAAATGTGCGGGGGAAACCTTTACCTTTACTTAAGAAATGTAGATTCTCAAGGATTTATGTTGAGACCAGTGTGTGGCAGAATGAGATACTTTGTCAATTTTTTTTGAAAATCCAAATATATAATGTCACCCATGTGTCAATTAACACTCTTGAAGAACTTTAGGAGATTGGTGAGATCTGCCTTTGGGGCATCCATGATGTTTTTTTCTTCAGTAAAACACATTCTTTGGTGTGCTTAATTTTTTTCCCGATTTTATAGTTCCTAACAATTTGCTTGGAACAGATGTTACTGGCCTATTTTTTTTAATCTGTCCAGTTGTGTCTGATTCTCGGAGACTGCGTCAACAAGTCTGCAGTTTTCTTGGCAAGGTTTTTCAGAAGTAGTTTGCCATTGCCTCCTTCCTAGGGCTGAGAGAGAGTGACTGGCCCAAGGTCACCCAGCTGGCTTTGTGCCTAAGGCGGGACTAGAACTCACGGTCTCCCAGTTTCTACCCTGATGCCTTAACCACTACACCAAACTGGCTATAGTTTCCTAGAATTCCCTTGGATTCCTTTTTAAAAACTGGCAACTGGTTGGCTACCACCCAGTCTTCTGGCACTGATCCTATCTGAAGGACAAGCAAGTTACATATTTTGCTAAGAGGTCAACAACTTCATATTTGAGTTCTTTAACAACTATTGGTGGATGCAACCAGGACTCAATGATTTATTAATGGTTAGTTTCCCAAGATGTCCTAAGATATCAAATTTTGTTACTTCAATTTGCTTTAGTTGTTTTGATTCTCACTTAGAGAACATCAATACAAGTTCAGGTACCTGTCCTATACATTCTATCCTAATCCCATATCCTTAAGCACTCCATTTACATCTTTGTCCTGTAATGACCCAACTATTTTCCTGGCTAGTTTTTTTGCTTCTAAAATATTTAAGGAGGTTCTTATTGTTTCCCTTAATTTTTTTGACTCCCCAAGAAGGTTATTTTTGCATGCCTTATTACCTTATACATTTCCCCCATCAGAGTGTATAATCCCTTTTGTTCTTCTAATTAGGACAGGCTTTCTATCTATTGAAGGAAAGATTCCTTAGCTTTACAGATTCCTGAATACAAGAAAGCCATGACCTTTTCCTGGACTTGGATGACATCTTCTAACATTGGGATATATTCTAGTGGAAGTTCAATTACTGGAGTTTTAAGTAACTTCCAAGCACTATGAAAAGATCTGGCCTCTTGACTTTTCTTTTCAGCTTCAATTTCAATAGTCCTCTCATTCTGGAGAAGTGTCCCCTTGTAGTCAAATGTGACTGTGTTAACTCTAAAAGCCAAGTCTAGCTATTAGTGGTACATGTCCACATCTCTTTCCTGATGGGGAATATCTTGAGCATGGAATTCCCAACAAATTGAAGACCGTAACCCAACAGGGTTGCATAAATAAATGTCTTTAGTCTATTTAACTTCTTATTTAAACTTTCCAACGTATGCTTAAGTTTTTTTTTCAAATTTAAAGAAAAATAACATTAAGATAGTATTTCTCTGATGAATGCATGCGGTAAAACAGTAAGACTGTGGCTTGAATCATGTCAACTGGATTTCTATTTTCTCAGTAGCAACGTTTCACTCCTTATCCAAGGAGCTTCTTCAGTCTGAGTGAAACAGTCTGAAGCTCCTTGGATAAGGAGTGAAACGTTTCTACTGAGAAAATAGAAATCCAGTTGACATGATTCAAGCCACAGACTGTTCCACCTGGATGACTGAGAACCTTCATCGACATAAAACAGTAAGAATGTAAATCCTATGATTTCATGCTACATATATGGCTGCAGAAACCTAGAGAGGGTTTCATCCCTATATTTAACAATGAAAAAGGAAAAGGTAAATTTTACTTAGATATAATAATCTTACAGTTTTTAACAGGTTATCTTCCTATTTTTTTCCATTATATAATTAACGGTCATTGCAAGCAAGATGCAACATGAATTATCATGCCAAATTTCTCAGTTTCAAGGGCCACCCAATCCCAGAAGAGAAAAGACAAATATCTAGCTGCAATGCTTAGATTAAAGACTGAGTTTAGAGAAATTACCAGGAATTTTATTTATAATACAGTTCTTCTGTAAGGAACAAAAGAGGGTGTTCTTGGTTATGAACTCAGCAGCAAAGAATTATTACAGCCAGCCAGTTTGATCCTTTTCTCCACCCTTCTCTTAACTATAGTAAGCCAAAAAAACACCCCTGTGTACTCCCATTAAGAAGTGAGTATCAGCAAATCATTTCAGAATCAATGAATCAACACAATGTGTGAGAGCCAGTGAACAATGAACTTGTTTTTGAAATGACCTTTTTTCCCCTATCTTCCTGTGATCCTCAAGCTCCAATAGATTCTGTCCCATCTCTTACATGCACTCCTCTGGACCCTGGAAGGTGAGTGTGGGGATCAGTTCTGAACTACAGAGCATGTCTGCCCAGGATGGTGAAGTGTCAGACACCCACCCACCCCCAGTCTCTCTTCTGGAAAAGATGGAGGTTTCCTGATGGGGGTCTCTTTGGGACGGGAGAAGGGAAGATATTTTTTTAACCCAGATTCCCCTGGAGTGAGGAGAGGGAAGGAGGGGAAGAAAGCTTTGGAGCCTTAACAGACAAACACACAAAGTGAATCAATGGAAGAATTACAGATCCTTCCTGGAATGGTTACCTGGGAAGGAGAAAGGAGGGCAGGCTTTCTAGATATGAAGGAATTGGAAGGAGAGGTCTTAAAGGAGAACAACTCATACTTGGCTACCTTAACACTCAGTTCCCCCTTCAGTGGCTTTAGCTAGAAATAGAAACATCATTTTAAAATGAAGTTTCTGCCTAGAATTAGCAAAGGCTTGCAAGGAGGACGAGAGTTCAGAGCTGTAACTCATCTCTACAGTTGCCCCTTCAGTGATTTTTGCTATTGATGGGGAGAAGTGCTGAAAATGTATGCATCCATGGCATCAATGATGCCAAAATGATGAAACATGTGTTATGATATCTTCATACAAGTTCTGCCCTTTCGTATTTGAATTGCAACATCACATGGGATGGAGTTTGCATCATGACTGAGAGCCAGTTTGGTCTAGTGGTTAAGGTGCTGGGCTAGAAACCAGGAGTCTGGGAGTTCTAGTCCCGCCTTAGGCATGAAAGCCGGCTGGGTGACCTTGGGCCAGTCCCTCCCTCTCAGCCCAACTCACCTCACAGGGTTGTTGTTGTGGGGAAAACAGGAGGAGGAAGGAGTATTAGGTATGTTTGCCGCCTTGAGTTATTTATAAAAATAATAAAGGTGGGATAAAAATTATGTGTGTGTGTGTGTGTGTGTGTGTATGTATGTGTGTGTGTGTGTGTGTGTGTGTGTGTGTATATATATATATATATATATATATATATATATATATATAAGAATATGAATTCTGGACAGAGTAGGTTTTCCTTGTCCTTACTATACAATGTATTACAGTTCCAGCATTACTAGCTGCATCCAGTAGGATTTAACGTCTTCAGTTACTAACACAAAGATTGTGCTGTTTGCTGAAATTTGCATGTCCCCTCTGCACCACAGATAAAAATTAGCTAGCTTGCAAAAACTGAGATTGGGAGGAAAAAAAGGCTTTTGGAAAGCATAAGGATATTATTTCATCTTGCTTCCTAGCTTTTCAAACAATAATACTTTTTATATGCTTGACTGAAAGTTAATCTCTTTGACTGCAAACTATCCAAAGGCCATTTTTTCCCCTGAGTGAAGAATAACTTAAATTTAATTGCTTTCCCCCCATAAGATATAGTCAACTTCTCAGGTTTTTTGCTTCATTGTATAATAAATTTTATGGTAAACAATTTGAAAGTCTTGGGAATTGCTTCAAGGTGTTCAGAAGACTGTCAATTAAAATCAAATAGCTACTTAAATGTGAACTGTTAAAACTCATCAAGACCAGAACAAAGGAACATTCTTGGCCACCAAAGTCGAAACTGAAGGAAAGTGTTAAATCAACCATTTCTAGTTACATGGTAGAGCTTAAGACTTCTTCCTGTCCCATGGTCAGGACAATCACAGAAGCCAAGAAAGAGGATGAGTTCTAGTAGAAAGAAGGGTTGAAAGAAATCCTTACTCTCCCTTTCAAAGGAGGAGGAGGACAGGAGGTGCAAGAGGACACCATATTTGTATTTTCAATTTGTTTATTCTGCTATATAATCATTGTGATTTTAAATTCTAGGTTTTCTTTTTAATACCATGCTGACTTGTTTTTCGTTCTATACAGAAATGCAAGGGACAGGTATGACAATGAATAATTCACTTTAACTTTACTGCTTCTTCCATACTGACATTGTAAATTTTTACTTGACTGATTTTAAACCAATCAAAATCCTCCCAAAATGAAAGGTGGTTGATTATTTTCTTTGGTATAACCATGATTTTTCAGTTACTTCTGCAAATTTAGTTGCTATGGCTCCTGATATATATCTGATGGCCATAATTCATATTTATTTCTGAATCGCCCTCAATACTATTGAAATGACTACTTGTTTATTATTCTAAACAATCATTTACTTGCCTTATATAAATTGTATAACACATTACTATATTATTTTTTACACCCCAAATTCTTAAACTTTGACTTACAATGATACTTGTATCGTTATATGATTTTATAGCTTGTTTTACTCTAATCAATTGTGACTCTTTTGGTTTGTTTTGCTTTGCTTTGCTTTGCTGGTCAATGACTGAAATAAAATGACTGACTGACTGCTTGTAAGGGACATAAGCAAAATGACTAGCATTGCAAAGGCTTAACCAACAAACACAGATACATGTTGTATCAAAAATGTCTAGAACAAATGTGTACAACCTCTGGGACCTGTATATAGCTAGAAGATGTACGTTCTGTGTAGCTTGTATAGTAACTAACAGATACTGTATACTACACAATCACTCTCTTCAAAATTCCCATTAAAAAAAGTTCTAGGGAATAGCAAACCTAAAAGGAAGATGTTACCATGGCTGACTTTCTTCTAAATGATAGAAGACAAGAAGTTAAATGGTAAACATTCAAAAATATTTTATTCAGCATCTACAGTATTTGGAACTGTCTTTTTCCAAGTATATGTAGGTGGCCAATGTGGAACAAAAACACTTGAAGATTGCATTCTCTCTTCAAGCCAAATTATTATGAAAGGTTTGACAAATCTATTAAACAGACTACAAAGAGAATACATGGATATCCTAAACCAATTGCGGGTGTAACAAATGCTTCAGGGTTTAACAGGAACCCTGTGGCTGTGAATGCATGGGTTAGAAGTACATATAAATATCATTTTTGGTGGTTCCATACAAATTTCTCTGACTTCCTTAGGCTGCCAAATATTGTCAAGTACAGGAATCTACAAATCTTGACTTGACTTAAACGGCCAGCATTATCTGTGATGACCACTGAAATTGCCTACTCAGACCCTCGAGCATGTATAAAGAATACAGGGAAGGAGAAAAATCTGTATTGCATATGCCATTAGCTTTTACAGGAAGGCAGAAATGCATGTCACTCTTGCCACTTTTGCCTTTTCCAGTGATATGGCAAACTGAGAGACCAGTGGGCCTTCCCATTCTCTGCAGGCATTTGAGGACAGTAAGATTGGTCTCCCATCTATGTCACAATCAAGAAACATTTAACTTCTCTTCTTGCAATTAACAGGGAAAAAGTGCAGGAGGCCAACTATCATTAAGATGAAAATCTGCAGATTTCCTGATCATATAAATAACATATAACCCCATGGCAATAAATTGATCATTTACACTCATGCTTTTGCATTTGAGATTTATATAAAACCTCTTTCTCTCTTTTTTGAGAATGCATGTAATACGTTCCACAAGTTAATAAGCTAACTTAAATTATTAGCTACAGTATATTTTAATTTTTCCACCATGAAAAATTCAGTGGCACCCCATATAAATAGTTTTATGTTTTATGATTTTATAGTTACTGGGTTTTATTGTTGTTGTGAGCCCCCCAGAGTTGTGTTTAAGATGGGCAGTCATACAAATATTTTAAATAAATGAATTAATAAATGACCATGTTACACTCTATAGAAGACCTTAATGAAAGAAGCAACAACCCAACCCAACATTCATAGTTGTAATCTACAAAAAAGTTACACAAAGCCTCATCCTATGTAAACTAAGTAGCCCTAAGTTGCACTGCACCTTATTATCATTTCCTATAATATCCACTACAGCACTGTTAAACAGAAGTATGGGAAAAGGAAAAAGTAGACAACTGGAAGACTTAATTCTCCTACCTTTGTGGTTAAAGATGCCCTCCATCTCCATACTGCTTCTAGAGTGGGCAATGCAGAGAGAACCACAGGGAACTAGTCCTTCTGCAGCTGGGGACCGGTCAGTAGTTCGTACTAGGCACCAGTCAGGTTTATCATGAGGCCTCTCTAGAACTTCTACTGTCTGACCACGACGGATTGTCAGTTCATTGCTGTTGCATGCTGTAAAGTCATGGATGACCACTGTCAGCTCACAACCACCAGATAACTGTAGAGAAAGCAAACAAAACAGAAACCTCAGCATTCTATGTTGAAGAATTGATTCATGTCCACCCATCTGGACAAATTTTTGACCACTTGAAGTGGTTCCATAACTAGTGACAAGGTGCAATTCTCATTTTTGCATTATACCGTGATAAAAAAAAGGTAAAGGTAAAGCAAAAAAGGTAAAGGTAAAAAAAATACTGTGATAGTCCCCACAAAATGATTCTTTTTCAGTTCTTTATATTTTATTTATTCTTTATTCTTCAGTATTTATGTCTGCCCTCACAGTGAGAACAGGTATGAGTTTAATAAGAAAAATATTGAAAAGTTGAATTTATTCTTAAATAATTCACATAAAATTCAACTATTGCAAGACATACATGAAGAATTATCAACATCAGTGCCATTAAATGATCTTCCAATTATGTTTTGACATTATATGGAAAAATTATCCAGTGACTGTATAAATAATTGGAATGGATTTCCCTAGTAAATTCATGGTACATTATGCCACTGCCTAAGTGTTCCTCCCATTATCCAAAAAAACCCCACACACCATTGTTTTCCTTCTATTGAAATGTATTGAACATTTCTGAAAACAATGCAGTGTTTACACTGTTGGTTATAAAGCTTACCCTTTATTTTTCCTAAATTCCTAAATAAATACATTGCCTGTGAAATCACATAATGTTATTACCTGCATTTGATTTCACTTCCGAGCTTTGAATAATGCACCAAGTACTGTGGTCTGGATTAGGAATGTATTACTTCTAGTGATTTGAATTACAAAAGAGGGATGCAACCAGTTACTTTTTTGAGGAATATTACTTTTTGGTATGTCCCAGGGCTAAGATATACCTTCCTGGTCCATCAGGCAATCATTAAAATAATAAAATAAAATAAAATAAATAAAATAAAATAAAATAAAATAAAATAAAATAAATAATAAAATAAAATAGTAAAGTAAAGTAAAGTAAAGTAAAGTAAAGTAAAAAATAATAAAATAAAATAAAATAAAATAATAAAATAAAATAAAATAAAATAATAAAATAAAATAAAATAATAAATGTACAGGTTAATTTTTCCCTTCCTTTCTACATATTGTATTATAACTTCAGTTAGTCTGGCTGGAGTTCTCCCAAAACTTTCCCATGACCACAGACTGCAAGCTTTCTGATCCTAGTTTTGAAAGTGGGGAGGGAGAGGGTAAAGAGAAAAGATGTATGTTTCTCATAATGAAGCAAAATAAATCAGCTTGCACCCGTCAAGACACAGGCAGGAATTAATCATGTTGCTCCTACGTAATCTCTCAGGACAATTTCCATTCAAATTACGAGGTGTGCATTTTCAGAAACATGCTGCCTTCCCACTTATTAAGTGTATGAGGGGTATCTTTCTTCACTCACACCTATTTCTCTTCTGCTTATATTAGAGCTCCATCCATTCAAAATTATGTCAAAGAGAATTTATTTGGGGGTGGAGGGGGTAGACAGGCAAGAAAAAGCCCTTGGTTTTTTTTTAATGATTTATTTTTATATTACTTCCCTTAGATTGGAATCAGAAACAATTGAAAACAGCTGTATGCCTGAAGGGGTCTGAGAAAACGGCTTTTTTGATTTAGAGTCTGACCACAACATGACAATACGTACATCTTCTAAGAAAAGAATGCTGCGAACATAAAATTTGTGTTTGAATCATCCTGAATAGATCATTCAAAATTGGCCTTATTAGTTTTATTATTGTAGATGCAGGCCCAAATATCATAAAATACATCCATGTCCACATTAGAAGATTGTACCCATTTTGAAAGTTTTGTTCTTTAGTCTTTAGTGATGGATGGTGGGGTATAAGAGAGAGGGAGGGAGGGAGGGAGGAAAGAGTGGGTGATGGGAGAGGAAGGACTGTAGTTTAATAAGAGAGTTCATGCTTTGCAAAGGATTAATCCTAAAATTTCTCATTAAAACAATTTCAAACTGCCAAACTGGAAATATCCCATCTGAGAAATGCTCCTAAAGCATTTTCCAATCCTCCAAACCTCAAGATACATTTCAATAAGAAGACAGCACATTCTCTAAATTCTGCATATGCTATTGGTCTCCATGTGGGAAATCTATATTCCATTTTCATCCCTATTATTCAAACATCATGATACTCCATGGGATCCTGGATAACATGAAGTACAGTTAAGAGGTATCCATCTGTACACAGCTGCCATTTTCCTCAAATATATGACATCTCTCAGGAGAAGTTTTCAGACATTACAAACAAGAAGCATTCAACCCCCCCCCCGCCAACTTCACTCCATTGATTTCTTTTTTCTTCAGTCATTTGCACTTTTACTATAAATGTCTGCAGTGAAGTCTTTCTTAATACAACTGTAGTCATGTTGGCTGCCATAAGCCAGGAAGCATTATTAGGGTCCTGGATCACATGGAAGCCAACCCAAGTGCAGTTGTACCTTGGAAGGCTTCCCGGATGCAGACAACTACACTGAAGAGCTGAACATCTGCAGGGAAAAAAGAGGTTAGTAGAGATCACAGAGCATTAAGTTTGGCGGATTGGTCAAACTGTTAGTCCTTGCATTTGTAATGCTTGGGTGTCCAATGCATATCAAAAAGACATTTGCAGGGAAACGTTGCAAAGATGAACAGCAAAACAAGGCTAGATTATATGGCCTTATGGACTCCTCCATACTTTCATTCAAAGGGCAGAAGCCATGAATCTTCCCTCTTGGGAATTCTTTCCAAGGTTAGAAATTGGGGGAGATGGGTGGTGGTAAAATTTGAAAAACAAATAAATAAAATAAATAAATTAAGGCAGAAAGGAGAAATTTGTTTCTTAAAATAAGTGGATATATGTAGTGGTGTAGCCAGATCTCAATCACTTCAATACAGGAACTCTTCCAGCTGCTGAACCACAAACAAACAAACAAACAAAAAACGCTGGGGATTCTCAGTAACTTCTTTCCCCTTTTAAAATAGCTAAATAAGCCAAGAAACTTTAGTCAGGCTTTGTATGATTAAAAAAACAACACTTAAACATTATTTTTTGCTTAGAAATCTAACCAAAATAAGAGAACAGAAAGTATTTCTGTTAAATCAGATACACTTTTATTTAAGTGATAGAATTACCAATTAGTGAACAGGAATCGTGATCCCACTTTGTTAGGTAAATGACAGCTTCTTCCACGTTAAGGTACTGAATGAATAAGGGGTGACAGATGGCTTTTAATTACCATCTACAAGCTTATGTTTTGTATAGGACAGTGCTCTCATACCACCATACCCAGCCTTTTTGCCACACTTTATGAAATATCAAAATAATTTTCAGTAACTTACCTTTACAGTATCTACCTTTAACTTACAACAGCCAAGCAGAAATAAGCTAATCAGACAAACTGCATATCATCTCATTCACTCACTCGCAATATTTCTCGTATGATAGTTCATACCATATTCATTTCCTCAATGATCTCAAACCGTTTACTGAAAATTATTCAGAAAAACATATATTCAACTTGAACAATATTGCCCAAGTGTCTTAGGCCTGGATTTGATTTTCTAGAACCCTTCTCACCTTATCATCGTCACTGAATTTCCAAAAGGTCTTTTACTTTTCTTTAACTGGCTAACATACTGAAATTCTATTTCTTTTAAATCACTGACTATTCAACACTACTATTAATCCCATCTCTTATTGACTGATTATGTGCCATCAAGACAGTGTCGACTCTTAGTAACTACATAGATAAGACTTTCTTCATGATGATCTGCCCCGAACCTCAATGGTCATCTCTCATTACCTTCTCCAAAATTACCTTAATTTAGACTAATGAAGAAGTACCAATCGAAGAGAATGAAGAAGTGTATAGCAGAGCCCTATTCAGATGCCCATTCCTGATTCAAATCACACAAGGATAATAATGTAGAAAAAAGGTTTATTACCCCATCCTCTTCTCCTGTCCTTCAATTCTACCATACTTGTGTGTTTAGAAACATATTGTCTAGATCAGAGCTTTCCAAACTGTGTGTCGCGACACAAAAGTGTGTCGCCACACACAGCGTGGTGTGTCGCCACACCACCCGGAAGCAAAAGTGTTGAAAAGTGAACAAAAGTGTTGCCGCCACCGCCACCGCCGCCGGGTGTGTCGCCAGCGGCGGCACTTTGGAAAGCCCTGGTCTAGATATTTACAGAACAAAGCTTTGACTGTTTTCCAGTGGCAGCTTTGTTGTCAGGAGATAGCATGTGTAGAGTTTATCTACATCATTTAAAATGAAACGATCCACTTCAATATTATACAAAACTTGTAGATCAAACATGACTCTTGAAAGTGTTTAAAATTACTGGAAAACATTGGATCTGAAGTAAGTGATTTCTATGGCAAGAAATTTATTTCAAATCCATCTCAGTGAATTATTAAGAATTGATTATACAAAAAAATTAATAGATGTTACAACACACCTTTATAATTATATTCTATCGATCAACATTTTTTAGTTGGTGGATTTTAATCACACCAAACTATCACTGTCTCTGGTGGCAAAGCCCATTTTGTTATTCATTTTTGCTGAATTAGAAATTTAGAAGAATTATCAAACAATTTCTAGCAATTAATTTTACTTACGGTTGTTGTCTATATTTCCAAAGAGATAAATTATTTCAATATAAGGAATTTATTTTTTCTGTTAGCTAGATAATTAACAAAACACCAAAGAGCCACTAAGAAGCCCCCAATTAAGGATTGTCTTACCCAAAGTTGAACTTCATTTTTATTTATATAAAATTCTTAATAGGCTCATAACTATAAATATCTATTTGCATAGAAATATTGAATATGGAAGTTTTAAATCTTGGCATGACTTCTTAAGAATATAAATCTGTATCTGTCTGTCTAGTTTTAATACAAATATTAAAAGCATAAATTAATCATCCCAGTATTTTGTACCAGGCCAAAATACTGGAAGCCAAGTTTATTGTTCATTATGATAGAAGAGTTTTAAAGTTTTGCTAGTTGTGCATGTACTTAGGGACTCCTTAAACTTCATCCTTCTAAGATGAGGAAGCTGTGTAGAGCAAGAAATATCTCCTTTCATGAAAGTTTTTTGAAGGGGAATCTTAGACTGAAGGGGTAGTCAGCTGCATCTTCAATATTTTCCTTTTTCAAATGAGAAGGCTGCCCAAAGAAGAAAGCGTCTGAGGAGGGGCATTTATGCATTAACTCTTGCTCTGCTCCTTTCCTTGCCCCTATCCTACCTCACATATATACAAATCTCAACTGATGGGGAACAACCACCTCCCTTCTTCTGTAATTGTACAAATGTTTGTGTTCTCTTAAGCATATAGATATCTCTTTTGTGTAGGTGAATGGTGCTGCATAAGCTGAAAGAAAATGAACCAGATCTGTTTTTCATAGCTGAAACTGAATGTGCCTGAGCATTAGCAGTGTAGAGCTACTGACCATCTGGAAGACATATACAACCAGCTCTGAGTTTACTGGAGGATCAGCAGGATATAAAAATGAACATAAAACCCAATTCATAAATAAGCTTCAGGTTTCTACTTTCTGGGTTCTGGAGACTCATTTATGTGATACATTGCCCACTGGCAGAAAATGTATGCATGATTTCATTGTAGGTTGTGCCAAATAACAAATACAACAAAGGAAATAAGCAAGTTCACTATCTTTGTCTTACCTTATCACTATCCAGTGTATTTTGGGAGGTTCGTGATGCAATTGAAATAGTATCAGGTTGACTGCTACCCTCTCCTTGACTATCCAAGTCTTCTCCATCTCTGTAAACATAAAGTGTTATAAGTCTATAACAGAAATTTTTTAATATTCATCACCATATATACTGACATAGTTCGATAATAAAATGCTACTAGGAAACCTATATGGAAGAAGTCAGATGATTTTGCACTGAATCTATACAGTTTAGCTTTTCAGCTCCATTGAACATAGCTTTTCCATAATATAAACTCCAGAAGGTTCATGAACACTAGCAATTGTGCAAGTTCACATTAAAATACAGAAAAATGAACTGCATAAAGAGCATTTAATTTCATTACACTACTGTCATGGAAATTATTGATCTCAACCATTCTTTACAAGAAATCAATAAATTTACATTATTCAACATAAGCCTGGTAAAATAGCCTAGCCAAAAAAACACGAAAAAGGACCTCCAAATCAACAGAAATTGACAGAGATAGAAGTAGAGAGCCTTCCAGAGAAAAAGGTTTGCTAGAAGCTATTGTGAAAGCAGATAAGGTATATACTGTAAACAATGTTCTGACAGAGAAGTAATAAGTGGTATAGGCTTCATGAGAGTAGAAACAAGGTGCCTTTGAGCGATCTTGAAAAAAAGAATAAAGTTTGTGATAACTTTGTGTGTAGTCCAGGCCAAGGTTGTTCTTTCTCCCTATCAATCAATGACTATTTGACAACTATTTTTTGTTCCTAATAAAGTTTGCAGGAAGGTGATGTAAGGGATACAGATAATGTATGTAAGCAACTTTATAGAAGTGCTTGCTTATTTGCAAACTTTTGTCTTGTCTTGACAAAAAACACATTTGCTGATCACAGTACAATAAAGCAACTTTATGAAGAGGCTCCCGTGAATTGAATTAAATTAAGAAGTTTTTAACATTCCTACCTTGGATTTTATATTTTCACTTAAGAATATTGTTTTTATTGTTTTATTGTATTTTAATCTTTATTTATTCTGGTTTTATTGTAAAATGCCCAGAGTCACTCTGAGTGAGATGGGCGGTATGTATATGTACAGTATATGTATATGTATATAAAATTTAGTTACCGCCCATCTCTCTCTCTCTCTCTCTCTCTCTATATATATATATATATATATATATATATATATATCTTCCAAGCAGTTTTCAGCTGTTTGGTCCAGGTCAAGATTTAGAAATTCAATACTATTTAGACCTATGTATTCTGAAATTTCAAAACCACATAATTATGGAATGCTCGAAGAGCCAACATTTCTGAACCAAAATTTGCTCTAAGATTCATTTTAAAATATACCATAACAAAATTGCTAAATCAGACAACCCCCTGCTCAATTCAACATTGTGCTCCTACAATGGCTAGCAAGATTCCCACAGGGAACTCAAAACAGAATAGTGCAGAATGGCATTCTTCTGCTCACTGTTCCTTAACAAATGGTATTTATAAATATGCTGTAACAGGTATTAAGCATATAGTAACTGATTAGGGGGTGCAATGGCTCAGCGGTTAAGACGCCAGGCTTGTCGATCGGAAGGTCGCAAGTTTGGAGGTTCGAGACCCTAGCCCCACGCGACGGAGTGAGCTCCCGCACTCGCCCCAGCTTGCCAACCTAGCAATTCGAAAGCATGCAAATGCAAGTAGATAAATAGGTACCACTTCAGTGGGAAGGTAACAGCGTTCCACGCGTGTCATGCCGGCCACATGACTGCGGAAGTGTCTTTGGAGAACGCTGGCTCTTCAGCTAACAAATGGAGATGAGCACCGGCCCCTAGAGTCGGACACGACTGTGTGGGGGAACCTTTACCTTTACCCTTTTAACCGATTAGTCACCTTATGTTCCATGAATCTGTCCAATTCCTTGTTGAAAGCTCCCCAAATTAATGTATCACTATCTTGAGTCTCACACCAACACGTGCGACTGGATTCTAGTATTTTGAGAGAGTATGAAAAACATATCCCTAGCCACTTTTTCTACACTGTAGTATTACACACTTCTATATGTACTAGTATTTAATGGTTAGTAATTTATTTGGTATGCACTTATATCTTATATATAATAAAGAAGACATTTTTATCTTCCAGACATTTTTCCTAAAGAGTTGAAAACACTATAATCTTTCTCACAGAAAAGTTGCTCCATTTCCATTTATTTTTTGCAGCTTTCTACATACTACAGTAACCTTTTTAAGAAGAGTGATTTACCATATTCAAATCTGACAAGTATCTGAAGAAGTGTTTACATCTTGAAATGAGAAGCAGAACAAAAATCAGAGACACATGCCTGGATTCAAGGTTCTGACCCACCTAAATATGTTTTAACTTAATATCTTACAATTTAGTATCATGATCCAGAATGCATTTTTTTTAAAAAAGTACAGAATGTACTTCCCCAAAGATAGTTCAGCCATTCTGTTAAGATGGATCTCATAAAAGACAAGAACCATTTTCTGCAGTAGACTGGGTTTCTACTAACCTTCTTCCCTTTTGTTTTGTTGTTGGTGCAGTTTTAGGAATGTGAATGGGCTCTTTTAAGGCTCCTTTGAGATGAATTGTTCTTTCCTGTATTACTTCTCTGATATGTTTGATCCAGTCTTGTTTGTTCTCAATACTGGAAGCCTTGAAGATAAAGAATAATTTCTTGTTTTAGTATGTCATTAAGAATAGACTTAAAAAGCCATGCTCACCAAGTAACAGAATGTATTAAAGAAGAATGATAGAAATCATTTGTAGCAATATTTTTATTCTTTAGCTCTGAAAAATGAATGATACCTATTTCTTCATTAAATTATTTATTGTTTTTAAGATAAGACTTGCTTCATGCCTTTTATATATTTGATCTATATACAAGTATCTTGGGATCATGACAGCAAGTCAGGAACCTGTACTGCAAGGGAAGACCTACTAGAGGCAACGGAAAATCATGTTCAAAATTTACACACAGATACTTCCAGTGTCTTGGCACAACTATATCCACAAAAGATTGGGTGAGTTGCTAGGATGGCACACTGTTCAAAAGAAGTGTCATGTCTCATTGTTTGCAACTTCCCCATGGTTAAGTTACAGGAAATAACTTAAACTTGCAGGTGAAACCTTGCACAAACCAGCAATTTTGAGAAAAAGGAAAAAAAGAAAAAGAAACCTACTTTGGCACTCCTAAATACTGGTTCCCAGAACTAGCTGTAACCCATTACCAATGGCATACTGACTTTGTAGGCCTGTTGCTGGCTATATGGACTCCAAGACATGAGTGATGCTTTGAATTTTGGGTATTATGAGTCATATGTCTATTAAAAATGATAATTCAATTAAACAGAAAGTCACTTAACACCAGGGATGGGAATCCTCGGCATACAGTTTGCAAGTAGCTTCCAGCATTCTGAGATTGTACCACTAAAACTCAGTTTTAAAATGGCCAATTTTCAGTGGCACAATTTTTTGTTTTTGTTTTCAAAGTAGTCTCCAAAGCAAAACAAAAACAATAAAGCCCCTGTGTCAGAAGGCTGAACTGCATGCTTTGAACTCTCAGAGGCTGCCCACTTTGCTTTGAAATATGAATACCTCCCAGTTACCTTTAGCACAATTTTATTGTCTGAAGTAGGAGTTCTTCCAACCCACAGTGCAAATTTACAGGGATCACCTTCTACATGCTCTGTGACACCCAACTCAGAGGTCTGAAAATTAAGGGAGGAAGGATTAGTTGTTAGTTATGGGAAAACTTTTTGTAACAAGAAAAGACATTTTAATGGATTTTTTTAAAAAATCAGTTACCTCTTAATCACCAAAAATGTTTAGACAAAAGTCAGAGTAGATGATAAGCAGTTGTGTGGGATACTTATTATTTCCTGGCTGGTTTCAATTTCACAGCCCTTTGGTTCATTCTTATACTATGGATAACTTTTAATTATTCCCTCTGCTTTGCCAATCACTAAAACTCTGTTAAGTAATTTCTAATTTCCAAAGACAGTTCTGACATAATCTTAAATAAAAAAGCTTTGCTTTGAATATTCTGAGAGCGAGAGAGAGAGAGAGAGTTGGAAAGCTGACTGAATGAAAACTTATTAAATAAAACATGAATGATGGATCTGTAATCTAGTATAATATCAAGTGCTCATCCCACAATCCCACTAGATGGACATAATATAATTAGCAGTTGCTAAAAGCTATTGATTTATAGGTTGAAATATAAATTAGACTCCATTCTCATCTATTTTATTAGTGGTCCAGTGAGTCCTGGGATAAGGTCTCTAAAAAGATGCCTCAGCTCATTTAGTCTCCTATAAAAAAATTAAGATCTTTTTTCCAACCTAACTGAAGCTTCTTGTAGCCCTATTTAGCAGCTGTTTCTCTACTTCTTTTCTGTATTCTGTTATGAGGGGCTGAAAAGGATATTGCAAAATAAAATAGTAACTCTACACAGAAGAGAGGCTTTCAATGATATCTGTCAAGAAGCAGAATAATGTTTCATTGTATTAATCAAAAGCTCCCATGCAAATTGGAATCACCAGCAATATATGCTCTTGAAATATTCTTTTTACCGTAGACCTGTTTCATGACTAAAGAATAACACTAGTAGTATATCCATCTGCTTAAGAGAATACTTTCCAAAATATTTCAGAATCTATTCCTTAGTGTCCAAAAGAGTTACCAGCCTCTTTTGCAGTTATATAAACAGTGGTATGTTCAATCATCAGCTTATGTCTTAACTCAACCAACAAACGAGCTGTTTTTTAAAAAATCTGAGAGCAATTCACTCCATTTTGCAACATTTGAGCCCACCTGCTACTTGTTAGCAACTAGATTTGGCTTTGCTTTTTTTCAGTGTAATAGTAATTTCTCAAACTTACAAACAATTTGCTCTTGTAGATGTATTTACTTCTTCCACTAGAGTCTTTCACTTCTTTACTAAAGACAAGTGACATCTCAAAAAGAAAGAGGTGTCTTTCACGTCCTTTCCGGATGAGAGTTTTTGGATCCCATACTTGGAAGGATTCCTGAAGGATGAGTTCTCCCTGAGATTCAATGTTCTCATCAAAACCTAAGAAGCAAGTTGGGGGAATTCAAGGAAGGACGGACAGGGGAGAGAGAAAGAGATATGGGTGTGTGATGAAACTTAGTATTTTATCCCTATTCCAGGAAGTCCTTAGAAGCTTAGAAGGTCTTGAAAGAACACTTAATTTTAATAGTTAATAATTAATAACCATAGGATGCCACAATATATGGAGCTCAACATAATGGAAAATAGGCTGTCTTCTTGATTTTATATACAAATGATAAGTATCTTGCTAAACTAATTTTAGATATGGATTTTACTTCTTTTATTATAGCTGCGAACTTTTATTGGATACATATGGCGTATTTTTATTTGTACTGGTCTATGACTGTAATAAATTGAATTGAATTGAAGGTCTTGAAAGCTGTCCTTTAATAAACTCATATAAGGTTTATATCACCAATATTTCCTTTAAATTATACCTAGGTATCGGATGTATTCCAGTTCATGAAGGGGAAGTGTATACTCTAACTTCTGCAGTTTAAGCTCCATGCAGACTGCATACAGGTAGTCCTCAGTTAATGACCATTCGAAGTTACAACATTGCTGAAAAAATAACTTTATGGCCCATTTATGTCCTTTCCAGTGTCCCTCAGACACGTGATCGCCATTACAATCAGTACATGTTGTCCTGTACCTGACCTGTGGTTTTTTCTTCCCCCTCCCCTTGCAGAGCAGAGAGATTGGAAAGAAAGGGACTGCAAGAAAGTTAGCTGTTTGTTCTTCTACACATCAAAAGCAATGTAATTGAGTTGGCAGCCTGGGGCTGAGAGCCATGGGTGGGCTACACAAACAGCTTACAGTATTCTCTTGAAATCTCTTTCTCTCTAATCTCTCCCCTCTGCGAAGTGGGGGGAGGAGAGAAAAAAGCAAGCAATTTCTGTAGGCAATCTCTCCTTTTCCTGATCCTTCCCGCCCTTCTAGAGTGGAGAGATTGGAGAGGAAGAGATTTCAAAAGAGTAAACTGTTTCCTCTTCTACACATTGAAAGCAATGCAATTGCGCGGCAGCAGGAAAGGGTCAGGCAAAGGAGAGATTGCCTACAGAAATTGCTTGCTCCCCACCTCGCAGAGTGGATAGATTGGAGAGAAATGGATTTCAAGAGAGTAAGCCAGTGCTTCCCAAACCTTTTCCTTCATTACCCAAAACCGCTTATCAGAAAGTCCTTTTCACCCAATGTAGGTAAAACACTTTAAGTCAATTTAATTGGTTTGTCTGTCATTACCCAAAGAAAAAACACTTTTACCCAATTTTGGGTAATTTACCCAGGTTTGGGAAGCACTGGAGTAATCTGCTTGCATAGCGCGCCCGCGGCTCCTAGCCCCGGGCTGCAGTGCAATTGCATTGCTTTCAGTGTGTACAAGACAGTAGGCAGGCACTTGAGGATTCCAAAGGGCTGGGGGGTGGTTAGGAGGCAAACAAAAGCTGAAGGTGTGAAACTGAGTAGTCTTGTCTCTTTCCAGCCAGAAAGAACAGTGGCGGTCACATGTTTTCCTACATAGTGACCGCTTCGTTTAGCAGGGGAGTTGTCGGTCCCAATTAGGGTTGTTAAGTGAGGATTGCCTGCATATCTACCAGAACATGTTATAAGATTTGATGGCAAAGTATAAAGATTCCTTGGCAGGACTTTCTTACAATTACAAAGTTGTAAAACTACTCTCTTTGATTTAATGTGCAATTATAATAATATTTAATTAATTAGCTATTAGGTACTAACATTTTAACATTTAAGCAACATTTATATATTGGAAAACTAATGCAGTTAGTATTTTTAAGAAAAACTAAGCAGCAATGTGGTATTTTTCTGTTGCTCTAAAATGTATGATGAACTAAGCAGCAGCCTAATCCAAGAGATGTCCAATCGAATCTCATGCTATACTTCCCAGATCATATACCACTTTGTCCCAAGAAATATATTTTCCTTGACTTTTGTACTACTTCTAGATGAAATCTTAAAACAATTAGAACTTGATACATGTATGGTCAAATTTTAAGTTTTAGATCGATTTGAACAGAAAGGCTCTCAAAATTGTCCCCCTTACCACATTTTAGAATGAATTGTTTCCCAATCAAAAAATTTTCTGGCAAAATTACTTCATTTCACCTTTTATATGTATATTGTTTAATATAGTGCTAAATTATGCTCTTAAAAAAGGAAACATGGCATTCTGTATAAAACAGCATAGTCATAGTTTCTTAACTAGTGATTTGGAAATGATATTTTGCCTTCATCTGAATTGCCAGTCATTATAAAGAACTTGTGATACCGGAAGAAAACTCAATTAATGAATGTTATCCTTAGAATTATGAGGACATTGATTTACTAAAGCCACATAACAAGTATTTTATTTAAAATAAGGATGTAGCCAATATAAAAATCTGCATTAAAATGTATATACTAGCCAGATATCAAAATATTAAAACATAATGACAAAAAAGGTAAACCAAAACTTATATCATGACACGATCTGCCTCCCCAAGCAGAAAATACATGTATTCAGATATAACAAATAATTCTTTTTAATGATCAGCATAATCTGTCAAAGAACTAAAAAAAAAACAGATGGATCATGAGATTTAGAGATTAGTTTCTAAAATGAAATGCTTTCATTTATCACATCAACATGTCTGCTACACAAACGTTCAGCATCATTTGTTTGAAAGAATGACTATGAAAGAGAAATATTAGAATATTTCATATAGTCTACCCACATATTTTGTGACAAGGTGACTATTAATCTTGAATTCCACACTTATTCCAACAATTCTGTATAATGTCTCTGTAGTAACAGCCTCACAAACTTTTATTCATATTTAGAAGCTCCAACTGCAGAGAGGGCTTGCTACGGACCCCATCAAAAAAAGAACTTCATCTAACGGGGTCCAGGAGGCGGGCCTTCTTTGCAACGGCGCCCTCCCTTTCGAATATCTTGCCCCCAGAGTTGAGGCAGGTTTCCTCCCTCCCGGCCTTCCGGAAAAATCTGAAAACCTGGTTCTGCCGCCTAGCGTGGGAGGGGAAAGGTAATAGCTCCTCCTGGGGGTGGTTAGTATCATAATGTCCTCCCCATTGTTTGAGATTGATTCGCCAGATTGGATTTTATACTTATTTATGTCATATTGATAATTGTAATTTTATATTTGTATTTTAATCCTAATTTTTACTGTAAGCCGCCCAGTCCCCCACTTGGGGAAGTTGGGTGGTCATATAAATTTAATTAACAAATAAACAAACAAACAAACAAACAAATAAATAAAAAACATGTCCAAAAGACGTGAAACACCATGATAGCAAATAGAAAAATTATACCATCTAAGTATATGTGAGAATCCATCAAGGAAGATGTTATAGTAGTACCCCTTCTGTTAAAAACATTTAAAATTTTTTTTACTGTAATGTGCTGTCCTAACTTATATGTGACAGCATAATTAATATAAAATTTCATTGTCAAACCAGCTTTTTCAGAGGCCATTATATTAAATGCTTTTTTTAAATTGCAAACATTTAATGGCCTTTCAACAGACAGTCAAGTGACAAAAAATTCTAGATGGAACCTTGCTGGAAGACTTGAATCAAGATTAGAATGGTGAGGCCTCTGTTACTGTTGTTTTACTTGTGAGTGACAAATGCATACATTTGCACACCTACATATTTTCTGCTTTGCCTGAATAGGATTCTTCAAATCTACTTCATACTTCATTTAGGCATAATATGGTCACAGTTCTAATAGTAAGAAGTTGCCCAAATTCAGGTGACTTTAGACCAGATTTGCTGCTTAGTAACTTTACCACACAAACTGATTACAAGAGGCTGATTAGCTGCATTCTTCTCCATTGATCAAAAAAAGAATGTTAAAAAGCTCATACTTAGCCATGGTCAAATGATACAACAGATTTGGTTTCAAATACTTGTAACCACAATATGATTATAAGCAATGTCTCCTGCAAATTGCTTTTTCTACAACCATATTTCTCAGGTTATAAAAAAAACCCTTCAGAAGATGTTTCAGAAGATCAAGAAATGGCTTTATATAAGCCTACTTTAAACAAGCATTTGATAATTTCTTAGAAGTAAGAGTGCACAGAAAAGTAATGACCATGAATCTTACCTTCCAGCATACTGAGATGCATGGCATCATTGGCTCGCTTTGGCACACTAAGCATAACTTCTAAGCCATCTTTAATCTCACCTTTACCCTCTTCACAGCAGGTGAGTAGCTCCTGTAAAGGGACCACATTACTATTCAGTGTTTTATCTCTATTAAAGCTTAGCTTCCCAAAACATATCATTTGCAGTCTTTTAATAAGATGTCAGTATTCAAACCTGGGACCTTTTGGATGCAGGTGTCTGTTCCTAACTACAATGATGCCAAAAGAACAAAGTGGACATTGTGACAACATGACACAAGTTCTGTTCTTTCATACTTCATATTGTGACGTCAAACATAGGTACATGAGAGGTGGGGTTTATATCATAGTGAAGATTCAGTTATTTGATGCACCTTGCATACGTCTATGTTTCAGGGAAATTAAATGGGAGGCTTGAAGTTATTAGCCAAACCACAACCTATTCCTCTGCATTACAAGTATTTGGTAGCCACATTTGAAGTCTTGAAAGCATCTTGTGGGTGCCCCCATAAAATCGCTGCTACACAAGAAAGTAAACACCCATTTGCCAGAAAGAAAACTGGCGATATTGTTCCCCACCAATCTGCTCTAGCTTAATGATGCTCTCTGCCATATTGTTTATCTTTTTCTTCTTCTACATGGGCAGATTAGCATACAGTATGTAGCTTGAATCATGTCAACTGGATTTCTATTTTCTCAGTGGAAACGTAGCTTCTTCAGTCTGTGCAAAGTTTGTAAGGGAATCCTTAAATATGTTTCTAGGGTTTCCCTTACTAACTTTGCACAGACTGAAGAAGCTTCTTGGATAAGGAGCGAAACGTTTCCACTGAGAAAATAGAAATCCAGTTGACATGATTCAAGCTACAGACAATTCCACCTGGATGACTGAGAACCTTCATCGACATATTAGCATACAGTACTCACAAAGAAAGCCATATTTATTTTCTGAGAATGCCTATGAGCCTAACACATTCTGGTAAACAAAAATTATGTTAGAGGTTGGTGCTTTATTCCAATGTATTATTATTTCCCAGGCATTTGGGAAACAATATAGGAATTGAACTAAATGTAAGGAAAATTTTCTGCCATGGTGCCTGCCCCTTGGAACATCATCCCCCTGGGATGAGGCTTGCCCCAACACTGGTGGCCTTCCGCAAGGCATTGAAAGCTCGGCTTTCCTGTCAAGTCTGGGGCCCTCTGGGTAGGCCTGCTTTTTGGTTATATTGACTATGAGGTGTCAGTTCAGTGTCTGTTGCTATTTTATGCTGTGTCCAGTTACTTATTTTTTTAAATTATAGGTTGTGTTTTATTGTTTTTTTATTTTGTTTTAATTGTTAGCTGCCCAGAGTCATGTATATGAGGTGGGAGGCCGTATGTATGTATGTATGTATGTATGTATGTATGTGGAATGAACTGTACAGCCCAGTATGAGAATTTCCTCCAAATTATTGGGGTGAAGGAGACAGTGGAGAGGTGTGAAATTAAGCTACCAGCAGGGCTTTTATTACATGATGTTAGAATTGTAATTCCTAGCATCTATGGCCATGAATGGGGCGGGGGGAGAGAGGCGTGGAGAAAAGAGGCCCTATATTCTCTAATGTCACCTACATATTTGAAGGAACTGCTAGAAGATTCAGCACAGAGGCCTAGTAGTAGGCTGAAATAGATTAAATTAAGGCTGGTTTGAACTCTAATTGGGCTCGCATTAGTTTACATACTTCATCAGGTTGGGAGGGCACTGATACCAGATATTCTGGGATGAAAAAATCCAAGATGGCAACCGAGATCAAATGCCGACGGCTGCTGCTCTGAGGGAGTGACTCCTAGCTTTTCCTGACTGCCACCTCCCAGCCCCACCAGTTAGTTGAGGTCTGGAGGGGATTTCTAAGGGTCCCAGGCCTTGTACCTCCTGGGCTGGAATCGGATGGAACCCCCTAAACGGAGTGGCGAACCGCAGCGAGCCTGGGTGAGCAGTGCGGCGGACTCCGGAGAACTGGCGGCATACCAGCGGCGCGATAGACGCCGGAGGGCCTTGGAAGCAACGTGGGGAACCTTAACGGCGTGGCCTTCAGCGTTGGACAGTGGGCCTGATATCTTTTGGGTCCACCTGCCAGGCCCCTTTAACCCCTTTGGTTGGCGGTGCAAGCTAGAGTGGTGTGTGCGGTCGGGAGAGGCGTGGATGTTGGCTGGCTTCGGTGCAGCGGCGGACCAGCCTGGCGTTCGGTGGGCCTGGGGAGTGGAGTTGGCTCCGGCAGGGTGGACTGGCCTGGCAGCGTGGTGGACCAGGTAGTGCGGTGGGCTCTGGCGCGATGGGACGGCCCTGGTGGCCCAGTGAATTTTTGTGCCGCTGGAGACTCCGGTGGTGTGGCCGGTGTGGCCGACGAACCCAGCGCTGCGGGCTTGGGCGGAGGGAGGTGACGAGCCAGAGTGGCTCTGAGCCACCCTCCCCTTTGGAGGTGGAACCCCCTGGATGGTGGGGGCGAGTGATCTCGGCAGCCCCACGGACTGCGGCAACGCAAGGGACCCAGGTTGTTACAACAGACCTTGGCATGGCAGGCCTTAGTGGTGAGGAGCAGTAGGCCTAGAATTGAGAACTTGGCCATCCCCTCCAAACTGGCCCAGAGTCGGCAGAGAGCTGTTAGAGTCCCTCCAGAGTGATTGAAGGACTTCCTTGCAAGTGTGAGAGACGAGGGGGGAGTCTGGGAGTGGTTGGTGGTATAAGAGAGTACTCACCTCCTGAGTGAGAGACAGGGGGTGAGGAGGAGTGGATGAGTTGTCCCCCCTGCTGACCAGTGAGAGGGGGAGGCATAGTGAATGGACGGATGATGGTTAGGCCTAACGACACCGAGAGCAGGAGCTGGTGCGCTGGAGGGCCTGCCATCGCCCTGTGGGTGATTGTGAGTGTGAGGATGTATGAGTGGATGGAGGGATCCCTATTTCAAACCAGGGACTCCAGAGGTCCAAGATTGGGGGCAACTGGATTGGGAGTCTCTGGGGGCTGTAGGGCGGCTCACATCATTGAGGTGGTGACGGGTTGAGGATGTTATGGTGGGAGCCGGAGGGCGGGCCAACTTCGGGGAAGACGCCCCTGGTGTTTGTTACCGGTGGCGTGTTCCAGCCCTCCGAGCTCGGACCCAGGCCCTGGTCAGCAGATCCGTAGGGGCCCTGGTCTTCGGCTGCTGCTTCTCAACGCCAGGTCAGTAAACAACAAAGCCCCACTCATACATGATCTGATTATTTATTTATTTATTTATTTATATTAAATTTATATTACCGCCCATCTCCCCCAACGGGGACCCTTTTATCGAGGAGGGGGCGATTGGTCCACCCCCAGCGACTGATGGATCCGGAAGGGTTTCAGAGGGAGCTGGGGGTTATACCCAAGGATCTACTGCACGGTCCAGCAGAGGCCCTGGCTGCTACCTGGAATAGGGAGGCAGCCGGGGCCTTGGACAGGATCGCACCTGTGCAACCTCTCTTGTCCCATCAAACCCGACACTCCCTGTGGTTCATGGAGGAGTTGAGGATTTTGAAGAGGATTAAGAGACATCTGGAGTGCCGCTGGATGAAGACAAAGACTGAACCCGACCAAACACAAGCTAGAGCCGCTGTTAAGGCCTACCTTGTGGCGGTAAGAGCGGCGAAACGTCAATATTTCTCCGCTCTTATTGCATCTGCAGAATGCCACCCAACGGCCCTGTTTAAGATCACTCGATCCCTTTTAGGGAAGGTGGGTTCTGAGACCCACCTACAGGGCTGTGCAGAGGAGTTTGCTGTGCATCTGCGGGATAAAATCGCTCGGATCCGTTCCAAGTTAGACTCCGAGCATGAGACAAGATCTGGGGAGATACCGGGGGAGCGTACTTACAGTTATCTGGGAACAGTTTGATCCTGTTGGACCTGAGGAAGTGAACAGGATCCTCCGGAGAGCCACCACTTGTCATCTATCCATGTCCCTCCTGGCTGGTGAAAGCTGCTCGGGAGATGACACGTGGCTGGGCCCAGGCGATGGTGAACGCATCCTTGAGAGAGGGGGTGTTTCCAACTGACTTTAAGGAGGCGTTGGTGCACCCCTTCCTCAAGAAACCATTGCTGGACCCTATTGTACTGGACAATTTTTGTCCAGTCTCCCACCTCCCCTTTTTGGGGAAGGTGGTTGAGAAAGTGGTGGCGTTGCAGCTCCAGAGGATTATGGATGAAATGGATGATCTAGAACCCTTTCAGTCAGGTTTCAGACCCGGATATGGGATAGTAACGGCATTGGTCGCACTTATGGATGATCTATGGCGAGAGCGGGATGGGGAAGTGCATCCACCCTTGCTCTTCTTGACCTCTCAGAGGCTTTCGATACCATCAACCATGGTATCCTTTTGGGTCGGCTCAGGGAGTTGGGGGTGGGCGGCATGGTTTTACGCTGGTTCATTTCCTTCCTCCAGGGCCGGTCCCAATCGGTGGTGATAGTCCCTCCTTGAGGGGGAGATGGGCGGCCATAGAAATTTAATAAATAAATAAATAAATAAATAAATAGGGAGTGAGAGATCCGACGCTCGACCCCTCCTTTGTGGGGTACCGCAGGGTTCGGTTCTCTCTCCACTTCTTTTTAACTCTACATGAAACCGCTGGGCGAGATCATCCGTCACCATGGGATGAGGTATCATCAATATGCTGATGATACTCAATTATACATCTCCGTCCCGGGTGAGGTAAGTGATGCTGTGACTGTCCTCTCAAGATGTCTGGGGGCTGTAGGGGCCTGGATGGGGTCCAACAGGCTTCAGCTGAACCCTGGTAAGACGGAGTGGCTGTGGGTTAATGGCTCTTCCGTATCTGGGACATTATCATCTTTAGTTCTGGATGGGGTTGCACTGCCCCAGACAGACCTGGTGCGGAATCTGGGGTTCCTCCTGAACTCACGACTCCTGCTCGAAGAGCAGGTGGCAGTCGTGGCCAGAAGGGCCTTTGTGCAACTTTGTGTTGTGCTCCAGTTACGCCCTTTCCTGGATCGGGAGGCCCTTTGAACAGTCACTCAAGCCCTAGTTATCTCACATATAGACTACTGTAATGCGCTGTACATGGGGCTACCCTTGAAGAGTATCCGGAAGCTACAGCTGGTCCAGAATGCGGCAGTGTGAGCTATCGTTGGTACCACTAGATCGGTACACATAACACCTCTATTACGCAAAGTGCATTGGGTGCCAGTCTGCTTCCGGGTCCAATTCAAGGTGTTGGTTATCACCTTTAAAGCCCTACATGGCATAGGGCCAGGTTACCTGAGGGACCGCCTCGTCCCCAATACATCAACGTGTCCCACCCGACCATGCAGAGGGGGCATGCTGCAGACCTCGTCTGTAAGAGAATTCCATCTGACGGGGTCCAGGAGGCAAACCTCTGCAGTAGCCCCCGCCCTTCGGAACATCCTGCCCCCAGAGGTGAGGTTAGCCCCATCGCTCCTGACCTTCCAGAGGAACCTGAAAACTTGGCTCTGCCACCTTGCTTTGGGCCAGGAGGGGAATAGTTAGTTTTGGGGATGGCTAGTGCCTTAGAGTGCTCCTCTCACACATGGACTGAGTTAGACCTTTTTGCCGCTTTTGCCACTTGAATTTTATTCTTATTTTATAATTATTAATAATTGTATATTGTATTTATATTTTATCCTTCTTTTTTTAATAAATTATCTTATTGTAAACTGCCCAGAGTCCCTCCCGAGGAGGGAATTTAGAAATTTGATTGATAAATATAAAATAAAATAAAATAAATAATAAAATAAATAAAATAAAATAAAATAAAATAAAATAAAAATAAAATAAATAAAATAAAATAAAATGAAATAATAAAATAAAATAAAATAATAAAATAAAATAAAATATTCACACTCTACATACCTCTCATATTCCAATCCACTACATAACTGTAAGCTATCCCCAGTACTTTGCTTCATTATTTAAGGAGTCAGTGTACAGGAAAACAGCACTCAGTCCTTTCATTTAACAAATGCCAACAGCTTCTCAAAGATCTTTTAATATATTCCAGCAAAAATTACAGCAACCCATTTCCAAATGTCAAGAGATTGCTTTGTTCTTTTACTGGAACATTTAAAAAATTCCAAATGAGATGAATTAACTGCATCTAATACAAGGAAATTGTCTGAATATCAGAGATATCATTTTGTACATAGCTTTATTAACATACAGGTTGCTTGAGTCTCCACTACTTAATCATATGCACCTTCTACCATCTGTTAAGCCTCCTTTAATTGCTTTTAATGGGCTTTTTGGTCCCTTGACAGTATGTTGAAGTGTGCAGAAACACTGCTTTGTGATGCACAAAGTCACTGTTGCTGGCTCCACACTTGAGTGTAAAGGAAAGATAGGCAACATTTTAAATTAAAATCAGTACAGAGGGGAATGGAAATAAAGTAACCTAGTAACAAAAGTTGATTCATGAAATCTAAGAGTGTATGCAGAGTAGATACAAAAGGACCACAGAAGAAATGGAGTAGCCTTCATAATTAATAATAAAGTGGCTAAAGCAGTGCTTGGATACAATCCAAAAAACAATAGAATGATCTCAATTCGAATTCAGGGTAAGCCATTTAACATCACAGTGATTCAAATATACGCCCCAACCACAGATGCTGAAGAAGCAGAAGTAGATCAGTTCTATGAGGATCTGCAGCATCAACTGGATAATACGCCAAAAAGAGATGTTATTTTCATTACAGGAGACTGGAATGCTAAGGTGGGTAGTCAAACGACACCTGGAATTACAGGTAAGCATGGTCTGGGAGAACAAAATGAAGCGGGACTTAGGCTGATAGAATTTTGCCAAGACAATTCACTGTGCATAACAAACACTCTTTTCCAGCAACCTAAAAGACGACTTTATACATAGACTTCACCAGATAGTTGACACTGAAATCAGATTGACTACATCCTTTGCAGCCAAAGGTGGCGGACATCTATACAGTCGGTGAAAACAAGACCTGGAGCTGACTGTAGTTCAGATCATGAACTTCTTATTGCACAATTTAGAATCAGACTAAAGAGAATAGGGAAGACCCACAGATCAGTTAGATATGAGCTCACTAATATTCCTAATGAATATGCAGTGGAGGTGAAGAATAGATTTAAGGGACTAGATTTAGAAGATAGGGTCCTGGAAGAACTATGGACAGAAGTTCGCAACACTATTCAGGAGCCGGCAACAAAAAAGTCCCAAAGAAAAAGAAAACCAAGAAGGCAAGATGGCTGTCTGCTGAGACACTGGAAGTAGCCCAAGAAAGGAAAGCAAAAGGCAACAGTGATCGGGGAGGTATGCCCAATTAAATGCAAAATTCCAGAGGTTAGCCAGAAGAGATAAGGAATTATTTTTAAACAAGCAATGCACGGAAGTGGAAGAAGACAATAGAATAGGAAGAACAAGAGACCTCTTCCAGAAAATTAGAAACATTGGAGGTAAATTCCAGGCAAAAATGTGTACAATCAAAAACAAAGATGGCAAGGACCTAACAGAAGCAGAAGAGATCAAGAAAAGGTGGCAAGAATATACGGAAGATCTGCATAGGAAGGATAATAATATCAGTGATAGCTTTGACAGTGTGGTCAGTGAGTTAGAGCGAGACATCTTGTCTGCTTCCTGAGGAATCTGTATAACGACCAAGTAGCAACGGTAAGAACAGACCATGGAACAACGGACTGGTTTAAGATTGGGAAAGGAGTATGGCAGGGTTGTATACTCTCACCCTACCTATTCAACTTGTATGCAGAACACATCATGCGACATGCTGGGCTTGATGAATCCAAGGCTGGAGTTAAAATCACTGGAAGAAACATTAACAATCTCAGATATGCAGATGATACCACTTTGATGGCTGAAAGCGAGGAGGAGCTGAGGAGCCTTATGACGAACGTGAAAGAAGAAAGTGCAAAAGCTGGGTTGCAGTTAAACCTCAAAAACACCAAGATTATGGCAACCAGATTGATTGATAACTGGCAAATAGAGGGAGAAAACGTGGAGGCACTGACAGACTTTGTATTTCTAGGCGCAAAGATTACCGCATATGCTGACTGCAGCCAGGAAATTGGGAGGAGAGCAATGACAAATCTCGATAAAATAGTTAAGAGCAGAGACATCACACTGACAACAAAGGTCCGCATAGTTAAAGCAAAGGTAGTATCGTATGGCTGCGAGAGCTGGACCATAAGGAAGGGTGAGTGAAGGAAGATAGATGCTTTCGAACTGTGGTGTTGGAGGAAAATTCTGAGAGTGCCTTGGATTGCAAGGAGATCAAACCAGTCCATATTCCAGGAAATAAAGCCAGACTGCTCACTTGAGGGAATGATATTAAAGGCAAAACTGAAGTACGTTGGCCACATAATGAGAAGACAGGATACCCTGGAGAAGATGCTGATGCTAGGGAAAGTGGAAGGCAAAAGGAAGAGGGGCCGACCAAGGGCAAGATGGATGGATGATATTCTGGAGGTGACGGACTAGACAGTGGGGGAGCTGGGGATGGCGACGGCCGACAGGAAGCTCTGGCGTGGGCTGGTCCATGAAGTCACGAAGAATCAGAAGCGACTGAACGAATAAACAACAGGACAACATCATGTATGTTGGATCACTTATAAAGAGTTCCTTTATTTAGCTGTAGCCTAATAAAACAGTCACTAAAAAGCATATTTTTTTAGTGTAAAAAAGGTACCCAACTACACAAATGAAGGCCATACTGACACTCACCTTTAGAAGGAGTTGGTATTTTGTTATCCGTTGAACTGGTTTGATAAGGTAAGATGAAATTGAATTGGCTAAGCCATGCCGCTGTTGTATTTCCTGCAATAGAAGTTAAACATTTGAGAACCAAGTATAGATTAACCAATTTAGAAAATTTGCAAGTATTTTTTTCATTATAAAAACTGAGAGGAGGTCTCAAATCAATGCTATCACGCTCCTGATCAATGAGCATATGTTTATGCTTGACCCATATATTAAAACTGTGGAAGCCATTTCACCACTGGCCATTACTCTGGTTACTCACTTCTGCTGTATATTTATTAAGAATCCAAATGAGCCTAATGGTGGTTATGCACATATGCAAACTTCTTCTATATTTCGTTAATATGAGCATGTTATTTATTAGAGTATCAAAACAATAGCTTTCACTGGCATGTTGTGAAATATTAGAGCAAGGCAAAACATCAACTCCACTACACAGAATATTCAAGCTACTACTTACTTTTATTATATTTGGTAAATGAATAATGTAATTATGGCAGGTGTACCTCCTCCAATTTCTATCAGCACGAAGAATCCTGCTTTAGATTCAAATGATTTTATTTTGCTTTCCCTCTTGGTTTTTGTATTATCTAGCTTTGTGATGTAAACTGCTCTGGGGAAAACCATTTCACATTTCATTTGGGTTCAGGACTTTAAAGCAACATTTCTGAAGTGCAATGATGGTAGCAAAATCTTGGTTTTTTATTTATGTTTATTTATTTTATTTATTATTCAAATTTATATGACCGCCCATCTCCCCCAACGGGAGATAATTGTTTTAATTGTATTAAGGGGCGCAATGGCTCAGCGGGTAAGATGCCAGGCTTGTTGATCAGAAGATTGCAAGTTCAGATGTTCAAATCCCTAGCCCCGCATGACGGAGTGAGCTCCCACACTTACCCCAGCTCTTGCCAACCAAGCAATTCGAAAGCATGCAAATGCAAGTAGATGAATAGGTACCACTTCGGTGGGTAGGTAACAGCGTTCTGCGCATGTCATGCCGGCCACATGACTGCGGAAGCATCTTCCAACAATGCTGGCTCTTCGGCTAAGGAACGGAGATGAGCACTGGCCCCTAGAGTTGGACCCGACTGTGCAGGGGAAACCTTTACCTTTACTTTTAATTGTTTTTAATAGTTGTTTATATTTGCTTTTAACTGTTTTGTTGTATACTGCCCGGAGTCACGTTTGTGAGATGGGCGGCTATTTAAATTTGCTAAACAAACAAACAAGCAAGCAAACAAATGTAAATAATACTTCTACTTGGAAAGTGAAGCAAGACCACCTTGCTGAAAATGAGCAAAAATATTCTTTTTCTATTCTTGAACACTTTGATATATCAAAAAACATTTTGGTTGCTCTTCTGGCTCCATTCTGAATTCCATAAATAGCTGAAGCATCTTAGGAGTTTGCAAGGAGAAATGTTTTATTTAGAGGGGTTTTGTGTGTGTGTTTAATAGATATAGGTATGAAATTGGGTGGTTTAGTGCTTAACTAAGAAAGTGGTATGCCAATATAAGAACTGCTTATTGATTTCAAGATAATTTCTTCCTTAAAGCTGGCCCTCCAAATCCAATAGAGGGAGCTACAGGTATAACCGCCCCCCCCCCTCAAAGTTACTATTTGAAGATTTACAAAACACAGTGCATTATGTCACTGATTTCATTCTGTGTCAGTAACTGACAGCTGGCAGTCTTAGCTTACATTTTCACTGTATCTTTCCTTCATTCGAAAAAAAAAAAAGTACCGGAAGTAGGCTTTCAAACTGAACTAAATTATTCCTGGGGCATATGAATATAAACCGATGTCTTAATAGGAAGATTCAGATGAAAAATATACACAGATACACTGGACAGTCAAGCTGACTTGAGGTAATTGGAATAAAATCATGTCATTCTGATGTCATCATGATGTCACAAATGGTATAATCTTCAACTTTTGGCAGAGTGAGAGTTTAAGAATTAGAATGAAACTGAATCCTGCCAAGATCAAGCTTTGTTCACTGTGATGAAAAGATCAGAGGGCTATCCTTTGAATAGGGTTTGTGTCAAACATTCAGAACCAGCATGGTGTAGTAGTTAAAGGCTTTGGACCAGCACTGGGAAGTTCTGGGTTCAAATCCACCCTCAGCCATGGAAGCTCACTGGGTGACTTTGAGCCAGCCACTCTTTCTCAGCCTAATCTATCTCACAAGGTTTTTTGTGTGTGGAAGAGGGAGCACTGTATATGCCATCAAATTCCTGAAGGGATGGTGGGATACAAACTTGACAAATAAAAATATTCCTATTTACAACCCCAAGTACAGTTAAGTGGAGGACATAAATGTTTCTAAATCCATTATGAACTCAAAGATGTGAGAAAAGTGTATATGTTTTTCTTATGCTATATTATCAATTTTGCAATAGGAAAGCTTATTTTAACTAATGCAACAAATAGCAGAGTTACATAATGCCTCTTATCCAATGTGGAGTACATAAAGCAATGGAAAACAAACCTCCAAACTGATGCCTCTAGAATGCCGATGTCATATTTGGCTTGGATTTTCTGTGTTTTGTTGATTACTGAATATATTTCTCTTTAAATAAGTGTTTCATTCTTTTTAGCCTAACTTGTTAGTTTTGTTCCTGAGTTGATGTTGTTTTTAGTTTGGTAGTTATAGTGGTTAAGGTGCTGGGCTAGAAACCAGGAGTCTGTGAGTTCTAGTCCCGCCTTAGGCATGAAAGCGGGCTGGGTGACCTTGGGCCAGTCACTCTCTCTCAGCCCAACTCACCTCACAGGGTTGCTGTTGTGGGGAAAATAGGAGGAGGAAGGAGTATGAGGTATGTTCGCCACCTTGAGTTATTTATAAAAAAACTAATAAAGGTGGGATAAAAATTAAATAAATAAATAAATTTTAATGGTAGATGGTTTTCTTATAATTGTTCTTATGCCTTAGCTTTTTTGACCTTGTAGCACAACATGTCTGCATATACCAAATAAATAAAAGTACACATTACTTTATAAATTTTATAAAAAAAACCCTTTATTGTTTGATGAATACATTTCAACTACATCCTCAATTACACTATATACAAAACAAATTTAAAGGCTAATAATATGATTAATCTTTCTTACCTGAAATCTAATTACAAACTTAAGCATTAATGTATCCCATTTTAAATAAGGACTTTCAAGGTCTGTTAAAATTATAACTATTTCTTTGTGATATATGTACTATAGCCCAATAAAAATGATAATGGGAATGCTGGTTATATTCTTAACAAGGAATTAAGAGTTTAAAAAGTCTGTGCAACACACACAGTAGGCACTTTCTGGCAGTGGATGCTGTTATGGCTTGCAGAAATATAATTCAGTACCTTTATAATACAAGAGAGTTCTCATAGCTTTCAATGGTGCAACTTTCATCTATATCCTTTCAAAACCAATGCTGAATTCTCACCTTGTGTGTTTGCATACATGCACATGCAAATGTGTGTACAATGCCCATGAATGTACTTTCAAAGGTCAAGAGGTATAAATGAAGCACTACGATCCTGTACTTACATCAAAATATGCACCTGCATGCTCTAAAATTAGCTGAGTTGAGTCTGGTTTGTTTTTGCAGTAAGTCACATACATTTGGAACTTGTCTGCCTGCAAAGAAAAAAAGATTGAAAAGATTTGTAAAAAGCTCCATCTGCTGGAAATTTGCCTAGTTAAGAATTATTTGAGTTTAATCTGCTAGGTAAAGAAACTGGCATGCAAGAAGGAGGATAAAATTATTACAAAAGGAAAGAAATGGAATATATTTGTCAGGTTGTAAACTGATTCATCAGGCCTCCCAAGACACATGTGCTCAGATGTGCCCTTAATCATAAGAGATGTCTAAGAAATAGCTCATCTGTTAAACTTTAAGCATCTTCTGCAACAATAAATGTTAAAGATTAGTCATGAGGTGCTTTAAGTTCATGCTAAAATTACTTCCCACAGCTTGAAGTACAGCTGCTTAATATTATATGAAACTGACACAGGATGCCTATTCACATCCCATAATTCAAATATACTTTTCTATAATCACCAGTTAGGGTGGAGGACTCTCTTCTGAGCTGAAGAGCCCTATTGTATTCACTATCTCACACTATAAATCTATTCTATTCAACCAGAGTTTTATTTTTTAGGTGAGGATGATTACAACTCAAAATACAATTGATTATCTAGTTAAAAGAAAGGTAATATCTTACCCAAGTAACAAAGCAATGACCAACATCTTCAGGTAACTGCTCATATTTCTCCAGCTCTTTCAGGAATATACTGTTTTTAAAAAATGATTGAATAAAACCATTAACATGTTCCTTTTCCATTTTATACTAATTCAAACGTAATTATATTGTCCTTAGTGGTCATAACATATTATTCTTGTGCAAAATTATTCATTCAATCTAGTCTTAGAGCCAAACTACACTTTATAGTTCAAATAAAACAATGATCTAGCTATAGCTACAGCTATACTATATCAGATTATGGTATGTTGTAATCATGCCAGACTTACAAAATATGGTGCCTTTTAGCTGTGATGAGTTAGCTCATAGTCCCCTATGCATTAAACAAAACATACACTTATTGAAATAACTAATAGGAAAATTGGCACTTATTTACTGACTTCATTGCAACTTAAATGAGCTAACATTGACCATATACAGGCAAAAAAACTATTACAGGAAGAGAATGCTTGCTCTGACATGTCCAAGCTTCATAAAATCCACTTCTACTATTAGTTTAATTATTTACAATTAGCTTTTAGCAAGTTTTTATTATTATTTTTATAGTAATTTTATTAAAGATTACAATTTACAACAATAAAAACTAATACAAACTAAAAATAAAAGGAATAAAAAGAAAAAATAGAAGATGCAGATAAGAAAAAAGGGGAAAAATAGAAAAACAGAGAAGAAAGAAAAAAAAGAATATAGTAAAGAAAAAGAAATTTATTTTCATTTTTTCTTTGTCCCTTCTCACAAAATTCTTCAAAGTTTTAACAAGCCTCTTTTGTAAATCCAATATAGGAAAATTATCCAGGTCACTCTTGGTTTGTTAATTGTATAACTCTTTTAATTATTAAGACATCAGCTGGTTTCTTTTGTACGTCCAATGTAACATGTTTTTCCATGTCATTCTTGTAGCCTGTCATTTTTTAATTCACTTTCAAATAAGTCTCAATCATGTCAGGTAAAACTTGTTCCTCTTCCATAACATCTTTTAAACACAGTCTATCTATAGAAGCAGACACTCTTAAAATTAACTTTTGGGTCCATTGTTCAAAAATATCCTTCAATATTTCAAATGTTAAAATATTTTGCTTCATTCTGTATTTGTAAGTTGAGCTTGAGTGTTCTTCTCCTTTAATTGTAATCTTTAGTTCCTTCTAGTTCCCTCTACTGTCCATTTTTTAAAGTCTTATGATGTTTTTTTTAAGAATTCAAAACAAAAGCATTTTCCCATGGGAAGGATTCTTTATAATTAATTCCAAAATCTTATTTCAAATTTATCTGGACCCTTAGTCCATTTGTAACTTTCTAAAATCAAAGTTTTAATCACCCTTTTGCTGTTTATTCCAGGAAAAAAAAGTCCTTAAACCTGTATTTAAAACTTCTTTCACTAAGGATTGAAGGAAACTCACTCGGTGCTGTAAAACATGTCGATCCAAAGGTTCCTAATAGCTGAAAAGCAGTTAACAAACAATTTCCTAAAGTGATTAGAAAAGGAAGTATGCAAACCCAGTGTCCTTTTGAAGGCGCTGACTGCAGTTTGAACAAGATGGCTATTCCGTCTCCCAGAGCTCTAAACCCGCTGGAGACTGCTGTCTTGTGGTCTCCTTGTCAGGAGCAGCTGTCTGGAGCACTTGTGAGCAATCTCAAGTCCTCTCCTTGCCTGGAGAGGAATTACAGAGCTGGTCTACTCGCCAGCTCTTCATTCCACCGCAGTCGTCAGCTCCACTTTTCACAGAGCCGTTTTCAGTTTGCCATTTCTTCCCCGGAAGTCCTCAGTTTTGTAGCAAGTTCTAATGTCTTAACTCCTGGCTGGGCACTCATTGATTTGTCTTGTGCCTAAACATCTTTTCCGTACAATAGTTATGATATAAAAATTAAATACACTCCCCTCATGACATATTGAGAACTGATGTAGCCATAATTCTAACCACATGCAATATACTTGGGCAATATATGTTCACATGGACTAGTGAGACACACCCAAAATTCAAAGGTGATAACTGTGCTTGGAGCTCAGAATTCCAACAGTTGGGGGCTTCAGGGGGCAAGTAAATCCTTTCTTCCCACCTTGCACTGTGTCTATGCGGATACAGCTATGTATAAAATAGGGCTCTTGCAAACAAAGTATCGGGTACCTGCTTTGCTTGCAGGCTGGCTGTAACAGATTTTGCATTTGTTATTTATTCACAGCAAATTTTAGACTGCACAAATATTAACAGAGAAAAAGAATATAACTATGTCAAATTAGGGAAGGGGAGGGGGATTCAGCGCAGGAGGTGGAACAAGAATAATTTTTACGTACATCTAGTGAGTATAAAGCTCCAAATAAATCCTGAATTCAGACTATGTGATCTACTAAGCCTGAACTAAGACTTTAATGCTATTCTCAGATGCTATATAGCATTATCGGTCATCTCACAGATAAAAACCGATGTGTTCTATTCACTAGTTTATGTATTATGCAGCAAAAGCAAAACAACTCTTTGTCTCGGAGGCTGAACAACCTAGACCAACCTATTTACATGAAATGTCCAGGCCAGAATAAATCAAGTCCATTTTAAGAACTGCTTAAACAGAAAGCTAGAATAAAACAATGCTAATCAGAAAATTATCAAGCTCTACCCATTGAACCTACAATCTGCAGTAACAAAATGAAATGATATACTCATGTAGTATGTCAGAAGACATTAAACCAGTTTTTTTCCCAAACAGCAGGATCATGGATGACTCTCTTCACTCACTTGTTATGGAATTCATAGATCTCCTGCATATTTCCAAAAATGATGTGCTCCTTGTTGACAATACCAGGTGGGATCTCTTCAACACCACTTGTCATTTCCCACAGATATGTCTGGTAAAAAAAAAAAAGAATAGAAACAAAAAAAGGGAAGCTAAGAGTTGCTTTAACCATCCCCAAACTAATATATGCAAAAGCGTACCACATCAATTTTATGTCTATTTTAGATTTGTTTAATGTAACTTTTTGGTTTTATAATCATGAGACCCTAACAACATGTGCAACATGTCAATGAAAAAGTAACAATTTAAAATCAGACTCTGAAATACAGAAGATAGGAATTTCTGTTCAAAGAGAATAAGCCAGTTCTCGAATGTGCAATGTAATAGTGGAAGCAATAATAGAACATTATCCCTTCAACAAAACAGTAAAAGCTTAACAAAAGCAGCAAATTGTGCCTGAAAATGAACAGATTTGCTATTGTTCAATCAACATAGGAATGTTTAAAGAACAAAACAAGAAGCTCATCAAGTCAGCACTGGCAATTCTTGATTTTATTGACTAACATGCCTGCTTCTGATATAACATAACAAAACTTAGCTCTCTGGTTACAGATCATACAATTTGACCATGAAAAAAAATCTACGTGAGAATCCACATTTAGCTTGGAAACAAGAACTTACATCCATACATTCCCGGAGATCTCTTACATAAGCCTTCTCTGTCTGGATAAGCTCAGCCATAATGAACCTTTCCAAACACAAGAGAGAAACAACTTTAGACTATTAGACTTTCATCATACATCATTCTAAACAGAAACTAGATATACGGCAAGGATTTTACCTAGTAAAATAGGTAATGAGCTCAATAGCGTAGAGCGCATGAGAACAGCAACTAGAAAAATGTGGACTATAATGTCAGTAAAATGGTAATAAAATGATTTAATATTAGTTATACATAAGTAAATCTTAATTCTCATCTTGGAAGTACTCTGCCCTCTGATTTCATCTTTGCTTTAAATAATGACTAAAGAAAACAATAAAAATATTGAATAAAAAATTATAAATTGTCATTAAAAGAAGGGTGCATTTGCTTATCCTTATTTGCTGCTGATTCTTAGACAAAATATTCTAGATTCTTTTTTGGACATTCAAGAGATCAGCCTATTTTAAAATGGCTTGCCTCAGAATTATCAAATAATGATGCACAACTTAAAATCCAGATTCTCATTTTCTTTTTAACATGTAAGGCCATTGCTGAGAAGTGGAAATGGAAAAATGGAAAAGGCAGTGTGGGGTGGTGGTGAAGGAAAACATGAAAAATTGTATACTTTGACATGGAGCAAGACTAGGATGTGTTATTTTTCCCTTGATTGTTTAATGTATTTGCAGTAAGTGTAAAAAGAATGTTTAGTGAGATATTAATTATATGCTGGCTGGGAATATAAATGCACAAATATATAACTAACTAAATAAAAAATTACACACAAGCCCAAAACATGGATAAACATTATCCTGGGAAGAAACAAATGATTTACTCTTTCCTGCGGGCAGACTTCCTCTTTTCTTCATTAAGTTCGTGAGCAGCATCTCGCAGTTTCACCTCTGACCCAGGAACACTGGCTGGGATTATATCCAGTTGCAAGCTTTTACTCTGAATTAAGGAAGGGAAGATGACAATAAAATTAGTGAAGACAAGGAGAAACAAACAAAAAAAGGGGCTATCTAGCTAGAAGCTCTAGCAGCCAGATTAAGCCATTCCACATTTCTACAAGCAGAAAATGCAACACTCACCGATTTATTGGAATCTGAAGAAATCCCTAGAGCTTTCTCTAAAGAGGTCCTGTATTTTTCCATACGCAGAGAGAAGTCTCTGTATCTCTTGTCCACTGCTGTGACACATTTTTTAATCTCTGCTGCATGGGCATGCCCCTTTTCACAAAAGCCATCAGCTAGCTGTATCAACAACTTCACCCTCTCTTTGGTTTGCTATAGGATACACGAAAGATGGGAAGGCGGTAAGAAGAGCGGACATTCAATGCCTCTAATGAATAACAGCCCTTTCATGCTATAAATAGAAGATAATATTCTGTTTCCATGCTAACAGCTTTTTGGTACTTGAACAAAATATCAGGATGATTATTACATTTTTTTTACATTTCTAGCTTTCAAGGTTCTGCAAAGTAAGGACTTGAAGAGCAGAACTGATTTAGGATAGCTTCATGCATTGCACTGCTACTGTGTCTGGGGATTATCGGAGCATCCGGAAGGCACAGGTTTGGGGAAATATGCCTCATCATGCTGAAAACCCAATTTATAATACCACAGGTTATTGATAAAGAACTCAAGAAGTTTCAGTCTTATAGTAGCAGGGAGTTTGATAATGAGTATGTGGTGCTCAAAGAGTAATATAACAGTTAACAATCCTATTTCCCCCTACAGTATGGATGTAAAAAGATTGTATCACATATTCTGTTGGGATGCATCACTCCCAATGGGTTGATGGTAAGATGAATGCTAGCAGAAATGAAGTCTGATTAGCATTATCTTCTGAAAGAAATCTGATTTACTTATAAGGTGGCAGGGGTCTTGCACATTTATTTCTTTTATTGTAAAAATGCCCTGAGCACTCAGACTAGACCATGGGACTCTTTGTTCAGAGACTCCTTGTACTGCAGTGTTTCCTGGAATGCTTATGTGATTAAAGCACTCCAGGAAGAATTATCAGGAGAAGTCATCTCTGGATTAAATACTCCACATTCTGCTGTGAATGAACCAATTTTTTTTACATATGTATATACCTATCAGGCTATTCTCTTTCAGGGTAAGTAGTGTCTGCAGATGCAGAAAAAGAGTAAAAAACAATAAACAGAAGAAATGAAAAGCATGATATAAAAAAAGGAAAGGAAACATAGGTAGTATTAGTTTTACAACACCAACATTCTCTGTGCATCTCCATATTTTTCTATCTCAACAAATCATTCTTGCTTCCACCATGTTGGCATGCTCCGGGTTCCTTCAATTAAATGATGTCATCTCTCAGGACACCAGAAGCCCACCTTCTCTGTAGCAGCGCTTGCTCTCTGGGATGAGGTTCCCCCTGATATCTGGATGGCCCTCACTCTGCTGTTGTTTAGAAGAGCCGTGAAGACCCGTCTCTTCACCCAGGCCTTTTTCATCACATTTGCCATCTTTAACTTTAATTGATGTTATTGTAATTTCTTTGATTGTTGTAAGTTTCCAAAAGTCATTAAGAGACAAGTGGCATACAGCTAATAATAATAATAATAATAATAATAATAATAATAATAATAATAATTTCAAATACTGCCTTTTGTTCTTTAAACTCTTCTCTCTTTCAAGATCTCATCAACTTCAATTAATTCCAACTTTCTTACTCTTCACTTTCCTCTAGACCCATTCACTCCCCCTTCATAAATCATCTCAATGTATTTCTCTCATGCCAATCATTTATTTAATGTGGACATTTAATCCATATCCAATCAACACCCATACATTCTTGACCCTTTCTCTTCTTATTTTAGCATACACACTTCTTAAGTACATCGTCTCCACTGCATTCAACTTTTATGTTTTTCTTGACATATCCAAGTTTCAATTCTCTATAAGAGAAGAAGCCTCTTATAGTCATTTTTTAAACAAATATTCATTCTTTACAACATACTACGTACTATCCATCATCTTTCTACCAGCATTTGTAAGTCTTAAAATTTCTCCATTTTCTCTGTCAAATACAACTACTCTGGTCTCTGATACATCAATTTTCAGATCCATTATCCTTGTTGCATCATAAAATCTATCTAAAATTTGCTGTAAATCATCCAGGCTATCATATACATCATTTACATATGAAAGTACATATGCATTCACAGTTCCAACCAATCCATATCTAATGTCACACCAAACTTTCCTTATACATTTATTCATAAATTCATTAAACAACCAAGGGGGCATCACACATCTTTGACTTTTTCCTCCTCAGTGTTATGTAATAGCTGAGCATTTTTAATGCTCACTTGCACTTTACTTCCCTCATATATCACTCTTCTCGCCACTGAACAGTCAACTATCAACACTAAATTTACGTAAAACTTTCTATAATTCAAGCCTATTCACTAACATATATTTTCTCTAAATCATAAAGTGTACATTAATCTATTTTTCTCATTCATAAATACAGTGATTTAATATGAAAGAATGAAAAGCAAATTGTAATATGTAAGATTCTACTGGTAGCTACTGAAAGCAGTAGAAAAAGGCAGATAATTTCCACTTGGATTACAGATTTCCTCAGGCACATTACTGATACTTCACTGAAATTATTTCAGTACTGCTATTCAATAATGAAATATATTACCTAATTTGTTTTGTGATGTCATGGCTTTAAAACAAAACATGTATTTATTTTAGCCACAACAATAGGAATTTTTATGCACCAGGCATTTTCTTCCTTTTAGGTATGCAAGATGCATGAGTTAAACAAATATTGATATTTGATTAAATATTGATAAGCTTGGGGCCTTGAAGCTAAAATAGTAGAATACAAAAGAAAATAGTCTACACTGAATAGTGAAAGTACAATGGAAAAAAAAACCTAAATAAACTACAGTGGTTAAATCAGGGATGGAACTAGGGTCTGTGTCACCAGGGGCAAACATGGATTCCGCGCCCCCCCCCCCCAGGTTATTTTGTCATTTTGGCGCCCCCGGGTGTCATTTTGGCACCCCCCCCCCCAGGGCACATGCCCCACTTGCCTGCCCCACTAGTTGCGGCCCTGGGTAAAATAAATTAACCATAACAAAACAAAACAAAAAAACCCCACAGAAAATAACAGAACAGAAAATATCCATATAAGTATAAAGATCTACATGGAATTAATTCAGTCATTGATCTTATCATCAAACCTGGATCATACAGCAACATGTGTCATCTTCTCATTTTTAGAGCACAAAGACTTTTCAAAAATAGATAACAAACACATATCCTCTTACACTCTTTCCAGTTATGTAAGATTATCCTCTTTGGTATACCCCAAGCCTGATAAAGCCAAAGCTCTCCATAAGATGACAAATCCCATCTTTTAGGAATATAATTCAGCATCACATTGAGATCCTTAAATCTAATATTTCTTCCCAAATTATGTTAACATACATATTAATTTGAAACCAAAATAAAGCTATATAACAGAACAAGACCAACTCATGTGGATTAAGGAACCTTCAAATTTCTTACATCACCAACATAAGAAATCTAATGTCTACCCCATATAAAACATACTTTGAGGGTTACAAACTAAAAATAATACTTTCTGATGAATTATTTCCATTTTTTAATCATAAAAGCATAAGTATATTTTATATTTTATAACAGCAAATCTTTATTACGGCCTTTAGGCCAGAAATTATAAAATGCCCAAGCATTTCAGTAACATATCTTCCCCACTATTTTCAGATTTGAGTCATACCACAGCTTCAGCTTCTCATGTGATCTGGAATCAAATCACAACCATTTATCTATCAATAACCAAATATGCCTAGCAGCTTTCAAAGCAGGAAACAAAGATCCTGATTTAAGATGTCATAACATCTGCCAAGGTTTCAAAGGTGTTACACATTTGCTTTCCAAATGGGCCCAGAGAGGAAACCATAATAAGTCTCATTCCAGAAACATATAGATGTAAGGATAAAGGCTCAATGGTATAGTTGAAAATCTGGTAGGTTATCATCCTCATAAGGTAACTGCAATTTGGCCAAAGATACTCTAGGGACTTTTGCCATCATAAAACATTTTTGATCTATCTATCATCTATCTATCTATCTATCTATCTATCTATCTATCTATCTATCTATCTATCTATCTATCTATCTATCTATCTATCTAAAAGACCCAATGGGAATTAACATTGAAATCCCTCTGAAATACACATTAATTTCAATGTAATATTCATTTTAATATAATTAATCTTACCCAAAGACCATCAAGGGAGTTTTGACCATCAAGTTACAGTGGATATAAAAAGTCTACACACCCGTTAAAATGTCAGGTTTTTGACATGTAAAAAAATCAGACCAAGATAAATCACTTCAGAATTTTTTCCACCTTTAATATAACATACAAGCTGTACAATTCAATTGAAAAACAAACTGAAATCTTTTAGGGCGAAAAAATAAAAATAAAAAAACTAGAATACCGTGGTTGCATAAGTGTGCACACCCTTAAACTAATACTTCGTTGAAGCACCTTTTGATTTTATGACAGCATTCAGTCTTTTGGGGTAGGAGTCTATCAGCATGGCACATCTTGCCTTGGGAATCTTTGCCCACTCTTCCTTGCAGAAGCGCTCCAAATCTGTCAGATTGCGAGGGCATCTCCTGTGCGCGCGCGCGCACGGCGGCGGTGCGGGGAGGGCGCGTGGCGGCGCGCACGTGCACGGCGGCGCGGGGGGCCTGCGGCGGCGCGCACACGCATGGCGGCGCGTGCGGGGGGCGTGCGGCGACGCGCATATGCATGGTGGCAGCGGCTGCCGCTGCCACCGTGCACACACGCGCCGCCGCTTCCGGGTGGTGTGGCGACACACCACGCTGTGTGTGGCAACACACTTTTGTGTCGCGACACACAGTTTGGAAAGCTCTGCATTAGACCATAACACATTTTCCCACATACTTTTGTCAGACTTGATGTAGGTTTTCGCAAAATGTAGCCGGGCTTGGATGTTTTCCTTTGAACTTTTTGGCCATAATTCCAAACTGGCATTTTAACAGGGGTGTGTAGACTTTTATATCCACTGTATATCTGCTGAAATTACATCTATACATTTATACATATTTAATTCAACATATTGTGATAAACTTCAGGAGAGGGGTAAATCCAAGTATTTTATTGAATCTGTATAAACTATAAATCCTAATCTCCTTCAGTATTCTATAAATATAATATATCCCAAATGCAACGAATTAGATTTATCCCAATTAATAGTAAGGTTTGCAGAATCACCATATGGCATGGGAGAGGGATTTAACCCACTTTTCCCAAACAGGGGCCAAACTGGCATCTTTCTCAAGACGTGGTGATGTGGTGACAGAAAACCTAAATAAGTATTTCATTTACCTTTGCAGTTATCTGGAATTCTTCATGTTCTTTCAAGAGCTCTTGAGTATGCTGGATACTAGAGCCAGTGGAAGTGTGTGTGGATAAATAAAACTCTCCGTTATCATGGATCCACTCAAGAGCCTAAGACGACAATTTAAGAAGAAAAATAATAAGATAATCTTCTAGAAGAAGCAACCTGACCATTTTCCAACAATAGAATATTATTCAAAATTCTGGGAGTTTTTTTCTTGTGTTTTTTCTTGCTGCATTCAAATTATATTTTTTGTCACAGTCTGAAGAAATCTTTCTGGGAAATAAATCACAATTATCTCAGCTGAGTTTACTTCTAAGTGAATATACTTAGGGTTGTTATGATTTTTCCCCCCAACATGCTATATCATTCATGAAAGATGAGATATTAATATTTACAAAATGCTCAATGTACAGCCAATTCCATTAGCTGTGATGCAAAAACAAGAGAGAATATGATGCTTTGGAAAAATATACAGGAAGGTAGCAGAAGACAACTTACAGTGTAACTGAAGTGAAACACAAGCAACCAGAAAGTACATTTATTTATTTAATTAATTAATTTCTATCCCGCCTTTATTATTTTTATAAATAACTCAAGACGGCGAACATACCTAATACTCTTTCCTCCTCCTATTTTCCCCACAACAGCAACCCTGTGAGGTGAGTTGGGCTGAGAGAGAGTGACTGGCCCAAGGTCACCCAGCCAGCTTTCATGCCTAAGGCGGGACTAGAACTCACAGACTCCTGGTTTCTAGCCCGTTGCCTTAACTACTAGACCAAACTGGCTCTCCATGATATGTACCAGCTAAATTGACCTAACAAGTATCAGCCTTGGGAAGCTGCAACGTATCAACCATGTAATTTTAGAGTAAAGAAACAGCAGCGCTGAACTGAAAGCAGAGCCTCAGCTTTTGGATCACTCTGCTTTTTTTTTTTTAAGGATGACTGTTGCAACTTGGAAAAGATCTCCCTTTATTTCTTCCAAATATTTTATTCTCCTCATACTTGCTTTTTTAAACTTCAAAGGTTTAAAAGAATATCCTCCTTACTAACAGAACTGGAATGAATCCATTCAGGTCCATTAGAATTGCCTGGTTACAAATATATTCTATTATGGTTCCACTACTGGTACCAACTTCTAACAGAAATGAGTTGCAACTAAGGGGCTACTGACTTCTACAAAGTATTCAGTGAGCCCTTCCAAAACTGGCATTCTACATTTTTTTCAGTTTGCAGCTCTGGAGATAGAGATAGAGATAGAGAGATAGAGAGATAGATAGATAGATAGATAGATAATTACTCTATGTCCTCAATCAATTAGGACTAAGCTTTCAATAGTTTCCTTTACTAAATGTATCCTAGTCTTTATTTTAAAAAGATATCACTTAAAAACTGACTACATTTCAGATTTTGATGAAAAAGTAGTAATTGAAATCAACAATGATTGATTGATCAAATTTATATAGCCACCCATCTCACAAGAAGTGACTATTTATTATTCATTAGTTGATAAATTCTCAATAAACACAACAATATCCCACCTAGCTGACTGCTGAATCACTTTCTTGGTTCCTATACATATTCTCCCCATTCTTTTTCCTTCTTCTATTTATATCTCTTTAACTATTATCCCAAAAGAATTCTGCAGTTTGGCCTAGTCTCAAAAGACCAGAAGGAGGCACCACTATCATCTCAATGCTACAGCTCTTAATGAATGAGAAAACAAATTACTATCTTTGTTTGAAGCATTGGTCACTCCATCTCTTTTCCCAATTCTCCTAATCTTTTTTTTTTTTTTTTGGTGCCTTCAAGTCAGTGTTGACTCCTGGCGACTGCCTGGACAAGTCCCTACAGTTTTCTTGGGAAGATTTCAGAAGTGGCTTGTCATTGCCTGCTTCCTAGGGCTGAGAGAGAGTGCCTGGCCCAAGGTCACCCAGCTGGCTTTGTGCGTAAGGCAGGACTAGAACTCATGGTCTCCTGTTTCTAGTCTGATGCCTTAACCACTACACCAAACTGGCTCACCTTAAATTGTTAAAGGCTATCTATTTTTTCAATAGATAGATAGAAGTAAACAATCCTGCATGTTTATGTAGAAGAATTTTTTAAAAATTCCCTTCTCACCCCTATGGGTGGTATGTGTCTTCCTCAACCTCGAGTCCTCTACCAGAGGCCTGGGAATTTGAGGGTTCTGCACAGTATCTTAGCTGTTCCTAGCACTGTACTTTTCTAGACAGAGAGCTCTGATGTTGTTCATGGGATTGGAGCCACTCTCCCAGCTTAGGAGTCACAGCTCCGAGTGCTCCTACCACCACTGGGACAACTTTGGCCTTCACTTTCCACATCGTCTCCAGTTCCTCCTTCAGGCCCTGGTACTTCTCCAGCTTCTCATACTCCTTCTTCCTGATGTTGCTGTCACTTGGCACTGCTACATCTATCATCACTGCTGTCTTCTGGTCCTTGTCTACTACCACGATGTCTGGTTGATTGGCCAGTACATAAATATTGGTCTGTGGTCGCATGTCTAGTATCTCCATGAATATATGGAGTGGAAGGGAGGCCTCTGATTTTCTGTTCTTGTTCTTCTCATGTGCTGCACAAAATGCTAGAAAGGTATTCCCTAGACTTTTAGTTTTGCTCTTCAAGGGGTCTGGGGGGGTGAGGGTGAGACACACTGGAAGAACTCTAGTGACATGACATTTTATTGTTCATTTATTGGATGATAGCTGGGGGAAGAGTTAGAAGAAGATATGAACATCCCAGCTCAACTATATAAACAGACTATTTAAAAGACAGACCCTGACCTGTTTAGCACTTCTTTCAAAGACTACATATTGCTGACATTGGTCAAGGCGCCGTTTTCTCATTGTCCAGTAGTGTAGGACACGATTTTCTCTCTGGAAAAGTTCATTCAGGATATCTGCCAGGTGAGAAATTATTAGAGGACAAATCATGTGCAAATGTATATTTAAGCCCATGTAACAATAAACATTCATAACGTTTGCTAGTATTATTTATTTTTAATTACACATCTGATCTAATATATTTTGTTATATGCAAGATGTGTTCTTCCATCCTTTCCACAGTGCCAACTAAACCCATGAGTTTTCTTACCCTTAGAATAGCTTTGTATGTACAAAATAGCAACAGACTCACCAAGAAAAGAGATATGCCAGAGTCTCTGTGCTTTTGTCTATTGCACTAGGAGGAAACCTGATCATTGAGGCCTTCTCAAAAGAACAGCTGAACCAGTGACATTAAATCAACCTGTGACAAAACACCCATACTCACTTTTGACCTGCTGTTCCGGAGCCTTGATGTGAGTCACCATCCCTGGCATATTTACACTATTTCTGTGCAGGTATTTCAGGAACACATCAGCATTTCGCCGAGCCAATGTGCAAGCCTAGAAAGGGCAAGACAGATGCATCAACACAAGAAGGATCAAAATAATTCAGTCATTATCATTCTGAAGCATTGAGAAAAGATTTAAGCAATCTATTGACTGTTGGAACAAAGCAACTTTGTAACAGCACTGCATGCTTATTATATTTTTGCTAACATCCACAATCTGCAAATTAGGTAGCAGGAGAGCATTACTGCATTGGCCCCAGCACACAAGACACAGAGGACACACACGCACACACACTGGTCCCAGCACACAAGACACACACACACATACACTCTTTCCTAATTGGATCAGCTTCTAAACAGCAAGAATACTAATACAGGAGATTCAGAGATCATTGCACAGAACAGTGTTTCCCAACCATGGCGACTTCCAGATGGGTAGATTTTACTTCCCAGAATTCTCAGCAATGGCCAGGCTGGCCAAGGAATTCTAGGAACAGAGGTCCACACATCTGAAGGCTGGGAAACATCAGCATACAGTTTTTTTTTTCATTCAGTCACTTCCGACTTCGTGACTTCATGGACCAGCCCACGCCAGAACTTCCTGTCAGCCATAGCCACCCCCAGCTCCCCCAAGGTTGAGTCTGTCACCTCCAGAATATCATCCATCCATCTAGCCCTTGGTCGGCCCCTCTTCCTTTTGCATCTTCTCTAGGGTATCCTGTCTTCTCATTGTGTGGCCAAAGTACTTCAGTTTTGCCTTTAATATCATTCCCTCAAGTGAGCAGTTTGGCTTTATTTCCTGGAGTATGGACTGGTTTGATCTCCTTGCAGTCCAAGGAACTCTCAGAATTTTCCGCCAACACCACAGTTCAAAAGCATCTATCTTCCTTCGCTCAGCCTTCCTTATGGTCCAGCTCTTGCAGCCATAGGTTACTACGGGGAATACCATTGCTTTAACTATGCGGACCTTTGTTCTCAGTGTGATGTCTCTGCTCTTAACTATTTTATCGAGATTTGTCATTGCTCTCCTCCCAAGAAGTAAACGTCTTCTGATTTCCTGGCTGCAGTCAGCGTCTGCAGTAATCTTTGCGCCTAGAAATACAAAGTCTGTCACTGCCTCCACTTTTTCTCCCTCTATTTGCCAGTTATCAATCAAGCTAGTTGCCATAATCTTGATGTTTTTAAGGTTGAACTGCAACCCAGCTTTTGCACTTTCTTCTTTTACCTTCGTCATAAGGCTCCTCAGCTCCTCCTCGCTTTCAGCCATCAAAGTGTTATCATCTGCATATCTGAGATTGTTAATGTTTCTTCCAGTGATTTTAATTCCAGCCTTGGATTCATCAAGCCCAGCATGTTGCATGATGTGTTCTGCGTACAAGTTGAATAGGTAGGGTGAGAGTATACAACCCTGCTGTACTCCTTTCCCAATCTTAAACCAGTCCGTTGTTCCGTGCTCTGTTCTTACCGTTGCTACTTGGTCGTTATACAGATTCCTCAGGAGGCAGACAAGATGACTTGGTATCCCCATACCACCAAGAACTTGCCACAATTTGTTATGATCCACACAGTCAAAGGCTTTAGAACAGTTAATAAAACAGAAATAGATGTTTTTCTGAAACTCCCTGGCTTTCTCCATTATCCAGCGGATATTGGCAATTTGGTCTCTAGTTCCTCTGCCTTTTCTAAACCCAGCCTGTACATCTGGCAATTCTTGCTCCATGAATTGCTGGAGTCTACCTTGCAGGACCTTGAGCATAACCGCCCAGAGTCCCTTGAGGGAGTTGGGCAGCGAGAAATCGAATTAATAAAAAAATAAAATAAATAAATAAATAACCTTACTGGCATGTGAAATGAGTGCCACTGTTCGATAGTTTGAACATTCTTTAGTGTTTCCCTTTTTTGGTATGGGGATATAAGTTGATTTTTTCCAATCTGATGGCCATTCTTGTGTTTTCCAAATTTGCTGGCATATGGCATGCATCACCTTGACAGCGTCATTTTGCAAGATTTTAAACAGTTCAGCTGGGATACCGTCGTCTCATGCTGCCTTGTTATTAGCAATGCTTCTTAAGGCCCATTCAACCTCACTCTTCAGGATGCCTGGCTCTAACTCACTGACCACACCGTCAAACTATCCCCGATATTATTATCCTTCCTATACAGATCTTCCGTATATTCTTGCCACCTCTTCTTGATCTCTTCTGCTTCTGTTAGGTCCTTGCCATCTTTGTTTTTGATTATACCCATTTTTGCCTGGAATTTACCTCCAATGTTTCTTATTTTCTGGAAGAGGTCTCTTGTCCTTCCTATTCTATTGTCTTCTTCCACTTCCACTTCTGCGCATTGCTTGTTTAAAAATAATTCCTTATCTCTTCTGGCTATTTTCTTCTGGAATTTTGCATTTAATTATGCATATCTCCCGCTATCACTGTTGCCTGTTGCTTTCCTTCTTTCTTGAGCTACTTCCAGTGTCTCAGCAGACAGCCATCTTGCCTTCTTGGTTTTCTTTTTCTTTGGGACGTTTTTTGTTGCCACCTCCTGAACAGTGTTGCGAACCTCGGTCCATAGTTCTTCCAGGACCCTATCCACTAAATCTAGTCCCTTAAATCTATTCTTCACCTTCACTGCATATTCATTAGGAATATTAGTGAGCTCATATCTAACTGATCTGTGGGTCTTCCCTATTCTCTTTAGTCTGATTCTAAATTGTGCAATAAGAAGTTCATGATCTGAACTACAGTCAGCTCCAGGTCTTGATTTTACTGACTATATAGATGTCTGCCACCTTTGGCTGCAAAGGATGTAGTCAATCTGATTTCGGTGTCGACCATCTGGTGAAGTCCATGTATAAAGTCGTCTTTTAGGTTGTTGGAAGAGAGTGTTTCTTATGCACAGTGAGCATAGAGGAACAAAACCATAAAAAAGTTAAACCAAATGTTAACATAGTCAAAATAAATAATTTAAGTGGCAACATGCTGTATATATCTGGTTAAAACAGCATCAAAATTAATCTCTTAAAACCAAAGTCACCAATAAGAATTGACTTGACATCTTTGGAGCACACAGAAGTGAACAAGCTGCAATCATCCAGGTTAAGCGTTCAGTATGATTCATTTTTGAGTATTTTAGTACTCTGCTGAAAAGCAAGTTCAAATGTTTGAGGTCCTCTACTGTGTCTTTTTTACATACAGAAGAGCAATTGCTGAAATAGCAACCAACTTCATAGTTACTGGTTTCCTACTAATTTCAGTACATTTTATTTTTTCTCAGAGATACTTTGTAGGCATCTTGAGCATGCTAATTCACCTCCATTATATTAACAGAGATTCTTTTTACTCAAATTTAAAGTTAGATCAACTGTACATTCAGAACTGGAACATAGAATTTCTGGATCTGAACACCTAATTCTAGTAGAAAGTTTGAGCTCTGCTCAACTGTCACACCAGAAGGTTCTTATCCTACATTCTACTAGGAATAACAACAACAACTGTATTAAACCTGTATGCTACCCAACTCTCAACAACTCTGGGTGGCTTACAACAATCAATATTTATGAATTAATTGGATTCTAACCCATAAAAGCTTGTCAGAATAAAATAGTTGTTCTTTTGGTATTCCTTTTTGAAATCTTTTATACACAATCAACCATTATTTTATGTTTCCTTAACTATTCAAGACTATGGTACAAATGGTACACTACCATTATTTTATGTTTCCTTAACTATTCAAGACTATGGTACAAATGGTACACTACAGAGCTAACCTTTTTAATTAGGAACTTCTACATAAAAGTAGGCACCTCTGAACTGAACTCAACTTCTGTTGACTTAATAGATATATCCATAACGTTTTCTTGACACAATATTAACATGATTTGTCACTGCTTTCTTATGGATGCTTTTTTCAATTCCCCAGTACAAACTAAAGCTGAGAGATTTCCTAGTGGTACCATGAGGTCACGAAGAGTCGGACACGACTAAACGACTGAACAACAACAAAAAACATGGAATTTTAGGCTTCATTATTAGCTTTTTAATAAAGGTGCCATTAGCATTTTAGCATGGCATCCATGCCTTCTTTTGAAGTTCAAGAAACCATGTTTTCCTTTTACCCAAAACCATTTCTTTCTTTTACATGCAAAAACTAGCCTTTTCAGCAACTAAACAATAGAGAGTGTATTTTGAAAGTCCTTGAATACACTTGCAAATTTTAAGATGGATACAAATCTGGCTGGGAAAGGAAAATGACATAACCCATAAATTTGCCACTTGTGGAATGTTATCTGTAATCAATGTTTTCTACTGTTCAATTCTCACATGTGATCAATGTCTTTTATTGTTTGATTAGTTTCTTTCTGACATATCACACATACCAAATGTATGTATCATTTGTTTCAGTAACCTATAAAAAGATTTGACCCCTTTAATAAATGCCTTTTGCTTTGCTTGAATTACTTTGTGATTCATATTTTTGGATAGGCGAAGGGGCCACCTCTGCAAAGGTAAAATTGTTTTCTCCCCCAAATTCAGGGATAGGCCTTCAGCTCCACGCCACTCCGGGTGCCTGAGTTTTTTAGGCAACACTAGTGGTTTCCCATCCATAAACTAACCAGTTTGGCCCTGTTTATCTTTTTCAAATCAGCCAAGTTTGGTGAGGTACTGTCACCACCTGTAGACTTCTTTAAAAATGTTTTAAAAGAACTAATGAAAGGACACTAGGTGGTTAAAATAAAGCTTTTTTCTGGCAGACTAGCCAAACCAATGTGACTATTAAAAGTACAGCTAGCTGCTACGTCTTTTTTCCCCTCCCATTTGCAGCTGGAGCTAGAGCTGAGATGCAGTCTTCCTCTTGTCATTCTCAGCTGCCCATAGCACTTCTCCTTCTCATAGTAGATACTTTCCTGGTTGAATCGCACTAAAGGGAGCCAGGTACTTACCCGGCTGAACCACGCTACAGGAGGCCAGTTGTTGTATCTGAAGGGTGCTGCTTCAGGCTGTCTGCTCATGCCAGAAGCCATAGCAGCAGTGAGAAGGAGACGGAGTTCTCTCTCAATGACAGTTAGGTGGAAAAGAATGTTCACTTGTAACAGCTCCTCAGTCTTGTCTGAGCAAGCGTAACTGTCCTCACGCTTATGGTCCAAACATGCTGACACCAGACCAATCATCCATAGCAAGCTAGCTGTGCAGGTTAAACCTGGGCTCCGAAAAGCAAGCTCATGCATGATATGCAGTTGTGCTGACAGCAGGAGCTGCAGACGTGTGGTGAAGATAGGCAATTATCTGTAAAACTGCAGCAGGGGTAGATAGGAAGGATAAAACCCCAGGAATGTATGCCTTGACAGGGAAAGATGGACAGCCACCAAGGCATGCCAGGGAAGCAGGCACCACTTCAGGCCGTGTGCTTGGGATAAGATGCACTCACACTGCACAGCGGCAAGTTGTTTCTGAAACACTATTTCTCACAGAAAAAAGTCTAAGAAACACTGATTTACAGCATCGTATGACATCTTGAGGCCCTGTCCAATATAAATATTTCTGACAAAAAATAGTATTTAATAAAATGAGCCTCCAAATATTATTACAATAAGTATAGTAAAGTAAAGGTTCCCCCCGCACAGTTGTGCAGTCGTGTCCGACTCTAGGGGCCGGTGCTCATCTCCGTTTGTTAACCGAAGAGCCAGCGTTGTCCGAGGACATTTCCACAGTCATGTGGTCGCATGACGCGCGTGGAACGCTGCTACCTACCCACTGAAGTGGTACCTATTAATCTACTTGCATTTGCATGCTTTCGAATTGCTAGGTTGGCAAGAGCTGGAGCTAGTGCGGGAGCTCACTCCGCACGCAGGGCTAGGGATTCGAACCTCCGAACTTGTGATCGACAAGCCTGGCGTCTTACCCGCTGAGCCACCACGCCCCTACAATAAGTATACAGCCTGCCAATTTATCAGCTACATATTATTGTACTAATTAGTCTATAGAACTAGGGATATGCATGAAACAGGAAATTTGTTTTGAACCTGAAACAAGCCATCCCATTCCCAAATATGTACCTACAGTTTATTTTGCCAAGCGTCCCAAACACACTCGTCTGGTAATTTTAAAAACATTAATATAAACCAGCTTTTATATTAAATGGGTAGCCAAGCAGCTTAATGTGCTTGTGCTTTCCTCATTTCTTCAGTTTTCTGCTCCAATTAACTAACTGCACTGCATCTAACAGTTTTTACATGTCATTGTGAGAAACCACAGTCTTCTGCTCTTTTTCCTCAGTTACTTTCCTAGAACATCTTTTCCTATAATATTTCTCTTTTCAAACAGTGCTGTTTTGGTATTTCTGACTCAATTATTACTGTTTTATCACCAACAGATGCAGGAAAGGAAAGTTACACTGGGTTAACTGAAGCTACCTTAACTCTGTCAGGCCTAACACTAATGCTTTATATTGTATATGTCCTCTCTCTAAGCTGCCAAGGAAGATAAAACTTAATAGATGTATTCTTGTCATGAAGGGCTGAGACAACTGAAAATTCTTTTTCCACTTACAGACAAGACTCTCTCTCCCTTCCCATTCTGTAATTTTTTCAATTTTCATTCCTCATTTCTTTTTTCCTGATGTTTCCTCAGTGAAAAGCAAATGGTTGTTCCCAATATAGTAACTCAGCACACATGTATAAAACTCTACTAGAAAACTGCTTAGGAGAACAGCTGCAGTTTGTATGCTATGCCTATCCCCTTGACCAAAAACTATTTTTCAGGAGAGTACTTGATACTACTTTCAAGCACACGTGTGAAAGGCCAAGGAGTCTTCACTAGGCTCTGGGTGTGCAAGATTGCAGAATTACCCCGAATAAAATATGGGAAAAGTGTACATTGGAATCACCATTACCTTCAGGAAGGCCTCCTTTTGCTCAAGGTGTTTGCTAATCATTGGAGTCACATGATCTGTTTCGGAGTTGGGGCCCAGTTTATCAGCGCCTCCACACCAGTCTTCTTCTCGCTTGTACTCTTGTTCCAAACTTTCCAGCACACTGCACACCTATTAACCAACAGGTTCAGGAATTATGAAGGATAAATGGTCATTTCTGGATAACTGACAATTGCAACTTGATTTGCCAGCTTCTTTAAAAATCAGTCAAAATTTGATCAGCCCTACATATTTGGTATATGCAACTTATCTTACTCATGGTATGTATAAAAAAGCTAAATCCTGTCAAAGCTAAATGATAACTATGAATGCTTACATGACTAGTTAAGTAAGTTCACCTCTGGCTGACCTGCATTGTTCCTGACCCACCTATAAAGATGAGGATGATGACTGACTTCAGCCATTTGTTAGCCACTAAAACTATGTGGCTGCCAACCAAAGCAGTCCTGCATTTCTTCTTCCTCTATATCCTCTCCCACACTATTTAGTGAAGTTTCTCCATGTAGGAGAGAAGCTGGGGGCCTCCAAATGCCTTAGAGAATGACTCCCATTATCTGCTGAAGCAAATGGGATTTGTAGACCAAAATGTTTTGTTATTATTATAGAAGGACCTAATTAGGGAAAGGTGAGTCTAATACCACATAAATTATATAAAGCCACTATAGTTGAGATTTTCTATTCTACTTCTCAGTCACTTCTGGGGATAGAGGAAAATTATTCCTCAGCAAATTCTATGTCTGCAAAATGTATGATCTACTATATTACATGGGGAGGTAAGAGGAGAGAAGAAAAGGAGATGCTGGTTTTGAGGACAGCCACACAACTCCTAAGACCTCCATTCTAATTCAAATTCATGTGAACTGGGGACAAATACCTACAGTACATAATGGTTAAAGGAAGAAAAAAGGTACACACTAGAAGGCAACTAATCCTTGAAATCTTTTTTTCATATGAAAAACAGAGAGATCATGCTCACTTCAGAGGAAAAAACAATGAGGGAGTTCTAAAACTATGGAGGGAAACAAACTTGTCAATTTCTTATGGATATGGCAATAACAAGTAAATTGAAGACTCCCTTGAGTCAGGCTCAATTCCTGGTGAACACATACAACACTTAAGCTTAAAATACAACGTTGTTCCCTAAACAACATATAGAAGTGATTTGCACCTGCCTATTTTCTATATATATTCTGTCTGTCTGTCTATCTATCTATTCATTCTTGTCTAGTGTATAATATTTTCTGGTGGTCTCCCAAGTACTAACAAGAATTAACCCTGCTTAGCAAGATTATTATATGCACTATGCTGGAGAAATACTGAAATACCCACAATGAAGGAATGGATCATGAAGATGGCAGAATTTGCAGAAATGGCAAAATTGACCTGTTTGATCAGGGATAAAATAGTAAGTACTTTTATAAAAGACTGGAAACCTTCTATGGACTTTTTGCTGAAAATAGAAAAAAAATGAAATGGTGATTTCTGGATTTGCTGACTAAAAAGGGTTGAATATGGGATAGAGGGGAACTATGTAATGTAATCTTAGAGAGGGAGAAGGGATAATAAGTTTGTAACTGCTATAAAGAAGATCAGAAGTCGCTTCTTCAATTGTCTTTTTCTTTTTTTCTTTAACTGTATTGTCTCCCACACTTCTTACCTTTCTTCTTCTATCCATCCATCCATCCATCCATCCATCCATCCATCCATCCATCCATCCATCCCCGCCCATCTCCTGGAATAAGGGACTCTGGGCGGTTTACAGGATAAAATGGTTAAAAAACTATACATAAAAATTACAGACCATATAAAATAATTATAAATTATGAATCCAGATGTATAAGATATTCGTTAAAGAAGGACAATAAAATCAAGGGATTAGCCATCTCCATGATGAACTATCCCTTCCTCCATCCCATGCCAGGCAGCAGAACCAGGTCTTCAGCTCTTTCCTAAAGGTCGGGAGGGAGGAGATCTGCCTTAACTCTGGGGGCAAGCTGTTCCATAGCGTGGGCGCTGTCACAGAGAAGGCCCGCCTCCTAGACGCCATCATATGACATTCTCTAATTGATGGAGTATGTAGCAGGGCCTCTCTGGATGACCGGGTGGGGCGGGTCGATAACATGGGGATAAGATGGTCCCTCAGGTATTCTGGTCCCATGCCATGTAGGGCTTTAAAGGTGATAACCAACACCTTGAATTGTACCCAGAAGCAAACCGGCACCCAATGCAGCTCGCGGAGCAACGGTGTTACATGTGCAGATCTTGGAGCACCCAATACTGCCCACACGGCCGCATCCTGCACCAGCTGAAGCTTCCGGATAGTCTTCAAGGGTAGCCCCATGTAGAGCGCATTGCAATAATCTACATGGGAGATGACGAGAGCATGAGTGACTGTACGGAGGGCATCGCGTTCCAGGAATGGGCGTAACTGGCGCACCAACCGAAGTTGCGCAAAAGCCCTCCTAGCCACGACTGCCACCTGCTCTTCGAGCAGGAGTCGTGAGTCTAGAAGAACCCCCCGATTACGCACCGGTTCTGAACGGGGCAGTGCTACCCCATCGAGAACCAAAGATGATAATTTCCCAGAAGACGCTGAGCCATCAATCCACAGCCACTCGGTCTTACCAGGGTTCAACTGAAGCCTGTTGTTCCCCATCCAGGCCCTCACAGCCCCCAGGCACTGGGACAGGGTGGACACTGCATCACTTACTTCACCAGGGATGGAGATATACAATTGAGTATCATCCGCATACTGATGATACCTCATCCCATGGTGTCGGATGACCTCACCCAGCGGTTTCATGTAGATGTTGAACAGGAGAGGAGAGAGAACCGAACCCTGCGGCACCCCACATGGGAGCGAACGCGGGCTGGATCTCTCCTCCCCTATCACCACCGACTGGGAGCGGCCTCGGAGGAAGGAGGTGAACCAGCGCAAAACTACGCCACCCACCCCCAACTCCCTAAGCCGCCCCAAAAGGATACCGTGGTCGATGGTATCGAAAGCCGCTGAGAGATCCAAGAGAGCCAGGATGGATGCACTACCTCCATCCCCCTCCCGCCAGAGGTTGTCCGTAAGCACGACCAATGCAGTCTCCATCCCATATCCTGGCCTGAAACCTGACTGAAAAGGGTCAAGATAATCCGCTTCATCCAGGGTCCTTTGAAGTTGCAACGCCACCACTTTCTCAACCATTTTCCCAAAAAGGGAAGGTGGGAGACTGGACGAAAGTTGTCCAGGATGGTAGGGTCCAGGGATGGCTTCTTGAGGAGGGGGTGCACCAGCGCCTCCTTAAAGGCAGTTGGAACCACCCCCTCCAACAAGGATGTATTAATCATAGCCCGGACCCATCCACCTGTCACCTCCCCGGCCGATTTCACCAGCCAGGAAGGGAAGGGATCTAAATAGCATGTGGTGGGATTAACAATTCGAAGGATCTTGTCCACTTCCTCAGGTCCAACAGGATCAAATTGTTCCCAGATAATAGGGTAAGACCGCTCTCCCGGCATCTCCCCAGACTGCAATCCAGGCATGGAGTCCAACTTAGACTGAATCTGAGCGATTTTATCCTGCAGATGCTCAGAAAATTCCTCCGCACGGCCCTGCAGGTGGGTGGTCGAAACCACCCTACCCAAGAGAGATCGAGTAATCTTAAACAGGGCCGTCGGGCGGCATTCTGCGGATGCAATAAGAGCGGAGAAATATTTATGTTTCACCGCTCTTATCGCCACAAGGTAGGCCTTAATAGCGGCTCTAGATTGTGTTCGGTCGAATTCCGTCTTCGTCTTTCTCCAGCGGCGCTCTAGACGTCTCTTCACCCTCTTCAAGACCCTCAACTCCTCCGTAAACCACGGGGAGTGACGGGTCGAATGGGGCTTGAGAGGTCGCATCGGCGCGATCCTGTCCAAGGCACCGGCCGCCTCCCTATTCCAGGTTGCGGCCAGTGTCTCCGCTGTTAGCAAATTTTTCTAACTTTCCTTTATATATGTTTTCATTTTTATCTTTTGCTCATATCAAAATCTTCAATAAAATTATATTTAAAAAAAGAATTAACCCTGCTTAATACATATTATTACATTATATTACATTGTTGGACTTGGCTAAGGTCAGATAGGGTTTTGTTACTTGCTGAGACCATGGAACTGCTGGTTGCCAAAGTACAGAAATAAGCAAATGATTTTAATCTATAAATGGAATTCATTTCAACTGGAGAATCTGGGTCAGAAACTTTTATAATTGTTTTAGGTGTTTAAACGGTTACATTACTGGACTAAGCAAACATCTACACAAATCTACCTGCTCTGATGTTTTGTAAAAAGCCACAGAGGCATTCACAAGCTTGAGCCGATCTTCCATCTTGAGCATCAGCTGCTGCCAATGAGAGGCCACCTTCTCAGCACAGTCCCTGATCATGTCCATGTCATAATGATTAGCCTGCAACATTGCCTCGGCTTTCTGCTGTACTTGCAGGGCACTCTGGTGAGTTTTCTGATGAAATGTAAACAAAACACACCATTTAGTTCATGAACACATTATCAGCATTTTCAAAAGAGGTTTATGTCAGCTCTTCCATGTCTTATTCTTGCTGGGGAATTAGGTGCTGGACTAGAAACCAGAAGACCATGAATTCTAGGCCTCCCCTAGGCACAGAAGGCAGATGGGTGACTTTGAGCCAGTCACTCTCTCTCAGCCCAACCCACCTCACAGGGTTGTTGTGGGGAAAATAGGAGGGGGGAACATTATGTACGTTGTCTTCAGTTGTACAAGATAAAGGCCGTGTATAAATCTAGTAAATAAATAAATATCAGCCAGACACTCAAAGCTTACTATAAACCTATTTTAATAAAATCCTATGTCTTTCTTCTGCTGTACCCCCCTTATCATAGGTAAACATTAAAACAAAACTGAGGTAGACTATCAGAGACATAACATTCTCTACCTACAAACTGACTAGATGAATACATTTCAATACATTCCCCAATCATATGGGGAGCACCAACGTAAGGCTACGGGGTGCACAAACTTCATTCCCAGCAGAATATTGTTGGACACTAACACCCCAGTTTTAACACAGTCAGTGGTAGTAGAGTATGTAGTCATCCAACATCAACAGGGTCATAAGTCCCATACTTCTGATGTATACTGCCATTATATTCTTTATAACAACCCTGAAAGCTGGGCCAATATCAATAACAATTGCAAATACACTGGAATGTTTACTGCAGACCATATGAAGAACCGAACAGCATTAAAGAGCAACTATGCAAATTCCTAAGTTCTTATTCCTTAGCATAAAAATCAGCAGAAGCCTAAACACTATCCTGTCAAAGGGAGGATATGTTGAATCAAGTGTTGTTTTGAAACCTCATTTTATTTTAAGTATAAGGATTTAGGTGCATACCAAACTCTATGACAGAGCTTTCCAAACTTTTCATGTTGGTGACACACTTTTTAGACATGCATCATTTCGCGACACACTCTTACAGCAAGGCACAAGGCAGGCACTAGGACCTGCGTGGAATCCTGGCAGGGCTCAGAGGCAGCAGCAGCCCTGACACACCCAGACACTGCAGCGACACACTAACGTGTCCCGACACACAGTTTGGAAAGCTCTGCTCTATGACAACTTATAAAAGGATCAAAATTAATGTTCTTTTAAAAGGATAGTATCTACAGGGGAAGGCTATTACACTAAAAAGTTACCAAAGCTGTCAAAAGTAAGGACACACATACATACTGAAAACTGTGAACAACAGAAAGGAAAAGCAAAAAACTCTGTAGAATGACAGTGTAATAGAAACGGATCAGCAAAATTCTCTAAAAATAAAAAGCTTCACAACATTTAAAACAAAGAACTTTACTTAAGCAATTTTCAACATTTCGTTCTTAGTAATACACTAGTACAGAGTTATTTCTAAGATCATTTTCAAAATTATTGACCTCTATTATTTGAATTAGTGTAATATTCCAGACTATATCTATTGGAGAAAACACAGCAAAAATGCAGATCTGCTTGCAGTTTAGTGCCCTGCATTTGGAAGCATTCTACACGTGCTATGGCTGAAGAGAAATCAAAACAAAAACATGAAATGGGCAGGAGTTAATTATGTAATATCTTAAGTAGGTAAAGGTAAAGGTTTTCCCCTGCACAGTCGTGTCCGACTCTAGGGGGCGGTGCTCATCTCCATTTGTTAGCTGAAGAGCCAGCGCTGTCTGAAGATGCTTCCGCGGTCATGTGGCCGGCATGACACGTGTGGAACGCTGTTACCATCCCACCGAAGTGGTACCTATTTATCTACTTGCATTTGCATGCTTTCGAATTGCTAGGTTGGCAAGAGCTGGGGCAAGTGCGGGAGCTCACTCCGTCATGCGGCGCTCGGGTCTCCCCCTTTGGGGGAGATGGGCGGTGATAGAAATTGGAAAAATAAATAAATAAATGTGATTCTGGGTGGCTTACAATTCATAGGCATGCTCCCTATTCACCCCACCCTGATTCAAAGCATGGTTGAATCGCTTGGTCATTGCTTGTTTTATGGGATTATCAACTCACATCAATTTGCAAGCAATACTACAGAAGTGAAGAGAATTTTAACCTCAGTATTGCCCTAGTGCAGCTAAGTATTAGTGACAGGATCAACTCATTTTAAGAAGCTGCTCCATAGTTACACCATCCAACCTGATATTTTTCTGTACTGACTGACAGCAACTCTCTAGAGTTTCAGGCAGACATAGCTGGAGAGGCAAGGTAGAGGCCCCTCTGCCTAACTATGACCCTTTCCAAATCCTGTTTCTCATATTTTGGAAGAAAAGATAATGAACCATTTGGAGCAAGTTGTGCTATATGAGCAAATACAACCTAACAATTTTTTTGCATGTGAATATGCCCCAGCAGGTGTAGAGATGATAGATGGATATTGCTTCTCATACATCAGATGCAGGCAGTGGTAGATTTATGAAAAATCAACCATGCAAGGAAGAGGACGTGGTGGCGCAGCAGCTTAATGACGCTGGCCAGAAATAGTCAACACTCCAACGGTTCGAGCCCAGCTCGGCGTGACGAAAGTGAGTTCCTGTCATTTCGTCCCTAGCTCCTGCCCACCTAGCAGTTCGAAAGCATACCATCTGTGAGTAGATAAATAGGTACCCCCATTTCGGTGGGGGAGAACGCTGGTGGTGCTCTATGTGGGGAGCAGGAACCAGTGCTGGATCTGCCTGGACGCGATCGGTGGAGGATCGGTGGAGTAAAAAGCCCGGATGAGCCAACTTCCTAGGAACGCTGCTGGCCAGCTGATGCAAAGCTAGCTCGCCCTCTTGTGGTGCATATTAAAGTGGTGCATCTAGCAAGCTTATTAAATATAAACCAACATATACTTCTAGGCTATATTTCAAAAGATTGCCTTGACATAGTCTGCTAGACTACAAAGTCAAATTTAATAACAAAAAGCACTTTTACCTCTATTGCATGCTGGAACTGCTCATGTTCACGCTGCAGCTGCTCAGCCTCCTGCAGTGAGCTAGCTGTAATCAGGCCAGCATTTAACATGGACTCCCCATTTCGGATCCAGCCCAATACCTAAAATGAAACGCAGGACAGCAACAACATAGAAGCTTCTCTTACATTTGATCAGTACAAGTAATCTTTTATTTATTATCCATTTTCTATTGGTAAAACAGTCCCAGAGCAAGGGGATACAATTTAAAACAACTTACAATAAAAACAGTACTATAATATAAAAAACCCTCTAAAGATGGGAGATATGTTTCATGTTGGATGGGGACTGATGATGAATTATTTTAGTTTTCATTTCTTTTGGTAACCTTACCAAAATTCAAGACATTGGGCTCACAAGATGGTACTATCACCCCTTCCAACCTATCTCCCGAAACCTGCCCTACCATTATGTTTAAAGTTTGTTAATCAGGATTCTGAAGAGTTCTTTATGGAGAAGTTACAACGGTTAGATATTATGAAGAGCCACTCAGAGAAGGTAAAACAAACTCAAGCGAGGGAATGGATAGAGTTGGCTAGGTTAGCCAAGCTCACACCTGATACAAGAGAACTTCTGAAATTATGTGCAAATGCTAGATAAATTATCATTTTGTAGTAACATCCACAATTTATATAGCCTTTTGATTTTCACTGAAAAAACAAAAATTCAAGAGTTCACTCTCATTTTGAATTCTACTAATGAATGCTTACATTAACCCCAGGATTAGAAAATAAAAGTTGCTATATTATTAGTAGCAGATCAAAATGGTGTTGTACATATTTTCATCAGAACAAAATACCAATTGTAGATATGTATTTACAAGGAAGAGATACATTAAAAACAAATAAGTTGACAAAGCCCATTTTATGGACTAAAATGTCTTTTTTCTATACTGAAGATACTTATTTATTTATTTCTTTAATTTATGTAGCCGCCCATCTCCGACCAGTGACTCTGGGCGGCTAACAATAATAAAAAGCAGTCAAACAGTTAAAACAATACAGAAAATTAAATATAAATACAGATTTTTATATAATATTATATAATAAAATAATATTATATAATAAAATAAATACTTATAATTCAAAAGTAGATGTAACTGCAACAGGGTTAAAGAAATTCACCGTTTATCAGATATTGAGCTTAGGGGAAAGCATTGGAATATAAATATTTAAACATTTGCATTTCTGTGCTGCACACTTACTAAAATAGCAATAGCACAGAGTCTCAACACATTCTTAACATTCCTGTTTTAGTTTGTGTTAAGTGTTTTTAGGTGTCAGAGTTCAAGGGCAGCCAATCTGGCAGGGAAACATCATAATTAGAAGAAACTATGCACTGAATGCCACAGGAAAATAACACAACAAACATGGTTTATTCTACTATATTTGATCAAACACCTGCTGAGCTATGAAGATATTTCTATCTTAGAGGGAAAATACTAATGTGTCTTCCTTCTTTGGTTAAAAATAAAAAGACATATATTTTTGGAATAAGGTTACTTGTAACAGAATAAATTTCTACTTCCTGAAATTAATACAAATATGAAAGAATGGGAAATGAAATTCTAGAATTCTCATCATTGACAACCAATGTTCCTACTCTTTAAAAAAAAAGATTATGGGTCTTTACTGACCAACCCATTTCCATATATTTTTATTTGAAAGGGAAAAAATCACTCTACTTTCATCCCAAATGAATATTATTATGCCTTCCTTAATTTATAATTCAACAATATAATAATCTTTAGCATTTCTAAAAAAAGGTAAGGTAAAGGTTTTCCCCTGCACAGTCGTGTCCGACTCTAGGGGGCGGTGCTCATCTCTGTTTCTTAGCCGAAGTCCCAGCACTGTCCGAAGATGCTTCTGCGGTCATGTGGCCGGCATGACAAGGTACAAAATTTATTCCCATAATTATATTTAAATTATAGAAGCATATTTTATGCAAAAAATAATAATTGTCCCCAAATTGACTGATGTATCTTTCAGTTCAATCACTGGATACAATTACTCATTTCATGTAAGCATAGTTTACTTTCCAAACTTGGACCATCAAGAGATTGCTGTTATGGTTCATTGGCTTAACCACAATCTGAAGCTAAGGTTGGCTTTAGTTTAAGTGCCTAAAGTCGTACCACCATGTCAGAATCCTGGAACAAGACTAACAAATGGTTAACTACCCTAAAGAGCATGCTGGCTGGGGAATTCTGGGAATTGAAGTCCACATATCTTAAAGTTGTCAAGGTTGAGAAACACTGCTATAGAGTCAGCCTTTAAACCAAGCAAAAAGCAGAACTACTGTCTCCTCTGCCTTTCCATCCCTCTACGGGGGCTTCTCTTTAAAAAACGACGTTGGGGGGAGATTTGGCCTTCTTCTACCCTATGCCTGGTGACTGAAACTCTAATTGAAACATCCTATGGGTATTTTTTTTTCTTTTTGTCTTCCTTTGGGCATTTCACTTATCCATAACTAATGCTCAGATGTGTTAATGTTATGTGCCAACCCACCCAATGATTAACAATATGACTGTGTGATAAAAATGGACGTTGAACCAGAGCAGATTCATATTACTGGATAGATACAACAATGGAGCCTCACTGCACTTCTTCTTTTGGATCCATACCATTTATCCTTCACAAATACATGTGGTTAGTTAGTTCAAAAATTTGGGATTTGGCAAATGGGAATGAAGAGAAATTGGCTGAACATTCTAGGTAATTTCAGTGGGAACAATTCAAATGAACTGCTTGACATGTCTGTCAGTTTTGCTAACAGATCAATATGATTGTTTAAAAAATGATTTGGGTTGACTGCAAGTTCATTTTATATCCACGGTTGAGTATGGAATAGAAATTAAGTACCACAGTTGTCTTATACCTGCTTGACTTCAGCCTGCAGATGGCGTAGCTGTACACACTGTTCTAAATGTTTCCGATGTTGCTCTGCCGCCAGGTCCAGCTCCTGCTGTTTCTCATGGAGGAATTCCAGCAAGTCCTGAACCCGAGTTGCCATGTCCACATCTCTGTCACAGAGCAGTTCAACACCTATAACCACACCCATAAGTTATATCTTCCCATGTGGTATACTTCACTAAAAACTCACATAGGTAAAAACTCACATACATCACCTATTAAAGGATACATATCTAATTTTAATTTTGCAATTGTACAAGCATTTTAACTGTGTGCATAAACATTTAAACCGGGGCATCCATTATCTATGTGTACATGTGAATACCAATGAGTGTTACAGTGGTCATGCTCAACCAATTATTGTTGAATTACTACTCCAATAATTCACAGCCTTTGTCATGGTGGTTGGAAATTATGGGTAGTTATATTCCAATTCATCTGGAGAGCACTGGATAAAGGAAAGTGTATTAAGGGCAGCCATCTAGCCCATATGCCCATATGCTTTCCAAACTTTTGCCGTTGACAACACACCAACGGCCGGCGCGCAAAATCCCGGAAGCGCCGGTGGGCCATCAGCGCTTCCGGGTTGTCGCGTGACACACCAGGATGCCGCTGCTGCGGCACGCAAAAACCCGAAAGCCATCAGCACTTCCGGGTTGTCGTGCGACACACTTGGGGCCCCTAGGCGACACAGTACTGTGTCACAACACACAGTTTGGAAAGCCCTGCCATACGCTATAAAATGTCTGCGTATCCAAATGGGATGAGGTGGTGAAGAGAAGGAATTTTTTTTACAAGGAACAGACTCATCAGAGCTCCAAAAATGATTTTGCCCCTTTCAATAGCAGCAGAATCATGTTGTGCTTGGTGATGTGAAAACTGGAAAGGGGTGAGATAGGAAGCTGAATCCAGGTCTATGTTTAAGATGTCATATTCTTTTAACACAGCAAACCCCCATGTGTAACTTAAAAATAGCAAGTTCATCAATTGCACTGCAAAATTGATTACCTTGTTGATTTCTCTGGGATACTAAAAAAACCCCCACTTGGTTAAGAATAGTTTATGTGTTATAGTTAATGCTCAGAAAAGACATACAATGCAAATCCTAATTTTATTGCTTTTTATCAAAACTCATTTCTCCCGTTTAGTTTGTGATTTGGCTATACTTTACACTTACAATCCAATGATGCCACAATCTTTTGTTCTGCGGTTTTAAATCACTATGCAACCGGCATTCCATTACAAACAGCCTTACACAAACTATAGTGTTTTAAAAACCCAAAGGTTTATTCATATTATTATTAGTGCTTTTGATGTGGAGGCTATGGGTACACATGGCCTGTGTAATCAAGGAAGACAAACTGTTACTGGGAATGGGATATGGCTAACCAGCTCCATATAATTTCACATACAAAGCTGTGAATTTGCCTATCCTTACACATATTATATCTCTTTCAGTACATATTTGTTCCCACTAATCCTTTCATAACATGAAACATGTAGAAGCAGTACAAGAGGTTGTTACTTTGTACTATATACACCAGCACAAATCCAGTGTAATACAGTGATGTGAGTATGCGCACTGAATCCTCCTCTGTAATTATCAAACACATCTTCCCAACCTGGTGTCCTTCACTGCAGTTTTCAGACTCTCAAACAGATTTGGGAAGGTAGAGTTAACTTTTTTGTTATTTATACAAGACAGTGTGGATGTCATACCTGTCAAACTGACAAAATTATTATATAAAACATTTCTAAATACACTGCTCAAAAAAATAAAGGGAACACTGAAACAACACAATGTAAGTCCAGGTCAATCACACTTCTGTGAAATCAAACTGTCCACTTAGGTAGCAACACTGATTGACAAATCAATTTCACATACTGTTGTGCACATGGAATAGACAACAGGCGGAAAGCATAGGCAGTTAGCAAGACAGCCCCAATAAAGGAGTGGATCTGCAGGTGGTGACCACAGACCACTTCTCAGTTCCTATGCTTTCTGGCTGATGGTTTGGTCACTTTTGAATGCTGGCGGTGCTTCCACTCTAGTGGTAGCATGAGACGGAGTCTACAACCCACACAAGTGGCTCAGGTAGTGCAGCTCATCCAGGATGGCACATCAATGCGAGCTGTGGCAAGAAGGTTTGCTGTGTCTGTCAGCGTAGTGTCCAGAGCATGGAGGCGCTACCAGGAGACAGGTCAGTACATCAGGAGACGTGGAGGAGGCCGTAGGAGGGCAACAACCCAGCAGCAGGACCACTACCTCCGCCTTTGTGCAAGGAGGGACAGGAGGAGCACTGCCAGAGCCCTGCAAAATGACCTCCAGTGGGCCACAAATTAGCGTGTGGCTGCTCAAACGGTCAGAAACAGACTCCATGAGGGTGGTATGAGGGCCCGATGTCCACAGGTGGGGGTTGTGCTTACAGCCCAACACCGTGCAGGACGTTTGGCATTTGCCAGAGAACACAAGATTGGCAACTTCGCCACTGGCGCCCTGTGCTCTTCACAGATGAAAGCAGGTTCACACTGAGCACATGTGACAGACGTGACAGGGTCTGGAGACGCCGTGGAGAACGTTCTGCTGCCTGCAACATCCTCCAGCATGACCGGTTTGGCAGTGGGTCAGTAATGGTTTGGGGTGGCATTTCTTTAGGGGGCCGCACAGCCCTCCATGTGCTTGCCAGAGGTAGCCTGACTGCCATTAGGTACCGAGATGAGATCCTCAGACCCCTTGTGAGACCATATGCTGGTGCGGTTGGCCCTGGGTTCCTCCTAATGCAAGACAATGCTAGACCTCATGTGGCTGGAGTGTGCCAGCAGTTCCTGCAAGACGAAGGCATTGATGCTATGGACTGGCCCGCCCGTTCCCCAGACCTGAATCCAATTGAGCACATCTGGGACATCATGTCTCGCTCCATCCACCAACGCCACGTTGCACCACAGACTGTCCAGGAGTTGGGGGATGCTTTAGTCCAGGTGTGGGAGGAGATCCCTCAGGAGACCATCCGCCACCTCATCAGGAGCATGCCCAGGCGTTGTAGGGAGGTCATACAGGCACGTGGAGGCCACACACACTACTGAGCCTCATTTTGACTTGTTTTAAGGACATTACATCAACGTTGGATCAGCCTGTAGTGTTCTTTTCCACTTTAATTTTTGAGTGTAACTCCACATCCAGACCTCTAGGGGTTGCTTACATTTGATTTCCATTGCTTTTTGTGTGATTTTGTTGTCAGCACATTCAACTATGTAATGAACAAAGTAATTAATACGAATATTTCATTCATTCAGATCTAGGATGTCTTATTTCAGTGTTCCCTTTATTTTTTTGAGCAGCTTATTTTATTCTAAACCTTAATAAAATACCTTTTCCCTTCCAAAAGCAAAATACCTGACACATCCTATTTCTTTTAGCGGTACAATAAAATTAAAAATCAATGATTCTTGTGAAGTCAGCCCAGGTTATCTCAATAAATCCATTAACCTGGTTGAAGTGGGGCAAATCCATCTTACCAGAAGCCTGAACTTCATTGACATACTGTAGAAGATCTTGTCCTTGGTGGATGACATCAAAAGTCAGGTTATTCATGGTCAGTGCTTTGTCTGCATGGTGCTGAAGCCTTTGTTCGGCTATTGTAAGATCCTCAGTGTCAAAATCATTCATTTGTTGAGACAGTTCATCATTCCAGGATTCTAAGTCTGAAATGATCTGAGAAGAAGAAAGTAACAGTCATCTCTACAATTAGCAACAGTAAGTTCTGAGATTTCAAAAGGAGGCGAAAATGTCTTAGAGAGGACTGAGGACTGAGACTTGGTAAAACATGCTCGGATTCTTCACATAAAAGCTTGATCTTCATACACCATGATGGCTAAGCTCAAGATAACCAAGAAACCAGTATGTGACATTGTTCTCTGTCATAGAGATTGCACTCCCATGCTGTTGCAGGTAATTAATGTATTGAAAGATAATGGAAACTGTAGTCTGGGAAACTATTATTACACAAGAGGCTCAGTAACAAAGTCCCTTTGGTAGCATTTTATAAGTATATCCTTTTCATGAGGACCCCATTGTTGTGAACTGAGTTAATGGCTCAGTAGGAAGCTTCTAGACCTTTAATACATAGCATAATATTTAGGGACAAGAAGAACTCAAGAATTTCAAGATATGGACTCAAAATGAACCACAAGCAGAGACTACTGTTACTAAAAATAAAAGCATTTTTTGAGATCTCATTAAAACTGATATCTGGGAGGAAACTGACAATTTGAAGCATCTCAGACTGAAATTTTCTTGGAGAGAATTGCTATAAACATATGACTTTAAAAGGAGGACAAACATTAAGAAACTATTAAGTCAGAAGTACAGATCATTAAAGGTTGCATTTATATCAGCACACAGAATGAAACAATTCACATTACATTAACCAGAATGAGGTTTGGTTTTGGCTTAGCTTGTTATGCCAACATAGCATTGAATATTTTAAAACCATGGTTTTGTGACTTATTCAATAAAAGTAACCATGGCTTAGCATGAAGTATGGGTCCAGATTCTGTATTTTATGTTTAATATATACTGTATGTAAATGTTAGTAACCTGAAAGCAAGGCGAGTAAATGAATAATGACTGATATTAGAAGTGGAAAAGGTTATTTCTGCAAGCTGTGGAATAACAATTATGCAATAGTCATTTCTGGATATAAAAATCTATGTAAACATTTTTCTCAAGCAATCTTTTTACAAGCTGCAGTGAAAGAACATCAATCTGCAGCCAATTCTTGAAGGAACAGGAAGGATGCATGTAAGTTAACACCACAATCAAGGGTTTCATCATTAATTTCATACTCTAGGCCAGTGTTTCTCAACCTTGGCAGCTTTTAGATATGTGGACTTTAACTCCCAGAATTCCCCAGCCAGCATGCTTAAAGCTGCCACGGTTGAGAAACACTGCGATAGGCCCACTACATGGCAACTTGATACTGAGGGAGGAGGACAGACTTAATAGTTATGTAAGCGATAAAAGTTTTCAAAGGAATTTTATGGAAAAGGGTAATGCATGTGATTTGAGGCATCCTGTTCTAGCATAAAGTCTTCTGTTTAAATGTTCAAGTTGGTTTGGGAAGCTTTTAGAAGAACACTGTTAACATTTCTATGTTTGTATTAAAAGCAAGGATCATTAATATTTATTGAGGTATCTGAAATTATAATATAAAAAGAACCAGAAGCTCCACAAACCTTAGGAAGAAATCTATAAAGAATATTTGTACTGTATTTTTTTTACTACAAGAGCTACAATTATTCATTTACTCCAAGAGCATCCTCATTATTAAATTAGCCAACAGAACCAGGCAAACTTTGGGGGCCAAAACTATTTACATTATTATCAGTAAGCGCCTTGACTTACTCCCTTTGGGAGATTTAAAGGAAACTGAATCAGCTGGGGAAAAACTAATACCATCACAGCTTTGCTCTTGAAGTGAAACTCCTGTTTTCAATCCAGCCCAAGCCCCTAGTGAGAAAAAGGAAATATTAAATATACTGTAGTATGAACTGGAGACTCACATCAATGGCATCTCTCTCAAATATCCGCAACTGCAAGAAGAGCTCCAGCTTTATTTTGCGCTCCTGGAAGAGTTCCTCCATCTGGGATTGGGCCTCGTCCAGTTGTTGAAGGACTGTTTCAATGTGATTGATGGAGCTGTTATGAGGAGTCTTGTTGCTTGAGATGGCTGAATCCCTATAAAACGCAGAAAATATGCGTATAAAAACAGAATCTGAAACATAAGCATGTGCACAGAGGCCAATCTCTTCAGTCTTTGGTAACACATGTCAGAAATTATGTTCTTTCCCCAGCACATTGCTTTGGGCTAGCAATATTGAGTACACAAACTGCTTTATAATTAACAATTAACTAAGCCGCATTCTTCTTTACCAAGAATTAGGCTGGAATTATAGGCATGGTGGCTCAGCGGGTAAGACGCCAGGCTTGTCTATCGGAAGATTGCAAGTTCGGAGGTTCGAATCCCTAGCCCCGCGTGACGGAGTGAGCTCCCGCACTCGCCCCAGCTCTTGCCAACCTAGCAATTTGAAAGCATGCAAATGCAAGTAGATGAATAGGTACCACTTCGGTGGGTAGGTAACAGCGTTCCACGTGTGTCATGCAGCCACATGACCGTGGAAGCATCTTCGGACAACGCTGGCTCTTTGGCTAACAAACGGAGATGAGCACCGGCCCCTAGAGTCGGACACGACTGCACAAATGTGCGGGGGGGGGGAACCTTTACCTTTTTTTATAGGTTACAAGGAACATGGGTTCAGACTAGACCAATGTGAAATCCTCTCTTTCTGTAGAGTGTAGCAAATCTGTGCTGTGGTATATTCCTTGCCTCTCCCAGCAATGAGGGGGAAAGGGGCAGGAAAACTCTTAACCTGAAAAGTTAAGAGTCTAGAAAGAAAGGAAGAGGACTTGATGTAAAGTTGGCATTTCCACAGAAGGCCACATCCTACCTCAGCTGCTGTATTAGATCCTCGCCTTCCTTGATAACATTCACTGTAACTTGCAGAGTAGTCTGCTGCTGCTGTCCAAACCTTTTGATCAGCTCCTGCACAGCCTCCACAGACTCAGCATAGACATCATCCAGCAACTCTTTCTGCAGCTCTTCCAGCCATGTCCAGAGCTGCAGGACAGAAAATACAGTTATGTAAGGAAATTGACTGCCAGATTAGGTTCTTCTCTCCTTCCGTGCTTTCAAGAAAACTGGTTATGGTATGCAAATAATAGTTGCTCAGCATTTATACATTCAAACATATTTATTTATTTTTATTTATTTATTTAATTTATTCCCCGCCCATCTCCCATGCAAGGGACTCTGGGCGGGTTACAATAATTAAAATGTAAAAATTTAAAAAAAATTAAAAACTATACAGAATAGAAGATATATAAAAATATATCCAATATGAAATAAATAAAATCCAAGATGGATTGGGGACCGTAGCACAGATCATATTGCTACGGGGCCAGCCAACCCCAGGAGGCACTACCGCCTCTGTCGTCCCAGGCCAGGCGGCAGAGCCAGGTCTTAATGGCCTTCCGAAAGGCCAGGAGTGAAGGGGCCAGTCTCACCTCTGGGGGCAAGATGTTCCATAAGGCGGGCGCTGTCGCAGAGAAGGCACGCCTCCTGGACCCCGCTAGATGGCATTCTCTTGTTGAGGGGGTCCGAAGCATGCCCTCTCTGCATGCACGGGTGGGGCGGGCCGATGTTATTGGGACGAGATGGTCCCTCAGGTATATAGTTTGTGTAATGCTCTAGTTAAATCTCAGCTCCCATTTCCCCCATGTGCATCATAAGGACAACAAACTTGGCCTTGCAGCGTTGTTATACTATATCAAAACTCTACCCTATGTCTTCATGTTTAGAGGCATGTATCACCAGGTTCTGAGGACCTGCAGGAAGGAAGGAAAAGGTTGCTGTCATCAAAACCTACTTGCAAGCTTCCTATAGGCAGGCCAAGGCAGGAAACAGGATGATAGATTGCATGTACCTGTGAACTTGTCCTGAAGGGCTCTTCTTAAATTCTAGCTAAATAAAATGGTAGATATTCTCTGAATTCTCTAAGGCATTAAATAAATGTGTGTTGCTATTTAATTATATTAAACCTATTATACAGCTGACTACTGAAGTCTCTTGATGGTCTGCAATACGACAGAAAATGAAAGTTTAAACTAGAGATTCAAAATAATTAAAAACATTAAAATAAACAATTAAAAGCTTGTTTTCAAAAAGGTCTGTTTTTACATCTGTATGAATGCCAAGAAAGAAATTAGGCCACAACTCAGCAGTAGGCATTCCAAAGAATGGGGGCAGTTACAGAGAGAGTCAATCTTGAAGACACTGTGAGACAAGCCCTTGACAATTGTAGGTAAACTTCCTCAGATGATCTCCATAAGCAGACAGAAGCAGGTAGAAAGAGGCATGTTTACAAGTAACCTCGGCCCAGCTGTATAGGTCTTTAAAAGCAATTAATTGGCTCCTGAATTTTGTACCAAATAAGGTTGCTAGACTAGACACAAAAGGAGCTGTACATGTTACAGTAGTCAAACTCTGAAGGCTACCAGTGTCTCTGTCACAGATTTAAGTTGATTTAAATGCTTCAGTTGGCTTATCAATTGAAGATGAGAGACCTGCCAACCTCAGCTCAGAGACCGACTGTCAGCTCAATCGGAGGCAGGAACTACATTAATAGAATACCCATACTGTTCCATCTACCTCCCCAAGCCATGTCTCCACTTTACAATCCATTACATGGTAGCAGCTACATGGGAAAAAAACAAAACAAAACCTCTTACTACTGAATGAGTTAATACTACCACATATAGTTCTGAATCAATATCTGAATTTTTATCCTACTTGATCAGGACAGAAGTCCTTCCTGCTGCTTGGTTGCTAGAAAACAGCAGCTCTAGGATTCCTCTGCCAGAGAGCTAGAGCACTGACTGCAATTTCATTAAAAATAATAAAAGTAGAAAGCAATTCTCTATATTCTCTAACACACACAGAGAGAAATAAATATATAAATAAACCCAGGTTTTAAGAATCAGTTCCCTCCAAAATGACTTGAGTCTATAAAACAAGACAAGACAAGACAAGACAAGACAAGACAAGACAAGACAAGACAAGACAAGACAAGACAAGACAAGACAAGACAAGACACGACACAACACAACACAACACAACACAACACAACACAACACTTTTTGGTCCATGACCTATGATACTTAGGCTAACTGCCAATGATTCTACAAGCTTAGGTAGAGTTCTTCTCCAGCACTGCTTTACAAGATCCCTTAACAAGAGAAAATATAGACTGTACCTGAGATCTAGTACATGCAAAGCAGGTAATCCTCCTTTCAGCTATGAGCTTTATATTTACCTGGATCATTAATCTGCACGATGATCAGTGTCATTGGCTGGCTGAAAGCTAGTAAACTGGAACTCCATCCAAACAAAGTGGAAGTTGCTGGTGTGTTTGGTGTACCAAGTGAAAATGTATTTATTCTGTTCTAATGGGGCACTGCATTCACCCTGAAGGGTCAAATATGAATTTTGCTCATGTTCTTGGATCTATAATTGTCACTTGAAATGTAAGTGGCCTTGGTGGCCAGGAGTACATTTTATCATTTCAGGCTGATATAACAAGTACAACATTTTCTATGCCAGGGAAGTCTGTCACTATAACCCCTTATTCTGGTGACCAAATCACAGTAATGTGATGTATGCAGGACTTCCTTTGAAAATTGTTCAGAAACTTCCATTAGTCCAAAATGAAGCTGCAGGGTTACCAACTGAGAGCTCCCATAGTTCAGTGACTAGAAGGACTTTCTCAGCTGTCTCCCTGTCTATCCTGAGACTTACCTGGCTCAGATTGCTGTATTGCAACACCAGAGACAGTTGCCTGTGCATTTTAGTGCTTAGATCCCTGGCTTTTGAAATAATTTAAAAATCTTTTTTTAAAAAAATGTTGTATTTCCTATAGACTTTGAGTTACTGCATGTTTACCTTGTGTTCAAATTACCTGAAGAATGTTTGTTACTGGGTAGAGTAATTCTTTTAATAAATATAATGTTGTACCATCATTAGGAAACTTTAAGGAATAAAACTCTTGTCTCAGTGCATCCTTTATCTACGTGGAAGTCTCTTGCATTCTTTATTCGGCATCATGCTAAGACAAGCAGGTTTAAATATAGCTTCCAGAGAGCAGGCACACTGTTGGTGCTGAATCATTAAACAAAGTGTTTAGATTGCCCAAACTACTGTATAATGTGGGCAAATAATCTCTAATGTGTTCTTAACATTATCAGTCACTTTCCTGGATTATACCAAGCATCTATCTAGTCAAGTCTTTCCCAATCTCTTCTTGCTTCAGTCAAAACTCTTCAACTACATCAGCCCCCAAACAACATGGCCAATTGGGTATTTTTCCTGAATTTTACAGGTCCTTGGTTTTTTTCCATTATTTTAGATGCCCTAAGTCTACTGGTGAAGATAGGGAGGCTTTGCAGGCGTTGGATTGTCTGTTCTTAGTTTATGTCTTAGTGAGGTGTGAAATTACCCACTGAGTCTTATTCAACAAACCATGGTGAATAGAAACCATGGTTTAAAACAGTATGTGCACCCAGGTATTATCTATATACTACTAAAACTCGTGTCTGTTTGATACCTTGTAACCTTTAACTGGCCGAAATGGTGTGTCATAGGCCAACAATTTTTGAATCAAGGTATCTCAAATGGGCTAACTTACAGAATGCATCCAAAATCTGGGACCCATGACTTCCATGGAATAGAAATCTGGCTAATTTTACAAAACATTTTATGACATAATACAAAATGTCATAAAACATTTCCTGTGGTCAACTCCTGATGTTTGACTGTGCTATGCAGTTCAACATTGGCTACTTTCAAGGCAGATACATCTCTCCCTGAATTTTTAAGAACTTTTCCAGTACATTATCTTTGCCATTGTTGAAGGCATTGAGGAGTCTCGTAAAGAAATATCTCTGAAACGATGACCCAACAGGTCACTGGTTGTCTAGTAACATCTAACAATGACTAAAACAGCAACATTTAACTGTTACTGAAAGGTAATGAATGTGAATCAGTATCTTAGCCAGCCAAAACCAGATTGTCTATCTTCTAGTTAGAAGCTGCAGAGAAATTGCATAACTATTCTAATTCATATGTAGTAGATTACAATTGTGGTGTTTGCTGGGAGCACTAATAGAATCTCAGCTGAACTTCTCTTGTGCGGTATGTTTCTTTAGGCAACTTTTCCATGCTTTTCCTCTGTTATTATTTGGACTATTATTTTCTAGTTTTAAGCTTGATACAGTATGTTATTTCCACTATGGCCAATGGCTAAAACAAGAAACTAACAATTTAAGCAATATGCTCAGAAAAGCTTTATGTAACAATTTAATGTTTCAAGATATGAAAATTCAGACCTGACAGTGAAGCTGAATAGAAGTAAATGTGTACCTAAAGTGACCTGCTATGTTTATCTTTACATAATTTGTGAAGAAAAATAACAGCATCTGCTATTCAACTTTACATCACCTTTGAGTATGGAAGCCCCATTTAGTTTTCATAATTAATTGTGAACAACGGGGTTAATTTGTATGAAGTTGCTGAATGTTTTCTTGATGTCGTTTAAGCTGTAATCATTTTCTGAGACAGTGTCAGCTCATCATGTGAAAACAATACTAATGTATCCCAAAAACATTGTCAATCAAATCAGTATATTGCTCTTTCTCTCTTTCATGCATGCACGTGCACACACACACACACACACAAACAAACACACACACACACAAACACAGGCAATACAAGCAAATAGTAAATTTGTATTAAGTTTCTGTAACAATGACTCTCTTTCTCAGGGTCATGAAACTTCATACTTTATTCCTCAACTAAGGAATAGGTGGTCTCATTTTTTTTCATTCTAGCCTAGATTTTCAGAGCTCACTGTAGAAAAATACAAGCATGAAGACCAAGAAAGTAGCTGACATACAGTGGGGCAAAAAAGTATTTAGTCAGCCACCAATTGTGCAAGTTCTCCCACTTAAAAAGATGAGAGAGGCCTGTAATTGACATCATAGGTAGACCTCAACTATGAGAGACAAAATGAGAAAACAAATTCAGACAATCACATTGTCTGATTCGGAAAGAATTTATTTGCAAATTATGGTGGAAAATAAGTATTTGGTCACCTACAAACAAGCAAGATTTCTGGCTCTCACAGACCTGTAACTTCTTCTTTAAGAGGCTCCTCTGTCCTCCACTCATTACCTGTAGTAATGGAACCTGTTTGAGCTTGTTATCAGTATAAAAGACACCTGTCCACAACCTCAAACAGTCACACTCCAAACTCCACTATGGTGAAGACCAAAGAGCTGTCGAAGGACACCAGAAAGAAAATTGTAGACCTGCACCAGGCTGGGAAGACTGAATCTGCAATAGGCAAGCAGCTTGGTGTGAAGAAATCAACTGTGGGAGCAATAATTAGAAAATGGAAGACATACAAGACCACTGATAATCTCCCCCAATCTGGGGCTCCACGCAAGATCTCACCCCGTGGGGTCAAAATGATCACAAGAACGGTGAGCAAAAATCCCAGAACCACACGGGGGGACCTAGTGAATGACCTGCAGAGAGCTGGGACCAACGTAACAAAGGCTACCATCAGTAACACACTACGCCGCCAGGGACTCAGATCCTGCAGTGCCAGACGTGTCCCCCTGCTTAAGCCAGTACATGTCCGGGCCCGTCTGAAGTTTGCTAGAGAGCATTTGGATGATCCAGGAGAGGATTGGGAGAATGTCATATGGTCAGATGAAACCAAAGTAGAACTGTTTGGTAGAAACACAACTCGTCGTGTTTGGAGGAGAGAGAATGCTGAGTTGCATCCAAAGAACACCATACCTACTGTGAAGCATGGGGGTGGCAACATCATGCTCTGAGGCTGTTTCTCTGCAAAGGGACCAGGACGACTGTTCCGTGTACAGGAAAGAATGAATGGGGCCATGTATCGTGAGATTTTGAGTGCAAACCTCCTTCCATCAGCAAGGGCATTGAAGATGAAACGTGGCTGGGTCTTTCAGCATGACAATGATCCCAAACACACCGCCCGGGCAACGAAGGAGTGGCTTTGTAAGAAGCATTTCAAGGTCCTGGAGTGGCCTAGCCAGTCTCCAGATCTCAACCCCATAGAAAACCTTTGGAGGGAGTTGAAAGTCCGTGTTGCCCAGCGACAGCCCCAAAACATCACTGCTCTAGAGGAGATCTGCATGGAGGAATGGGCCAGCATACCAGCAACAGTGTGTGCCAACCTTGTGAAGACTTACAGAAAATGTTTGACCTCTGTCATTGCCAACAAAGGATATATAACAAAGTATTGAGATGAACTTTTGATATTGACCAAATACTTATTTTCCACCATAATTTGCAAATAAATTCTTTCCGAATCAGACAATGTGATTGTCTGGATTTGTTTTCTCATTTTGTCTCTCATAGTTGAGGTCTACCTATGATGTCAATTACAGGCCTCTCTCATCTTTTTAAGTGGGAGAACTTGCACAATTGGTGGCTGACTAAATACTTTTTTGCCCCAGTGTATTCTCTAAAAATTAAATTTGAAACAACAAGTATTTTGACATTTAATTTTTACAAGCCACTGAGGAGTGATGTTTAGGCACTACATCTCGTGGGTTCATCTTCATCACACAAATACCCATACTTCCACGAATAGTTGACAGGGCTGATTTGTTCCTGCTTTTGGCACAGCTAGACAAACACCTGGGCCAACTCTCATTCCAGTTTTTCCCACCAGGGGAAAGGGGAGTTATTTAAATGCACATTTGTACAGCTGACAGTTAGAAAGTTATGTGTGCAGACACATGCAGACATTAGTCAAAGCACTTTTTGAACAAAAAAATAACAGCTTTGAATTACTCAGTGAATGATGCTAAATTGCCCTCTGGGATATAGCCTACAGTTTCTGCCATTAATTCCTGTACTGAGGTTTCCACCTAAGTAACGGTTGCTATAAACAGTCTCCTAACTACTTGACTTATGCTGTGAGATTTATCCTTTTATACAAGTTCAAGACAGAACCAGAATGCTTAGCGAGTATTAACATCCTCTTTCTATATCTGAATTTTGGTATTGGGAAACTAGGTTAACCATTATCAAGAACCAAACAGTGGCGCCTACGGCTGAGAATACTAGAAGGCAGGCTACATCCTTATTTAGATCTGATTGTTGGCAATGTGGACAAGGTCACATTCATTTAATACTATCACTTGCAGATATTACCACCAAAACATTAGCACCAGATCAAGCTTGATGCTAAGTGCTATCTTCTCCAGTAATTCAATATTGTGAAGTCCACCTGCTTATAACATATCTCTGCATTGTTTAGCATCACATGTAAGTTTGGTATGGCTAAGATATTTCAGGAGTAGGAAAAGTTGACTGACAGCCATATTCAGCCTTGTGTGCTGTAATGAGGCCTGGAGTCAGAAAGTGGGCATAGGCAGGAAAAAAGGAAGTAAGTCCAAAAGAAGAAAGTGGTGTGAAAGCTGATAGGACAGTATGCCTTCATATATGCTTCTGCCTGCACTGTTCAATATTTTTATTTTTTTAAAATATGGATATACTGTACATTCAATCAGCTTGCCATTAAGTGTAGCACTGTAACAGAGACATGCACTTTGAAATACTTTATTCCTGAAGTTTAACGTAATATAAAAATCAAACATACGTTTTCAGCCCATAGCTTCTCAGATATTGTTCATTTGTGAACCTTTTTCCAGTTCTAATCCTTTCAGATAACTAGAGATAGTTTTTAAAGAGACTGCACCCAAATTCAGTGATGCTGTTTAGTGGTAAATGAGGCAGCTACTCAAAATCTAAGGAGGATGCATCAACATAGAAGGAAATTAAGCAGTAAGAATATCAAATACTGAACTCCCAATACTATACTTTATAAACTTTACCTCTAGCATATGCAGAGCATAATACATAATGGATTTTGACAGGTAGCTTCCTTAATTATCTTAAAGATTTACATTGGGTTTTCCATATTATCCCCAATATAACTTTGTGGATGAACTTAGGCTGAAACAGGTCCCAGACAGAACTTTATGAACTTCATCAATGAACATACATTAGACTCACAAGATATTTCTGAGCCAAATTCAATACTTTATCTCTTGCTGTCACACTCTCTCCAAGAAGTTATGAACAGCACTCTCATGAACTTATTAATGTTAATTTATCTTTCTACAATTTCTAAACAGAATACATTTCTCTGCAAAGAGAAGTATCTGAAAAAATCCCAGGCATGAAACCAGTATCTCCCTGCTGACTTCCCCAATTTATGAATCATTTAATTGTATCCGGTATCAAAGCTTCTACTCTCATTTTTGCTCTTAAAGGTCTATTCAAGTGCTACTTTTTAAAAGTTTTGTTTAAGATCCTTTCCTTCTGCTATTACAAATAGCTGGTGATCTTTCCTGCTGCAGTTGGTTCCAAGTACTTTCAAAATTGAAGCACAATCTACATCTTTGAACAGGTACTCACTATAACAGTGCCAAGTTCCAGCAGTCCTTGCAGTGTCCATTTCCTGATCCGGTCTACCTCTAAGGAGTGACACTAATTTACAATTTAACTCCATTGAATCTACTGTTCTCTCTCTCTCTCTTTCTCGCACACATTCACAAACTCCCATGAACACATTTAAAATCACTGCTTTAAACTCTGTGATTCTCACCTCAGACTCCTAGCATATAAGACACACTGACTCAAAATCCCCCACTCTAAAACTCTTTCAATCACATACCCAAAACATAGACAGACAGCCCCCTCTCTACTTCATGTTCTTCACTGGATCATCTTGCTCCTTTTCTTAAGGCTACCACAAAAAGCTGAATGATCACAACATGGTAGCAAAATGCTAGTTTTTTGTAACCCATTGGCTGCCATCTACTGTTTATCTGGCTTTTTGCAGCCCAGATCTAATAGCACTAGGCCTTTCTAATCTCTCCTATTCTGCATCCCTGCAATTCCAAACCTTGTTGGGTTGTACCACTTTTCTACTCCCACTGTAAAATACTCCAGTATTCCCCTGGTTGTCCTACTGCTATTACCAAGCTAACCTGCTCGCTAGTATTTCTGGAAACCCTTCAAAGCAATACCAAGGACCTCCAATCATTGACTCACTTTCCAAAAATGCCTCTGGATATGGTGGGGGTTGAGAGGTATTCTGGAACTATGGCAACTGGTGGTTAAAGGCCAGCACACCTAGTTGCCTGAGGAAAAAATATTTTTAAACAATAAAGTAAAATAAATCACAAGGATCAGCGGGCTGTTCATGTGAAATATAACATCACCGGTAACACCCCGCCGACCTATCTTGACTTCAAAATGTTTTACCCATAATATAAAGCAACACTTTGAAGCAGGAACCCAAGACCAAAAAAGTATGAGTAAGATTTATTTATCTGAAGTATTTTGTACTCTGTTCCTCAGCCTAAAGAACTCCCAGAGCATCTCAGAGATTAATAAAAAGCAATCTAACTCCTGATTTCAGATTTACAAAAACAAACACAAAAAAACCCCATGATATGACACAAAAGGGAAGAGGGAGAAGAAAACACAAACTTGGGCAATCACTTGAACAAAACTGGAAGCACCCACTGTATTTTGTTACATACTTTCCATTTATTTCTTCCTCACCTTTGGCAACAGGTAATGGTCTTACCTTCTGTTGCCTCCTGCCCTTGCCTATCAGTCAGCTGAATATTCCTATTAAGCCAACAGCTGAGCAAACCATTTTGTGGAGATAACTTCCAGTTACTCATGAATAGTATAGCTATCCGTTAGACCTCCTTCACTTTCTAGTATAAACAAATGCATAACAATAAAAGAAAATTCTGATTGAGAGCCAAACTTATTGTTTATGTGTTACATTAATAATGAAGTAAGTATAATGGTAGACAGGAAGTTGCTTTGTAATGGGGTAACAGCTTAAAGTGCTGGAGGGGGCATTTTCAATTTTGAAAATGACCTATTTGCAACCTAGCAATACAAGAGGAATAGAAAAATGATTTTGAAAGGGAAGTTATTTTTTCTTCTTCATTAAATACTGTAATAAAATACAGAACAATAAAACCTCTCTCCTAAAAGAAGAAATATTCCATCTACTGCTAGAACAAAAAGTTAGAATAATTATTCTCCATACTCTTGTATGAATTCTCATTATGATACTTATTTTAGTGATCAGTGGAAACAGTGGCATTTTCTCACATTTAAAAGGAAATATAATACCCCCCCCCCTTTATTTTGACACTTTTTGTTTGCTTTTTATTTTATTTTAAAGAAAACATTTTTGGGAAGACTTTTCCAGTATTTTTTACTCTGAGAGCAACTGTGTGGCTGAGTTTTTTTAATGCTTTATGCAACCACTGGGTATGAAATCTCCAATGTGGTAGCCAGGGCACCCATGTTCTATTTTGCTGGGTTCCCCATCTCATCTTTCAAAAATCATTTTAATTAATTAAAAAAATGGGGATTCAGCATGCCGAAAGGCAAGGCAAGAGTCTCCAGCATCATCTTTATTTTCAGGAATGTCCTCTGAGCCATATATATTTTCTTAAAAGATGGCTTCAGCCCAATGCATTCTTTAGAAATATGGTCCCCCACCAAAGAACGAAGTTAAGCAGAGATAGTAAATAGCATCCAGTAGGAGGGAGAGGAGACAATAATAGGTAACATTCTGGTAAATGTGTGATTTGTGCCTTTTATGTCTTCCATGGCTACCATTGGGGAAAGGGAAAGCTTACCCAGCTGCCATTTTGTAAGAATGCCTACTATATGCTCTCAAAATACCAAATTTGTCCACCAGCCAACAATGACTGAGGACCTCCTCTGTTAGCACTTGAACTAGCCTGATTAAGTGTGTCAATTAGTAACTTTATGGAAAGGTTTCAGAGTATAGCTTTGGGGAAGCATTTAAACTGAAAGAGCACATATACACTACACCCTGAATACTACTGAAATTTACATTAACCACCTTGAGTTGAACCAGTCTCTCTCTCTCTCTCTCTCTCTCTCTCTCTCTCTCTCATCACTAATACTTTTAATTGCTACCATAAAATGATCGCTTGCCCCTTCACAGAACACTACTATCCAATGGATTCTTTGCATAGCACCTAGTTTGTTTGAGCGGCTACCTGGCTTCCAGGGCCTAATGCTGATATTTACCTTGCTCACCCGCATTTTTACTTGTGTTTTTAGCACTTCAAGCAGAGCCAGAAACACCCCCCCCCCCACAGTGCTCTCAACCTAGCAGCATTCTGAGGTATTGGAGGGAATTAAAAGAGTGGCTAATGAACCAGATAACCAATGCTGTTTGAAAGGCTGCCTTGCAACAGGCAAACCAGCTAAAGCCCATTATCAGGAAAGGGGACCCAGGAGATGTCACATTGTTAAGGATCTGTTGAAATACCAGCTCTGCTTTAAGCTTATATCTGAGTTTCTGGGTGTGCACCTGCAAAAATCCTGATGTTGCTTATTGTTTTGCTCACCTCTTTAACGTGGGTGTGAAAAGATACAGACATGTCCAGTAAAATTTTGCGCTGCTCCACCCGCCGAACAAAATCTTGTATCCGGTCTTCCAACTGATGGGCTGCTTGATAAATCTCTTCAGGGTCACACTCTCCTGTCTGGGCTAGCTGTTCAGCTGCTTCTAGCAATTTGTCTGCATTGGTATACGTGTTCTACAGAAACGGCAAGAGAATAAGAGTTGTAGAAGGGATTCTACAAATGTTTATAATGACCTACAAACAATTCCCAAACCCCATTTTGCAGCCACTGACGTCCTTCAAGACTGCACTACTAAAATCTAGCAACACATTGCTGAACTACAGAGGCATGATTTCCCATCAAGTTTTGGTGGCAAATGGAAGAAACCATGTGTGCTAAGCTTCCACTAGGTTTCATCTTCCTCTGAAAGATGCAAGAAACAGGCTAAAAATCCTGGGTTCTCTGGTGACATCACCACCCTATCTTTTGCAGACCCATGACTGTCAAAGAAGCACATGCCCATGGTTTAAGATACTACACTTAAAGGAGAACATTTGCAAGTCTGTCATTTGCCTTCATATTCACATCTGACTTTGATAAATGCTTTTAAAATTACATTATGCTACTTGGTTTATGTACAAAAACTGAAAGGAATGTCATGCACAGACCCTTGAGTCAAGGAAGGAAGGTGTGATAAAATAAATGTATTAAATTATTGAACAAAATAATGAATAACAATAACACAACATACAGCTATTTCATATTGCTAGGGATCACTGAATTACAGGATTTTTCAATGGAGTCTATTTAAATCCTCAGCAGTCAGTTATCAACTGAACAAAACCCAGTAATATGATGTACCCATGTGACCCAGCCAATATCAGAAGAGATCTTTATTATTAATTGACATGAACACAATATTACTAGGGGAAAGAGGAGGGTAGAATGCTGGCTGGGGAATTCTGCGAGTTGAAGTCCACACAACTTAAAGTTGCCAAGTTTGAAAAACACTGCTTTAAGTTGTTTCAAAACTTCTTTTTAAGTAATCAAGGTTATCACTGCTTTTTTCATCTCCTGACTTTGAAAAATCAACTGGGCTCAGCTCCTATAAACATCCACAACCTAATTTTACAGGAACTAGAAGCTGTCTTGCCACTATCATACTGCTTTATTCCTTTGGCTACAAAATGTCATAATCTCAGAAGGATACTGGAATGATACAAATATTACGATAAATAAACACATTTGCTGGCAGACACCCCTGTATTTTTTTTATCTTTGCATATGTGCCTTTCATCCACAATCAAGCAGATAGGTTGTTAGCAAAGAAAATAGTATCAGGCTACCAAAAATTATCTTTGAAAACTACCACTGTATTTCATATTTCACAGTAAAACAAATAAGCTTCCTCATCACACTTGCAAACAAGAAATCGTACCCCTTACAGGCTAAACAAATCATAAGAACTCAGGGTAGCTTGAGTAGGATGCACGTCATACTCTGTCAAGCCTCTATGACATCTTCAAATGCAACTGAAGTCACTGAACAGGGAGAGCATAAGATGCGAAAGATCCCCGATAAGCTACCATGCTCCTACTTAGTATTTGTAGTGGTGTACAAAAAAAATTCCATTCTGAAACATTTTAAATTTGTAATGTTTTGCACATCTCTACATATTTGGCCATCATGGACTCTGGGGAAAGAAAATAAAGTGCTCAATAATTCAAGATTAAGGGTCGCGTGAGCAATCTATGTTCTAGAGTTAGCAAGCTGCCTAGTAGCTCATTTCCTATAATATACACCCTTCCAGGAGGTATAGGGAGTGTTAAGAACAGCAGCTGGCAGCAATAGAGGCCACCTTATTTCAAGGTGGCGACATACATTTATTTATTTATTTATTTTTCAGATTTATCACCGCCCATCTCTACAGCAGTAGACTCTGGGCGGTTTACAACAATAAGATTAAAATTAAAAACCTATACACTTTAAAATACAATATAATAATCAATAAAGAAAATCCAGAGGATGATAGGATCTTAAAAAGGAGGATATCACGGGGCTAACCACCCCCAGGAGGAACTATTACCCCCTTCATCCCAAGCAAGGCGGCAGAACCAGGTCTTTAAAGACTTCGGGAAGGCTAGGAGCGAGGGCGCCCGCCTCACCTCCGAGGGCAAGATATTCCACAGGGCGGGTGCTATCGCAGAGAAGGCACACCTCCTGGACCCCGCTACATGAAATTATTTTATTGATGGGGTCCGAAGCATGCCCTCTCTGCATGACATACTTTGTTATAGTTCAGGCAATGAAGGAGATATACATATAGGCACAGACACATAGATATTAGTATAGGTATAGTATATAGTACAGTTTTAGTGATAAGTTTGTTAAGGGTTTTGTGTAATAAAAGCCTCCCAGGAAACACAGGGGACATAACAATACCCTCCGTGTTGTTGGTCTGTACCATTTTCCAAGAGGGCCCCCTCACAGGGAGCCAAGGCTAGGTGACCCTGCTTTTCTTTGGTGGTGCTCCTGATCTGGAATGCCCCCCCTCCCATCAGACTCACCCCTTCTTGCTAGTTTTCAGGAAATTATTGAAAACTGACTTATTTTGGAGGGCATATTCTTGACTGACTGCATGGCACCATTTCTATTATTTTCATTTACTTTTATTTTTCTTGTCTTTTATGTTGCTTTTTATGGTGGAGGTTTTAACCATTATTGTACTATATACCTTGTAAGCTGCTGAGAGTAGATTGACTGTGGCAGGTTACAAGTTCATATGCACTATATAAATGTTCTTGGCAGAAAGAAATGTATAAACAATTAAACGGATTCCATCAGTGCAAGTTTTAAAGGATTACTTTAGAAGAGATTTTATATACTGTTTTAGTTAGTTTGGCTTCTGGATACACCATCTCTCTATTTATTGCATATATGGCCATTTACTGTATTTATCCAATGGGCAGAAACCTTAAAGTTAACATGCCACCGCCCACTCAAAAGAAAGATTAAACAGAAGAAAGCTACATACATGGAAAAACTCCTGTGCGATAACCAGTTTCTCCTCTTTGTCAATATTGCCAATTCTAACTGGAACCACTACTAGAGATTCTCCTTGCCCCAATAAATGAGTAACAAACTTATATGTGTGTCAGGATTAAAAAAATACATTTGTTACTGAATTAATAACTGCTAATTAAAATTAACCACCTGTAAAATAAGTCAACCCTTTTGTAAATGTAATTGATTCTCTCATCTAAATATATTTAACATTTTTACTCACATACACAACCACCCACATACACATGTACCATCAGAAATAGCAAAGGGGGAGGAGGAGGAGACAAAATGGAAATGGGTGAGGGAAAGGGGTGGCTTCACAAAAGGGAAGGAAAGAGATTAGGGGAAAGAAAACTGGATGGAGAGAAGGAATGGGGAAGAGACAACTAGACAAGAAAAGAAAAAGGATTGAAATATACCAGAGCAGCATCTTTCCCAAGCAACTGCAGATCTTTCAAGCTGCAGTGTTTATAACCAGTTGTATCTCCTTGTCGTTTGTTTCGAAGTCTACTGTTTTCTTTCATTCCTACCATTTTTGAAGCCATGACATTTTGCAAATGAATGCAAAGAATGGTATCAATGAAGAGCCCTACCTGTGCCACTTCTTCAAAGTCTTCGTGGCGCTTCTGCAGTGCTCTGGCTCGATGCAAGGATTTCCCGACTCCTGTATGTTTGCTAAGGAAAGCTTCTCCGTGGTTTTCAATCCAGTCCAGCACCTGCAACAAAGATCATAGTTAAGGAGACCTAACTGTATACTTATAAGGTTCCTCCTACTGTTGTGGAACATAATAGGATAAATCAACTGAAGCCATCATTCATTATTTTCCTAATATTTAGTCTTCCCTCTAATGTTCTACTAAATCATGGAATATAGATATTCCAGAGACAGACAAATTCAAATGTCAGTGAAAGCCCACCAATTATTATTCTTACTCCATATGAATCCGAGCTTAGGATTCATATACACATAATAACATCCACTACCTTGAGAGCATTTTTCTCCTGTATTGATGGTATTGTTACAAGTCCAGTTGTTCAAACACTCAGACTGGTGGCAATTTATCTCACCAAAGTTTGCAATGATAAAAAACAAGTCCCCCAATTTATTGCTGAGTTTGTAAACTAAGCAATCAAATAATCTCCTATGGGGATATGTGGCCTGCGAATAGAAAAACCACCCTTTTGAAATCAACCAAAGTCCATCTACTCCAGCTATCATTGTCACAGACAGTGACCAGTCAGAAAATTTTGGAAATCTACTTAAATAAGACATGACAATTATCCTAAGAAAAATCACTCCCCCATCTCAAATATTGATACACAGAGTTGCCTCTAAGTTCTACACTGCTTTAAGAGATTAATTTCCCATACCACTACTCCAACTGAATGTCCATGTAAGAATATCATCAGTATTCTGCAAACCACAGATTCCATGTCCTATCTGCAAAACTCCTTGGCAAACAAATTCATATAGAAGATTCCCTGAAGACATGATGTTTGAAAACCACTGAACTGAAATGCAATTTTATCCTGACCCAAGGAGCTGCCCCTTCATGCTTAACCATAAAATGCAAGATTTTAATTGAACCATCTGGCAAGAATTTCTTTCCATTCACTTTCTTTCCATTCCATTCAAATCCCAACGTTTTTACTAATCAGAACCTATTCAGTAACTAAACATTCTGGGAACTGAAGCCAACATATACATCCCTATACTATTGCAATTAAGGCAGTAACTAAAACAAGATGTTCCCTATTCTACAAATTATCTACAGATGCGTCATACCACCAAGCATTTATGCAACTAAAGAGCTCTTCCTTATATATGAAGTTAATTCAGGCCTGTACAAGGAATGTTTTTGGGAATGGCATGTCCTGTACAAGCCAACCTTCACCCTGGAGTCTGCACAGGGAACCCTTATTTATCAAGCATCTGCTTAAATTAACCTGAGATATTATACTCCCTCTTCTAACTAATATTCATTATACAACAGTCTACCCCAAGCAAGTACCCCCCCCCAAATATAACAAAATAAAAAATATTACAAGAAATGCATATGTCTTATGCTGAATCTGACTACTGATCCCCTTAGTTTAATCTTGATTATTTGGGCTGGCAATAGCTCTCCAAGTTCTCAGAACCACTGTTTGATATCCTGCATAACCACAGAAGACAGCAAAGAAGAAAGGAAACCATGCCTTTATCATAATGTCATCAACTCTGTAAAGAATCTTTATGCCTCTACCTTAGTCATATTCTAAGGAAGTACTTAGCCAACAAATCAACAAAATGAACCGATTTTCTTTCATCATTCTTACATTTTGTAATTACAGAGTCTATGAATCTAAAGCAACATCCCAAAACCTTGTTAAAACAATAAATCTAATTCAGACATTACACTATTACGGCTGATTGTAGTTTAGAATGCAAACTATAATTTGAGTTTCCAAGCATGCACTAAGACCATTATTTAGAGCTACTCATCCACTTTAATTTTCATTCCAACTCCACTCTCATAATAAGGAAGTTTTCAGAGGGACAGCATCAACCATATTTTTATTTTGTTTGTTACAGCTGTATCCTACCTTTTCTCTACAAGCTCAAGGCATCTTACATCCCTTAACAATAGGGAGAGATATTGATGAGAGAAACTGGCATGAAAGAAAATGAATGGCCCAAAGTCACCCAGTGAATTCCCATGGCTTGGAGAAGAACCTGAACCTGAGTCTACTTGGTGATAGTCCAAAAGCTACATTACAATAGAGAGGATAAGCTACTCTTTGATCCTGCTGCTATTATGTGCACAAGCTTACCTAGCCCTCCCACACTCAAAGGTGGAAAAAAAACTTTTGTCGAAGATTTCAAATGACGTTTCTTCCCTCTGCATATTATACTTAAAGGCTAGCATGAGAGAGAGGGCAAAGACATTTTTTTTAACGTGCAAGGAATCTATCATTCATGTGAATCACAAACTGTTCACCAGCCAGCTTGGGATAGTGGCTTCTCCTTGGTTAGAAACCAGACCGTGAGTTCTTGGCCTGCCTTAGGCATGAAAGCCAGCTGGCTAACTTTGGGCCAGTCACTCTCTCTCAGCCTAACCCACCACAGAGTGCTGTTGCTGTGGGGAAAATAGGAGGAGAGAGATTAGGCATGTAAACTGCCTTGAGTTGACAAAAAATAAAAGCAGGCTGGATGGACGGAGGATGGATGGACGGACAGAGTCCACCAAGAGACTGGGTATTTTTTCTCTTATGAGACAGCTGTCTGATTTGGCCTTTTCAGGTTGATTATTTTATCACTTATGAAAACCCAGACAAAGCCTGAATTATTTCTGCAAAGCCTTTTTTATTTAAGATGACTTTGGGGAGCAAGTATAATTTAGAATATGCAGGTTTAGTAATTTTGAAATACATTTGGGAAATGAGATATTCTTATATTCTCAGACCAAAGGGATTAAGCAACCCCACTTCAGATTCTCTTCAACCCATCTTTCTTCAGTTGAACACTGGGAAGTGTTAGAACTCAGAATAACTTCCTTCTCTAAGTATATGCATGGGATTGAAATGAAAGCAGACAATGACAAGACTTTACACCAGTGACACTTTTGCCCCAACAGGTGCTACTCATCTATGCAGATAAAACAATATGCCAGAAGTTCCACTTTACAAAAGTAAAACCTGTCTGTAGACAGAAATTAGACATCATCACAGATTAAATTTGGGAAGTAGGTACCAACAGAAGGCTTCTAGAGTTGCCTGATAAGGATGGCAATCTCACTTTACATTTCTTTAAGACATCGGGAAAGTTCACTTACTTTAAAAAGGTTCTGATTAATTTAAGGGCACAATGTACTAGTCACATTACTGAGAGCTGGTTGGGCAGTTATGGGCTATGGTCCTACTGGAGATCTTTCCCTTTCAGTTTCAGGTCCTCCTGCAACTAAGGAAGGGGTGCTACAATAATTTGTGAGATCTTGGCAGTGACTACAGCACTGTCCCAGAGATTACTGGAGTGCCTATACGTGACGTTGAGTCAGAGGGATACGCTAGAACTGCTGCTGGTGTAATGACTACCCTGCTACCCAAAATAAGTCCTCCAGGAGTTCCTCAGTCTCATTTCCAGGTTGCTGCTGGAGCCACTGAAGATTTCAGAGTTTGGGGACATCAGTCTCCATGCCCTGGAAATGGGAGCAGGACTGGCTTGGGAATTCATGGCCTCCAATGGCAGCCATAGACCTGTTCCATGTAATTTTGGTTCTAACTTACAAGGTGGGCACATGCTGGAGTTGGTATATAATTTCTGGTCAAGTTGTGGATTGTTGGTTTCTCACCCCTCCATAAGGGCAAAGGGCTATTAAGATGGTTTGCCCCAGACACCTGATGGCTCTTGCTTCTTTTCTGAGGGCACATGGGGATTTTTGGATGACTTGTCAGATAGTTCAGTTTTTGATCTGGTTGATCCCTGGCAGTGGGAGCTGATTACAGCTCTGGATAGGATTATTCCTATGAGGCCCCTTTCCACTTGCCAATCTCAGGCAGCTCACTCTTTTACCAAGGACCTTTGAGAGCTGAAGTGAATAAAGAGACTCCTAGAGTGATGATGGCGTAAGATAAAAAGTGAACATGACTGAGCAGTGGTACAAACTCAGGTTTGGACTTATACCAGGGTTTCTCAACCGGGGTTCCCTGGAACCCTAGGGTTCTGCGAAAGGTCACTAGGGGTGCCCTGGGAGATCACGATTTATTAAAAATATTATTCCTAATTCGGGCAACTTCACATTAAAGAGGTAAGTTTCATTCTTTATTTTTAGTTTAAGAACACTGTTACTGCATAGATACAGGCCTACGCATGAAACAAATATAATAACTTCTGGCTTGTATTTGAGCCTGAATGTGCAGGGGTTCCCCGAGGCCTGAAAAATATTTCAAGGGTTCCTCCAGGGTCAAAAAGTTGAGAAAGGCTGGCTTATACACTGGTAACAGGAGCAGCAAAGTGTTTGTTCTCCACTCTTATTGTGTCTCCAGACTCCTGCCCTGCTGCTTGTTTAAAGTGACCCAGTTCTCTTATGGAGGGTGAGAGGAGTGAGATAACAGCAGGCTGCATTGATGTTTTCTGCAGATTTCTTTGTGGGTAAACTCACTTGTATTTACCAAGGTCTGGATATCAACTGGGTAGAGCCCTTGGATATAAATGGAATGACACCTGGCAATGTTATCTAGGATTCTTTCAAGCTTGTGCAACCCAAGAAAGAGGAAAGGGTGTATGAGCTCCAGATAGACCCATCTCCCATCTGGCTCCCAAAACCAACCATTTCAGGTCTTAATTGGAGAAGCCAGTTCCACATATAACGGGAGGACTTTAGTTCGTCATTAGCTCCTAGTCAGTTTAGTTGAACCTGATGGAAGTGGGAACTAACATGCTGATTATATGGTTTCTACTGCTTTTATCTTTTATTTACCTGACAAATAGGTCCTTTTCCATGCTGACACCTTACTATATCTATTTTGAAAGTTATGCTCTTCCCCCCTGTTGTTTTTGGGGTTTATTCCTTTGTCTAAACTTGGGATGTCCAACTAGGCTTTGGAAATCAACTGATCCCTCACAAAGTGCTCTTTTTCAACTCTTCAGTAGTTTTCTCTATTTGGAAGTCTCTGGCCACCATTCTCTGCAGTACATCAAAAACACACAGGCAAAGGCATGTATTTGATTTACTTTGGGTGGCAAGAGCTTCACTTAATATTTGTAGATGCATTGAAGGTCTCAAAGTGGGTGGGATCACACTAGCAATAGGAAGAGGGGTGGCATTTCAAGGAGAGAGTTTTTGAGGTGTTTCTCATTCAGACTTTATAGGAAACTCTCATTTCAATTTTCAGCAATCATGATCAGACAGGATTTTAGGTTGTACTGGGCCCTGGAACTGCCAGTTGCCCGGCAGCGATCTACTCGTGTAGCCGGTACTACAGTACCACCCTCCCTCCTTCTTCAAATTCAGCATTTTACTTTGGCCTGGGTTTGTAATTGGAACAAAACAAGGTCAATATGAAAATGCACTGGCTGAGAATTTTGCTTTTTTAAAATTTCTTCTTATAGCAAGAGGGCGTGGGTAGATTTTTTTTTAAAAAAAAGGCTTTGCAAGCATTTCTATACAGCATCTCCAATACCAGGAGACATGCACTGACCTGTTGTACATCCTGTTGAAAGACGCAGAGCTGAAGCCGTTGATGTAAGCGGACTTTTCGATGTTGCCAAATGTTCTCCAATTGCCTCTGGTGATGCAACACTTCATGAATAATATCTAGGACATGGTGCACTGCCTTGGAGTAGTTGGCTGAAGCTGTTAGGGAATCTGAGCTTCCAGGTGTCAAAGGTCGTTGCAGTTTGTCAAGCAGTGATTTCCCATCCTGACTCATCTGTTAAGCAAAATAAGAATGAAGGTGCTTACAATATGGCTGCCCAGTTCTACAATATGGGATTATAACACTGCTTTTCCTAATCTGATATATATTTAGTCAAGAATGGAAAAGCATGTTGGAATTTATTTTGGATGAAATCAAACAAGCACTGCACAAGTAAGAAGGGATTCAAGTTTTTATTTCGGCCACTCCCCCTGCACAAGAAGTCCTATTTCTAGAAATCTTCTAAGTTGAAAGACTTTGTTGGAAAGGCTGGAGAGGGGTAAAAGAGGCAAAGAAATTATGTGAGAATGGGAGGCCTTAGTTATCCTGGTCACAAATCTCGGTCTATAATAGCAATCACCATTAAAACCCCAAGCCTGTTAAAATGCAAGTAGTTTTGCTTTAATTTTACTATTTATCTTCAAAATGGATTTGTATACAATATTTCTCTTCAGACCACAATGTCTGGACCAGTCCATAATATTCACTTAGAAAATAGGGAGATGATGCTATATTTAGTTCATTTACACATTTCTATGTGTGAGGCTGAGAAACAAGTGATGGTTTCAGATGCAGCATGCACAGTGAAAAATTGCCATCATTTGATAATAAAGTTATTTAGTCAATAATTATGTATCAGATTAAATGTAAGCATAATTTCCATGTTCTCAAGGTATCGTGGTATCAACAAACATTAAAATATAAGGTTTCCCAAAAGTTTCCAGATAGACAAAAGGCTCTGGTTGACTGAAGCTGTTATTGGTTCTGACTGGATTACTGTCATTTACATACTGGCATCCCCATAGCTCTATAATGCAGAAAGAATCCTTACGCTTCAAGAGCTTCTCAACTAAGTAGGTAATAGTGGAGCTTCCGGTCAGGAATGGCGGTGCGAAAGCCGAGGCTTTCAGAGCTCTGAAGCCTCGTCCCAGCTGTTCTCCGTGTGCGGTGGTCCTTGGAAGGATCACTGAAATACTCCCTTGGACAAAGGGAGTTCAGAAGATTTACCAAGAGGGTTGTGGATCGCTGCTCCCCTTTGCCCTCTTGTTTTCCACCACGAGAGGAGTGGGGGTTGTAGCAGTGAAAAGCGACTGGAGAAAGAAAAAAGCTCTGCGGAGAGCAGTAAATCTCAAGGTAGAGACATTAGCACCAGCCGATTTGACTTCTTAGATCACTTAAAGGAGAGAGGGAGGGGGATCTTGTTTCTTCTCTCCCCCTCTTTTGTTCTTTTCTGTTTTATATAATTCTTTTTATTAATATCTAAGATCTAACTCTGGACTCTGAGTTGCTTTTTTTTTTCTTTGCCAAGGAACTGTTTATATGGGTGGAAATTAATAAATGGACTTTGCCGTGTTATAGATGTTTTATTTTCTCAATGAATTTGAATTAAAAAGATTTTTCGATGGTATAATGGTTTACCATATATCTGGGATTACAAGTTTTATTTTACTTATAAATTTTTGCTGGATTAATGAATTTATTTTTCTTTCTGTGTGCTTTTTACAGTTGAGTTTTCATTGAACATAAACTGTCTGAAAATTGGCTGTTGTGGGTCTTCCGGGCTGTGTGGCCATGTTCTGGAAGTTGTGGTTCCTAACGTTTCGCCAGCATCTGTGGCCAGCATCTTCAGAGGGCAGGAGCACAGACAGAAGCGAAATCTCTGTGCCCAGGTAGAGTGGCAATGTTTTGTTTGTTTTCTATTTATAGAGCTAAGTTATAGGAGATTAGGTGGAGTTTTTTGTTGTGTTGAAATGTTAACGAGTGGCTGATGAGCGTGATTAGCATGTTCATTGTGAAAAGTATTCCCATGTCCTGGTGGTTGGACCAAATTCGTTGACCTTTTGCAGGCTGTGTTTTTCAGGACTGGTAGACAGGTTTTGCCAATTTTTAGACTTTCTTCTTTTTTATTGTAACTGTGTTGGTGTTTGTGAATTTCAGTGGCTTCTCTTCTCTTCTCGGCCACACAGCCCGGAAGACCCACAACAGCCATCGAACTCCGGCCGTGAAAGCCTTCAACAATACATTGTCTGAGAATTGCCTGGGTTGTTTACTTTTTCTTATCGTGTTTTGTCTGTCTTTTGGATTTTTGTTTAAGAAACTCATGTTCTTATTGGATTACAATTGTGTTGCCATGACTACTACTACCGGGTGACTATTTTTTTCCCTCTCTTCTTTCTTCCCTTTGCGTTGGAAGGAAGGAGGGTATTGGAAAGACATTTTCTTTTTAAACTCCTATAACAGCGACAATATTTTTACAATGGCCACAAGAGGGAGGAAAGAGAAAGAAAAAGAAGTTAGGCCTTCTACAGAACCAACAGAATCTTCAATGGAGATGCAAAGGGTTATAGATGCAATCTCAGCACTGGGTCAACAGGTTGATAAAAAGTTAGAAGATATGAAAAAAGAATTGACCCAGGACTTGAAGCAGGAGTTTAGGGAGGAAATTCAGAAAGTTAAAGAAGTTGTTGATAATTTGTCAGTGGATCTTAAAGACACACAAGGAAGGCTACAAACGTTGGAATCTAAATCAGAAGCAGTTATTAAAGACATTGATCGAAATTTAGATGCTATTGCATTAGCAGAAATGAGAGAGAAAGAATTTATATTGAGATTAAGAGCAGTTCCGGAACAACAAGATGAAAATATAAGGGAAATTATTGTTTCTGCTCTAGCCAAGTTGTTAGAGATGAAAGAACAAGATCCTAATTGTGAAATAGATAAAAATTTTAGAGTTAATTCACGTTATGCTAGAGAAAGAAAAGTTCCAAGAGATATATTGATACATTTTGTGAGAAAAGTTACAAGGGATCAAATCTTGAAAAAACATTATAATAGTGGATTGGATATAGCAGGAAAGAGAATAATTGTATTAAAAGAAATTCCTTTAAGAATATTAAGGAAAAGAAAAGATTACTCATTCCTTACAGATAAATTAAAACAACACAATATCCCATTTAGATGGGAGAGATTAGAAGGAGTAACTTTTATGTATAAGGAACTAAGATTTAGATTAAATTCTATTTTAAAGGCGAGAGCATTTTTGGAAAGATACAGGGCAGATTTGACTGATACATCAAGAGACTTGAAAGAAAATGAAATGACACCAAAAGCAGTGAAATGGGTGAAGATTTATCTGAGTTGGGGGCTGTTGGACTGGATCTTAATAAGAATTTTTAAATATGAATTTAACTATGGATTATAAATACCTAACTTGGAATATAAATGGAATGAATTCACCCCAGAAGAGAAGGAAGACCTTTCATCTTTTAAAGAAATCAAATTGGATATAATTTGTTTGCAAGAGACTCATATTTGTAAAAAAGACATTAAGTATTTGATTCAAAAACAACTTGGAGAAGAATTTATCTCAGCTGGATTAAAAAAAACTAAGGGCGTTGTTTTGTACAGTGGGGCAAAAAAGTATTTAGTCAGCCACCAATTGTGCAAGTTCTCCCACTTAAAAAGATGAGAGAGGCCTGTAATTGACATCATAGGTAGACCTCAACTATGAGAGACAAAATGAGAAAACAAATCCAGACAATCACATTGTCTGATTTGGAAAGAATTTATTTGCAAATTATGGTGGAAAATAAGTATTTGGTCACCTACAAACAAGCAAGATTTCTGGCTCTCACAGACCTGTAACTTCTTCTTTAAGAGGCTCCTCTGTCCTCCACTCATTACCTGTAGTAATGGAACCTGTTTGAGCTTGTTATCAGTATAAAAGACACCTGTCCACAACCTCAAACAGTCACACTCCAAACTCCACTATGGTGAAGACCAAAGAGCTGTCGAAGGACACCAGAAAGAAAATTGTAGACCTGCACCAGGCTGGGAAGACTGAATCTGCAATAGGCAAGCAGCTTGGTGTGAAGAAATCAACTGTGGGAGCAATAATTAGAAAATGGAAGACATACAAGACCACTGATAATCTCCCCCGATCTGGGGCTCCACGCAAGATCTCACCCCGTGGGGTCAAAATGATCACAAGAACGGTGAGCAAAAATCCCAGAACCACACGGGGGGACCTAGTGAATGACCTGCAGAGAGCTGGGACCAACGTAACAAAGGCTACCATCAGTAACACACTACGCCGCCAGGGACTCAGATCCTGCAGTGCCAGACGTGTCCCCCTGCTTAAGCCAGTACATGTCCGGGCCCGTCTGAAGTTTGCTAGAGAGCATTTGGATGATCCAGGAGAGGATTGGGAGAATGTCATGGTCAGATGAAACCAAAGTAGAACTGTTTGGTAGAAACACAACTCGTCGTGTTTGGAGGAGAGAGAATGCTGAGTTGCATCCAAAGAACACCATACCTACTGTGAAGCATGGGGGTGGCAACATCATGCTCTGAGGCTGTTTCTCTGCAAAGGGACCAGGACGACTGTTCCGTGTACAGGAAAGAATGAATGGGGCCATGTATCGTGAGATTTTGAGTGCAAACCTCCTTCCATCAGCAAGGGCATTGAAGATGAAACGTGGCTGGGTCTTTCAGCATGACAATGATCCCAAACACACCGCCCGGGCAACGAAGGAGTGGCTTTGTAAGAAGCATTTCAAGGTCCTGGAGTGGCCTAGCCAGTCTCCAGATCTCAACCCCATAGAAAACCTTTGGAGGGAGTTGAAAGTCCGTGTTGCCCAGCGACAGCCCCAAAACATCACTGCTCTAGAGGAGATCTGCATGGAGGAATGGGCCAGCATACCAGCAACAGTGTGTGCCAACCTTGTGAAGACTTACAGAAAATGTTTGACCTCTGTCATTGCCAACAAAGGATATATAACAAAGTATTGAGATGAACTTTTGATATTGACCAAATACTTATTTTCCACCATAATTTGCAAATAAATTCTTTCCGAATCAGACAATGTGATTGTCTGGATTTGTTTTCTCATTTTGTCTCTCATAGTTGAGGTCTACCTATGATGTCAATTACAGGCCTCTCTCATCTTTTTAAGTGGGAGAACTTGCACAATTGGTGGCTGACTAAATACTTTTTTGCCCCACTGTATATACAACCAAAGTTGAATCCACAAATGATATTGACTGATGATGAAGGAAGATATGTTGGAGTTGAAGTTAATATACAAGGGACTAAAACGTTGATAGTGGGACTTTATGCTCCAAACATTGACAAAGGAGCATTCTATAAAAATTTAATGGACAAATTATTGGATTTACCTTATGAAAATTGGTGCCTTATGGGTGATTAGAATGGGGTATTTTTTCCAATGGAAGATAGACATTCCCAAAAAACATTGAGACTTATGCAAGGAAAATTACCCCAAACATTTTTTGATTTGAAAGACATGTTGGACTTACAAGACATTTGGAGATTTATGAATGGGAATTCTAGGGAATATACATATTATTCAGAGAGATATAAATCATTTTCCCAGATAGATATGTTTTTGATTTCTAAAAGTTTGATGCTGGATGTTACTAAGGTTGAAATATTACCTAAGACTCTTTCAGATCACAATCCAGTTATGTTGACTATTAAAGGGAAAAGAAATACATTCCGATGGAGATTAAATGAGACAATTCTAAGGAAAAATGAAATAGTTGATTCATGTAAAAAAAAAAGTTAAGAGAATTCTTCAATTGAATTTAGATAAAGGCACTAATATTCAGTTTGTCTGGGATGCCAGCAAAGCCTATATGAGGGGCTACTTTATCCAATACAATGCTCAGACGAAGAAAAGAAAAAGAGAGAAAATCCAACTGATTTTAGATGAAATTAAAAACAAAGAGACTTGTTTGAGAGATAACCCATTAGATGAAACATTGATGACTCAAATTAAATTTCTACAAAAACAAATGTCAATGATATTGATACAGGAATTAGAGACTCAAATTAAATTTGTAAAACAGAAGCACTTTGAATTTGCAAACAAACCAGGTAGATGGTTGGCTTACAAATTACGAAAACAAAGACAAAAGAATTTAATTTCTAAAATACAACACGAGGGGAGAACTTTGGTAGACGACGTACGTATCCAAGAAGCCTTCCATTGCTATTATTCATCATTATATAAAAAGCAAGATGTTTCATTAAATGATATTGACAAATATTTGAGTAAACAAAAATTAACTGTTCTCACTGATCAGCAAAAGTTATTGCTTAACAATCCTATAACGGTTGAGGAAATGTCAACTGCTTTTAAGAAAATTAATAGTGGAAAAGTGCCTGGTCCTGATGGTTTATCAGTGGCTTATTATAAATGCTTTGAGGATGAACTTTGTCTTCCTCTACAAAAGACTATGAATTCGATTTTAGAAACAGGTGTAATGCCAGAAACGTGGAAAGAAACTCATATTGCATTGATACCAAAAGATCAACAAGATTTGACTTTAATGAAGAATTATAGACCAAAATCTTTATTGAATAATGATTATAAGATATTTACAACAGTGTTGGCGGAAAGAATGAAAAATATTCTTAAGAATCTTATTCATGAGGATCAGGCAGGATTTTTGCCTAAGAGACAAATTCGAGATAATGTTCGAAATGTTTTGGACATATTAGAGTACCTGGAACAACATAACGAAAAAGGGGCTGCTTTGATATTTGTAGATGCTGAAAAAGCCTTTGACAATTTAAATTGGTCTTTTTTATTTAAAGTTTTGGAATCTATGAATTTTGGAGGAAACTTTATTAAATGGATTAAATCTATATATACCCCCCAAATTGCTAAAATAATTGTTAATGGCGATTTTAGTAAACCATGTGAAATTCAAAAAGGTACAAGACAAGGATGTCTTCTATCTCCACTTTTGTTTATATTGGTCCTAGAAGTTTTACTTAGAGATATTAGACAAGATGATGGCATATCTGGTATAAGAGTTAAAAAAGAAGTTTATAAGCTAAGAGCCTTCGCTGACGACCTAGTCATTACTTTAGAAAACCCATTGGATGGGATTGAGTTATTAATGCAGAAACTGAAAGACTTTGGGTCGCTAGCAGGGTTCATAGTGAATTTACAGAAAACAAAAGTTTTAACTAAGAATATGAATTGTCATCAACAAGAGAAATTGAAAGAACTAACTGGATTTACAATGGGAAAAAAAGTAAAATATTTGGGAATACATTTAACATCAAAGAATGTCAATTTGTTTCAGAATAATTATTTTTCACTCTGGACAGATATAAAAAAAGACTTAGATTGGTGGGAGAAACTACAACTATCACTATTAGGTAGAATATCAGTGATTAAAATGAATATTTTGCCAAGAATTTTGTATCTTTTCCAAACAGTACCTATATTGGCCTCAGAAGCACCTTTTAAACAATGGCAGCGTGATATATCTAAGTTTGTATGGCAAGGGAAAAAACCTAGAATAAAATACAAAGTTTTGCAAGATTCAAAAGAAAGAGGTGGCTTGGGCCTCCCAGATTTGAAGTTATATTATGCAGCATGTTGTTTAGTATGGCTTAAAGAATGGATTGTTTTGAAAAATGAAAAATTATTGAATTTAGAAGGTCATGACTTAAGATACGGATGGCATGGATATTTATGGTATGACAAAGTTAAAGTTAATGTGGACTTTAAAAATCACTATATTAGAAGATCTTTGTTATGGATTTGGAATAAATATAGGTCAACTTTATGTTATAAGATACCTTTATGGATTTCTACACAAGAAGCATTCTATAGAACTGAAACAAGAGACAAAAACAAATGGTGGACTTATAAGGACTTGTTAGAAAAAGAACAAGGAGAATATAAAATTAAATCAAAAGAACAACTTGCCTCGGAAGGATATACTTTTCAATGGCTTTCTGATACGCAACTTATAGAGAAATTCAAGTTAGACAAAAAAGACTTTGGATTTCAACAGAGTAAATCGGAATTTGAAATACAACTTTGTGAAACAGATGAACATTTAATTGCCAAAATGTATAAATTATTGTTGAGAGGAGAAATGGTGGAAGAACAAGTTAAAGATTGTATGATTAAATGGGCAAAAGATATCGGTCACAACATACATATGCAGCAATGGGAAAATATGTGGACTAAAGGATTGAAGTTTACTCTATGTTATAATTTGAAGGAAAATTTCTACAAGATGATGTATCGATGGTATATGACCCCCCAAAAACTTGCGAAAATATATGGGACTGTTTCTAACATTTGCTGGAAATGTTATAAACAAGAGGGGTCATTTTACCACATGTGGTGGACATGTAAGATTGCAAAGAAATTTTGGAGCCAAATACATACGTTGATGCAGAGTATATTACAAATACAGATTCTGTTTAAACCAGAATTATTTCTGTTGGGAATATTGGACTTACAAATAGAAAAAACATTTTGTTAGAATTATACAATATATGATAACAGCAGCAAGACTTCTTTATGCACAATTTTGGAAAACTCAGACTCTACCAACAGTACAAGAGTGGATGTTAAAATTGATGGACATGGCAGAAAATGATAAATTGACTTGTTTATTGAAAGAAAATTCAAGTTATCAATATCTCAAAGAGTGGAAACCATTGATGGACTATTTGCAAAATGCAGGAGGGGCGAAGCTTACATGGGGTTTTGAAGAGTAGATTAAATACAAAAGAGCATATTAGACAAAGAATTATTTCTATCTATTGTATGAAAAACCAACATTTAGGGCAGATTTTTTTATCTACGTGACCAGAGATAGATTGGAAGTTATCTATTTTTCGTATCTTTTTCTTTCTATTACTTTACTACACTTTTTCTTTTCTTTTTCTTTATTTTGTATTTCTATTTCTTTTTTCGTTTCTAAGTTTTAACTATGTATTTTAAAATCTTAATAAAATTTATAGAAGAGAACTAAGTAGGTAATAGTGCAGAAAAGAGAGAGATAAGAGAAGGGATACATGAAACCCTCCAGCTGACTACTTTCAACAGAACAAAAGCTGATACAGCCATGGAGAGGTTTCTGCCCATGTGGAGGCTGTCTTAAGAAAGAATTAAGCTTAAGTCTATGTCTATGAAGGTTCTCAGTCATCCAGGTGGAATTGTCTGTAGCTTGAATCATGTCAACTGGATTTCTATTTTCTCAGTGGAAACGTTTCGCTCCTTATCCATTATCTTGGATATTATATGTATCTTATCCATTATCTTGGATAAGGAGCGAAACGTTTCCACTGAGAAAATAGAAATCCAGTTGACATGATTCAAGCTACAGACAATTAAGCTTAAGATGAGACATACTTGGTGGTGACTGCTAACCATCAAGGTTTCCTACACTGATTTGACTGAAAACTCTCATTAGCATCTAGACTGAACTGAAAATAAACTGCTTAAGCATTAAGTCTTCCTCAGCAGAGCGCTTGGGTATGCCTGTAAGGGACCATGCAACATTGCTATAAATTCAGTTACTTTCCCCATCTGTCTTCAGTCAAATTTTAAATATGATTGCGGTGGCACAAGTAATTTTTCACTTTGTAATCAGTCTGAGGCTTGACTGAACACACATTCTGACTACAATTTATCATTCCTTTAATCTTTATAGTTCTCTTTTATATATGTAGAAATGGAGCTTTAATTTCTTTCTCACTTCCTACTAAGGAAAGTAAATTGCTCGGTATCTGATTGCACAAGCTTGCCTTCTTCCCTTTTAAAGGTTATTTTAACTGAAAAATGAATGTCTCAATGGGAAGTTGTCATTTTAGGAAGTGTGTGTGTGTGTGTGTGTGTGTGTGTGTGTGTATTTTTAGGGCCAGCCAAATAAGTTTTATAACTGGCAGAAAATACATAGTCACTAATTGGGTTAAACTACTCCAGAATATAGATACCATGTAAAAAGCTTGAACTGCATAAATAGAGATATGCAAAATGATTCATTTTGAAAGATTCTGAGTGTGAACTTTGCAAAACGTCCTGCTTCAAAGGCAAAACTGCACTTTGGAGCATTTTTGGACGCCTCTCAAGCTTGAAATAGGGGTGTTCCAAATTTGAAACATTCTGTTTCCAAACTCAAATGTTTCCAAAATGCTTAGAGCAGACTGTTTTGAGTTTTTTAAAAAATAAAACAACAACAAACCCAAAAGCACCTCTCATGAAATTTCATGATTTAAATGTTTTAGAATTAAATGTTTTGCACAACCCGATGTACAAACATTTAAAAAGAACTAGAAAGGGGAAAGTTTGCAGTGTAAACCTCTTCCCAACACATTATTTCTTTTAAAACCCTGGAAGGATACAAATACTGTTACAGTAGTAATTTTCCTCCTCTCTTCTACTAAAAAAGTGTTTGATTTGCATGTTGCCCTAGGTCTTTGGCTAGACTGGGCTTTGAAACTCTGGCACTTGATTCCTATCATACCAAGGGCTGCTGCTTTTGTGTAAGATCATAAGGATAAGGCTTGGCTACTTTTCAGTTACAACTTTTATCATATACATCTTGCAGCAAAAAGATTATTCAGTTATATCAATACGTCCTGATGGGAAATGTTGATTTACTGCTACCAACACAGCTCAAAGTTAGAGATGTTGCTTTTATATTTTAGCTACAGATGTTGTCTACTAACTCAGACAAACGATACAGTGCTGGTTCAGATGCTCATTTTTTCCCCTACTCTTCAGAGGAGGAGATGAGGAGCTGCCTTCTTGGCATAGCGAGAGTAATGTGAGATGTCAAGTTTATATTAACGCAGGATCCCACCATCTCTGTGATATAGAAAATTGTCCTTGATCTTATTACAGAGACACATTCTGAAATATAAGGCCTGACAAAAATAAGTAAAAGACTGAAGGAATTGTATTTATCCACAAAATCCCCAGCACTATATTTCTATTGCTTAGTGATAATTGGAGCAGCAGTAAGCCTGATTGCTAATGTAAATAGTTGAAAAATATCCGACAGATGTCATTTAAAATGTTGCATAAATTTCAGCCACTAAATTTAAAAAAGAAAGAGTAGCCAAATAATTCAGTGCAAGGGTGGAACTGCTTTTAGTTACAGTGAGCAAGATTGAACAAATTTGATTTCTTGTTATTTAAAAGCTTAGGTGAGAGCATGAAAAATGCTACTTGTCTTTTTGGACACCACCCAAAATGAAGACAGAGAGACAAGATGGCTATTGATCCAAATTTCTTTGGACAGGTTTGATAGAAACACAGTTATAGCCTATAAATGTATGTTGCCAGTGACCGGTATCCAAAGCAGAAACCAGTTTTTTTTAATAACTAGGATGCTCTTCCTGTAGGAGATGCTTCTTAAAAAAGAACTTGGAGGAGAAGGCTGCTCTCCAAAGACAGACAAAGGAGAAGTATGTCTGAATGAAGCCATATACAGTTTGTAAAGCATGATCTGTGAACATAGCCATGGTGGTAAAGTCGTGGCTTAGCACAGTAAGTGAACTGAAGACTGTCCATGTGTTCAACCACCTATTTTGTAGCCACTGCATCATTTCACACACACTTGGGCATGGTTTTACTTCAAAGGTTTACTTAACCGGGAGCTGCAATCAAACTCCATGGCAATTAAATATGATAAAATATTAATGCAAACTTAAATGAACATAAAAAGCATCTCATTGTACTTCTGAAAAATATTTTTAAATTCCAGAGCGAAGCCAAGTTAATTTATTGAAGCAAACACAATTGTTTCCTAGCATCCTAAAGACCAACAAGTTTGCACAAGAAACACAGTTTGCAGACTAAAGTCCTCTTCATCAAATATCTGAATTGTTAATCTCAGTCACTTGGCATATGCCACTGAGAGCCAGTTTGGTGTAGTAGCTAAGATGCTGGCCTAGAACCTGGGAGACTGTGAGTTCCTCCCTTAGGCATGAAAGCTGGCTCGTTGACTTTTGGCCAGTCAGACGCTCTCAGCTCAACCCACCTCAAGTTTTGCTTTCCCCTCATGAACTCTTAAGCAAGTGATGAAGTGAACTCTAGTCCACAGAACCTTGTGCCACAGTAAAATAATAAAAGTTACTATTCTTTCAAATGCCAGAGACCTCCTTTACTTTTATTGTTTTTGCTAAATGTATGACCATTGTTATGTTACTGTGCAGAAGCCCTTTGTATATTGTCAATACTGCAAACATTCCACTTACAAGCAGGAAATACAATATCACCTACCTCAGAGTATGCCAGGGTAATATGCTCATATATTCCTTGGTGATGGTGAATGGCATCCTCCAAATCCTGCAGTTCTGAGGGAAGCTCTACTTCACCACAGGCCTTACACCATGAATCCACATTACTCATGTACTAGAAGGAGGAAAAAAATCTACTTATTCACTACAAGCACACCCACTAAGAAACATCACGAAGTTCATTGAGCAAGCACATTTCGTTAGAGAATGACCTCCTCTTTTTGAAGGTAACATTTTTTTCTCCATTAAAAAGCAGGCAAACTATAAAGTTTTTCAGCTGCTAACACAATTTCAAGTTTATTTCCACTCTGGATCCTCTAGTAGATAGAAATGGTTGTGTTTCAAAACAGAATTAAAGAATTACCAATTTATTTCACTATCCTCTGCAAAACAGAGATGGTTGTTAAAAAGAAAACGAACACTTTAGTAATATGAGAATTCTTTGTTAACTATGGAGTGGTTTGGGGAAACAAACACATATGGAAACATTAAAACAATCTGAAGCCAAACCTCAATTCACATGCAAAAGAAGAATTCCAAACACATCCAAAAGCATTCAGCTGCAATCTCTGGCATCAGAAAATCAGATCAAATCATTTGCTGCTATCGTCCCCACCATTAATATTGTACACACTCAAGAGGTACATTGCATTAATACAATAACTTACAATTCATGGACTGTTTTCTTGTTTTGTGTGGAAAGTGTAGTACAATTAAACACCCAATCAAACAATTAATGAGGTAAATTCATTAAGTCCAAACGGACTCCTCTACATTCTATATTTATTTCTCCTTGAATTGCATTTACACAGGAAAAAAGCTACAGGAAAACAAATCAAGTCTTTCCTCTTACTCTTACCGCCGCCGCTGGTGTGTCGCCAGCGGCGGCACTTTGGAAAGCCTTGCTCTACAGACTCATCTAGCCCAATACAGTACCACTTCAGGTAGGGTTCTTGTCCAATTTTTTGGTGGGGGGGGCTGCTAGAAATTGAATTTTCTATATGCAAGCACATATTTAGCATCTGCAGAATTCTTCACATTTCACTAATCTCTCATAACTATAATAGTGCAAACTTACCAACTCCCTGTGGCAAATCTAGACATGTGCTATCTGAATTCATGGCTTTCTGGCTCACAACCCAGCCTCACTATTCTTACTTTGCAATCCACCATGCTACAGTTTTTGCTGCTGCATTACGCCAGTTCTCAAGGCAAGAGACAGTAACTTGTTTAAAGTGCTCAGATAAAAAATAGATCATTCACTAGTTTGGAATAAATGCTTCCCAGCTATATCACATTCATGGCTCTTTTAAGACCCTTAATAATGATATATAATTTAAGCAGGTGGCAGTTATTTCATTCAAATATGAGAAAATCTAATTTTTTTTGACACAAGCTTTGGAAAGTACAATTTTCATTGGATCTGTGAAGGCAAATGATCTTTCCCAAAATAATCAGCCTCCCTGTCAACATATCAAACAGTTGTTGCTTAATGGAGGAAAATAAGATAATGTGAAAGAAGGCTGTTATAAACAACAGCAGAGCTGAATTCTCAACCACTAGAAAACCCCAACTAGAATAGGGAATTGATTTTTTTAGTGTGCTCTATGACTAGCAGGAAGCAGGGGCCCTGGTTTGGGTGCTCCAAGTATGACTGAAATTCAGTGAAGTTGTCAGGGCAATGTTTCTCTACTTAGTAATGAGCAGCAGCAGCAGCCTGGAAGAAGAGAATTTGGGGGTGTCTTATGTCATCAGCAAGCAACAGAGGAAGTTCCTAAAAGATAGTATATGAACCCTGATTGCCCCAATATGATCTCCATTCTAGAACACACATACCAAGTAAGGAATCCATGCCCCCTTGAACACTGTTGGGCTACAGTTCCCATCATGATTACTGGCCACATGAGTTGTGGCTGAAGGGAGTTGGAATCAGGCATCATCTGGCACTACAAATTCCATAATTCAACTGGAACAAACAGCTGAAACAGCATTCCACTGATCAAAGAGAGTAGCTGAGCAGATTGGTCTCCCACTTCCCTCAATAAAAGTAGTTCAAGCAGCACCACTAACTGTAACAGAAACAAAACTACAGACCACAAAGATAAGTTTACAAGTGAACACTACATACCATTAAGAAAGTCATTGTCTAGTTATGGAGACAGACCACTTGGGGGCATGAGCAATATCTATGCCAGCTTCTCTCTAGATCAGGGTTTTAAGTCACTTGTAGCCATACATAACTTGCAACTGTTACTTAAAATAATCAACAACACTAACAGCTAGGAACCAGAGTGAAATATTTGCCTTGGATTAAATATATAATTTGGTTACATTCTAGCACCTCCATTTTGGTAGAAATCCTTTATTACTCTTGTGAAATATTGGGTGGGTAGGGTAGATTGCTTAATCATTATAAACGATTCTAGTTATAGAAAATGAATCTGTACAAGCCATTGTTTTGTTTCTGCTTTTCACTCACCCTCAGCTTAATTCTGAGACCCAATACAACATTTGCCTTAGCCATATAGTGTTCATAGTTTGCAGACCAATAATTCTCAAATCAGGTACAGATAATCTTACCTCAAGATCCCTTTTCCAGGCCTTTCTTTGCTAGGAGCTTTAAGAAGAAAAGATTTCAGCAGCCCCTTATTCCCCTTCCCCATGTCGTTTTTATAGGAGGAAACAAGAAAATCAAGACAGGAATTTCCTTGTTCCTTCTAGCAAAAATAAAGTGCAGTTCTGCAATGTATCAAAAACAACCACAGTGATGGCTCGTTCTTGCTGCCCAAAGCAAGATCTAGGAGGGAGGATCCCAGGTCACAGCTGCTTGTAACTTTAAATGATTCATCAGCCATTAGGAGTCTCCTCTTCTCTCAATGCCTCCTACAAGCCAAAAATACAAGCTGGTGCCTTGATTCTAACCAGGGTGAAGAATATTTTGGCAGCCAAGGGATCATATCTAACATTTATGGGAGAGCTGAGGGTCACAATAGATCAAGTGATAATACCAAGTGGGTAGGACCAATATTTTTCCGCTCAATATCTAGGGGAGTATTCATTTGTGTTTCTGAAAATCTGTTTGCAGGATTAGAAACACACTTTGCACATGACTCCTATAGTTTGCTTATGTCTCAAAATGCCAGGAAGCTGTGCCACTTTTGACAACTGTGATCAGCAATTTAAAAAAAGGAACTTGGATGCTATACACAGTCCCAGAATTTCAGGTTGTCTACTCTTGTCCTAAACCCATTATAAAATTAAATGATACCTTAGAAAACCAACGGATATCCTTCTGCCTTATGGAATGACTGACCTGCTCAGCCTTCTGGTGGAAAATAGCTGACATATCGAGCAACGTGCTGCGTTCATCCAAGGCTGCAGCAAATGCCTTCCATTCCTGTTCCAACTGGTTCGCAATCTGCTTGATTTGTTGTGAAGCATAGTGACCAGACTCCACCAAACGATTAGCTACAGACATTATGCGATTTATGTTCACATACACATTCTATAAAAAAGGAAGAGACAAACTTAATAGACAAGATTACTAAGGAGGTTGAACTTGATAGTTCAACTTAAAAAGAACCAGGATCAGTCACAATGAAAACTTTCTGCTAATACCCTTACAGTACTTAGTACAGTGGGCATTTTGTGCAAGCATCAGAGGCATCCTGAAAGAACTAAAGCTTTGAAAGGGATTTTCCTTCTTGGTTTGTTTGTTCAGCCTGGAGGCGCCTGCTTTAGTAATTTGACTGAGCTCTCCATAAATAAGGCAGAGCTGTACCTAAACTAATAGGAACAGAGAAACAAATTTTGTTCCAGAAAAGGGATGCTACAAGATGTGTTGTCCGCTGGCACAGTGTGTCCGATATACCTGTTAAGATCATGTGAGTATAAAAATCTTCAATTAGATAGGTTTCTGCTTTTCTCTAGAAAAGATTTAACCATTTTTGGAAGCCTCCCTTTCATGAGTGGCACACTGCAAACTGCCTGATTAGTAGTGATCAATCTAAAGTCAAATATTCTTATGACTTCATATGAATAAGGCATTAAAAACAGCATAAAATTGTGCTAAGGGCTATAACTTTCCTACATTTTTTAAAAAAAACCAATAAGATGCTCTTCACTTACAGTAAATGTGATTACAATTCATGTTTAATGATTTCTGCCATATTAAAATAACATCTAGCACCAATATCTGGACAGGCTCGTGGGCCAGGGACACGCCCAAGGCTTTGGGGCATCATATGCAGAGCTGAAGATTGTGCATCTCTGACATGGCATAGGCTACAGTTCGTATCTTTTTGTTTCCCAATCTGATGCTTTCTCATTGTTCTGCCTTAAAGCTTTCAACAGCCCCAGGGGAATGGTTGGACATTACCTGGTGGGAGAACACACCACTATGGACATGTTAGCTACAGTCACTCCTGGCAAATGACGACATACTGTGCCACTTGGCTTCTGGTAACTATGGCTTGCTAGGGCTCAAGGAATGATACACAATCAAGAAGCACAATGTGAATGTCCAACTTTGACATAGCAATTTGCCTAAAGATAATTCTAGATGAAAGCTATTTGTTTCCTTTTCAATTCAATTCTTTACTTTGCTTGGATTATCAGAATTGTTACTTAATTCAATGATTAGGATTTTAACAGAGGAAAATCCAATCAGGCCGCTTGTAAAGTAGCCCTAAAAAAGGTAAAGGTTCCCCCCGCACATTTGTGCAGTTGTGTCCGACTCTAGGGGCCGGTGCTCATCTCCGTTTGTTAGCCGAAGAGCCAGTGTTGTCCGAAGACGCTTCCATGGTCATGTGGCCGGCATGACGCATGCGGAATGCTGTTACCTACCCACTGAAGTGGTACCTATTAATCTACTTGCATTTGCATGCTTTTGAATTGCTAGGTTGGCAAGAGCTGGGGCTAGTATGGGAGCTCACTCCCTCATGCAGGGCTAGGGATTCGAACCTCCAAACTTGCGATCTTCCGGTCGACAAGCCTGGCGTCTTACCCGCTGAGCCACCACACCCTAAGTATCCCTAAGAAGTTCAAAACTGCTATCAAAACAGGTCACATCCAAACTGTAGATCTAAGTGAAAGTAATGCCCAGGAGAAACAAGCCATAACTTAAAAGTTGAATAAATCCTGGCATTTGTTTTATTCATGCATTTCCATTTCAAAACCCCTTTTAAGAACTGTCAATTATAGCTTGATTGCTATGTCCATTCAATCATTATGCTCCAAATGCATTTTATTCTTCCTTTGGGAATTCTATGCAGTTACCTATTCCCTTCCAATCTGTACAGCATCTCACTCTATGCATGTGTGTATGTGATACACACACACACACACACACACACTGTATAGCATTTTTAAACATTGCTTTTACTTTTTGAACTGCAGTGTCTAGAAGTTTTATATATTTATCTCTCTCTCTCTCTCTCTCTCTCTCTCTCTCTCTCTCTCTCTCTCTCTCACACACACACACACACACACACACACACCAATTGTGTGTTACTTAATCAAGCTAGCTATGTTCTTCTCAGTCTCTCTTCTCTCCTATTTATTTATACTGGGTTCTCCCCTAGGCTCTCCATTGCCCTGCTTTCAGACGGGATCAGAAACCAGTTCAAAGCTGCTTATGTTTCTGTATTAAAAAGAACAAGGTGTAACAAAAAGACAATGTGCTGTTGGAAAATTCTTACCATACAGTTCATAGCAAAATGGTTGTGCTGTGTCTGGAGTTCCATAGCATGAGGGTGACTGGCTCCAATTTCTGTGTAGCTGTTCAAAAACAGGCCTTTATTGTGTGTGATCCAGTCAAACATCTAAAGAAAACAAGAATTAAGGTTCATCATGGAAGTGGACAGAGGGTTAAAACACTTGCCCATTACCATATAAATGACTTATGATTTTAGCAAAGCTTTATAACAATACAGAGCTGAGCAAAACAAGCATGTAAATAACCATTTAGGTGGCAAGTAGCGGCGGCGGTGTGCATGGCAGCAGCGGCGCACCATCAGCGCTTCTGTGTTTTAGCGGAAAACACGAGGCCGCTGCCGCTGCGCACGCTGCCGCCGCCACACCCCCCCCCGCAGCGCACGCGCCACCGCCGTTGGTGTGTCGCCAATGGCGGTAGTTTGGAAAGCACTGATCCATATACTTGAGCATCTTATCTGATAACTAAAGGTTGGCTGCTATTTTTTTCTTTATCCTCTACTTCTGTGTCCATGGTAGATTTCTTCATTAGTAGCCTGGTCCTTCCTTCTTTCAGAGAGTCTTGTACTATTACCAATCTTAAAAAGGAATTAATGACCTCCTAGATCCAGCTGGCTATCCCCTTCTTACTAGATCTAAGGCAAACAAATACAGCTAATCCTCATTTAGCGACCACAACTGGAACCGGAAACTCAGTTGTTAAGTGAAGCGGTCACTAAGTGAAACTGTGACTGTGCTTATGATCTTACTTCAGCTTTCCTTTGCTTTACAGACCTGTGAGGGCAAGGATTGGTCACAAAGTTACTTTTTCATCACCATCGTAACTGTGAATAGCTGCTGTACGAGGCAGTTGCTAAACGAGGACTACCTGTACACATAACTGGTTGAATTTATCCAAGAACATAATCTGCATCTTCAGGCCTCAACTGGAATTTAATCAATAACAGTGGAGTACACAGTGCTCTGGATACCTCTTCCAATTTACATTAATTATGAAATATCAGATGTAACCAACTTTACTGGATGCCATCAACTTACCATATTAAGCCACAGAGGGTATGATCAATTCCCTTTCAAGGTCAAAGTATTACAAATACTTCACTATTCAGAACAAACATTGAACAACACTGCGCAAATACAGTGAATGGTAGAAAACAACTCCTTCCTTGCCATAGAGTAAGTTCAGTAATGAGTTTTCATAACTATTCAATTAGATTTGTCGTAAGTTTCCTCCACTTGTTTCTTAGCCACTGTTCTACTGACTTCATTGCTCTCAGCTCCCAGATATCCCAGGTGATTCTGGCAAGCTTAAGGAGATGGTGGCTGGGGGTAATCATAGGGCAATGGGCACAGGACTTCAACACAAGTACCTACCATACCAACTGGAAAAGCATGAAAGCCCCATTCCAATTGGTAACACAAGTAATGACATACTTGGATAGTTCCATTTGTTGTAATGATATCCATGAAATCCTGGGCTCAACCAGACCGAATAGCTTCAGCACCTACATTGTGATCCCCCAGTACTAACACTTGGGAATGCTCTGAGATCACATCATCTGTTCAGGGAAGGGGACTGCTGGGCCAAAAGATAGGCCTGAAGAATCTCTCCATCCCCCTCAGTGACCCCAGGAGCAAATAACTATCTTGCTGCATGGAAGGGCTGACCCTGAAGATACAATTTAACTGAGATGTTCAGAAATACTTACTAATTCTGTAGTGCAATTGGTTGAGGAGAAAAGTCAACAATTAGACTCAGATAGTTACAAAATGGCTGCCTTTTAAAAATAAATAATAAAGTGACAAGACAATGGACATGTGAGATTAAATTAAAAAGAAGCCTTGAAAAGTCCTCAGGCTACATTGTATTAATCTATTACAGGATATTTCACAGTCAGATTTGTCCAAGATAGCTCGTAAACTCTCATTTGAACCAAAGTATTTAGGAGATCAACTCATAATTTTAAATAAGATACTCCTACCCTAAATTTGATATTGATATCTGCTCAACAAGTCAGCTTTATTGCTTGTATGTTTTAATTTACTGTGTACAATACTTGAGGCCTTAGAAGTGAGAATAATCAATCAATGTGAAGTTTTGGCGTGGCTATTTAGAATTTGGGGGATGAGAGTTAAAGCATCTAAATACAGCTCATTTAAAAAGGTGCACTTATTCATTAGCCAATGAATATTCGTTTGTTTTCTTACCAGCTAATTAGTTAAGATAGCTGCAATTTAATAGAGTCCTATAAAGTATCCAAATTACATTGTCTCAGCTGGTTTTCCCCTTTATAATCTTTTAAAGCTTTGATATAAGCCCAAGTGTTATAGCCATGATTCCTTTATATTGCTCTGCAGCTCCAGTAAACAAACACAAATGCTCTCCAATACTATGCACTCAGTTGAGCTGGAATTCACCATCCAATCTGTCTCCCTGTTTTACCAACTCCCTAGATATAAGCAAAGAAATAAAGAAAACCTCTGTAAAAGCAAGATGCCCCAAACAGCCCTAAGAGTTTGAATGAAAGACTAAGGCCAACTGCCCAGATGCCTTTGCTTTAACAGCAAAGATCAAACAGGAACAGATGAATGAAATCCCAGCAGATACACACATTGATTCTAATGTACAGAAAGTTAACTCTGTTGTAATCAAACATAGTTCGGGTTGAGCTATGGCATCACTAAATGCCCAAAACAGAGAACTTCTTATGGCATAAACTTTCATGGACCATGTAGTTCATTATAATAATGATAATCAGACATAGCAAACCTGAAATGTAAATACAACAGTATCCACACATGTTTTTGCTTAGAATAAAATAGTGCAAAACCCAAATGTATGTTCCATTCGAACAACATTTTTTCACTTATTTAATTCTCCAAGGTATTCAGCTACAGAAGAAAAGTATGATGTTAGAATTTGCTCCAACTCATGTTTATCATCTCCTGTTGTCATTGGCAAAACAGATGAATCCTATATTTCCAGATGTTTCTTCCCAGCCCCTGCTGAATCTTAAATCTTGGGGAACGTTCCCTGCATATATGGAATGCTAGATCAATGTGCTTTCCAAGCAGGAAATCTCTCCTCTGTGTTAAGATAAAAAATAGGTAGAATCTACTCAGATCTTCTCAGTTTTTCAATCGGCTCAGAAAGCTTGTAAACCTCTAAGCAGAGAACACAAGGCCATGTATTATATTTTCTGGATATCGGCAAAACTGAAATCCAAATGATGGAATATTAAGACATGGCTGAAAACAGGGATGTCCACAACATTTCAAGTCAAACCATTTTCAAATTCAGAACATCCTGTTTCCAGTAAAAATGCTGTGTTTCAGGTGTGAGGCAGCTTTTTAGGTGTGAAATTGGTGGTTTCCAGCATTCTGGAAGTGTTCTGAGCTCAAAACAGAGTAGTTCACACTCATAGGTGTCTTGAAATGCTTGAAATTGCCACAAAATCGTTGTTTCCCACACCAAGCAAAGCATTTTGCACTTGAAGCTGGATGTTTCACGTTCAAAAAGGTTCAATATGTTTTTCATACACTTAGTTGACCACTACTGCCACCTTGTCCTCCAAATCCTCATCTTCCTATTATTAGCTAATGCTAAGAAAAATAAATGATTTGGGGACTGAAATTACAACAGCCTGAAAGACAGCAAGCCCTATGCTCTTTAACCGACTTCTTCTTGTGGATGCTCCTAGCAGCTATTTCAACAGAAGGGAAGGCAGTACAGGCTATATTATTGTCTCGAGATTTGTTGCAAGATTTTAGCTGCTGATGAAAATTGATGGTTAAAAGCTTGCTGGCTCTTCTGAAGAAGCCCTCTGTGAAAGAGAGAGCTTTAGAAATGTTAATTGTCAGCCCAGAAAAAACATGGCAGGAGTCCAAAGAAAGAACAAGCTACAGTAATAGTAGTGAGCTGGTTATGATTTTATTGGGCTCTGTTTGTTCTGTGTTGGATTTTAGTTGCAAACCATCTTGGAAGCCAATCTTGGCTGAGAACAGCATGTGCATATGTGTAAGAGTAATAAGATATCTCACTCAAATCCCAGTGTTATTATTAATTTGCCTAAATCATCAAAGTGTTTAGGTTAAAGTAAGTTATAATAACAATAAAATAAATTAATACTCCACTATCTTACGCTTCTGTCCTAGTCTGTAGGTTGAGTCATGGCAACTGGATTTCTTTCTTTTGGTTGAAATGTTTCGCTGCTTGTCCACGTAGCTTCTTCAGTCTGGGCAAAATTTGGTGAGGGGACCCCATATATGTCTTCCAGGGTGGCTGTGCTTCTGTCCTAGTCTTATTAGTTTCTAGATATAGTGAGTTCCTACACCGTGATTTACTCTGAAGTGTGTAGAGAGCAGAATTGCACTTACCCCTTTTTCTTTCTTCATGTATGTATGCATGCATAAACATGTATATGTTTCTCTGTCCGTGTGTATATCAGAGTTTACAACCGCCTTCCTTAATTTGGTGTCCTCCAGTTGCACTAAAAGAATCCCACATCTGATGGGCATCAGCTTGGAGAAGGCTGCTTCAGATCAAGCATAACAGCTAATGGGGGTTCTGGCAACATCATATAGATAACTTGCTGGGAAATCCACCTCTTCTTTCTGTAGCATCAATCACTACCACTTCCTATGCCTGAATGGCCAGGAGAATAGATGAATCCTAAAATCTAGGTTTAATGGGGAAAAAATGCAGCCTACCGGATGCTTCCACAGAACCAAGTACTAATATTTATGGCCCAATCACCTTAAATCAGCTGATAAAAGTTTACATTTACCTTCTCTGCATCCTGTTCAAAAAGTCTGAGCTGAAAGCATTGGTCTAATTTCAATTTCCGTACGTGCCACATCTGATGCAGATGCTGTCGTGTTGAGTGCAGCCTGTCTAACATAGTAGATACTTTCGGTAAGAGGTTCTGTAGATCTGCATTTCCAGACCCGGAGTTCTTTTTGGGGAAAGTCTCACTGCTCTGTATCCTCTGCAGTAGCTTTTGCCCTTCCAAGTCCAGGTCCTCAATAGGAGCTTTAATGACTTTTTTCTTCAGTTGTGAATGCTCCTCTATCATACTCCTGGCTGCCTCCAAGTCCTGAGGCAAATCCTTTTTGGCCAATATATCCTGTAGCTCCTCCAACCTAGAGAGCATGTGAGTGGCATTGCTAATGTAATCCTCAAAGGCAACTCTGATTTCTATCCATTCCTCATGGTTATACTCCAAACAGCCATCAAATTCTTGAGTTAACTGAGAAGGGTCGACAACTTTGGTAAGGCCTTCCAGAGACACCATGTTTGTCTGAAAAGCAAAGTTTAATTGTTAGCTATATGGCATGATATATTTAAGCACACACACATGCACACTCAGTGCTATGACCAATAACATATACCAAATAGAATGAGCAGAACATGAAGTAACACTGTTACTTCATGAAGAACATGTTCTACATACCACCTTATCTTTTCTCAATATACATGGGTTTCTTTCAACACAATCATAAATCTCTATAGGATATTAATTTTGGCTAGGCAAGATCACTCAGAAGGATATTAACCTGGGCCAGGTTTCCCAGAGCTATGGCTGAAGCAAGATTTGAACCCAGATATTAAACATACCCTGGCTATATTACAGATTTTATCAAGTGATCTCTTAGGCAACAGCTAAGGATCAGTTTCAGAATCTGGGGACCAAAGTTTAAAATGAGTATAAAGAGCTAATTCATTTGGTCCCATCTTGCATTTAGATTCCCCAATAATAATATATGTACAGGGATACAGATCTATAGTGCTCCACATATCCAGAGCTGTTCAGTCAGGTTATATACTGTATATATTGAGGGGGGTAAATACATATTATTTTAGGGCTAAAAGAAAAATGAGTAAAAAGGATTAGAAGAAGCTATCAATGGATACTAATTGATGACTACAGGTAGTCCTCGACTTACAACTATTTGTTCAGCGAATGTTCGAAGTTACGATGCTGAAAAAATGGACTTACAACTGGTCCCCAAAGTTTTGGCCGTTGCAGTGCCCCCACGGTCATGTAATTAATATTCAGGTGCTTGGCAGCCTGCCCACACTTACAATCGCAGGGGCACTTCAACTCCCCCCACCCGCCTATCTCCTCCCCCGTCTCTGCCCGTTTGGCTGCCCTGCACCCTGCCTTGTGGGGCGGCAAGCAGCCCCAGAACTGTGCTGCTCTGGCAATCCTGACACTCCCCATTGCTATTGTTAAGCGAGGATCATGGGTCATTAAACAAGTCCCAGGTGGCTTGCAAGCAGGCCGGCAGGCAGGTAAGGCACAGCGGGGTGCTGCCAGGTGGGTGCGAGCAACTTACCAGAGCGACTTGCGACCTTCCCTGCTGGCTTCCCCATTGACTTTGCTTGTGGGAAGCCAGCAGGGAAGGTTGCAAATGGTGATCATGTGACCATGGGACGATGCAACCCTCCTAAATGCAAGCCGGTTGCCAAGCACACAGATTATGATCACATGACTGCGGGGGTGCTGTGACTGCTGGAAGTTTGAGGACCGCTCGTAAGTCTCCTTTTTCAGCACTGTCGTAACTTTGAACAGTTGCTGTAATTGTGTGTGTGTGTGTGTGTATCGGGATAAGGATATAACAACAACAACAACAACAACAACATCCCCCATTTCCAACTAGTACAAATTAATGCAAAATAGTAAACTCAACCACAATTCCCAGTAGTCAAGAGTACAGTATCTTCTTAACTTATAAATGCTTAATTTTGCTTCCTGAAAAATTGTACAGGTGAACCCTGACAGTTCCCTCTCGAGGGGGAGAACTCAGATCATAGTGGACAGAACCCTGACCCTCAACCTTACTAATTTCATGGATGAGACAAAGCGACCCTCTTTCATTGACCTTAAAATCCAAGATGGTTCCACTGGTTAATTTGCTCTTAACAGTACCCCAGAATGAACATGCACAGTGGTTTATATTTTGTAATCACTCCCCGTAACTCCTTGTATCATGCAATCAGCTAAATGAACCAGGAAATCTCACTTCAATGTTCTCCTAACAAGCCAGAATCTGAAGCCAAACTTTGGGCTTATAATTCCACGTGAAGAAGGCAAGGTACAAAATAAAAATAGTCTAAATGTTTCCAATTCACATTTACTATTTACTATTTTTAGTAACTATTTTTACTAATTTACTATTTACTATTCTTGTTGCAAAAGCCCAAGAAATAAATTAATCCAAACTGGAGTTATCATCACAAAAGCAGGGAATAAGGCCATGCCAAAAAGCTCTACTCTCAATACTGGATATGTCAATTGGCCCTTCTCCCTGGCACCTGTATCTAATGCACAAATGTGTGCAGGGAAACATTACAATTTGTGGAGAAGCCTCTGTGTGTATTCACAACAGAGCACAGGATGTAATCTAGCTCAGCATTGTATAATCATTATATAAGCCCCATGAAGGCAAGGTGCATGGAATCAATCAATCAATCAATCAATCAATCAATCAATCATCTCCATCTCCATCTCTCTCTCTCTCTCTCTCTCTCTCTCTCTTTTCAGAGCACACAAAATGATGATGGTACAAACCAACAGCCTAGCAAGATGGGTATTTTAGGAATACTCTACTTCAAAGCTCTAGGCACAAACAACAGTCCCCACCACACTCCATCTTCAAACAAGTAGCAAAGGAGAAGGCAGCTCTTCCTATAGAATTAGATGTTTTGTACAAATATCCCAGTTCTCTTCATGCAGCCTTTGCTCCCTGAAAAAAATGTAGAAGCCTAACACTCTTCCCATTTCACAGCAGCAAATCCTCCCACACATCAAGAAAGTGATGAGCTTCTCATGCTGGTATGTTCTCTTCTGCAAAGGACAGTTATTCCACTCCATTCATTGCTGCCACTGCTGCTGTTGATCAAGCAATCCTGAACACTTTTCTATTTATTTACTCCATTTAATCAGCCATCCAACAGCAACACTTCTCTAGGTGACATACAAAATAGAAACACAATTTTTATGAGCTAGGGTTGCAGCAAATACAGTGGCTGCAAAATAAAAAGCAAATAAGTAAATAAAATAGTACCAAGACTGGCTCAGGATGGGTGTAGTGTGTCCATCCTGGCCCTCCTTGATCTTTCAGCGGCTTTCACTGCCACCACTCATGGAAACCTTCTGGGCTGGTTAAGTGGGAGGCAGTCTGTCAGCGGTTCTCCTTCATCTGGGGCTGGTTCCACTCAGGGGTGGGGGTGGAATCCAGCCCTCTGTTTTATGGGGCGCTACAGGGTTTAATTTTCTCCCCACTCCTATTTAAGATATACATAAAACCACTGGGTGAGGTCGTCCTTTGGCATGTATGCTAACGATATTCAGTTATACATCTCCAAATGATGCGGTCAAGATACTGTACAGTGCCTAGAGCCTGTACAGGTCTGGGTGGAAAAGAACTGGCTTTGGCTCAACCCTGACAAGACTGGGTGGGTGGAGGTTTACCCCCCACCCCCTGGATCTAGTGAGTTTCCATTCTTAACCCTGAATGGGGCTAAACTCCCCCAGGGAGAGTTGGTATGCAATCTGAAGGTCCTCCTGAACTCATGGCTCCTGCTCAAGCAGCAGGAGGCAGCTATTTTTGCACAAATAAACCTTGTCCACCAGTTGCACCTGTCCCTAGATTGGGAGGCACTGCTTACAGTCACTCATGTCTTAGTGACTCCCAATTGGACTATGGCAAAGTATTCACATGGGGCTGTCTTTGAAAAGTATTTGGAATTTTCAGATGATCCAGAATGCAGCAGCTTGTGCAGTACTGGGCACTCCGTGATACGCCCACATAACGCCACTGCTACATGAGTTGCACTGGCTCCTAGTAGGCTTCTGGGTGCAATTCAAGATGCTAGTTTTCACCTTTGAAACCCTGCATGGCATGGGACCAGGTTACTTGCGGGACTGCCCATCCCTTGTGGCTTGTGCCTGTCCCACCAAATCTGGCAGTGGGCATGCTCCAGCTCCCTTTGGTGAAGTAGTGTAAGGGAGGGGGAGATGCCAATGCAACCCAAGTCACTGCAAGGTAAGAATATTCAATGGGGGTGTGGTGGAGGAAGTCATGGCCTGGGCCACAAGGCACTGCTCTTGCTTCTCTTACCTTCTAACACCAACTGGGAAAACATATTCAGAGACTACGTGCTCCTAGCTGCTGCTTGTTAGTCTGCCTGTTGTGAAATAGTTGTTCTGCAGAAGCTGGTCATCCCTACTACAGCTCATTTCACAAAGGCCATAAAGAAGACCCATCTATCAACAGCATCAATGCCTGGGATACTCTGCGCCATTCAGCAACATACAGTGGGACAAGATTACTGTCTCCTTACCAACTCTTTGACACATAGTTTTGCAACAGGAGATTTTATTCCTAACACACAGCCAATGCCAAGTGCCACTGGCCAAGGTAGAGGAGGAGCCCAGAGGGTCACCACTTGCAAACCCATATATGTCTATGCCTTTCTGAATCTCCTTCTTCCAGGTGACACATAATATGATGCACCATATATGGTGACTCTTTATTAATAAGAAACTTACTTCTTATATTCTGGTATGATCTGGCTTCGGTTGGCCTTTAAGTAAGTTCGTGAAAGAAGCAGCGGGGAGCTTGATAGGCTCAGAGGCTGTAACTCACTAGGTTAGTTTTTCAAGATACATGTGGAGTAGACTCTGCAGACAGAGTGTATAGGAGAGTCCACAGGGGTAGCAAGGGGATAGGAAGGATGGATATGGATGATGGGATGAGATACAAAATACAGGTAGTCCTTGAGTTACAACTGCAATTGGGATTGGAATTGCCATCACTAAGCGATGCAGTCATAAAGTGCAACGTCACATGACGGCACCGCTTAGCGATGGTAATCCAGGCAGTCCTGATTGTTGTCATAACCCCAGACGTGTGGGTCATTAAGCGGGAAGCAGAGAGAATCCCTGGTAAAGAGTGTGGGGGTGCCACAGGGGGGTGGGGGAGGCCCTGGGAGGCCCAGCACAGGCTGAGCATGAGTTGGGGGAGGGGGTGCTGCAGTACAGCATGAGCTCAGGAAAGCCAGGGAAAGAGTGTGTGGGGTGTGTGCAAGAGCAGGAAGGTTGGGGAAAGAGGGTGCAGGGTGTGTGCATGTGAGCACAGGGAGGTTGGGGAAAGAGGGCGTAGGGTGCATGTGAGTGTGCGAGCACAGGGAGGCTGGGGAAAGAGGGCGTGGGGTGTGTGCGAGCGAAGGGGGGAATGAGGCGTGGTGCGTGCCAGTGAAGAAAGGCTGTGGGTGGGGGAGACTTACCCGAGAGATTTGCGACCTTCCCTGCTGGCTTCCTCATTGACTTTGCTTGTGGGAAGCCAGCATGGAAGGTCACAAATGGCGATCACGTGACCGTGGGATGCTGCAACCCGGTCGTAAGTGCGAGCTGGTTACCAAGCACTCGAATTTTGTTCACGTGACTGCGGGGGCGCTGCAATGGCCAGAACTTTGAGGACCAGTCGTAAATCCCTTCGTTCAGTGCTGTCGTAACTTCAAACGGTCGCTGAATGAATAGTCGTAACTCGAGGACTACCTGTAGACAATGCCGCTGGTTGGATATTAGCCAAAAGGGTCAGCTTATTACTGGGCCTAAGGGGTAACTGGCTGTATGGTTCCTATGAATGGTGAAAGTTGCTCCAAAAAAGTAGTTTCAGAAACCTAAGGAAATATACCACCTTGCCTACAAGTATGCTTCAGAACTGGGGATAGAAGAACTGCTGGCTGCATTAATTAGAGTAATAAATTAGGAGGATTGTGATGCTGTTATGAGTGGCATGTGAGTTATGAAGGATTATGTCACGTTGCCTGACTAGCTCTCTTCCATGTTTGAATAGCAGATGGGTATCATTAACAGCATGGTTCCTCATTAGTGAACAGAGGCAGTGCTTCCAACCAAGCTGGGTCATGACTAGCATTTTTGTATTTTCTAGTTGTATTCTTCTATCGCAGAAGGAGGTATATATTTAATGACTGCTTAGAAGATGCAGCAATGGTACATCCTTTTCCCACACCCTAAATATAGCTGACTTGCTCTGTAATTTCCCCCCATGGTCCAGCAATGAAGATTTTCTTTTTAAACAAGTTCAGGTATTAAATATATAAATGTTTGGAAAGCAGGCTCAAAAGCAGGTTTCCCTTTTCTTGGTCTACCCAACATTGTAAAAAATAAATCCCACACTGTTGCAATACGTTACCTCAAATTCAAACTTGGAGCTGCCAAAGTTAGTCCGCTGTTTCTGCCAAAAGTTGTCTGGCTTGATTATCAGTGCAACGTGAATGCAACATGGAAAGGATTCCTGTAAGATCTTCAAAAGTGGCTTAATAGAGTCCCATTTTGATCCACGCATATCTACAATTACTGTGAAACCTCGCTTGCACACGTCTTCACTAGAAAGGAAATTAAACAGCAATTAAAAAGGCAAGCTGTATTACAAGTACAAACTTGGTAATTTATCTGCCAGTTCTGTTCATGTTTTCATCTGTCTACTTATTAGAGTTTTACCTATGGAAGGATTATGTCTAGCCAGATTTTTTTAATAATTTAGATTTTTATCCAGCTTGGTTAAGATTGGCAGGCCAGCTCTAAACTAAATACTTTACACCAGGGCTTTTCAAAGTGCCGCCGCTGGCGACACACCGGCGGCGGCAGTGTGGCGGTGGTGCGCGCGTGCACGGTGGCGGCACGGGGGCGTGCGGCGGCGCACGCGCGCACGGCAGCAGCGCGGGGGGCGTGCGGCGGCGCGCGCACGGCGGTGGCGGCAGCCTCCACTAAAACGCGGAACCACTGATCCCACGCTCGCGACACACAGTTTGGAAAGCTCTGCTTTACACAGACACAGTCTTGCATCTAATTATCTTTTAAGATAAGCAGGGCCCAGAGTTCCCGTTGGGGGAGATGGGCGGTCATATAAGTTAAATAAATAAATAAATAATAACAACAACATTAAAAAATGATCAAGAACTAAGCTGGGTAACTGTTTTCCTGACTTTAAAATTCAAAAGTCTGTCGCTTGCTTGCTGCTCTGCACAATCATATTTATGTTTTAAACAGCTGATGGTGGCCAGATAGCTTCCAGTTGAGTCCTTTGGCTTCCTGAGGTCTGACCCAGGCAACCAGCTTACATCAATTAGGTTAGGTCTCCTTAAAATTCATAGCTTACCACTATGGCCGACCTAGCCATGCAATGAAGGACCACACAAAGCATCTCAGAGTTTTGGATTCATTTTCACATGAAACTGGCAATACAGATTGAACTTTTGCCTTAGACCAGCCTTTCTCAACCTTTTGACCCTGGAGGAACCCTTGAAATATTTTTTCAGGCTTCGGGGAACCCCTGAACATTCAGGCTCAAATATAGGCCAGAAGTTACAAAATATTCGTTTCATGGGTAGGCCTGTAAATATGCATTAACATTGTTCTTAAACAAAAAATAAAGAATGAAACTTACCTATTTAATATGAAGTTGCCTGAATTTGAAATATTTTTTAAAATAAATTGTGATCTCCCAGGGAACCCCTAGTGACCTCTCATGGAACCTTAGGGTTCCATGGAACCCTGGTTGAGAAACCCTGCCTTAGACAAAGGAGCAGGTGGACACTATTTGCTATGTTACACTTTTTATGTGACATGTTTTTATGTAATATCTTTTATATGACTCCCAATGCCAAGTCCCCAACAGCCTGAGAATGGTCTATTGCAGGGCTTTCCAAAGTGCTGCCGCTGGCGACACACCAGCGGCAACGGCGCGCGGGCGCGCACGGCGATGGCGCGGGGGGGCGTGTGGCGGCGCGCACGGCGACGGGGGCGTGCAGTGGCACGCGCGCGCCCGGTGGCAGCGCGGGGGGGCGTGCGGTGGCGCGGGGGGCGTGCGGCGGCGTGCGCGTGCATGGCGGCCACCGTGCACGCGCGCGCCGCCGCTTCCGGGTGGTGTGGCGACACACCACGCTGTGTGTGGCGACACACTTTTGTGTTGCGACAGACAGTTTGGAAAGCTCTGGTCTATTGGCTTTCATAATTTTCACTACATAACTATGGGTCCTGTGGAACTACAAAATATAAAGTAACTAATCCCATGATCTGCATTCATAAAAACTTCACCCTTTTCAACCCTATTTCTTTTTTCCTCGGGACTGGAGATCTGAACATACTGTTGCAATTCCTTGTTATACATGCTATAATTAGTAGTGTTTGCAAGCAGAGCCACATGTCCTTGGTTGTGTGTAAAAGCCTCCCCCACTCTATCCTGGCTCCACTTTCTGCCATATATCCCATCTGACTTTTTCATTTTCTCCCTCATTATTTTGCTAAGCATGCTTGGCTCTTCTAGTCAGATACTAGCAGTGCCTAAAATCTGACCTGCGCTGAAACTTTTGAAAAGCTCTGAAGCTCTGCAACTCGTAACAGGAAGCAGCCATCTCAAAAGTGAACAATTTCGGAAAAGCACCCCTGCAGTACCCTGCTTAACACCATTTCAGGGGGTTTGCTCTGCAACTGGTACTTAGAAGATCACAACGTGAGCTCCTTGTAAGTTTTCGCCTAATAAGATCTGGGGTTAGGGGAAGGATGCTTTGAAGTATTGCCATTTGCCAAATACCTAAATGAAATGACTGGGTAAAATCACAGCAATGCTCCTCAAAGCTAGCCCTGATTTTGTCAAAGCTACTTTCTCCCTGGTACTTTCTTTCCTTCCTGGACAAGCTTTCCTTGCTATTACGTAACTGACAGAATGAAAGAATAAAGCAGCCTTCCCAGTCAGGTGCCCTCAAAATATAGCCCCTGTAAATGATTTTGTTTTGCTACAGTGACCCACAGCTTCGAGCCATAATGCACAAAAGGTGCACTTACCTAGGAATACACGCAAGGTATGAAATGAGCCTCCTAAGGTCCTCTTGTCGTATTCTGTCATGATTGCTTCGAGCTGGAAATGTTAGAATGGGGCCTCCACGCTTATCTCTCCCACCTGAAAAAGAAACATATTGAGGGCCCACTGCAGACTGTGGCCTACGTTGAGGACAAGAGCCTCTGCCCCTGCGAGAGTTGCAATCAGTCATGATACATCTGAGCCGAGTATTTGGGCAAGATTGTATTTCAACAGAAAGGCACCACTATATATGTTATGTTCTCATTTAAAAAAAAATACGTAACACTAGGGGGAGATGTGGATAAGAAAGTCTTCTTTTACAGCTTCAGAAATTATGCTGAACATAATGGAAGTATTTTATTAGTATCTTATTACATTTTTACCCTTCACCTTGTCAAAAGGGCTCCAAGTGGCTTCACAGAAATCCCTATCTTTGCCACAATCACAGAAGGTAGGGTTAGGAAGAACAGAGTGCATTGCCCAATACTTATATTTGCTCGGGGGAAACCCAAGTCCTATAGTCATCCTCTTGCTATTTTTATCTCTTTCTGTCTGCTGTGTTCTTTGTTGTCCATTTTAAGCTCTTTTGCAGTGAGAGGAAAAGGGACTTAACTGTATTTTATTTAGTCAGCTCTGTAAAACACTGTACCCTCTAATGCTGCCTAAATTACTATCACATTGAAGACACCAATTTTCTCCTGTGACATAAGACTGAGAACGGCATATTAAATGTCAGTGGCTGATCCCAATTTTTGGAAGTCAGCACAGAAAGGATAGTCCTCCCCCTCTGAGATGCTTACAATTCCCAGGTGGTTTTCTACAAGAACCACAGCCAGACCCAAATCTCCTAAGCTTCAGAGCCGTACAGATATTGCATGCTTTTGTACCATTCTCTCAACTTCTGAAAGACAGAGAAGCCAAGCTATTGGCAAAAGCAAGAAAATGTCAAGAAACACTGAACCCATGGAAGAGACTGGGGCAGGCACAATCTGAGAGATGAATGGAGTCGGGACTGCTTGTGACTTCTTATATAGCTCTCTCAGCTCCATCCAGATGCTATCTGCCTCATTCCGAGGGGGGGGGGTTGATTTCCACGAAGAGAACCAGACAATGCAGGATGGCAGCTACTGCCATTACTTCCTTTCTCCAAGGAAAGCGGTAAATGGACGTTACCCATCGGAGAAGAGAGGCCTCAACACCTTTTTGAACAATAGCGTTCTCTTAACCTGGATCTCTCAGGACAGAGAAAGGGTGTACAAATATTAGGATTATTTTGGCCATATAATGCTCAAAGATGCTGAGGCTGGTGTGTGATTTAGGCCAGCTGCACCGGAGTAATAGCACAATCACAAATTTCACCAGTAATAACTTATGGTAAATTTAAAGATGTTGTATTTTTACTATTCTCTCCTAGATCATGTTTTGCTAATCAGCTCTCCCCACCCCCCAGGTTTCTCCTTGGAGGCTCTGATCACACAGAAAAATTAAGGGGATAATCTTGCATTTGGAATGCGGTTTATTGTAAGATGGGTTTCTTTGTACTGCCATTACTACAAAATTGGGGTGTAGCTTCTATCGCTACACATAATATACTACAGTAGCCTTATATGTACTCTACTGCTGAGTTCAAGCTGTAGACCAATAATCCAACATGTTTTTCTGATTTGGGGTGGGGTTGGTACAGGTAGTCCTTGACTTACGACCACAATTGGGACCAGAACTTCTGCTGCTAAGTGATGCGCTCATTAAGTGAGTCATGCCCGATTTTACGGCCTTTTTTGCCACGGTCGTTAAGCGAATCACACTGTCGTTAAGTGAATCCGGCTCCCCCATTGACTTTGCTTGTCAGAAGTTGGCTGGGAAAATCATGAATGGTGATCATGGGACCACGGGATGCTGCAACTGTTGTTAAGTGTGAGCTGGTTGCCAAGCACCCAAATTGCAATCATGTCACCGCCGGAATGCTACGATGGCCGCAAATTCAAGGACTGTCCATAAGTCTCCTTGTTCAGCAGCATCGTAACTCTGAACGGTCGCTGAACAAATGGTTGTTAACCAAGGACTACCTGTATCTCAATATTCCCTCTTGTTTCTGCAATTCTTTTAGTACTATATTAATTTGAAGATACTGAAACCAATCAGGTAGGCTAGTTCACTGTGAAGTAACAGTCTCAAAAGATTTTATCTTCATCTTGTTCATAATTAAATCTTGCAATCTAAACAAATTATTAAATCTCCACTGAGCAAATTTCTTAGTGCTTTTCTCTTCAAAGAAATAAACAGCAGCAAAACAAAAGGGGAAAAAATATGGGCTTATTCTTGTTCTGTATTTATCCCAACCATTCAATACATTACTTATTTTGCACAATCCCTTATAAATTGTTTGTTTCTGTTTGTATCAGTCTAAAGATATTTATGCAGAGCGTCTGGAAGTCCTGCCCTTTCCTTAGAGCAGGGCTTTCCAAAGTGCCGCCGCTGGCGACACACCAGTGGCGGCGGCGTGCGCATGCACGGCAGCGGCGCGGGGGGGCACACGTGCACGGCAGCGGCGCGTGCGTGCACGGTGGTGGCGCAGGGGGGCGTGCGGCGGTGCGTGTGTGTATGGCAGCGGTGGCAGCCTCCGCTAAAACGCAGAAGCACTGATGCCGCACCGCTGCTGCCGTGCACGCACGCGCCGCTGCTTCCAGGTGGTGTGGCGACACACCACGCTGTGTGTGGCGACACACTTTTGTGTCGTGACACACAGTTTGGAAAGCTCTGCCTTAGAGGTAGGGAGCCAGGAAATACAATCCACTCTGAAATCCATGTTAATTAGCTAGCATGATAATACAATTTAAAGTCCAGAACCACCAGTCCACCTGTTTTGAATCCTGTAAAATCTTTTATTTAATCCTTAGTCTTTTATTGGACCGTATGTAGTTCATTATTTGTTTATGTCAATCACTTAACATCATGCTTTCAATACATAGAGGCAGGAAAACTTTCTAGCCAGCCTTTATGGCAGAATGGGAGTGGAATACTTATTGGATGATAAAGTCTTGGGGCAAGCACTATTTCACTATAACTGCGGTTACAGTCAGTCACTCTGCACTTGAAATGAATGAGAAAGCCTTTTGGTTGAAGGATGTCATTTCCAAGCAAGGCTGTGCTTTTAGACTTTAGTTTAGAAATTAAGCATTGATAAGCATAGGCATAATATACTCAGTTCAGTCCCATTCCCAGGGCTCTCAAGCTGATAGGAAAACAGCCAATTACGCCTGCTAATGTTTATTCTAATGTTGGTATGCTAATCTTAGGTTATGAGAAAGTCTAGATGTATACTGATCAAGGAGATGAGAGTTTGCCATCAAATGTAGAAGTGATACACTCATTCCACAAAGCAAAAAAATATAAAGGGGGGGGGATGAAATACAGATGTAGAAGAGGGGAATATGCAAAAAATTGTTAAGGAAACTGGAGCTATTGCAATGAAATTCTATTTTTTCCCAGCATTAATCTTCATTTAGGTTTTTGGACCAGGACTCAAAAGCAGAACAGTTTTATCTTATGCAGTTGTAGAAGTCTGATAGCCAAAGACTGTTTGTTTGTTTGTTTTCTATCCTGCCTTTATTATTTTTATAAATAACAGTTTGGTCTAGTGGTTAAGGCAACGGGCTAGAAACCAGGAGAGTGAGAGTTCTAGTCCCGCCTTAGGCATGAAAGCTGGCTGGGTGACCTTGGGCCAGTCACTCTCTCTCAGCCCAACTCACCTCACAGGGTTGCTATTGTGGGGAAAATAGGAGGAGGAAGGAGTATTAGGTATGTTCACCGCCTTGAGTGATTTATAAAAATAATAAAGACGGGATAAAAATTTTAAAAATAAAAAATACCTAATACTCCTTCCTCCTCCTATTGATTTGAATCAAACGCCAAATTCCCCTGCAGACACCGTGCAGACTTAAAGCTACTTTTATTAGATCAACTATAGTAACAGAAATCTTGCAAGTCTTCATGTGCTTCCCTTCTTTACCATCATGAGAAGGGGGGGGGGGGGCTGTCTGAGGCACTTTTGTAAACCACTTTCTTGGCCTGGGCTCAAACCTTGTTTATCTGATTGCTGCCTTAGTACCAAATCATTTTTCTGTCCTTCAAGGCCATCTTTTTCTCACTATAGCCAGCAAAAAAACGAAGTCCTGTAGCTAGTCCTTTTTGTAAGATTTCTTATTCTGCCTTTATTATTTTTATAAATAACTCAAGGCGGGGAACATACTTAATACTCCTCCTATTTTCTCCACAACCACCACCTGTGAGGTGAGTTGGGCTGAGAGTGTGTGACTGGCCCAAAATCACCCAGCCAGCTTTCATGCCTAAGGCGGGACTAGAACTCACAGCCTCCTGGTTTCTAGCCTGGTGCCTTAACCACTAGACCAACCTGGCTCTCAAATTGCCTTTTGAAAGTGTGGTATCCTTCCCAGGTAAAACATGAAATTAAATGCAAGCATATGTATGCTGGACAGGGAAGGTGAAATGTCATGGCAATAATAGTACCGTATTTTCCGGCGTATAAGACGACTTTTTAACCCAGGAAAATCTTCTCAAAAGTCGGGGGTCGTCTTATACGCCGGGTGTCGTCTTATACGCCGGAAAATACGGTATTCGCCGTTTAAGACCTCTCCTGGCCAAGTGCAGCCGCTCGCCGGAACGCAGCCCCCAGGGAAGAGCAGGAGGACGAGCGCGGGAGAAACGCGGGGAGGGGGGAGCGAGCTCTGTTCCCTCGGAGCAGCCTTGGGAAGGGAGGGGGCAAAACGCAGTGGCTCCACGACGGGCTCCAAAGTCGCCCACAACGCTCAACGGGCGCCTCGCCTTCCCTTCCCAGCCGCGCTTTAAATGGAGCGGGGCCCCAGAATTGGCCGCGTTTCGGGAAGCCTGGTAGGAAACGCGTTGTGGGCGACTTTGGAGCCCGTCGTGGAGCCAAACGGCGAGTACCGTATTTTCCGGCGTATATCCCAAACTCTATATTTTAAATGGAAAAGTTGGGGGTCATCTTATACGCCCAGTCGTCTTATACGCCGGAAAATACGGTAATTGCTTTTCTGGGCCCTGTCAAAGTCCAGATAAAACCATGCTCTAATTTGGGGTCTCAAAAACCTTCTAGTTGTTCCCAAGCATATTTTCACTGTGTGCAAAGTTAATCACATTTGTTAGGGTGATTTGTCTACAAAACCATATTTGTATTTAATGCAGAGGTAGAAGCCCTATATTCTATACCAAGGGTCGGAAATGGCGGCTCGCGAGCCAGATCTGGCTCTTTGGCCCCTTGACTCTGGCTCTCTCTCTCTCTCTGCCACCCGACATCCGGAAAGCCGGTCTCCGGAAGCAGCAGGCTTGGCGCAAACCCTGGGGAAGAAACAGAGAGGCTGATTGGTGGAGGCTCAGAAGGAAGGACACCTCCACCAATCAGCGCGTGCCAAAGGGGAGCAGAGATGCGGGCTGAACAAGGTCATCAGGAGCACAGGATCCGGCCCCAGCCCAGCCCAGCCCAAGCACATAGCAAAGGCAAGGATTTTTTGCTCCCCCCCCTTCTGGATGGGGGGATGCCATCTGATGATGATGCCACTTCCAGCCTCCTGCCTGTTTGCCTGCCTCCCCGCCCATCCCTGTGTCCCAGGGTCTGCTTCAGTCCGTGTATGCGTGGTGGGGCATGGAGTTCGTTTTCTCCTCCTGGTTGCCCATTGGAAGGGGCTGCTGCCGTTCATGAGCTAAGCTCCCGCTTCCGCCTCCTGCCAGAATTGAGATTTGGCTCTGCCCTGGCGGACGGGCGGCCCGCGTCCTGGAGAGCCTCGCGCTCTGAGGATGGAGAGGCTGGCGCCGCGGGAAGGGTTGCGCTCAGCTCGTGCTATGTGCTTGGGATAGCCCCCTCCCTCTGGCTCTCCATCTCCCCCCCCCCACGTATTAAATGCAGCCTTAAAGCATTTTATGCTCCAGCTGTGAATAAACAAACATCCCATCAGCTGCTAACTCTCTCCCCTTGGAAGAAATCTGGGAGTCACGGGAAGCAGCCAGCAGCATTGGCTGGTAGGGCTCAGGAGCCCCCCCCCCAATTACCTTCTCCATATCTCCCTCTGCTTTTCCATTCCCCCTCCTGTTTTCTTCAACCCGGTGGCCCTTCCGCCCACTGGCCCCACATTCCTGGCAGTCCCGCAACGAAATTAAGCCCTTTCCTGAAATGCTATGGGGTTGATGGTTTCCAAAGGTGGTGCCTTTTTGAGCAAATGAAGCAAACTGGTTCTGTTAGTTGGGGAGGGGGTGTGTGTGAATTGCGTTGGACAGGAATCCTTTCTTGCTAAGACTGATTTTCCTCCCAGATTCCTAGAACGTTTTCTTTGCATGGAATTCCGTGTTCTGCACACAGGCAATCTCCATTATAAAGAACCAGGTTTGTGTTCTGTATCCAGAGCGAATGATGATGCCACTTCCAGCCGCCTGCCTGTTTGCCTGCCTCCCCGCCCATCCCTGTGTCCCAGGGTCTGCTTCAGTCCGTGTATGCGTGGTGGGGCATGGAGTTCGTTTTCTCCTCCCGGTTGCCCGTTGGAAGGGGCTGCTGCCGTTCACGAGCTGAGCTCCCGCTTCCGCCTCCTGCCAGATTTGAGATTTGGCTCTCCCCCAGCGGGAGATGGAGAGAGATGTTTCTCTCTCCAGCCCGCGTCCTGGAAAGCCTCTCGCTCTGCGGAGGGAGAGGCTGGCGCCGCGGGAAGGGTTGCGCGGCGCCCACTCGGGGCCCCTGCCGGCCTCAGCCCCTTTGCCGGGTGGGGTGGGGTGGGGGGCTTTTCCTTTCCCTGGGACTGAAGAGGCGCGGCGGGGTCTGGGGGCTTTTCCTCCAGGGGTCTCGGCCTCTCTAGTCCGGGACGTCTCGTCTGCCTGCGGCTGCCCCGCACGCGTTTGTGCGTGTGCGCGCCCGTGTTTGGCCACCCGCCAGCCGGAGGGACGGAGCCGGGCCCCCTGAATGCCGAGGGGCCCGCGGGTCGGGCGTCCCCCGGCTCCCATCCGCGGGGCTGCTCTGCCTTCGCCAGCCCCGAGCCTTGCTGCCCTGGACCTCGTCTGAGGAAAGCGCGTGGGGCCGCGGGAGGCGCAAGCGGAGGCCGGGGAGCCGCGGCCGCCGCCAGATGGGAAACGGAAAGGCCGGCAGGGGCTTTTTCCAGCCGCAGCAGCCCCTGCAGCCGCTCCCGCGCCACCTCCGACAGCGCCGCGTCCGGGGCCAACAGCGCCTCCCTGCCGCTCAGTGCGCTCGGAGAGACGGGCCTGAAGGGACGCAGAGGCCGGAGAGGGAGCCCCTCCGTCTCCCCTTCTCTCCCTGCCCCGCCCGCCCAGCGTGGAAGCGCAGCCGCCTTGACGTCAGGCGCTGGCGGCGCGTGGCATCTTCCGCGCGGGGTCCCGGCTGGTGTCTGCGCTCGGGCGCCGGCGGGGAAGGAGGCGCGGGTCCCGCCCGGTGGAGAGGGCGCAGCCTTCCGCTCTCCCGCGCCTGTCCTGCCGGCCGGAGGGTGGCAGCTCTTTCTCTGCCACTCCCGGTGGGACGGCCGGGCCGGGTTCGCGGAGCCGCTGGCTGCACCCCCTCCCTCCGTGAGCCCCCCGCCCCCTTCCACGCGATTGGCTCCCGCCCGCAAAACCCGCCCCCTTCCACGCAATTGGCTCCCGCCCGCAAAACCCGCCCCCTTCCACGCGATTGGCCCCCGCCCGCAAACCCCGCCCCCTGGCTCTCGAGCACTTCAAAATGTGCACGAGCATGTCAAAATGGCTCCCGGCACAAAAAGTTTGCCGACCCCTGTTCTATACCAGTTAGAGAACTTGCTAATCTTATTGTAGTTCACCATCACTGGGATATTTTTTACAACTGATATATGTGGTGCGAGGTTGTTGCTCTGAAAACCGAACTACTGAGCTTGATAATTCTATATTTACTAAATGAAGGAGTTCTCAAGCCGAGGGGGTTCATAAGCAACTAGGGAGATCTACAGTTTTTTAAAAAAATTGCCTCCAGCACGATAGCTAACCTCAGACTTTCAAGTATTACTAAGTTTACAAATAATTTTTGCATCTGCTTTGTTTTCTTAGCAGAAGCACAAGAGTTCTATGAACCACCAATATAACCATATTATTTAATTGTTGTAGCACATTATTTTGAAATTAACTTTTTAATATTTATTTATATTATTTTACCTTTGTCCATTAAAATTTGTTATGTCAAAAATGCACCAGCTGCACCCTTTCCTGGACCGGAAGGCCCTTCAGTCACTCACACTTTAGTCACCTCACAAGTGGATTACTATAGTGCATAGCTTTCCAAACTGTGTGTCGAGTGTGTCGGCTGCAGTGTCTGGGTGTGTCAAGCTCCGAGCCCTGCCAGGATTCCGCGCAGGTCCTAGTGCCTGCCTTGTGCCTTGCTGCCTCCAAACCTGCCCTGCCAGGATTCCACACAGGTCCTAGTGCCTGCCTTGTGCCTGGCTGCCTCCAAACCTGCTGTGATTCCGCACAGGTCCTAGTGCCTGCCTTGTGCCTTGCTGCCTCCAAACCTGCTGTGATTCCACGCAGGTCCTAGTGCCTGCCTTGTGCCCTGCTGTAAGAGTGTGTCACGAAATGATGCCTTGCTGTAAGAGTGTGTTGCGAAATGATGCATGTCTAAAAAGTGTGTCACCAACATGAAAAGTTTGGAAAGCTCTGCTATAGTGTGTTCTACATGGGGCCACCCTTGAAGACCACTTGGAAGCTACAGTTGGTCCAGAATGCAACAGCTTGGGCAGTAACAGGCATGCCTTGTTATACCCTTGTGACCCCACTGCTCTGTGAGTTGCAGCAGTTACCAGTTGGCTTCTGGCTACAATTCAAGGTGCTGGTTATCATGGCATAGGACCTGGTTATTTGAGAAGCCACCTGTCTCTGGTTGTTTCTGCCCATCTGGTAAGATTAGGCAGAGTGGGCATGCTTTGGGTCCCATCTGTCAGGCCTTCAAGGTAGACCAGAGTTGGAAACCAAAATTACGAATACTAAAACTAGTTTTATTATGGGGTTACAGTAACAGAATCTTGCAGGTCTGAAAGTGCCTCCCCCCTCCCTGCCTTTATTTACAAAAGAACTAGGGAGGGTCCAGTCTGAGACGGTTTCTCAAATTACTTCTCTGCATTGGACTCAAATTTCTATTATCTGACTGCTGTCTTGGTTGCAGCTCTTCCTCCTGTTCCTCAAGGTTATTCTCACAGCCCATTATAATCAATCAAGCAGTTTCATCCGGCAGGAAGCTTCACTGATTGAATCTGGAGCATGTGACCCTGCCAGATCTTAGCATATGGGCAGAAACAATTTGTTAAAATCTAATTTGTAAAAATAAGTGATATATTTATTTCTTGCTCAACAATAACACCAATGAAATCAAGAGTTTTATTGATGGGGGGGGGCTGCATAAATTAATTTACCATTTTAAGGAGTCACAGTATTGCAAAGTTTTTAAAAAACTGCCTTAATGGTTAGCATATTTTAGTCTTTTCCCCCACCGAACAATGTACAATTTTATTTTTCCTGACTCACAGTATTTGTTCAGAGTCCTAGAATATCTACATACCTGCAAATCCATACTTAAAAGATGTCATATTTGTTCCCAAATATTACCCTAACCACCCACCCCTTTTTGCACATCCATGACCTTTACGTCCTACTTCCTGGGAGCTCTTACTAGAGTCCCCTACCTTCTTAGGGCACTTCCACATAAAGCTGTGGTGCCACTCCATCACTGCCCCCAAAGGGCAACCAAGCAGATTTTCTTACAGCTTGACTTATCCAAAAAATTAGAATTGCTAAATTTCCTTTTTGTGATTTGAGCTGCCTGAATTCTATGTGGTGGGGTTTCTTTCCTTCTAGTGGAAACTTACTGATCTCCACCCACCAGCTCTGTGGCTGCCTCCTCTCCCCTTGGCTATGAAGCCAGTGAAGCACCATTTGCCCATGTGCTCCACTACAGGTCTTTTCTGAACTAGATCAGTTTTTTCATTTTCTCACCAAGAGCAAAATATTGGAACATGGACAAGAACAGGCAGGGATGAGTTACTTACTGAGAACTGAAAACTGTGCTCTCTCATTGATTGGGAGGACAGTCTGGCTCTTGCTATTCTGGCAACAACTGCAGTTAAGATGGTTTTGAGCCACTGCAAGATCTGTTACGCAGATTTAGAAGTGCTTGTGAGGTGGCAATGCTTACAGTGAGGAATTTTCCTTAGAGAATGCTCCTCTCATCCCCAAGGTCCGTTTAGAAACCATTTTGACTTTCATTCCAGTCAAAATGGCAGCATTTGGTTTCTTATATGAAGTAACTTGGTTTGAAAACCAACTGGAATGTTTATTAATGTTCCAGAAATTACTAATTCAACTGATGTCCACACTGGTACCATAACAGACACAATACAATAGATTCTGTAATATATACAGCAGGGCTTTCCAAAGTTTTTCCCGCGGCGACACACCAACCGGCGTTGGTGTGTCGCCGCAGGAAAACCCGGAAGTGCGGCAGCGTGCAAAAACCCGGAAGCGCTGCTGCTGCTTTCGGGTTTTGCGCGCTGCAGTTGGTGTGTCACCGTGGGAAAACCCGGAAGCGCTGATGAAGATCAGCGCTTCCGGGTTGTGTGGCGACACACCAGACTGTGTGTGGCAACACACTTTTGTGTTGCGACACACAGTTTGGAAAGCTCTGATATACAGTATGTGTATGTGTAGTATGTATGTATGTATATATGTATGTACGTACGTAAAGCAAAATTTTTTAAAGGGCTATCTTACACATGGACTTCAAGAGGAAGGGCTGTGCCAACACTGAAGGCATCACTGTTGAAATATATGGGTAAATGCATAAGAGAAGAAGAAGCCACAGAGAGGCCCTTCATCAACAATGGTCCAAAAACACAACAGCAAAATTACAAAAAAGGAAACGGGGGGAGGAGGGAGGGGGGGACTGGCAACAGAACCAAACCAGGAGAATGTTGTAAAGGGGGTAACAAAAAGAAAAAGAAAGAAAGAAAGAAAGAAAGAAAGAAAGAAAGAAAGAAAGAAAGAAAGAAAGAAAGAAAGAAAGAAAGAAAGAAAGAAGAAGGGTATCAGAGCAATATTATACCGTTTCTGCTATTTTCCCAAATCCCTGAGCCAGATCAGGAGACATAAGTTCAGCTTGCAGTAAGTGTGACAGCTACAACAGAGATTTAAAGTACTAATGCTGAGAATTTATACAGCTCTTGAGAGTTTAAAGAAATGCATTTAGATTATCTCAGTAGCCTATATAACACCTCTGTTAGGTAAGGTTCCCATATTCAAGATTTGGGTGGATGAGGGCCAGTTCTCATGTCATGTTTACTTAGGATGATGGTTAAGTATGAGTGCATTTGCTTGCTAGTGCCAATTCTTCCTTCTCTCTCCCACCCGCACTTCCAACCAGTATGACTAGCAAACAGCCATATTTGGTTAGTGTACAGCTTAGTGTACAATGCAGGACATGTATTACTTCCAGACTCAATCAGCCAGAGTACATAACCATAAATAAATCTACCACAAGCCATGACTGCATTCTCTGGTTGGCTGAGACTGTACATGGTGTACGTCTTACTCTCAGACAATACATTAAACCATATTTTTACAATCTGTGTGCCTTCCAGATGTGTGGACCAACTCCTCCAATTCCCCTTTGCTGAGAATTCTCAGAGCTGTCACCCAAACATCTGGAGAGTGAAGAAAGCTGGGAAAAACTGCATTCAGCCCTACACCTGGAGGAGGAATCAGCAGCTGTTATGTGTTCCATGCTTAACCATAAGCCTGGGTAAATACAATGTGCAAATACAGTCAAAGAACCTCTTTATGTAATGTGCTATGCCAGGTTGGTGTGAAGTATGAAAAAGGCACTTATTTATTGCTTCTACAGTGAGCCACAATTCACACATCTCCCCCAATGTTGGCCAGCATCCCATTTTTCTGTGACTTGATTTGCATTTTTGATACTTCAGTTAAAAAAAAAACTGCATACATAGCGGCCTGATCAGAGTCAGAACTTCCCTGTACACAGAGTGCCTAAGCCTCTTTCATTATCCCTGCTGTCCCCATTTTGCAATCCTCCCCTGTAGATCAGCAAGGTTGCCAGGTTGTGTGTGTGTGAAAATAGAGCAAACAGCAACTACAATTTGCATCAGATCCACTTTGTGGTCACTCCTTCACATTCCTACATCCAGAGGGCAGAAAAGGAGGTAGAATGTTAGTAACAGATTAACTCCCCTTGTCTGGGTTCACAGAAGCAAGTTAACTCTAAGTTGTGTACATGTTGTGTGAGCTAATGCAGACAAGAACTCTCCAATCGCCACTAAATAAATTCAAAACTGAAATCTAGAAACTATACATCAATGAACAGCCTTTTGCCTTCTCATTCTGCAATGTCATACTGTTAAGCTAAAGAGAGTTACAAGGCAGAACGCATGCTCTCAAGTAACCAATTGTTCAGAGGTTTCAAAGAAAGAGACCAGGATAACCCAATGCCTTTTGCAACATTTAAACCTGAAAGAAAGTTATGCCCATAGATTGTTTAATAGCCATATGCCATTAAAGTAACCTGCCTGCCCTTCCCTTGAAAGTTACCTACAGCCACAAAGAGCTCCAAGTAATTCATGACAATATTAGACTCAAGGGTCTGTTTCTTCCATCAAGTTGCTTCCCATTCTCACTTTTCCAATGATTGATGAGCCAGGGATCAGGCACACAATACCAGGAAAGCAAGTATCTCAAAAAGTATTCAAAATATGGTCCTTAAATTATTGGATTAATGCTAACAATGAACTGGTGCCCTCCAAATGTATTGAACTACAGCATTCATTTGCACTGGCCATTCTAGCAAAGCATGATGGGAATTATAACATGCTAGGTAGAAAACACTGAGTTTACAGAGCAAAGGGATGATGGAAAGGGAATATCTCATTAATTTCTTCCCTAAACAGCATATTCAGAAATAAAAAAGAATGCTGTGAATAGAGCAATGGGGTGCACAGATTTTTTTTAAAGAAATATCTTGTGCTATTTTTATGTAAAAGTCATCCTGACCATTAGCATTCAAAGTAATTGTGGGGTATTTAGTTCAGACCAATAATCTTGGTAAGCACACAAACAACAAATAGCACACTAAAGACTTCATGGAAGAATGATAGCTAATTGCTGAATATTTGGAAAGTATCCAACAAAATATAACACCCCCCCCAAAAGTATTTGTTAAAGGAAAGTGATAACATGCCTTAGTTAAATAATCCTCAGACTTCCTTCTCTCATGTTAAGAATTGGATGCATTTGGTCTCTCTCTTTTTTTTAATAGTTCTGCCTAAAGATTTTGTTGGAAGAAACTAATTGGCAAAGTACTGAGGGTATAAATAACTAGTACCAGAAGAAATATAATAAATAATTAAAGATTCTTAACACGAAAGAAGGAAGTTTTTGTTGCTCGGTTGTCATAATTACGTATTCTACTGTCAGCGATCACTCACCAAATAGCTAAGTAATTCAGCTCAGGATCATAAACACATTGTATTACTTTACCTGAAAGATATGCGACTTTCTCCTTGAGGATTGGAAGGACTTCCATAGCTTTCATTTCATCATTTTTTCGAAATCCTAAAGACAAAAACAAAATGGATATTAAGTCAAGTTGCACAGTATCATTCTTTTAGGATCATATTTTTTACGCTGTAGGGCGTGGGAGGTGTTTTTGTTTTGCATGTCTAACTAAGAAGAAAACAAAATTATGCTGATAATTTAAATTGCCAAAGAAAAATGCTCTGTGAAATTTGCAAGCCTGGATACAATGAATATACTTTACAACAGTATCATCACAACATGGAACCCAATCATTCTAAAGGTGCACATCAAAGATATACAAGTAGTCCTCACTTATCAACTATTCGTTCAGCGAAAGTTCAAATTTATGACAGCGCTGAAAAAGGAGACTTACAACCAGTCTTCAAAGTTGCAGCTGTCGGAGTATCCCACGGTCACATACATGATTGTCATTTGCATCCTTCACAGCTGGCTTCCGACAAGCAAAGTCAATGGGGAGGCCAGCAGGAAGTCACAAGTTGCAGTCATGTGACATCACGCTTAACAACTGTGGGTGATTCACTTAACGGCTGCAGCTGGAACTGACATCATAAGTTGGCTGGTCATGTGATATTTCACTTTACTACCACATTACTTAGGGACAGAGTTGCCAGTCCCAATTGTGATTGATAAGTGAGGGCTACCTGTATATGTATTCTAAAAATCAATGGCAGCCATTTGAAACAAGTCACAGTTTTCCTAAGGCCTCTAGACTTCTGCAAACCTCTGCATGAGATCATTTTGGGATTCCAATCCTCTTCAGGACATTCAGTACACAACCCCCAATTGTGCCTTTTTACCTCCATCACTAATGTTTCAAAAATCTTCAAAGTAGATTAAGGAATGACCAGATATGGAGATGGGCAAGAAATTACTAGCACTAAAGTATCAATACAGCCAGTAAAGAAAGGGGAACTATAGCTCAACCTAGTTTCTGCTCCTATTCCAGATATGTGGCACTTGTGATCCATCATGATAAACTCAGTCTGATATTGCACATAAATTTAAATCTATGCTTCCATGCTACCTGAACAAACTGGGAGAAATTTCAGTGAAGGGAAGTATTTCATTACAAGAGGCTATAATTTGTTGTAGCATATGAGCCGGAGACCATGGTCCAAGCAAACTAGTTTCAAACTTTAATGGAATGTGAGAATGACCTTGGAAGATGGGGGGAAGAGATGCTGCCTAGGGAACGGTCAGATAAAAGAGGGAGGAGCCTGCAACTGGGTAACGGGAGGAAGAAACTTAGAAAGGATCCACACTAACTGATCAGGCAGTAGAAAGGGAGATTTGTACTTTCAGACTTGCAAAATTCTGTTAATGTAGCCTAACAATAAAGCAGAATGAGCTCATCTGGTCTACTGGGGAGGCTGACACAAACCATGGATTTTGAAGCATTATTTCTAAACCAACCAGTGTGGGTTAGACAAAGTTAGTTGAGATGCAGTCCCACTGCAATCAGTGACATAAGACAATAATGGACAAATCTGCATGACACCATTTGCTAAACAAGGGAGAAGAAATTTACAGAGAGGTGTTGTATCAATTCATTCCTGTCAGTCAGTATTCCAGACAACTTTGTGGCAGCTGGAAAACCAACATTTCTCTTTTTTCTTTTCTTCCACCCTTCCATTTTGGGGGGGGGGGGGGGGGGAGAGAAGAAAAACTAGCAGCAGCCTGAATCGGAGTTGGAACAATCTCACATGGGGTAGGGTAAGACTGAGCCTTCTATATTCCTGCAGGAAGTAAACATGAAATAGAGCCTGGCTAGCAGAAATATTTCACAACTACCCCTGCCTCCCAGTTCTATGTCCAGAGCCTGAAAAAGAAAGTTAGCCAAAAATTCATTTTCCTGTTCTAGTTCATTTTGCAGTGTCATGGTTAAGGTATATAAACGAAAACAAACGAAAACAACATTATGAGTACAGACTGTGGTTAAGGACTCCTGCCTTCACCTCTATTTAAATTATGATCCAGACTTAGATTTCAAGAAGAGTTACCGTTCAAAGTTATGGTTTGCAAGCATTGTTTCATTTCAACAATTTGTTGTGTTCATTTAAGTACCAGAAGCCTCCGTTGCAATGGATACTTTCACAAAACCCCCTCACCAGAAGAATTTTTTAAGTGTTTTTTTAAAAGCTCCAGTAATCAAAGAGATCTTTTAACATTTTTAAAAAGGAAACATGATGCCCTTAACACACAGCTCCACTGAGAAAAACATGTTCTTAATTATTAAATGGGCTCCCTATGCTTGAATCAATTAAAGCTTTAGTTGATAGGTCATAAACTGATTAAAGCTTGCTATTTTAGTAGTAATGAAAGCAGTATTCTATAACTGTAGTAAGTGTGCCAAAAGCAAAGTGCCAAAAAGCAATCATGGGATATTAGGATAGGAAATGTTTAAGAACACCTCACAAAAATGGTTGTCACCATCATGTATAGCCTCAATGGAAGAGATCCTGAAAACCAAGGACAGTACCATTAATCAAAGCTTTAGAGACAACTAAGCTGCTGAAACTTAACAAATATAGTCAAATGGTGGACATTTTGGATAACTCAGAAAGAAAGTGGTCTGATCTTGGGACTGGGCACTAGAAAAAACAGTTACAGACTAACCAATTCATTTAATAAGATTACAGCAGTTGAGTGCACATGGTCTAGAATTTACTGCTCCTCATTCACAAACCACTTCGTTAGGAAGTTCACAAAATATTAAAATGTTTTGTTCCATACCCCTTGGAAACGTTCTATTGGAAACTTTTTAGGGTTCCACGTTCAACAGAACAAAACTCAAAACTATTCAAATATTCCATGTTCCAAAGAAACAAACTTGAAATATTTCAAATATTCTGTTCCCATTTTTTTTCTTGGGGTCATAAAAGTAGGTGGTTGGTAATCAGTGCTGAGTGCTATCTACCATTCAATCTCCTGAAAAAAATGGCAATAGGGATGATTAAAAATGTTTAAGATGTTTTAAACATTCCCATATCCAACAACAGATGAAACAATTAAGCACATTTTTGCATCCTGTCCTGTCCTGCCTGCGCAGACACCTACATAATCAAGCCCAGAATCAAGGAACAGTTGTTCTCTTCAGTATAGCCCATGAACAACTTAACAGTAGCAAAGACATCTTCCGAATGCATACACACAGTACTGTTTTGCATTTGGCAACCTGTCTACAAAGCTCAAAAAGGAAAACAACACTGCCCAATGTAGGCACTACCTCTCTGAAAAAGAAGTGACCGCAACACAATTTTACAAGCACCGGATTCTAATTTGCCCTGGCACGGAATTTTAAAACAGCAGTTAACTTATCTACCAGGCACATAGCAACCTTTCTTACATTCAAAATCTTTCTCCACCTCTGAACCCATGGTAAATCTAGACTCCTTCATCCCTACCCACTGTCATTTCCTGAATTAGCTCCAGCCAAGGGGAGAAGGGATAGAATCTATACCTCCTATTTTATTGGCTAATGTACTTTCCAAGTCTCCATGGCTGGAAGAATTCTTTTAAAAATAAAGCCTACTGAAGAATGTCTGAACGCTCAAAACAGAGTAAAACAAAACACTGTTTTATCCTGAGGTTGGGATAAAAATCCAAGAATATCTGCAGTTATGAGCCCATAATGTTTTCCCTACCCCCTACTTTCAGTTCTCCAAATTCATATAGATCAATTGCTCGAGTGCTTTTCATTATTTGGCTCAAATGTAATGCATTTCCTATAAATCAGAGTTTGGAAATCAGGAGCTAGTCTCGGGAATATACCTTCCCTCATTTTATTTTATAATTAAATTGGCACCAACTCTATTTCTGATTGACACTAACTGGTTTCTATAATATGATTTAGGGATCTTGGTAGCTAAGCAGGGTCAACCATGAATACAGAATTGTAGATTTGAAAGTTGAAAAACAACCTAGGAGAAGATCTAGGCAAACCAGTTTCTTAATGCTGCAAAGAAAAATATTTAATGCAGTCACCAAGAATCAAGCTCAACATGGGGGAGTCTTGACCTTTACAACATTCATTAAAAGTCTTTTTTTTTCCTATGTGTATGTACATGTATATGTATATGTGCCTTCGAGTCAGTCTTGACTCCAGGCGACTTCCTGGACAAATCCAGGCAGTTTTATTGGCACCATTTTTGGGATTGCCCTTGCCTTCTGCCTAGGGCTGAGTGTGTGTGACTGGCCCAAAGTCACCCAGCTGGCTTTGAGCCTATGGCAGGAGTAGAACTTGTGGTCTCCTGATTTCTAGCCTGGTGCCTTAACCGCTACACCAAACTGGCTCTCAGTGTCACATCTGACAATTTGTAATTCAGAACTAAGTAGTGATGGTCTGTATTTAATTATGTCTATTTGCCACTAGAATTGAAATCACTATTAAAAATAATGGACACTTATTACTGCAGCCATTCATAAGTCCGGAGAGAACTTCCAAAGCAACTTTGGGGTGAGCACATGATAAGGGGAAATCTGTATGACATTAGATGAAACCCTGTGATTTAGCATAACCATGGATAAAATTTAATGTAAACAAGGGGATGAGCAAGCATACCCAAGGTAGATTAATAGGTAGCAAATATTTTATGTGCAATAAACTAATGTGGTTAAAAATCTATATTTTTCTCTCCTGACTAAAGCATTAACCACAATATTACCTGAATCTACCTCCTTATTCTAAATGTAAGCTGTTTTTTCAGCTAATTCTTCCAGACAATCGAGCAACTATTTCATTAGTTCAATGAGGTTATACATTAAAAAGAAACCTGCTTTCTTTCTGTTCTTCAATTAAAATATTCAACAATTGGGGAATGGCTTAAGAAAATTTGAGAATTTCCCTTTTTAATGACAAAGTTAATGAGGTATGCTCATGAACCAAAACAAGGAGTCCGTGAAATAACGGATACTTTCTATTACACTTGTAATGGTAATCAAATGTATTTCAATAGAAATCAACCTTTTAACATGGTATGTTCAAAACTGAAGCTCTCTTATGAGGCTGCCCTAGATTTACCCCTGAATTCCAATCCAGTTTGGCAACTAATAATTAATTAAATAAATGTTTTTTTTAAAAAATAGTAATTTTTTTTTTGGCATTTTATTGTGGATGAATTGTTCAGAAAAAAAGAATATGCCTATTTCCTCTTAAGAATATGTAATACATCTACTTTATTCAGAGTTTTCCTTTTGGGGGGATAACAGAACTTGAATATTTATATTTCAGGTTTGAACTAGGAGGATTTCTAAAACCACTGCATATGTGTACCGAGCCATATATATCTGCATCAATCTCTACTTACACACACTTCGGCAGGCAACCCTCCAAGCAGGCATTCTCAGCACCACACATTAATAGAGATGATGTCATCTTTTCAAAATCAGAGCAGTCTGCAGCTCTTGCTGCTGTTGTTTTTTCCACTGCAGTGCCTGCAGTATTCACAGGATTTGCAAAACACAAGGCAGCCGGAAAATAAATAAATAAATAAAAACTGGATTGGGAAGTGTAGGAAGAGGGGTGACTTACTGAAATCCTGCTTGGACAGAGTATTATTTTAAAAGAAAGAGAGAAGTATTCTTTGGTTCACTGCATTCTGTGAATTTACTACTAGCGAGAATTCATGTTACGTGATTGAACAAAGCATCTTTGATACTTTGGCAAGTCTAAATGGACCTGTTCAACAAGATTTTCACAGAATAATGAGTGTCCTCAGAGAAGCAAGTGACTTGGGTCATGTTTGAATAATTGCCACTGCTCTTTTAACTTGCATCATTTCATTTCCTCTTTCTAAGAAACCACAAATGTAATACGATATAAGCTCCAAATAATCAGAACTGTAAACTGTAAACCAAAATAGGGCTTTCTCACAATACTTGATGCTTTCGTTTCTTTTATTTCTTTTTCTTGTATTTCTTTTTTTATAGCATATTGTAATAGAATCAATAAAGTTTGATCACAATCTTTGCACCTTTAAAACCACTTAGATGTTTTCTATATCTTTAATAATCTTAGCATCACTTGTATCTACTGCAACCACCAATGATTTCAGCACAATAACAGATGTCTTTCCATTTCTCTTTTGTGGTTGGAAAATATTTCCAGACAGGACTGCATAGGTATTGTATGTTTTGTCCGTATTTTGGAAAAAATGCATCAGACTCAAGCAGCACAGTAAAATTACTTCTTTTAACTTCAAGATAATGGATAACAAGCCTTTTGTTAAATTGAAATATAGGAATATACTCTGGTCTAATCAAGATTTGTGCTTTGGGAAGAACCTGAGGGAAAAAGCATCATCTCTGTAATTTAAAAAAAACAGTTTTGGTTCCTCTCTCTTTGTTTTATAAAATGATGTAGTTTCTTTTCTATCTTTTGGCTTCCAATTTTTATTTCCTTCAATTTTTACTACCACCAACATTGCCTCATGAAACAAAGGTTTAGAGCAGTTTCCAAACTGTGTGTCGGGACACGTTAGTGTGTGGGCTGCAGTGTCTGGGTGTGTCGTGGCTGCTGCTGCCTCCGAGCCCTGCCAGGATTCCACGCAGGTCCTAGTGCCTGCCTTGTGCCTTGCTGCCTCCAAACCTGCCCTGCCAGGATTCCACACAGGTCCTACTGCCTGCCTTGTGCCTTGCTGCCTCCAAACCTGCCCTGCCAGGATTCCACACAGGTCCTACTGCCTGCCTTGTGCCCTGCTGCCTCCAAACCTGCTGTGATTCCGCACAGGTCCTAGTGCCTGCCTTGTGCCCTGCTGTAAGAGTGTGTCATCCAAGGGTTTTCCAGAGATTTAAGAGATCCAGCTATATTTTGAATTCTTATTCCTAAAAAATTACGTTATTTGATGTCAAATCCCCATTACAAACACAAAAAATGCAAATGCTATTAAAAAGTCAGATTTCTACATTGTACACTCTGCAAAATTGCTGGAAAATGATCCTAGGAGCCATCTAAGCAAGCAGTCACAGCACAGCACAACTCTATATAGTGGAACGACATAACATGCTACGCCAGATATGTGTGATTCACAGCCCACTTGCTGTCCCATAAGCCCCAATGGGAGAAATCACCTACATTTTCAGGGTTTTTAAAAGGTATGAATAGTGCCTTAACCATTTCTAATGTTTCAAGCACTTATTCCTCCCCTTATCCGGAGTATGCCAGATAAAAGTAGCTGATTAATTCTTCCGTTCCTGCTGAACATGTTCTGAATTTGCAAAGAATATCAATTCGCAGTGATAAAACACAAGAGCAGATCATTCAAATTCAGAGCATGTTACATTGGACAGTGCTGTTTATGAAGCAAATTATACTGAGTATAACATAACACTGAATATGATACCTAAGAGGTCCTAAAATGATTTCATTATTGCATTATTCCCCCTGCATGGATTAATGTGCTGTGCCAATCCCACCAACTATAGTTTATTCAATAAATTTCATAAACTATAGCTTAACATAATACACACATTTAAATATCAAATTTTATTAATGGCTCGCTGAAAAAGAATCTAGTTTGCTAACTAGGAGGAGTATAAAAATAAGCCATTGTTGAATTAGTTATTAGGGCATCTACTTTTTCTCACCCTTTCTTACTACTGACCTTGTGCAATTGCTTACACTTGCTTTATCTTCATTATCAACTAGCAGTTCCTTTTAAAATTCAGTTAGTTACCGCTAACACTTTCTGAATACCAGCCTAATCCCGCTGCACTTTGACTACCTCTTTTCTCTTGTGAGAACATTTATTCTACCCTTAAATTAATAACCACATATACTGGAATTACATAGGAAATGCTTAAGACAGTGTTTCTCAACCTTAGCAGCTTTAAGGTGTGTGGACCAACTCCCAGAATTCCCCACTGGCTTAGGAGGTAACAGAAGGAAAGGAACTACCGCACAGCAACTTCTTTGCAAATGTAAATCCCAATGCAGTTGAAGGAAAAACAAACCTCTTATTCAGAATCGTTATAGCAGAGCATGTGACTACATGCAATCTGTTAGCTAACCCTTTTTGCCTCCTTGGTCTGGCATACTTCCTCCAGTTTGTCTACATCTGTACAGGAAATACCTAACATCTTTTACAAATCCCAAATATGCTGCACAACAACAGCACAACCAAAGCTGTAACCCACACTGCAACTCAGGAAGCAGCAGCATTATCACAGAGAATAGAAATGCACAGGCTTTGCGCAGGTACTCAGCTCAAAGTATTAAAATGTGAGCACAGGACACAGAATTGATTGCACCAAAAGTTCTACTCAGCTTCAGGTACAGGTGAATAAAATCCTTCCCCTTCAAATCATATTGTTCTGTTTGGCATGCTAGAAACTGAGAGAGCACAACCAACATGCAAGAACCTCCGTCTCTTAAAGAGGTAAAGGTACCCCCCGCACATTTGCACAGTCGTGTCCGACTCTAGGGGCCGGTGCTCACCTCCGTTTGTTAGCCAAAGAGCCAGCGTTGTCCGAAGACGCTTCCACGGTCATGTGGCCACATGACACGCGCGGAACGCTGTTACCTACCCACCGAAGTGGTACCTATTAATCTACTTGCATTTGCATGCTTTCAAATTGCTAGGTTGGCAAGAGCTGGAGCTAGTGCGGGAGCTCACTCCGCACGCAGGGCTAGGGATTCGAACCTCCAAACTTGCAATCTTCCGATCAACAAGCCTGGCGTCTTACCCACTGAGCCACCACGCCCCTCCGTCTCTTACGTATGCTCAAATAACTTGCTTGAGGGTGGCTCTTCCACTGTGGAATTTCTTCCTGGTAAAAGTATGTTAGAACTTCATGAGAAGTTGGGTTACAGTTTCTTGGGAGCTGCTCTCTCCCTCCTTGTTAATTTTTTCATGATCCTACAGTTGTTACATTGCCATTTGGTTTATTGTTTTGAGCTGTTTTGAGTTGTGTGTGTATATATAATCAAAATTTGAATGTGTGGGTGGGTTGGGGGAGAACAGTGCGTGTCAACCTCCATATGCTACTTTTTAAAAACCATAAAGCATCTTGAAATTATGTTCCTTTGTAGATGTCTGTCTGGGATACTGAACCCAGAAGAAGTCTCTTTAAATCTAATTTCAAGGTACAGTTTTGGCTTTGGCATTTCTGACCCTGGTGTTGGGAGAGAAGGACAAGTGCAGCAAGGACAACATGCCTCTCTTTCTTCCAGTGCCTCTCTTCTGCCATTAAAGAAAAGTACCACAAGGAACTGCAAGGGGTATGAAAGCTCCACCAAACAGTGGACTAAGTCATTCCTGGGACTATACTTTTCAACACATCTGAGAGGATGAGGAGAATACATTTCTCTAAATTTGGGAACAGATCTTAATTACTGCAAACCAGGGTACAAGCAAATACAGTAAATAGTTCTAATAATTAAGGGTTTCAACACTGGAAACTACATAAATAAATTTCTCAGAAGAGCACCCATATGTCCTATAGGCCATCGAAAGCTGAAGTTAAGCCAGTTCAACACGAAGTATCTGCAAAAATATTTAGCTAATCTGTATTGGCCCACAATTCTCTGAAGACAACTAGAGGAAAAGATGAATGTGGCCAATTCTCTAAAACTATAAGCTCCTTTAGAAATATGAAATTGACACTAATCCTATGTACATTTAAAAAACTAACCGCAAACATTGTGATACTTCATATGCCATTAATAGACTGCAAAGAGCAAACTAAACAATGGTATTAACTGACTCCAAGAAAGAAAGCTAGGAGAAAACTAACAAGAACAATACTTGGGGATCCTGCCAAATCTTCAATTTCCTGAACTGTTTGGAAAAACGGTGCCCTGGTTTTATTTGAATTCACTGAGTAGTTTGAGCAGTTTGACAATAATTCATTAAATAAAGAGCATAAGCCCTATGCCTAGAATTCTTGTTTAGTTAAACCCATCTTAGTTACCAGCATGAAATAAGACTTAACTAGTTCCTCTCAGGGGGCACGATGGCTCAGCAGGTAAGACGCCAGGCTTGTCGATTGGAAGATCACAAGTTCAGAGGTTCGAATCCCTAGCCCCGTGTGACGGAGTGAGCTTCCGCATTCGCCCCAGCTCTTGCCAACCTAGCAATTCGAAAGCATGCAAATGCAAGTAGATAAATAGGTAGCACTTCGGTGGATAGGTAACAGCGTTCCATGTGCGTCATGCTGGCCACATGACCGCGGAAGCGTCTTCAGACAATGCTGGATCTTCGGCTAACAAACAAAGATGAGCACCGGCCCCTAGAGTCGGACACGACTGTGTAGGTGGAAACCTAGTTCCTCTCAATATTTTTTCTGCTTACTGTTCACTTATTCTTGAAGTCCCATAAATGAGATCCAAGAAGTCTCTCACACTGCCAGCCAAACCTGATTTTTTAAAAAAAATATTTCAGAAATTAAAACCTAAGTAGGAGGGAAGCATGAGAAATAGCAGGTCACCAACACCATTTTCAAGAACTATAGTGCCATTTACAGAAAATGGTGGATGCCTCCAGAAAAGCTAAGTCACCAGATCAGCAGAAAACAGCCTGAAGAGTTAAAGGAAAGAAAAAGAACAGATGGCTGTTGTGGGACTTCCGGGCTGTGTGGCCGTGTTCTGGAAGTTGTGGTTCCTAATGTTTCGCCAGCATCTGTGGCCGGCATCTTCAGAGGGCAGGAGCACAGACAGAAGCGCTCTTTCTGTGCCCAGGTAGAGTGGCAATGTTTGTTTTCTATTTATAGAGCTAACTTATAGGAGATTAGGTGGGGTTTTTTGTTGTGTTGAAATGTTAACGAGTGGCTGATGAGCGTGATTAGCATGTTCATTGTGAGAAGTATTCCCATGTCCTGGCGGTTGGACTGAGTTCGTTGACCTTTTGCAGGCTGTGTTTTTCAGGACTGGTAGCCAGGTTTTGCTAATTTTTAGACTTTCTTCTTTTTTATTGTAACTGTGCTGGTGTTTGTGAATTTCAATGGCTTCTCTGTATAATCTGGTGTAGTGGCTTTTGGTGTTGTCCAGTATTTCTGTTTTCAAATAGGATTTTGTGTCCCGTTTGCTTGAGAGCATGTTCAGCTACTGAAGATTTTTCTGGTTGCTGTAATCTGCAGTGTCTTTCGTGTTCTTTTATCCTGGTGTGAATGCTTTGTTTTGTGGTTCCGATGTATACTTGTCCGCAGCTGCATGGTATACGGTACACTCCTGCAGCGGTGCGGGGGTCCCTTTTGTCTTTTGCTGATTTTAGCATTTGTTGTATTTTTCTGGTGGGTCTAAAGACTGTTTGAAAGTTGTGTTTTTCCATCAGTTTTCCCATGCAGTCAGTGACTCCTGACAGGGCAGGAATACTTTGTTTGTGGGGGGCTGTTTTTCTTCAGTTGGATGTTGTTTTCTTGGTTTGATGGCTCTTTTTATTTCATTCTTGGAATAGCCATTCGCCTGTAGGACCCAATTCAGATGGTTAAGTTCATTGTTGAGAAATTTGGTTTCACAGTTTCGATTGGTTAAGTTCATTGTTGAGAAATTTGGTTTCACAGTTTCGATTAGCACGATCCACCAAGGTTTTGATCATGCCTCTTTTGTCGTGGGTGGTGATTGGAATTTTTGTGCAGATACCGGTCTGTATGGGTAGGTTTTCTGTATACTTTATGTCCTAGTTTGAGGTCCGGTTTGCGTATGACCAGCGTATCTAAAAAATGAAGTTTGCCGTCAGTTTCTTTTTCCATAGTGAATTGTGTATTGGGGTGGATGCTGTTTAGGTGGTCCAGAAATTTCTCCAGTTCTTCTTCAGTATGACTCCAAATTGTGAAGGTGTCATCCACGAACCGGAACCAGACTGTTGGTGTAATGGGAGCCGATTCCAAAGCCTGTTTTTCAAAATGTTCCATGTAAAAGTTTGCTATGACTGGGCTGAGGGGGCTTCCCATGGCAACGCCATCCATCTGTTCATAGAACTCATTCTCCCATTGAAAGTAACTAGTTGTTAGGCAGTGTTGAAATAAAGCTGTAATGTCTTCTGGGAAGATTTGCTTGATGAGTGCCAGGGTGTCCCTTACTGGCGAAACGTTAGGAACCACAACTTTCAGAACACGGCCACACAGCCCGGAAGACCCACAACAGCCATTGAACTCCGGCCGTGAAAGCCTTCAACAATACAAAAAGAACAGGTTTGCCTGTCTGTGTCAAAGTATTCAATGAATTGAATTCATTGTAAAGTATTCAATGAATTGAATACTTTGGTGTTGTGTGCATCTGCATGTTATGTAGAGATGTTTTGCTTGCATTTGGAGCATTTATATTTTTGATGCAGTACACATTTGCCCATGCTGTCGGTGTACCACAGCCTGCTTTCTCTGAAACGGATACCATGTTTTGTGGAGTTAGATATATAATTTAGCATTTGGGTTTCAGCATCATCCTAGAGTTCATACTTACATATGTGACTAGCCTCTGAGCCTCACCTGTTTGGCTTTTATGAAATGAGTGTTTTCTGCTTGACCATTCCTGCCATTTTGTGAATTCCTCTCTTTCCAGGAAGATCCTGTAGCTTACATGATGTTCTCTACATGTGTTAGACTAATCTACTCACCCAGCATAAGTATAAATTATAGCCCATGATGAAACAAAAGCCAACTGACTGTAGAGGGGCACAAGGGTTTGATCTATTCAATAAGAACAAAAAGAACTATGATAATTTGGGAAGAAGGTAAAGAAATATATTAATTAAACAAGATCTGACAGGCAAATCAAGATAACTCCACCAAACCTTATTCTACAGTTGAAACTGAAGTTACAAAGAAAATATTTTAGTTGAAAACAACTGAATTTCTATGCATCAGGAAGGATGCCAACATAAACATAGCCATTAGACTCAACAGGTTACAGATGTGAATCTGAAGAATTCCTTTGAAGGTACTACTGATGACAACTTCTGTAAAGATTCTCTCCATGTTCTTGGTGGATAGCAATTTGTGCTGAGTTGAAAGAATTCTTGATGGGTCCTTTAAAAAAAAAGATAAACCAATCTCCCTAAGCTTAATAGTGCTACTGAAGTCATCTAAGTCTCTCTGAGTCTTGTCCTGTTGACCCACTACATTTAAGGTCTGAAAATCTGTAGGTAAGAAAGAAATGTTGACTTACCCATAAATTACATATGCCACAAATTCCATTTTTAATTAGGACTGAATTTGTATTATTTAAATGCAGAATTCTCCATATGCAGGAAGGAAGGAAGGAAGGAAGGAAGGAAGGAAGGAAGGAAGGAAGGAAGGAAGGAAGGAAGGAAGGAAGGAAGGAGTGGACATACAATAATAATAAAAAACCTCCTGTGATGATTCCCATTTTTAAATATCAAACTGATGTCATAGTTATTAGAATTGAGCATTTTATATGTATGGGTATGGTGTTCACAAGTCCACACCCATTACGGTATCCCTAATTTCTTGGCCTAATCTTTGATAATGGCCAGATCTCTTTTGACAACTGGCAAGATGCTTGACTGTGAGTGGCACTGCTTATATAATGAATCACATTGCAAGACTGTAGTTTCACACATTCATGCTATTAGGCAAATATTCTAATCAACACAACATAAAGATATTCCCTCAAAAACAGTTCCAAAGACAGATTTATTGCCCTCTTGGCTTGGTAATGAGTGTAACTGCTGAGAATCTGTCATTCTAAATTAGTGACTTATACAAGGGAAAACCAGGATTAAATAGTACCATCTCAATGAACAATGTTGTTGTTATCTCAATGCATTAATAGAACTCAACCGGAGAGTTCTTCCACCTTGAGATACATTCCAATTCTCCTTCAACAAAAAATTAGAACACTGTCATAAGCACAAACAACAACTCCTAACACTTAGAAATGATCCCGTTTATCTGAAAATAAGGATAAATGATTTTCCTTTCTGCACAATCTGACTAAGAAGATTCTACAGCTATAGTACATATACCAAGCAGTAAAATTTCTAAATATTACACACATTATAAATTGCATACCAAAAGTCATTTAAATATTACTGTAATGGGTAAACTGTTTGATAGACTAGATTACCAATATTTTATAAAAAAGGCAACAACAATTCATAAAAAAGCTGAAGATGCCCAATCCTCCTTTTACATGTAGGAAAGAGCCTGTGTGTATAGTGGATAAGATATTGGACTAGAAATATAACTATTTAAGCCCACCCTCTGACTTGGAAGCTGAATTGGTGACTTTGGGCTAGTCATTCTCTCTCAGCCCAGTCTATCTAACTATATTGTTGTTGAGAAAAACTGGAAGCATTAGCATTCTGTACTCTGGCTTGAGTATGTCCAGCATATCCCAATCAATCAATTAATCAATCAATCTAAAATCCCTAAGACTCATCAATATATTTCAAATTTGCAAAAAATAGGACAGAACCTTAATACACACAGGTGAATACATTGTCAGAAGTGTCTTGCTGGATATCAAGTTCCTTGTAGCACAAAATTAGCCCAATAGTCAACAGGCCCTTATCTGTCAAGCTGAAAATGTCTAGTGTTCCACTGGAAGAGAAGGATGAATAGACTGACTGCTCATCCCTATGTTAACTAAGTCAACTTCTCAGAGTCAAATATGCAATACCTAAAAAGTGTACAGCAACTTCAGAACACTCTTTAGTTCATCTTTGACAAAGAAAAGTTGTCCATCAGCACTGAAAAATAGTTAAATACTTTTATCTACATTTATTTGTTTCTAAGAAGTGATGCCACCATTATTGTCAGGTCAAAATAATGTTTTAAAAATCTGTCTTGGTAGGTATTCATGTACCACCATCAACATACATAGCACCGGGGGTGGGAGAGTGGGGAATGGGAATCTTTTTCCTAGAGCTATATGAATGTAAAGACAACCATATGCTAGTAAGCTAAATATATAGGAAAATGAAATTATAGCAAAAGTTCTAACAAAATTTTGTTGAGAATCATATTATGAATATGGGCCCTCATGAATCTTTCTGCAACTTTACTCTCATAATAACTTAGAAATACACATCAGACATCTATGGATGTGCCACATTTACTACCATAGTTGCAATTTACATTCATATTTTCACATTTGAAGCCTTAATACAGCAGAACTTTCCAACATAATCACATATTTCAAAATATACCTGTACACACTTGGAATTCTGCATTCAACTTTGAAGTGGTATGGCACTGATTATTTCAAACCTATCTTCTTAATTATGAGGACTAACAGCTCTATTTTCTAAAGTGGAGGGTCCTCAGAATGCTTATCCATTAACTTAATTTTGTTATTCTTTTCCTTGAGATTGTTTTGCAAAAGGAACATTCTGGGTTATCAATCTGTTTGTAAACATAGCTACATTCCATGTTTATCTAAAACCAAGTTGGGAAGAGGGAAGTTTAACCAAGGGAATGTGCCAGGTCATGGTACCAAAAGCTAGTTCCAAGGACCCCCATAATACTTGAAACAAAAGCTACCTATGTCAATGATGTTTGGAATCTGTGTAAGAACTGTGTACGAAAAACACACATATGCCTAAACCACTTTGTTTTCATAATAGATACAGCTATTAAATCCTAAAAGTCATTCACCATTGAACTTTTTATTCTAGGTGTCCACCTCTGCAATTTTCAGCTTTGCGTTTTTCCTCTCTTACCTACTAAAGGTGGCTTGTGGTTTTGCCTCCCTCCTTTCTTCTCATCCTCAGCCTAACTCCCTGCATTATTTGAAATTCACCCATATATGGCATGTTTGAAAAGAAAAAATAATGTTTTTTTTTAACTGTAAAAGTCAAGGATTTCCTATTATCAGCCTGTAGTAAACCCAGATGTGAAACCTTCCTGAAGACCACAGAAATGAGCTGCACACAAAGGGGGTGGGTGGGGTGGGGGAACTCTACACTCTTCTTTAATGTAGGCAAGTGGTTGCTATTAGCAACCCATATTCCCTCCCCCCTCGCTCTAGCGCAACGCAACGGATAAAGGCAGCCTCCAATCCCCAAGCTGACGTCCCAAAGATTCCATGTTGACAGTTGCAAGTTGTATGTAGAGAGAGCACAGACCTTCCTTCCTTGTAAGCAGGCACCCCACCAAGACAATTCAAAAGACAATATAAAACCCAGAAGGGGCAAGAATTCCCCTGCTTTTAGAGTGGCCTTGAAATCCCTCTGGATAATGAACCAGTGCAACCCAAAGCATCAGTGTGAAATGCAGCAACAGGAATCTCTATAAGTCAGCAGCCCTTGCAGCAGAATGGATTACATCATCCTTTTGCAGAGCTGAGACAGTGAATACGCTTAAATCAAGCACCCAGCCAGATGGAACTGCTTTCCCTCTGCTCCTGCAGTTACCACCTGCCTCCCACCTTTGGAATCTTAACATGATGCAAAATTAAAAAAAGATCCATCTTGTCAAAGCTTCTCCTACATCATCTCCCTTCTATTATGGTCTGCAGATGTCAAAATAACCCAGCACATTTTTTTCCCTCTCCTATTCCAAACAAAGCATCTGATGAAGCTTGCTTTTACTGTACCACAAGACGATTAACAGATGGTATCCCCACGTTAAACCCCGCAAGGCTGGAACTCTAATTTTCCCCCCCCCCTCAAATGAACAGACGGGGAGAATACTGAGATGGTAGGGGATACAAGTAGTTCACTTTTTTCCATTTGTCATAAAATCTTCTTTACTTAAGAGGGAAGCAGCTCCCCTGTATTAAGGATTATAGTTCCCAAATGTGCTGCAAGAATTTTGGTGACAACTTCCCTTGTGAGTCCATTCATCCAGCTGCTTCACTCACATTATGTTTTGTCTACTAAAGTGGCATTCTGTCCACTAATCAACACCAGGGACATAAGCGATAAAGAGAGAACACCCATTTTCAAGCACTCACCCTGTGAATGAATTCAGTCTGCAATAGCAGCACACTGTTCTGGGAACACACACATACACACAGACACAAACACACACCTGTCAATATAAACATCTAAGGCTTACCTGTAATCCTATGGCTCTTAAGAGAACTGGATAGTTTGTGCTTAGTTTTCCAACATTCACTTCCGCTCTCCAAAGAGCCATTGAAAGAAAATTTTCTGCCTGCATTTTTGATGTCCTCGAGTGAATGCATTGCATTTCTCCAGTCCTATGTCTCTCGTGACTGAATGCATTTTAAGAACTGCTCAACACTTCTGAACTGCTCTCTTGCTCAAACTTTGTAGTTTTCCCTATGTTTATGTATCCACAGACTGTATTCATCTTAATCTTATTGACAGTCACACATTTCTAGGATGCCACTAGGAGCCAAATATATAAGTACTGTATGTGCTCTCTTCTTTAAATACTTGAATAATCTAGGCTCAACAGCAAGAGAAAGCCCAGATAACAAAAATCAAGCCACTTGATTTTGACTTGCTGAAGGACCTCATTCTAATATTTAAGAGATTCCGATTTTCTTTTCACCAATTAGGGATCTCCCACACGATCTGCTAGGTCACCTAGATTAGCAATTCGAGCAATACAGTGGTGTGACTTGGAAAAGAAAGAGGAAAAAACTCCTGAGTGCTGGAGATTGTTTGTTGCTCTTATCTGACAGGAGTATCTTTTTATTTCTCCTTTAGGAGAAATCCAGTCCCATCCATCTGCTGCGCAGGAACTTGCAGAAACTTTCCTTCTCATTAACTGCTGATGTGTTGAATTCCTCAGGGGCTCAACAGCATCCTGGTACTTCTAATCACTCGGCCAAGGATCATCAGTTTCAGAACACTGCTATAGCGCAGAAACATTCTTTCAAAAGCCTCCCTTTAAGGCAACAAAGTCTTATCTCTAACCACCCCAATCTTTTAAAATGATGGATAACCATGTTGGAGAGCCCAATACAAATGCACAGAAAATTTCAAAATGCTTTCAGATGGGGGCACATCTCCCCAGTTTGGGACTAACATGGAAGCACATACTGTAAAACTTTCAGTGACCTAGTGCACATATTCAACTGAGCCAAGGGTGTTTAAACATCTTTTCTTGAACAACAATAGCTGGACTCACCCAACATGTTAAGCCAAAGCCAACCAAACTACATTTGGTTTTCAAGTGCGCAATGGGTGAAACCCAATGTGAACTCATGGATTTGATGGGTGATTTTGCTCAGAAGCAGAACTTAATGCTTTGCACAAGGAAACTCCAATCTTTAGCTTAAAAGGGAAAAAAGTAATTAAGATTCAGAAGAGCAACTGTTCATCACAGTTGCAGATAGTAAAAGAAGCACTGCAGAACTTGATAGAGGGCACTTTTCTGTGTTCATAAAGTCAATGGTTGCATTCGGACCTCACAATAAATGACCACCTTAAAGATTTTTGTCATACCACAAATAAGGAGAGGGCTGGTGCATATTGTTTGGTTATTCTTGCTTGCTTCCCTTGCTAAAAGAAGCAGTTCAAGTACCCAGATGGCTCACTTATTCTGAAACTGAAACCTCTCTCTTTCCCCCTCTCCAGATAGAAAGTAAAGCTAGAATAAACTAAAGAATAGATAAAACCAAACAGCAAGATATATCATGCTATAATGAAAATGTATTTTCCTCACTTTTTTCTTTTCTACTTTTACTCCTTTGAGAGAAAGGGGGGGGAAGCAGTTGCACTTAAATCAAGTTGCTCCCAATGCTAATTTTATCTCATTCCCATGGGAGTTTTTTGACATCAGGTTATAGCAACAAGAGCATGCACATCCTAGTTGGAGTGCCATATTGGGGATTTTGTTTTTAAATCAATCTATGTTTCATCATAAATGATAAGACAAATATTTATGCCTAGAAACAAACTTTGAAGCCTCTTCTGTTAAGGCTGTGGACCAATACTGTGGACAAAATTAATGTCTATTCAGTGTATCACGAAAATCTAATGAATTCCCCCCCCCCATTATTAATTAGGATGCTTGCCAGCAGCCCCATGCCACATATCCATGAACACACTAAATGAGTACAGTTCAAGTTTTTCCCCCACAATTCAACATAGTAAAGCTTAAATCATTCACTAGTTTCCCATAAACATCAGATCATTACAATGAAGGTGTTGCAAGTCTCAGGTCTTCATTTCAAAGAGCAGAAAAGCTGCTTTTTCTAGAGTAGCTTTTCTGCTTGTGCTGCTTCAGAGAGTATATTTATTGTACTGTTTTTTGCATATGATACATCAGATGAAATGATTGCCTACATTCTATCAGGAACTTGAGTTTACCCCCAATCCCGTATCTGTATTCTCTCTAGAAAAATCAGGAAAATTAAAAATTAAGCAGTATTTGAAATAATAAAATGTATCTCTGTTTCGTAGGGACATTTACTCATTATTTTTTACATTTGTAATTTGCTTTTCATTCAGCAGCTCAAGGTGGTAGACATGGCACTCTCTCCTCCTATTTCTTCCCCAAAACAACAACGTGAGGTAGGTTGAGCTGACAGAAAGTGACTCACCCAATAAGCTTCCATGGCTGAGAATAGATTAGAACCTGGGTTTCCCTGGTCCCAGTCCACCACCTTAACAACTACTCATTGTGGTTCAGTTTTTTGTTTGAGGACTTTTGTTCACTTTTGCAGAGTTTGGTAGAATCATTCCAGTCCTTCTTCCAGTTCAAAAGAACTGGGCCTGGAGTGGAGTAGGGAGCAGTCCATTTGTGTAGTGATTAGCTACAAGGCTTGTTCAGGAGGACAGGGCAATTGAATTTGGAAGGAACTCCTCCTTCCTAGCCCATGGCTCTCTGAGTCTGCTTTGATAGTCATAACTAGAGTTGCATAAAGGAGCTGAAAGGAAACACTGTATCCTTCTTTATTGCAAGCTAACAGCTCTGAATTTACTGTATCAAATGATATTTTAGCTATATTGGTATATTTTCATGACCTCTGTAAACTGTAATTGAATCTTTGCCAGATGGATACATTTCGGGAAAATCACCTATCCAACAGATACCTTTTAAAAGGGTAACTCAACCACACATTTAAGTTTAATATACCCAACAAGATGGTTTTATGAGCAGCCAAATTACACATAACACAGCTTATTTTCCTAAAGTGACCAATTGTTTGTAGATTAGTAAGTGGTGACATTTCAACTTTCCAAATTGCCTAGTTCCTTCCAAAAATTAAAAAAAGAAACAAACTGTTTCTGAGAAGGCAAAACAACAAATAAGTAATCAACACACATTTATGTTTATTGTTTTAAGGTCTTGGGTTATTCATTCTCGGAGATGCAACATTATGATAAACCTGGAAGCATCAATTGTCCTCATTGGTCATGTCCCTGGAATAGCATTCAAGGAGAGGGCAAGCCTATGACTCCTATCTCTCTTCACACCACAATCAAGTTTTGTTTGTAAACAATAATGCTGAGGAGTACCAATGGCCTAGCAAGTCTTTCACTGTATAAAACAGGAATGTGGCATGAAAACAGGTGTCACTTGTTAAGTATTTTACAGAAGCAGCTGCATTGCCATTAACATGCATAAGGCCTCCATCTGATCTCAGTTTTCAAGGAATACTTACAGACTTCATCATGAAAATCCTGAGGTTACTCTAGCCACATACACAAAATGACAACACTGACGCATGCAAACATGCAGTGTTGCCATGATGCAATAATTGGTTCCAAAACTGATAAAGATTCAGGAGACCATTCTGTAAACACCCAGTTGCAAGCTTCTCAGTTATCAGTGGAGATGTGGCACCTTGCAGGACCACAGGAAGGCTGTTAGAAAGAAAATCAGAAAGTACCCATCCTAACATACACTGGAATATATGGTTTCTACATAAAAAATATAGTTCAAGTGCTGGAATTCTTATACTGTACACCAGTGCTTTCCAAACTGCCGCCATTGGCGACACACCAACGGCGGTAGCGGCAGGGGTGTGCATGGCGGCGACGGACGCAGGGCGGGGGTGTGCATGGCAGCAGCCTCCGCTAAAACGCAGAAGCACTGATGGCGTGCCGCTGCCGTCGTCGCTGCCGCCGCAGCCATACACACCACCACCGCCGTGCGCGCCCCTGCGCCGCTGCCGTGCACGCCCCCGCCACTTCCGGGTTGTGTTGCGACACACCAAACTGTGTGTCGCGACACACTAAAGTGTTGCGACACACAGTTTGGAAAGCTACGCTGTACACTATCCCATTCACCTCATTAAAGCTTGCTAAAGAGAAATCTGAGAATTGTGCATGGAAAATAATCAAATAATAATTTGATTTTAGGCAACTGCCAAAGAGACATTAGCCTTTTCCTCCCCCTTGTGAGAGCATCTGCATAAGACTGAAGTCTTTGTACACATTCTAGAAGTGCACGGGAATTGAAAGTGGGCAGAACATGGCTCTGCATGCTGCATCTACCTCCTATTTTCTGTTTACACTTTCCTTGACCTCTACTCCCAACTTACTGTGATGAGTCACAAGATCTGAGTAAAATTGATAGTAACGTGAATATACTTGTTAGAATGTGCTACTCAACGAAACAAGATTGAGGAGAGAAACAAAAGATGTAGGAACAGGGGCAGTGTGTGCCTCTCTTCCCTCCTCACTTTGAGCCCTCAATCATTCTTTGGAAAGCATGACTTGGTATACCGAAGTCTAGAGACCTGTTCCACACTGGAACACCAACCAACTGGTTTTGAAAGCCAAAGACATGGAGAAATATATATATATATATATATATATATATATATATATATATATATACACACACACACACACACACACACACGTACACGTACACGTACACGTACACACACACACACTCATTCATTCATTCATTCATTCATTCATTCGATTTATATGACTGCCCATCTCCCCCAACGGGGAACTCTGGGCGGTTTACAATAAAATCACATTTAAAATAAAGATATAAAAATATAAAATTACAATTTAATTAATACAATTAAATAATTATAAAATCCAATTTGGCGAATTAGCTTAACAAAAAGGACGGACATTATGGAATTAACCACCCCCATGAGGAACTGTTACTTTCCCCTTCCCATGCTAGGCGGCAGAACCAGGTTTTCAGCTCTTTCCTAAAGGTCGGGAGGGAGGGTACCTGCCTCAACTCTGGGGGAAAGATATTCCAAAGGGCAGGTGCCACTACAGAGAAGGCCCGCCTCCTGGACCCCACCAGATGACATTCCCTTATTGATGGGGTCCGTAGCAGGCCCTCTCTGAATGATCGGGTGGGGCGGGTCGATGATATGGGGATAAGACAGTCCCTCAGGTATCCTGGCCCCATGCCATGTAGGGCTTTAAAGGTAATAACCAACACCTTGAATTGGACCCAGAAGCAAACTGGCACCCAATGCAGCTCACGGAGCAAAGGTGTTATATGTGCTGATCTTGGTGCACCCAAAATTGCCCGCGCGGCCGCATTCTGCACCAGCTGTAGCTTCCGGATAGTCTTCAAGGGTAGCCCCATGTAGAGCGCATTGCAATAGTCTATGTGGGAGATGATGAGAGCATGAGTGACCGTTCGCAGGGCATCGCGATCCAGGAATGGGCGTAACTGACGCACAAGCCGAAGCTGTGCAAAGGCCCTCCTAGCCACGACTGCCACCTGCTCTTCGAGTAGGAGTCGTGAGTCTAGAAGGACCCCCAAGTTCCGCACCAGCTCCGAATGGGGCAGTGCTACCCCATCGAGAACCAAAGATGACAACTTCCCAGATAACGCTAAGCCATCAATCCACAGCTACTCGGTCTTGTCAGGGTTCAATTGAAGCCTGTTGTTCCCCATCCAGGCCCCCACAGCCCCCAGGCACTGAGACAGGGTGGCTACTGCATCACTTACTTCACCTGGGATGGAGATATACCGGTGAGAATATGGAATAGATACAAATCCAGGTTGTGCCCAAAAACACCTTTGTGGCTCTCAGCACAAGAAGCATTTTATGGACAAGAAATAATAGGCAAACACAAATGGCTAACATATCGTGAGATATTAGAATTTTGTCAAGGGGAATACAAAATAAAATCAAGAGAACAACTGATGGCAGAAGAACATAGTTTTCAGTGGTTTTCTTATTTACAGTTATCAGAAAGATTCAAAGTAGACAAAAGAGTTTATGATATTGAAAATTGTAAGACTGATTTTGCAATAGAATTGTGTACAAATGATGAACATGTGATTGCTAAAATGTATAAACTTTTATTGAAATTTAAAACAGAAGAAAAGCAAGTGAAATAATGTATGATAAAATGGGCTAAAAATTTGGTTATAATATACAGATGGAACAATGGGAAAATATGTAGTTGAAAGGACTGAAATTTACTCTATGTTATAATCTCAAAGAGAACTTTTATAAAATGATGTACCGTTGGTATATGTCACCAGAGAAATTGTCTTGAATGTATAAGGGCACTTCAAATTTATGTTGGACATTTGAACAACAAGAAGGGTCCTTTTATCATGCTTTGTGTACATGCAAAAAAGCTAGAAAATTTTGGATTCAAATACATACACTGATTCAGAGGATTTTAAAGACTAATATACAATTGAGACCAGAATTCTTCCTCTTGGGACTGATGGACAAACAGTTGGGAAAAGGTCATGGAACTTTGTTTTTGTATATGACAACTGCAGCGAGATTATTGTATGCATAAAGATGGAAAGATCTGGCAATACCTACTACAGAGGAATGATTGAAGATGGTAGAACTTGCTGAGATGGTCAAATTTACTTGTTTGATTAGAGAAAAGACAATAGCTAAGTTTACTGCTGACTGGAAACCCTTTATGGACTTTTTGCGTAAAACAGAAAAAAATGAACTCATGATTTATAATTTTGACAATTAGATACATTATAGAAAGAAGAAAGTCATGATGTAACTTTAGAGAAAGAGGTGAATTTATAACTGTACTTATAACTGCTGTAAAGAAGATCAGAAGCTACTTCTTTGTAACTTTTTTCTATTTTTCTTTTTTCTTTCTTTCTTGCACTTTCAGCTCTTTTATTTCTTTTTCTTTTTTTCTTGCTCTATATTAGTTTCTATCTGTTTTTAAAACTTTCAATACAATTATATAAAAAAGAAAAAAAATCATACCAGAAATATTGTATGTAGCAACCTTTGCTTCATTTTTTTCTTGATAATATGTATTAAGGTCAGGACTGATTGAAACAATTAAAAAGTAAATCACATTAATGTAAGCTTCTGATGGTGAACTCATTATTTTTATTTAACATGTCTTCATCTTTAAGAGCCTTATCTAGAAATAGTCTAATGGAAGCAGCCATTACATCAAATAACATGCCTGGGTTGCTCTTCTCCAGATCTGGCTTTAATAACCATAGAAAGTTATCAAATGATTGGGATGACTATTATACTACATCAGTTTTTAAGACAGTCATCTATAAGCTTGATTCTAGCACTTTTATCAGATGATTAAACCAATATCAATTTCTACTGACCTACCCTATTCCATATTTTTTCAAGAAAGTACATACTAAGTACATATTAAGGTCAGGACTGATTGAAACAATTAAAAAGTAAATCACATTAATGTAAGCTTCTGATGGTGAACTCATTATTTTTATTTAACATGTCTTCATCTTTAAGAGCCTTATCTAGAAATAGTCTAATGGAAGCAGCCATTACATCAAATAACATGCCTGGGTTGCTTTTTGGACAAAACGTGGTCCACTGGAGGAGGAAATGGCAAACCACTCCAGTATCCTTGCCAAGAAAACCCATGGACAGTATCAAAAGGCTAAAAGATATGACGCCGGAAGATGAGCCCCTCAGGTCGGAAGGTGTCCAAAATGCTACTGGGGAAGAGCGGAGGGCAATTCCGAGTAGCTCCAGAAAGTGTGAAACGGCTGGGCCAAAGCCGAAAGGACGCTCAGTTGTGGATGTGTCTGGAAGTGGAAGGAAAGTCCGATGCTGTAAAGAACAATATTGCATAGGAACCTGGAATGTAAGAACTATGAATCAAGGTAAGCTGGATGTGGTCAAACATGAGATGACAAGATTGAACATCGACATATTGGGAATCAGCGAACTAAAATGGACAGGAATGGGCGAATTTAATTCAGGAGACCATTATATATACTACTGTGGGCAAGAATCCCTTAGAAGAAATGGAGTAGCTCTCATAGTCAATAAAAGAGTGGGAAAGGCAGTACTGGGGTACAACCTCAAAAACGACAGAATGCTTTCAGTTCGAATCCAAGGCAAACCATTCAACATCACAGTGATCCAAGTCTATGCCCCAACCACTGATGCCAAAGAAGCTGAAGTTGACCGGTTCTATGAAGACCTACAACACCTTCTAGAACTAACACCAAAAAAAGATGTCCTTTTCATCATAGGGGACTGGAATGCTAAGGTAGGAAGTCAAAAAATAACCGGAATAACAGGCAAGTTCGGCCTCGGAGTACAAAATGAAGCAGGGCAAAGGCTAATAGAGTTTTGTCAAGAGAACACGCTGGTCATAGCAAACACTCTTTTCCAACAACACAAGAGACGACTCTACACATGGACATCACCAGATGGTCAATACCGAAATCAGATTGATTATATACTTTGCAGCCAAGGATGGAGAAGCTCTATACAATCAGCAAAAACAAGACCTGGAGCTGACTGTGGCTCAGATCATGAGCTTCTTATTGCAAAATTTAGGCTTAAATTGAAGAATGTAGAGAAAACCACTAGACCAATCAGGTATGACCTAAATCATATCCCTTATGAATATACAGTGGAAGTGAGGAATAGATTTAAAGGATTAGATCTGGTAGACAGAGTGCCTGAAGAACTATGGATGGAGGTTCGTAACATTGTACAGGAGGCAGCAACTAAAACCATCCCAAAGAAAAAGAAATGCAAGAAAGCAAAGTGGCTGACTGATGAGGCTTTACAAATAGCTGAGGAAAGAAGGGAAGCAAAAGGCAAGGGAGAAAGGGAAAGATATAAACAACTGAATGCAGAATTCCAGAGAATAGCAAGGAGAGATAAGAAGGCCTTCTTAAATGAACAATGCAAAGAAATCGAGGAAAACAATAGAATGGGGAAGACTAGAGATCTCTTCAAGAAAATCGGAGATATCAAGGGAACGTTTTGTGCAAAGATGGGCATGATAAAGGACAAAAAAGGCAGGGACCTAACAGAAGCAGAAGAGATTAAGAAGAGGTGGCAAGAATACACAGAAGAACTATACAAGAAAGATCTTAATATCCCTGATAAATACGATGGTGTGGTCACTGACCTTGAGCCGGACATCCTAGAGAGTGAAGTCAAGTGGGCCTTAGGAAGCATTACTAACAACAAAGCTAGCGGAGAAGACAGTATCCCAGCTGAGCTATTTAAAATCCTAAAAGATGATGCTGTTAAAGTGCTGCACTCAATATGCCAACAAATTTGGAAAACTCAACAGTGGCCACAGGATTGGAAAAGGTCAGTTTACGTTCCAATTCCAAAGAAAGGCAATGCCAAAGAATGTTCAAACTACCGTACAATTGCGCTCATTTCACATGCCAGCAAGGTTATGCTCAAAATCCTACAAGCTAGGCTTCAGCAGCATGTGAACCGAGAACTACCAGAAGTGCAAGCTGGGTTTCGAAGAGGCAGAGGAACTAGAGATCAGATTGCCAACATTCGCTGGATCATGGAAAAAGCAAGAGAGTTCCAGAAAAACATCTACTTCTGCTTCATTGACTACGCTAAAGCCTTTGATTGTGTGGATCACAACAAACTGTGGCAAATTCTTAAAGAGATGGGAGTACCAGACCACCTTACCTGTCTCCTGAGAAACCTGTATGTGGGTCAAGAAGCAACAGTTAGAACCGGACATGGAACAACCGACTGGTTCAAAATTGGGAAAGGAGTACGACAAGGCTGTATATTATCACCCTGCTTATTTAACTTATATGCAGAGTACATCATGAGAAATGCCGGGCTGGATGAATCACAAGCCGGAGTTAAGATTGCCGGGAAAAATATCAACAACCTCAGATATGCAGACGATACCACCCTATTGGCAGAAAGTGAAGAGGAACTAAAGAGCCTCTTGATGAGGGTGAAAGAGGAGAGTGCAAAAGCTGGCTTGAAACTCAACATTAAAAAAACCCAGATCATGGCATCTGGTCCCATCACTTCCTGGCAAATAGAAGGGGAAGAAATGGAAGCAGTGACAGATTTTATTTTCTTGGGCTCCAAGATCACCGCAGACGGTGACTGCAGCCATGAAATTAAAAGACGCTTGCTCCTTGGGAGGAAAGCTATGGCAAACCTAGACAGCATATTAAAAAGCAGAGACATCACCTTGCCGACAAAGGTCCGTATAGTTAAAGCTATGGTTTTTCCAGTAGCAATGTATGGCTGTGAGAGTTGGACCATAAGGAAGGCTGAGCGCCGAAGAATTGATGCTTTCGAGCTGTGGTGCTGGAGAAGACTCTTGAGAGTCCCTTGGACTGCAAGGAGGTCAAACCAGTCAATCCTAAAGGAAATCAACCCTGACTGCTCATTGGAAGGACAGATACTGAAGCTGAAGCTCAAATACTTTGGCCACCTAATGAGAAGAAAGGACTCACTGGAAAAGACCCTGATGCTGGGAAAGACTGAGGGCAAAAGGAGAAGGGGACGGCAGAGGATGAGATGGTTAGATAGCATCACCGATGTAATGAACATGAATTTGAGTAAACTCCGAGAGACAGTGGAGGACAGGAAGGCCTGGCGTGCTATGGTCCATGAGGTCACGAAGAGTCGGACACGACTGAACGACTGAACAACAACAACAACATACTATGTATCATCACATCTTTCAAGCAAAACAGAAAACGAGGTCACATATCAAACATTTTCCTGTATAGCTTTCCTTTTTAGAGGACTTTTGGAACATTCCTAGGAAACAGTATCAAGTAAGTAAGCAATCACCATCTTTATTTTTCCCACTCACACCTCCAAACCAAACTCCAGAGCAGTCATTGTAGTAGGACTAGTACTTCTTTTTATATTCTTAACAACAGCACATGACACTCAACAGAAAATGAAGCATAAATCCTCTTTTTGTTTATATCAAACCTCTTATTCCCTTCCATCTCTCAAACTTTAGTGTATACTCTGTTTGATGTAAAGACCTGTGGGGTTTTTTTTTGGTCCTTTGCAAAATTACATATATATGGATGACATTAGATAAGTAATCATTCTATCAGTCAAATGGGCCACCATTCACTCTCCATTTCGTACTTAATGGGACTCCTAGATTACAGACGGCATACTGTTGTAGATATTACCAATCCCTATCTGACATATGACAAATGTTCAACAGAATGAATCCTAGGTTAAGATATGTTGCATCCTAGTTGGACAGTTGATACATTTGTAAGTTTGAACAGCATATCCTGTAAACAATACCAACCACATTATTCAAATACCAACATTAGTCTATAATCCTAGTCTTCCATACCCAAATCATGCTTATGTCTCATACATGTATTTGCTTACCAACATTGAAACTCACTGCTAAAAAGATCAATAAATAAAGCATGTTAAAATAATAAAGCATGAGCCAGTTTAAAGGTTGATAGTCAAAAGAATCCAAGGATTCCTTACTTCTAGGCAAACTCAGCCAGGTTAGCACCAACCATTAACCTAGCCAAAGCTGATTCCTGTTCAATTTGAATTACTTTCCATTCTTTCTGCCTTGCTACTCTTGAAAAAGCAAACCTTGTGATACAGTATTTTTCCACCATTGTTGTGTGTTAGAGAGTTCTGCTTTCATTCCCATATTCCCAAAGAAAAAGTATACACTTCTGTTTGTACGTGTTCATCCAGGAGCTGTGTCATTAGTTTGCTGAACAGTTTCATTAAGATTACTACCACATAGGCTTTGACAATGATTGCTTTTAATCCTCTATAAATACCAAACTAATTCACAGCTAGCAGGGCAGGGTCAAAGCTTGGAGGAGTGAAGGAAAGGAGCCCCAACTTAGTATCAAAACACTGCAAACAACTCAGCATAGTTCCAATCTGAGAGCTGCAAATGAATTTAACTAGACTTTTAAATTAAAGATCTGCCAATGTATTGAGCATCGAGAAAGACTACTGATGTGCACATTGGATAACAGACATGACAAATTAAGGATGAAAAAGAGCAACTAACTGCTAAAAAGCAGCTATACATTTTAACAAAGTTTATTTATTTAAATACACATATTTTTCCAAAACTGTATCCACCACTTAACTTGCTATCACTACTTTCCTCTAGACTGAAATTTACTTACTTACTTATTTATCAAATTTATCACCACCCATCTCCCCCAAAGGAGGGACTCTGGGCGGTTTACAATAAAAACATAATTAACTGATATAGAATACAATAATTTCAGTAATCTTAATATTCAAAAGCAAGAAACAGATTACTTAGTGGTTTTGTACCCCAGAACAGAGTTGCAATTTGTGCTTATCCATATGTAGCATTCCAATCTCATTATTTAATGTTTCATTCATGAAAAAAACATGTCCGTGTACATTTACAGAGCTTCATTATTATACAAAATAATTATTCTAAATCTGTAGCTAATGACATTTATAGTAACTGTAGGAAGTTTTGCTGTAAAATCCTTCCAGCAAATTTGAACAGCCCTACAATTAACGGTTGAGAAAGCAGTTGCCAACATCTTCAGGTTAATTTGGAGATTAATCACACAGATCTTGATTAGAGAAAGAAGGCAGAGCCAAGTTAGTTCTATTCAGTAACCTCACACAGATTTCTATAAGCACCTCATTTAAGGGAACTGGGAAGCTGATGAAGAAGAGAAGGAAGTATTAACAGATTACATGCATTAGCTAATTTTACTCATGGAATTAGAAAATGAAAATAAGGGAAGTTATTTGAGTATCACAAAGTTCAATCAAGCTTCTTTCTTATATTTCTCAATTCTCACAATCCAACATATTATCTTAACGTACACTACTTGTCATTTCAATCAACCAAAACATGATAGACTTGTGCGTTGTCTAGAATACTCAAGTTCTGAGTATCATAAATTTAAGGAATGGGATGTTTTCCTCCTCCCCTACCCCAGCCAAATAACTTCCACCAGGGCTGCAACTTCGTTGTTCGCATTTGTTTATTCTCATTTCTATTATTCTACATCTTCTCATTTCTCTCTGCCAAGCCAAGAGACATTTTCCTGGTGCTTAAATGTTTTCAGCAGCAATTATAAACTAATTGCTCATACTTTTTTATTCCATTTCCAACTGAAAGAAAACGGTCAAAACCTCTTGGCCCTAATTACACGTGCATCTGGTTTTTCCTGCCTAAGAGCAGAACCTTACATTCCTCACCACTGAACATCATTTTGTTGGATAGGGCCCAATGTTCAAGTCTATTCTCAGCCCATCTTTGGGGGTACCAGCAATCCTCCCCCAGCTTTGTGTCATCCAGATATTTTATGATTTCTATTCTATTCCATCATCTAGGTCATTTATGAAGAAGATGATGAATACTTGGGCCCAGGAACAAAACCTGAGGTACCTCAGACAGCTCTTGATGTACCACACCAGTCTCATCAGGTGTCTCCCATTTTTCCTCCTCTTTGGTATTAATTATTTTGGGACCTTAATAATCTGGTTTGCAAATAATTCATCTATATCTTCTGCTTGGTTGGGTGGCCTGTTATTACACACATACAACAATGTCATTTTTTTTACTCTCAGCAGCAAGTCACCCATCACCACCACACACCATTTCCTCTTCGGGGGAGTCACTGGACTGCTCGTCTCTGTTACAGTCTGACCCTTTCTCCTTCCTGTTACTGGGATGCTGGGTGAAATCCCTTCTCTAGAAGACTGTGGGTCTTCCTCCAGGAGGAGTGCCTAAAACTGATTCTGCATTTTTACTGACAAGGAATGTCTCTTGGTTCTGTTGGTCCCCCGAGTTACATGCTGCCATCTGTCCTCCTCGGAGGCTCTTGTTTTCTCTGTGGTCTTCCTTCCTGTGCTGTTTTTTGAAACATCCTTCTGCCTTGTTCAGAAACTCCTTATCTTCCCTGATCAGTCTCAGTGTAGCCAAACTGGCCTCCAGCCCCTCCACTTTCTCCTCCAGCAACACAATGAGTTTGCACTTGCTGCAGGTGCAGTAGGAATCCTCCTCAGGAAGGAACACAAGCATAGCACAAATCTTGCAGGTCACCATGGTACTTGCCTCCTTCTCCATATGTCCATATGTCTCTTGGAGATTGTACAGATCCAAATAAGTGCTACATTGGCTTTTAATAGGTTTCAATTCGTGTTGGCTTTAACCTATAAAGCCCCATGTGACTTGGCTCCAAAATATCTTCAGGTCTGCTTTCTTTAGTTGGAACCATCTTGTCCTGGCCACTTGTTCAGGGTGGAGATATCATCACCCACACATGTGAGATAAGAGGGACGGTAATCTAGAGATATGTGGTAGCTCCCACCCTGAGAAACAGCTTTGCTCCCCTCTATAGGCCCAATTGGCACCTACCCAGGAATCATTCCAAAGGATTGTTAAAATAACTTTATTCTGGGGGGCTGTTGGTCTGTAGTTTGCTGCCATGTAGACAATGGTTGTGCATGATTACTAATACTTTCATATTATTACTTTACTAGTATTGCTTTTATGTTTGGATTGAATTTTATTTTGGGGTTCATTTCTAAATTGCCATTAGTTGTTTTGATTTGGCAGGCAAGAAAATAAACTAGCAATGGGATGTTAAAAAGTCAAATGCTGTCTTGGGGTGCTATGATGTTCTCTTTACTCTTTAGTGGGTACACACAAGAAGTCTGTAGAAATGAAAGAAATGCCCTTGAGAGAATTGGTTTTCTGCCACCATGCATACATTGGCTTGTATCTTTTTTTTTCAAGACCAGCCAAAACACCTAAAGTAATGCCCACCCAGCAACTATAAAAGTGGTTAGGAACCTGACAGTGGAGGAGACAGGTTTGTAAACTACTTCTAGCAGTAGTTTGTTCCATTGCCTGGGACATATGTACACCATGGGTAAACATCTTACCCACGATTAGCACTAAATAGACTGTGTGATACACGGTAGTAAACTTAAGTGCACCTATAATCATCTCTCTGATATAGATTCAGATATGTGCAACTGGCACCATATTCATACCAACTACCTTTGAACAGGACAATGAGGTATGCACAATGGAATACCAGGAATATCTTAACTAAAAAGTACCTCACCACTTTTATTTAAGTGATGTCTCTTAGGAACCTTCCCAAAGCGCATATGACACCAATATGCCCTGGCACTACTTTTTTAACTGCCACATCTCCATCTCCGTCTTTTGTTTCCATTCCATGAATGAGAAAGCCTTAAGTTATCTTTAGTAGCTTAAATCAGGGTCTTTCTCTTATTCTAACACTGTCCAAGGTTTACAAAATGAGTTAGCTCTGTCACCCATGATTTTGGAGGGACATCAGGTGACAGCAGTGACTTGAAAAAGAGGCAACAGAGGCAGGAATGAAATTGGCAACACGAACACCAAATTTCATCCTGGTACAGTTTTCACTGGGAAAGACCCTGATGCTGGGAAAGACTGAAGGCAAAAGGAGAAGGGGACGGCAGAGGATGAGATGGTTAGATAGCATCACTGATGTGATGAACATGAACTTGAGTAAACTCCGGGAGGCAGTGGAGGACAGGAAGGCCTGGCGTGCTATGGTCCATGAGGTCACGAAGAGTCGGACACGACTAAACGACTGAACAACAACAACAGTTTTCTGCTGAACCAAGGATGGCTGGAAAGGACTTAAACTCAGCAGTTCCTAAATAATCAGCGCATTGCACTTGGTCAACATTATTCTATTTTAGGCTTGCGAAAAGAAACTCCTTTTCATGCTCTACAAGCCAGAACAACAAGAAAGTTAGTTCTGTCCCCACAATCCTTCATTATGAAAATGTTAAGAACAGGATCTGAGTCAGTGGTGAAATGACTCATCTATGGCATATGGCTTTCTCCACTTAAATACTGACAGATGACCTTGACCAGTACAAAAGCTTTTCCTGAGGGTGGCAGGAGAGGGTAATGATAGGTTGCAAGTCATGCAGTAGGAAAGCAATTTAAACATGTATGGTAGAGAGACTAAATTTTTTTTAATCCGTTCAATCACGTCTGATTCTCAGACTGCCTGGACAAGTCCCTGCAGTTTTCTTGGCAAGGTTTTTCAGAAGTGGTTTGCCATTGCCTCCTTCCTAGGGCTGAGAGAAAGTGACTGGCCCAAGGTCACCCAGCTGGCTTTGTGCCTAAGGCGGGACTAGAACTCCCGGTCTCCCGGTTTCTAGCCTGGTGCCTTAACCACTACACCAAACTGGCTTTCACAGAGACTAATACTGTAAACATATTTCAAATAAAATATTTAAAGTCATGTTTAATATCAAGAGTAAACTCCGGGAGACAGTGGAGGACAGGAAGGCCTGGCGTGCTATGGCCCATGTGGTCACGAAGAGTCGGACACGACTAAACGACTGAACAACAAAAAGGGTGTTTATTAATCTATTTTTGAGTAAAAGCTGATAGTTGCTCTCTTGTGCAGCAACAGTCCAATGGTTCTACTATTATGACTTTACAAAACTCAAATGTCCAGGCAGGTATTTGATCTGCACAGCAGATAGGTTTGTGAGCAGCTATTCCAGATTGGATGTTCTGGACAGATAACCACGGTTTGCCAAAACACTGAGCCATAAGTTGCCTAGCCAGTCTCTCTACCCCAGCCTTGCTATTCTTTAATAGCAATGCCATGCTCCAACAGCTGCATCTTCTGATTTTGGGATATGAACTCTGATTTCAGCTTCCGCTCCAAAGAACAAGTTCTCATGATATACCGGTCTAATGGCAGCTAAGGCAACAGTCTGTCTTCTGGAATTTGGAAGCAGAGGGCAAAGTAGTGGGACACGTGATGCATGTGAGCGTGATAATATTTCTGGGAGGAGTGGTGGTTTTATTTCTTTTTAAAGTATGATATACCTAATTTAGGATTTACATATCAGCTTTTAAACTGCTGAAAACTAGCAGCTCAGTTTCTGCCAAATGTTGTAGAAGGGACTGCAAGAACCCCAAATAGGGGACTAACACATTTACTATCGCATAAGCAAGTTATTGTGACTCATACTTCACGTCATCAGATGCATGGAATATCATCTTGAGAAAATTAAATATATACATACAGCTGTTGTTGGTGAGTAAGGAGGACAGGAATGGTAAAAAGAGAGGTCAAAGACAGAATTACCTACAGTGACTATAAATGAAAGAGTAGTTAGTCATGAGATAGGCATTCCTGCACTGATAAGCTGGTTAACACATATGGTGTTTAATCCATGAGAAATGGTTTTAAATTTCCAAATGAATTCTAGCTCAGCTGTTTCTCAATGAAACAATGTTTAATTCTCTTTCTCAACAGCATTGGCCAACTCCTTTTAACCATTGTTAAGGGCTCATGAGCTCTTAAGTCAAATCAAGTTAAAATACCTAGGAGAGCCAGTTTGTTGCAGTGGTTTAAGCCACCAGGCTAGAAACTGGGAGGCCATGAGCTAGTTCTACCTTAGGCACAAAGCCAGTTGGGTGACCTTGGGCCAGTCACTCTCTCTCAGCTCTAGGAAAAAGGCAAGGGCAAACCACTTCTGAAATTGTTGCCAAGAAAACTGCTGGGTCTTGTCCAGGCAGTTGCCAGGAGTCAAGGAGGACTCAAAGGCACAAAAAACAAACAAACAAACAAACAACAAACAAAAATCATACAGAGCTGTGGCTGTTGAAGTGTATCTCCTTGAACAGTGTGTTTCCTTGGAAGATTATCAAAAGATCCTCAAGGAGATTAGCAACTTTCCTAGGAGAAAAACGAAAAAGCAACAGAGTTGCAACTAAAGAAAAAAAAAGGAACAATGCAAAGGTGGATTGCTCACAACAGACAGGAAGTGTGTGACTCTGCTTCTTCTTCCTTCACTATCTGTGGCTTTGGATATCCATCAACTATTATACCTTCCTGGATAGGCTCTATCAAGATAGGGTAGGAGACACTACCCTAGTGTCTGGCCACTGTTCTCCAAGAACAGGGTGTGTGTCTAAACCACTGTTCCAGAATGCTCTGCAGGGCACTGCAGACAAGATACTAGAGGCATTTTGAGAATCTGTAGTTGGGTCATGAGGTTCAAGTTAGTGGTTGAGCTACTGTGACATCACTCAAGCTGCTTACAGATTATAACACAGATCTCACAATAAGGCTATGCATGCCTCTGTAGAAAATGTGACAGTATTAAGAGCACTGGGAGCATGGCTGGTTGACCTCCCCTCAAATTCTTCTAGTGCAAGAGTGAGAACAAAACTAAGGTCTGTACTACTTTTCATGTACTGGCATCAGCTAGTGAATATTAAGGCCTAAAAACACAGAAATGGTCTGTGAAGACACTGGAAAGTTAAACTGATATAAAATAGACACAGCAATCTATGGTTTGGTTTTTTAATGAAAAAATTACAAACGCAGCAAGGGAGTCAAGTAGAATTTCTCATCATTTTGTTTCTAAATCTCAACACAGTATTGATAATATACAGTTTTCAAAAACGAGCAAAGCATCAAAATTATTGCTTTACAATTTCAATACCAACTGATCATGATAAGAGAGCATGATAAAAGAGCCAGTTTGGTCTAGCGGTTAAGGCAACGGGCTAGAAACCAGGAGACTGTGAGTTCTAGTCCTGCCTTAGGCATGAAAGCCAGCTGGGTGACCTTGTTCCCCGCCTTGAGTTATTTATAATAAAGGCGGGATAAAAATTAATTAAATAAATAAATAATCCTAAACTCATTCAGCATAATCAATAGTGAGAGGATTCTGTTTCTTTTTCCAGTTAGTTATAACTAAACCATAAGAATAGACTAAGTTTATAACCATACCTTACACAGTCCTCATGTAAATATTTGTTACATGTGTTTTGTCTCTCTAGTATTTAACAGGATCTAACTGTACCTTCTGATGTTGCACAACCTATTTTGCATGATGTACAGCCAAGAATTTCATATGTATTTTTTTCTTCCTCCTTCTATCTGCTATTTCCTGTACTGCTGTATTGATTCTTTCCAATATAAGTTAACACAAGGTGTTAATTGCACCTATTGTTTTGGGGTTATTTATGAATCAAGTCCTTTCAAATACATTATTCAAGTAAACAACTGTTGTGTTGATTCATTCTTGTCTGCAATACAGATTCTGATCTAGCCAAGCTGTGTCTGAGAATCTTCTACCAAGTCAAGCTAAATGTTGAATAAAGGGTTAAGTATCTGGAGAGCTGTGATTTACTGCCAAGCTATGGTGTGAAGCCTGACATTACCCACAGAAATTCAATTCAACTTCAGCCAATTTGCCTCATTTAACTGAACACTGAGTTCAGACACTGGTCTGGCTGTGCAGGCCAAAAGTGACTCACATATACCATGGAAGGACAGTAGCACTTCACCTTAGGATGACACACTGATGACACCTCCCTTCAAAAGCCTTAATGAGCATTCCTAGCAGCTTATGCAGATGTTAATATAGCCCAGGGGAAAAAACGGTACCTTTGGTAGCCATAACATAATAGCAAAGGGGCCAAAGCACAACCTCCTAACACCCCCGTCTAAAATTCACCCTGCAGGTATGAGTGGAACACAGTGTCTCCTACCCTATCTTGATATAGCCTATCCAGGAAGATATAATAGTTGATGGATATCCAAAGCCACAGATAGTGAAAGAACAAGAAGCAGAGTCACACTCTACCTGTCTTTCTCTTAGACCTCTAATACAGGTCATCCATGAGGGCAACCAAAGCCAATCCAGTCTCAACGCTAATTAGAATGAATCCAAATTTGATTTTTTTTTCTATACAAAGTGGAAACTGCTCCATTGTGAAATAGACCCATACATTAAACTCCCTTCACCCACTGGCTAGCTCTTATATGCCACAATGAGTAAGGGTAGCATGTGGCTGGCTGCATTTCTTCAAGAGTATTGTCAATATCTACTAATGGAGACATGACATAGGTGCCTCTGATCAACATAAAATAGGGATTCAGTTTCTTTGTACCACCTCTCTAAAAAACAGGTGCAAGAACAGGGAACATTTTCAGATTTCCCTTTGCTCTTAGTTGGACAGGCACCAGTCACAATCCGGGATGCACTTGTTTAATCTAGTCCAGGTTAGACTACTGTATTTGTTTCTGACAATATTAACCTAAAATCAGTGACACGTTCCTTTGGTGCCACCAGACTGAACAACAGAGAGTGCTATATGGATCTTTTTTTTAAAAAAAAAAAGTCTTCAGAAATCTCAGTCCAGAATTCAATGGAAATTGCCTTGATTGTTGAACTGTTGGAGTAAATTCCATTATGTTTCTGCTTACAATTCAATGTGCTGGTTATCCTCTTTCAAAAGTGTTGGGCTTATGATACTTAAAAGACCACTTCCTCTTATATGAGCCTGCCTATTTTCCAAGAAACAGTACAGGTCTGGTTTGATTTTTTTTTCTTCACATGGTTCAATGGCAAGGCAAGCATATGAGACTTCTTGGTTGTGCTTAACTTACATAATGTACAGTACATGGTTTAGTATTAGTCCTTTGCATATTCAACTTATTACCTAGTTAAGTCATTTATAATTTGGCAGACTTTTGCTACTGGTTGAAGAAATTTTACTGAACTTTCCACTGTATTCATTGTTTTATGTTCAGGGTAAGCAGTATGTCTGAGTGATCAAATTGTTTAGACTGTTATGTCTGGTGATTTTTTAGAATTTTAAGCTGTTCTGGATCATACAGTTGAAGAATGGGATATAAATTCTCTTACTACTATCATTAAAATTTATGTAGACCCTATATACATAGGGGATATGGAGATATATATATACACACACACACACACACACACACACACACACACAGTACATACATACATACATACACACACATACACACAATACACATACATCCAGATTTACATTTGGTTATCTGGTTTGTAGCACTGGATTGCCATTATACATATCTGTCAAAATATGAATTAGTCTTTGTACAACAGAGTGGCAAAGAAGTGAACTTTTGAGCAATTTGATCAAAGTTGGAGGGAGCTGTTTGGTTCATTATAAAAATGTCTATAAATTTTTGTTTTTCATTATTAGTAAGGTACACCTTGAAAAATGGAGCACAACCTATTGAGTCCTCTACATCTCTGCTCTGAAATAGGTCTGACTGGGCCTAATGAGAGTTATTAACAGAGAGGTTATTTATTCACTCAATCCTCCAGAATATCCCCATCAAACTGAGAGAGATGACCTTTCTCAGGTTTAGTCATATTTAATCCCACACTTGTAGGATCTTGGGCATAGTGTTAGGGGCATAACACATTCTAGATGGTAATTTCTGTTATAAACATCTCCCTCTGCTCTTTCTACATAACTATTGTGGCAGTATTACTGTATATAAATTCACCTCAAATATATGCTTCATTACTCAAAGGAGCATATTACTCATTTTGTGCCTAAAATGGGAGAGGGGGGAAGTAATTGTTTTTTTCCAGAATGGCTATTGTAAAACCTTTATGGCTCCTGTACAGCACAATAGATAGGTTCCTATCACTCTGTTTAATTGTTTATAGGTACCAGTGATTGAGTTACTGACAATTTTGTCCTGTTCAAATTAAAAGGGTGTTCCTTTGATTTGTTCAATCACTGCCTTCAAGAGTAATCCTGGCTTTCATTTGCCACCTCCTGCTTGGAGTTGTGCAGGTCTGGAAGAGGAGGAACAGACTCAGGCTCAATACTGCTGAGTGGCTATGTTTATATGGGTCCCCCAGATCCGGAGGTATTCCCTTACTGACTCTCAATGGGGTTGCACTTTCCCATTTGAGACCTGTACGCAATCTGGGAGTCTTGGACTCTTAGCTCCTGCTCAAAGAGTGGGTGGAAGCTGTGGCCAAAAGGGCCTTTGCACAGGTACATCTTGTGTGCCAGTTGTACCCTTACCTGGATCGGGAGGCCATTCAGACAGTTGCTCATGCTAGTCACCTCAGTATCAGACTACTGTAATGCGCTGTACATGGGACTGCCCTTGAAGACTATCCAGAAGCTACAGCTGGTCCACAATTCAGTGGTGCGGGCAGTGATGAGGATGCTGCACTATGTGCGTGTGACCCACTGCTTCACGAGCTGCAGCTGGCTTCCTTGTGCAATTCAAGGGGCTGGTTATCACCATTAAAGCCCTGAATGACATAGGGCCTGGCTATCTGAAGGACCACTTGCCTCCAGTTGTCTCTGCCCATCTGAAACAGTCCAGTAGGGTGAATGTGTTCCAGGTCCTGTCAATTAAAGAATGACATCTTGTGGGACCCAGGAAGCACACCTACTCTATTGTGATTTGTGCCCTCTGGAATGATCTCACCCCACCATGTCATTCAGAAAACTACTGAAGACATACTTGTTCTCCCAGGCTTTGGAGACAGGGTGATTGTGGAGCCCCACTTTTAGTTTTGTTTTGCTTTTGGTCTGATTTGTTTTGGTATTTTGCTCTTCCAGTTGGCTGTATTCTTTATATGTTGGGTTTTTTTGGCTATAAGCCAAACAGTCGTTTGGGAATCAGGAGGCCCATACATACAGTACATACATACATACATACATACATTACATCTCTGCATTTTCAATAATTTGGCCAGATGGTAGGCTCAGTGGTTGCACCTCTTGAATTGTATTCTCTCTCTCATGTTTGTTGTTTATTCGTTCAGTCGCTTCCGACTCTTCGTGACTTCATGGACCAGCCCACGCCAGAGCTTCCTGTCGGCCGTCACCATCCCCATCTCCCCCATGGTTGAGTCTGTCACCTCCAGAATACCATCCATCCATCTTGCCCTTGGTCGGCCCCTCTTCCTTTTGCCTTCCACTTTCCCTAGCATCAGCATCTTCTCCAGGGTATCCTGTCTTCTCATTATGTGACCAAAGTACTTCAGTTTTGCCTTTAATATCATTCCCTCAAGTGAGCAGTCTGGCTTGATTTCCTGGAGTATGGACTGGTTTAATCTTCTTGCAGTCCAAGGCACTCTCAGAATTTTCCTCCAACACCACAGTTCAAAAGCATATATTTTCCTTCGCTCAGCCTTCCTTATGGTCCAGCTCTCACAGCCATAGGTTACTACATAGTACATAGGTTACTACTCTCTCTCATACATATACAAAAATGCTAAAGCCTACCTCAAAACCACATTGAGTCTATCACCGTACAAAACTTCTCCATATTTTATAGAATTTGCGTTCTTATAAAATAATGCATTATTAATACTATGAAAATAGTTTGCAATTACAACAATTCATTAACAGTTGTATCCAGATTGATGCTTGCATCTCCATTTTTTAATCCACTTCATTAACAATAAAGCCAATTTCCTTCATAATAAAGTATTCATTTGTTCTTAGGCTAGTATGTACTAAGCAAGCTACTTTTACCACAGAAATAAAATCACAGCTCCCACATAATCAATGCTTTGTACAAATAAACTTCTTTTTCCCACCTCTGAAAAAATATTCTACATATCTGTTGCTAAGAAATTTAAAAAATGTTATCCAGTCTCAATAGAAATTCATTCTATCTATCTATCTATCTATCTATCTATCTATCTATCTATCTATCTATCTATCTATCTATCTGATTTATGTAGCTGTCCATCTCATGAAAAGTGGGTAGCATACAAACGTATCAACAATTAAAACCATAAAACATAAATAAAAAGCATAAAAATCTAAGAATCTGAGAGAACAACAGTCATTTGACATATAACCATCTTGCAGGCTCACCATGGGATCCCCAAGGTTGATGGAAAAACCATGTTTTAAGGGCTTTCCAGAAGGCAAGCAGCGATGGGGCCCACCTCACCTCAGGGGGAATAATGTTCCAGGGGGCGGGGGCCACAGCAGAAAAGGCATGCCATCTGGGTCCCGCCAGATGGAACTCCTTGGTAGACAGGACCCGCAGCATACCCCTCCTGCTTGACCTGATGGGAAAGATAAGTGTAATCGGGAAGAGGCAGTCCCTCAAATAACCTGGTTCCATGCCATGTAGGACTTTAAAGGCCAAAACCAGCACCTTGAATTGTACCCAGAAACAAACGGGCAGCCAGTGCAGCTCGCGGAACAGAGGTGTAACGTGCACCATCCTAGGGGCGCACATAACTGTCCACGCAGCTGCACTCTGCACCAGTTGCAACTTCCAGATGCTCTTCAAGAGCAGCCACATGTACAGCACATTACAGTAATCCAGTCTGAAGGTGACCAGGATTTAAACAAATATTAAACTATAACAATACAGTTAAACTTTAACAATAGTTTAAACTATATTTAAACAAAATATAGTTCTTGCAATATGCTGGCACAGCCAAATCCAATTTCATTTCCAATTCCTTTCATTTTTCTATTATAGGTAGATGTCTAGTCCCATAATATTTCATTTCATTTACTTACTGAGTTTTCATGATTGGTAACTGACTTTCTCTCCCAGTCACAGAAGATTCTTTATAAATATCCAAGGTATGCTGTATCTAAAAGCAGCATGTATGTTCTGAACCTAGGTGTAAATCCTGACTGTCATATGTTTCTAGGTTTGTCCAGTAACAACTGTTTCATCTTGGTAAAAATTATCTGTTCAAAGCTGAACACTTCTCCATACAATGTCCCTCAAAACCTGAATGTCTGGCCTGTGACACAGTCCTTTGTGACATCACAGTAGAGTAGTCAACAACAGAGATAGGATTGATGCAGGTAAAGGCAACAGATATTGAGAAAGAAATAATTAATAAAACCAAGTCAGAATAGAAAGATTTTTTTAAAGAAAAATTAAACTGTTGGGTTCTTAATTAGCTCACAACTAGTTTATATCATGCTTTTCTAAGCTAAACTAATTTTTAAAGTCTTAATATCTTAGCTGGCTGGTACTTAGGTCCCTACAAATGTGTTTCACATTAAACATTTAACTAGACATTGTTTTTTTTTTCAAAATAATTTTAAAAGTTAGGACAAAATATATAGGAAATATTGGCAATTCACCTTTGGAGCAAATAATTTTGGTAGCTTAAAAACGGATCTAGAAAGACTTTATGAAGACTACTGTTATGGTGCAAAGAAACTTTCTTGCTGTAGGTTGATGACTCACAACAACGAAGCCATTCATGCCAGACACTTTTCTACATAGATATTATTTCACATTTTATGAACCATTTCTTCCAAGGATTCAGGACAATAAACATCCCTACCTTCTCACTCACTCAGATAGCTTAACAGTGAGTCTTCCTAAATCACCCAGAGTGCTTTATTGTTGGCTAAGGGTGGACTCCTAGACAATACTGGAATAAGCTAACCCCAGAGATAAGACAAGCCCCCACTCTCCCGGCCTTCCAAAAGGAGCTCAAGAGGTGGCTGTGCCACCTTGCTTGGCGTGGGAGGGGGGATAGTTCGTCATGGGCATGGCTGGCACCTTGATGCGGCCCGGGGAATTTTATCCAGGGTGTGTGTGTATGCCACTGGCTGTACTTCCTGAATGGTTAGTGCCCCACTTTTGTCAAACCCCTTGAATTACAGCTGAAAGTCCTGACTTCGCTCCCATCTGGGTGTGCTTCCTTTCAACTTCAATGTGGTGGTGTACAGAGGCCAACTGCCAAAACAGTTATCCTTGTTCCAATATTTCTGGTCCTGACTGTAAATGAATCAAGATTCTACTATCATTTTCAAATTCCGATTCCAAATTCTGATTCAATATTTTCCTAATTAGATGAATCCAGAGTTAATATCAATGCCAATGTAAAACTTTAATTGAAAAAGGAAATCTTGTCTCTAAGCAGCAAGGTGCTGGAAAGAGCAATCAGCTATAGAATTAATCTCTGTTTCACTTGTTTCTTCAAATCCTTATGAGCTTAATTTGAAAAACAAAATTAAACAGTAATAATTCATGTCTGTCCAAACAGCTATTTCTATATTGGCAATTGAGAGGTAGAGAGTAATTATTCTTAGTTCATTTACAATCAACTGAGCAACTGAATCGCAGTGCTATAACAAATCAAAGACAATTAGAAATACTAAGGAACAGAAAATGCCAAGCTATGCTATTTTCTTGCTACTAGGAGTCACATCTCTACCATCAATACAGCAGTGTCAAGTGAAAGTGCAACATTTTCCACTGAAGAGCAAAATGCTACCTTTCCATTATCAGCAATCTTGATTACTGTAATGAGATTATGATTTAGAAGTGTTTGAATCCTTCCTTCTAGCTTTAATAGGTCTGAACAGTTTTTAGCCTGCTGTAGACTTTAACAGCTCTTCAGAAACATAACTGTGTTGGCCAAAACGATGGATATTATCTTCTACAGTATTCTGCCCTTTGGGCACAGATCAATGTCAGTGTATGATTGCCCAGAAATAAGTACCACACAGTTCTATGATATACTGGGCACACAAAACTTGACTAATATCCTTTTCACGCCAAGTTATTTCAGGAACACAATTTCTTGGTGCAGCAACTACTTGTGTTATCACAAACCTAGGAGCATAAAAAAGAACCCAGCTTGAAGGCAAACAGTCAGGCATGGGAAGTGAGCATTTAGCAGATGTTTCAGGATTGGGAAAAAAATGTAACATAGGGTTACTGTGAAACATTGATAATACGTGCTGGATAAACCTTGGTTCTAAAGATCTGCATCAATGCACAAGCTTTCAGTCCTTACCTGCTTTACTGTTTAAAAAAACTTTTACCTGGAGCACACAATTTTAATAAACAAGAAATGAGCAAGTGAAAAAGAAATTTTGAACCTGTGGCAGGTTTCCAGCACACATGCAAATTACAATGGTGAGTGCAGACTTTCCTATTCATGTTATGCTCATCATTACTCTGTAAATCCGAAGTTGGCAATACAGTGTCTGCAGGCATAAAAATACCTGCAACACCTTCAAATGGTGTCTATAGAACTCCCAAGTTATATAATTCAATTTTTAATTAAAGGTTTTCAAAAAGATCAAAAGCTTATGTGATTTTATCATTCTTGCCTGATGAGATCTGAGGTGAAAATGTGAAACGTGCTGGGCTCTTGCAAGATCTGGTGATTTCAGGCAATTCTCACCATTTTGTTTTCTTTCTTTATTGCAGAGCTTTCCAAACTGTGTGTCGGGACACGTTAGTGTGTCGGCTGAAGTGACTGGGTGTGTCGCAGCTGCTGCTGCCTCCGAGCCCTGCCAGGATTCCGCGCAGGTCCTAGTGCCTGCCTTGTGCCTGGCTGCCTCCAAACCTGCCGTGATTCCACCCAGGCCCTAGTGCCTGCCTTGTGCCTGGCTGCCTCCAAACCTGCTGTGATTCCACACAGGTCCTAGTGCCTGCCTTGTGCCCTGCTGTAAGAGTGTGTCGCGAAATGATGCATGTCTAAAAAGTGTGTCACCAACATGAAAAGTTTGGAAAGCTCTGCTTTATTGTTTTGTTGCCCCCACTCCTGAAAAAGTTCTGATCCCTACAATAAAGCGCATGGGAAGAACTCTACATTGTGTCTGTATAAGATGCCTTTGTGGAAATTCACAATTCATGGTCTACTAAATGTCATTTCTCAATAGGAGGTAAGAAATGGACACCTATTACCTTAAAAAGCCACCGGAACAATTTTTAGGTTCTATGTGTGCACGTGTGTTTGAACTGCACAAAACATTTATAGCTGAATATGCTCTGTAACCTTTCATAATGTTTCAAGAATAGTGTTCTAATTGGAACTACTAACTACTGTTATAGTGCAAAGCTATTGAGTCATGGCAATCATCATAATACCAGATTTTATCTAAAAATGATGCTTCATTGGATTTTATATTTTAATTTTTCTTATTTATCAAGTTGTGCCTCCTTGTTGAAAATAGCAAACATGGCTGGCATTTATTATTTTAATGAATACCAAGCAGACAAAGTCTCTTTATGAGGCTGAGCAGCAGCAGGGCAACTACGCAATTCTTAGACTCAGACAAATTTGCAAAAAGGAAAAAAAAATCTTTCATTCGGGGAATGAATGAAACAGGGGAGTTTTGAGCATGAGTGGTTGTTTTCTCTCTGAGATACAAAGACTTTCCCTAGCTCTTTACAATTAAAATTTCAACACTGACCAGATACAAACAATTAACATGATTCACTGTACTAGTCACACTTAACTCATATGTAAAAATGAACGATTCAGGCATCAAGAGAACAACAGTCGAGGAGAGAATAAATCTGTGTTTTTAAAAACAGACTTCAATTTTGGAGGCATTTTCTGATTCAGCACTTCCTTTATGACCCACAGTTTTGGCCATTTCTCAATATTCTCTTTATCAAAAAGCAAAGTCAACATCATCTGTCTCCACCCCAAAACATATAACAGGCTTAGAAGTGAAACCAGTCAGAGATCACAAATATGGTTGCTTGGCCATAGCATCCAATCTCTTAAGCTTTTCTGCTGCTTTAGAAGACCCATGCTGCCACACTAGTTTTACTTCACATAAAGTTTAAAAACAAAACAAAGAACAATCTTTTGGCAAAGGGCCTTGGGTCTCTCTCCAGGAACTAACTGACAATTGGCTTAACAACCTGATTTCAATTACCAGTCAACAATTTGTTTCCCTCTGCAAGGATTTCAACAAAAACAACAGTATCTACGTACAGCAATCAGGATCTAGAGCCCTGCAATAACATCCACCATAAGAAAAAATAATAATAGCTTACACTTTTTAATCCAAGTATCAGAAAGATCGGGATTTGAACACTGATTTAAAGTTAAAGAACCCAGAACCAATGCAAATGGCTGAGAAGTAGACAGTGAACTGGAGTCATAACAAAAGTGTGTGGTATCTCTTTTAAATAAAAAGCAAACTTTTAGAAAGAACACCTCTTGCTCTTGAATTTACCATAGGCTAGTAACCAGGAGATTGAGAGTTCTAGTCCCACTTTAGGCATGAAAGCCGGCTGGGTGACCTTGGGCCAGTCACTCTCTCTCAACCATACTAACCTCACAGGGTTGTTGTTGTGGGGAAAAGAGGAGAAGGAAGGAGTATTAGGTATGTTCGCCGCCTTGAGTTATTTATAAAAAAAATAATAAAGGTGGGATAGAAAATAAACACACACACACACACACACACACACACACACACACGGTATGAATGGCAAATACCAGTTCAAATTTAAACTGGTTGTTATTTTAAGTAGATATCGAAAGTATAGATATTTGGTACGTGCCATGCAGAGCAACTGGTGGATAGCGTCAGATTGTATAGCAGTGTGCCAAACATTTTGAAATTGTACTATTATGAGTGCAAAATGGGCATTTCAATCATCATGAAAATGTTTTAGGATCAAAAGTTCCAAAATTATCAAAACAGTCTATTTTGAAACAACTGTCTCAAATTCAAACAGGCCCTTCAGATTCAAAGTGGCTTGAATTCAAAAGGTTTGCACTCCCCTGGTTCATACAAATATTAGGAAAATATTATAAAATGCAGCACATATTGTTGGTTAACATATTGCAGCAAGCCAAAAATCATGGTTTACCAACCAAACCACATTATGGACTAGAGTGAACTTGTAGGTATGTAATATCCAAATGAAAGGCTATGGTGGGGAGATTATTTTCATCAGGGACTTATTTTTAAAGCTACTGAAGTAATAAAGTAATAAAATGTTTGAGAACCACTGTTCTAGAGTATAGAGCAGCCTTTCTCAATCTTTTGACCCTGGAGGAACCCTTGAAATATTTTTCAGGCCTTGGGGAACCCTGCACATTCAGGCTCCTATATAGGCCAGAAGTTACAAAATTATTATATTCTTTTCATGTGTAGGCCTTATTAACTCATTAACAGTGTTCTTAAACTAAAAATAAAGAATGAAAGGTACCTCTTTAATAGGAAGTTTCCCAAATTTGAAATAATTTTTAAAATAAATCCTGATCTCCCAGGGAACCCCTAGTGACCTCTCGCAGAACCCTAGGGTTCCACAGAACCCTGGTTGAGAAACCCTGGTATAGAGTATTATAGAGAATGCTTGGGGCCTAGCCCACACCTCCTCCATACAGGAGTCAGGTACTCAACAGCCTTCTCTAGAAATTCAAATCAAACTATACTTGGCAAGGTGGTTCCCAATACACTCCTGGTTCACATCTGTTCAACATTTTGACAACTGCCTTTCAGCATAAACATAGATGCATCTAGTATTAACAGTGCAGTCCTCTTGGTATCAGATTAAAATAATGTCCAAGCTTTACATTTTGGTATATCTTTGTTCATGTTTTATTTTTGCTCCGTTACGATTTTTTTTTTAAAAAAACTGTGACTACACTGGTCATGATTGTTAATTTTTATCTTGGATGGCTATTTCATCATGGCTTTGAACACCTGTGCATCACAATGGTTTATCACTCTCCCAATATTAATAAGGATGAACGGCAGTTTCAATCAATAACTCCAAGTTTCTAAGTAAGCTCTGTTCACTTCAATATAAGAATGTATCCTTCAAAGTTTTACTCCACAGCTTTCCAAACTGTGTGTCGCGACACAAAAGTGTGTCGCCTACGGGGCCCAGGTGTGTCGTGTCAAAGCCCAGAATGCATGCAGCGGCGGCGGGCCATCAGCGCTTCCGGGTTTTCGCACGGCACACAATGACACCGCTGCGGCATGCAAAACTCCGAAAGCTTCCGGGTTTTTGCGCGCCACCGTAGCAACGCTTCCAGGTTTTTGTGTGCCGCCGTTGGTGTGTCGCCACGAGAAAACTTTGGAAAGCCCTGTTTTACTCACTGAACAACCTAGAACAAAAAAAGCTCAATATAAAGGTTCTGTGCTCATATTATAATTGCATTTATACAGAATACAGAAAATGCTTATGACATGATAATAATACATAGCAGAGAGAAATACTACTAGCTTGGACCTAGACTTAAGTAGATAAATGAACAGGTCACAAGATACACATTCTCTTAGAATGACCAATTCGTGATAAGGGAACAGCTAAGCAGCTTTACACCCAGAAAAATGAAAAGTAATTTAAACTCATCTTGGTTGAATGCTCAAGGCTAGTTAATCTAATAAACAGCTATGGTTTTATAGTACAGACCCCCACATCCAAACTGTTCACAGAACTTTTATTCTACAAAGTTTACATTACCCTAGTTTAATTTAACTAGCTGAGGGGCAAAGCAACATGTAAGATGTCCCAAAATACACTATGATTGGGAAGTGTGTGATTTCCTTCCCCCTCAAAAAAAAAGTACACAGAAAAAAATAAGTATGGCCAAAATCCTGGACAATCCCTAGCTCCCTCATCTTGTCAACATAAGATTGTCAGTTCCAGCTGAAACAATTGTGGACATACCTGTCCAGCCACCCAATAAACTTTAATTTGTGTTTGCATATCTGTATTTGTGAACATAATCCAAACAACAAAAAAGGGCAGGGCTAGGGCAAAACAGTTAATATCAACTGAATTAATAATTAAATAATTCATTACTGATTAAAATTAATTGTAAAATAAGATATTTCCTTTACAAAATGAATTGTTCAATAACAAAAAACTATATATAGCAATCACTGTGGTCATTATAAGGTAGATATCCTTGTGTGTTATCTACAAATGCTACCATGGCAGCACATGATTATCTAATAAATATATCTAGTGTACCCACTTCTAGCATTCCAATATAACCATCAACTAAAAAGAACCATGCACATGAAAATAATATGGTGTGGGTTCAGCTGAAAACTCTCTGAAACAGTGAACATGGATTATTAACTCCATCTGATTTCCGGTTATACAGCTTTGTCAAAACTATGGCAACACACAATCACTGGTCAAATATCACATTAATTTATGCAGTACTCTTACAGCATCATCATATTTACTCCTACAGCAGCATATTTACTCAGAAATAAATCCCAGCATGACTAAATAGACACAATTGACAAATCACACCATTCATCTACTAACACTCCTTTGGAAAGATTTCATACAGAAGCCTAAATATTAAAGAGAGAAAAGGATATGGAAATAAGATAATTTATTGAAATTTTATTTGTTCTCTTTGTTCTGTTTCTTTGTTGCCATCATTCAGTGCTAAATGTTGACCATGGTAATGGCAAAGGCTCATACACCTCAAATTGCCATAGGTACTGCCACGTCTAATTATATCAAAACATAACTCTAATAAATAAAAGGATTGTAGCATCTTTCAAGAATGATGTTAGAGTGGTTAGGCTACAGTTATAACTTCTCTCTCTCTGTATCTCTGTATCTCTCTCTCTCTCTCTCACACACACACACACACACACACAACCCTTCTTTTGAACGGCCTATGTAAGACATGATTCAAAGTGAAAGTTGGCACTAGGATAATTCTATTTTTAGCAACTCAGGTTTGTTTGTGCAGTTCTGGATATCTAATGCTTCTAATGCCTGAAGGGAAATGAAAAGACTATAGCACAGTTGTCAACTACGATAAAACAACTTAGAATCATCAGACAAAGCAGAACATTTAGATTTTTAAATGTAATCAAGAGCAAGTAACCATTCACATTAGTGTTTAGGAAACATCACCTTCCAAAGCTCAAGTTTGAGGATGCTCAGTTTGATTCATCTACTGTTGTAAGAGTCAATGAATTGAATTCTGGCTACTCTTAAATATGTATTTAAGAGTAGCCAGAAGTATCCAGAAATTTCATGAAGATGAGATAGCATCATCGCAAGTCCACAAATGAAAAGGTGTTTTCCTTTTCATTCCAAAATGAAACGCAGCACTCAAAGGGATGGGGATCAAAACGCCTTACCTTCACCAGCCCACACAGTAGGGAACTGTTTTTATTACTAGTTTAGCTAAGAGGATGTAGCCTTGTTTTCATGCACAGAATTGTGGACAGCAAACTTCTTTAAATGTTATTTAAAAAACTATGATAACAACATCCGTGATACTCTTGTTTTAAGTCAAAACATGAAACAGCTTGAAATCTGCATCCTTTCCAAAAGGATTTTTGGTGGGTAAGCACACATTTAGTTCAGCAACCCTCACCAGATAAAGATACATTTGAAAATATATCACAGAGCAGTTATCTGGGATTGAGTAAGGAAATAACTTGTCTGTTCCACATTTATGGAAGTTTTTATTAGAACTACCATTCTTCCTGAAATTCCAACTCAAAATCTGTCCCTCCTATGAAGCCTGTGGCTTTGTTCTTTAAAATTTTCTCAAATAAAAAGCCCAGGAAAGAATAACCACAGTTCTTTGTTCACATTGTTCGCATCTCTTTCCTTTAATTTCCTGTTTTTATTTATGCTTCTCCTCCCCCAAAATTTAGATTAAAAATTTATTGGGGCAGGGGCCATTTTTGTTTTACATTACTCTGCAGAACCCTTCACATACACCATAATGTAAATAATACAAGTAGTCCTCGTTTAGCTACTACCTCGTTTAGCGACCGTTTGCAGTTACGATGGTGATGAAAAAGTAATTTTGCGAACAATCCTTGCATTTATGACCTTCACATGGTCTGTAAAGCAAAGGAAAGCTGAAGTAAGATGATAAGCACAGTCACAGTTTCACAGTGACTGCTTCGCTAAACAACCAAGTTGCCGGTCCTAATTGTGGTTGCTAAACAAGGACTACCTGTATTTGTTGCCTACTTCCTTTATAGATTTGAATGGAAAGAGAATTCCTATACCTGCAGTTTAAATTAGTAAAAAAAAAGAACCACCTTTTCCACACATTACCCCATTTCAGTAGACAAGCTTAAATCATAATATAAAACTGGCTGAAAACTAGTGCTATTTTTTTCTCTGAGCATAGGTTTCATCCATCACAGACAATGGTGTCAAATTTAACACTCGATTATGATTTTATATTACATGTTTGAACCTCATAGTGTTTCCATACAACACAACAAGCATAGCTTAGTTAGTCATGAACACACCTGATCATGCCACCTATCGTCATCCTACACAACTTTTCTTTGGCAGTTGCTGGCTTGTTTAGAGTTGTGTGTCATCTGTTCACAACTTCCACTCTTGTTAATCAGAAAAGCAAATCTAAACCACAATAGGCAGAAGTGGCAGGCAGACAACATACTTACTTACTTACTTACTTACTTACTTACTTACTTACTTACTTATTTTGGCATATTTCTCCACCGCCCATCTCGCATACGACGACTCTGGGCGGCTTACAGACGATATTAAGCACGAACCAAGCAAGTGGGGGAGCCAGCTAGTATAATCAGACATTTTCTTTCTTGTACCATGTGACTGCAGTCTTAGACAGATGTATTCCCCTCTCCCCATTTTTTGAGAATGGGAGGAAGATGATTTATGCTTATCTCTTTCAGTTAACTGCATACTGTTATAATTTTGACTGCAGTCAATCCTAACTACAGCTCATTCAAACAAACCAGCTTCATCAGTCTGAAGCTGGCTTGTTACAGTAAACTATCATTAAAATAATCAATTTGCCCAAGTTCTAGAAAAGCAAATGGTGGGCATATCAGGAGAGGCAGAACCTACATGGTCACCCCTTTTCCAAACGAATCCAAAGTTACAGTCCTGGACCAGGGGTTGACACTTAAAAGCAAAGTAAAACCAACCACTTGCAGACTGAAAGGAGTATGGTTTCAAAATTTCAACAGTGGGGGAATTGCAGTGGCAGTGGGAGGAAAAGGTAGAGAAAGCAAGCAAGCAAAATTAGATATAAAACTTGTTATAATGGCTTTAACAGTACAAAGGAAGCCTGATTTTTTTAAAAAAAAGTTGTATCTGAGGAAGGAAATAAAATGAAATGATAAGTACCAACATTGGTTCACAGGAGAAAAGTAAATGGAGAAAGCAGATTAGGTGTGCACATAAGTCCTTGTGTTCTTCCTGTTTTATTCCCCCTACTTCCCATCTCCAGCCATGCAGCTATTTGGCAGGCAATTTCCAAAAGCCATTAACACACAAAAGCTATATTGTCTACCAAACTGCACTGTAAGCATCTGAGATATTTTTCTCATACAGTTGTCTTTACTGGACATAACTCACTAATGGATGAGCTTGCAACTTAATAAGGATTAGCTTGGATAAACGGACTGGTAGCTTTAGAATGTTATCTCGTTAAAGCTTTTTTTTTTTTTTTTTTTTTAATAAAACGCTGTCCATCTTTCATAATCTGTTCACTTGATGCAGGTATGTCTGAACAGGGAGGGGATAAGAAAGGTTAATTTTATATTATGGCCTGGTTTTCTATGTTTCAGTAGTTCACTTCCTGTTTTATTTTTGGGTACTGAACCACATCATAAGAAAGGAAGAGCTTGCTGAATTAACAGTTGAAGTCAAAGAAACCCATCTCTTTTTAAACTGAGTAACTATTTCCATTCATCAAGGGTGAGTGGTATGCTTTATTAACTCAAAGCCTAAGTGGTCTAGCGAGGCAACAAAATTTGTCATTCATGAAGTTTAATCAGCTGCTGCAGAGCCTAAAAACTTCCAGGGACTTACCTTCTCTCAAGTGTGAAACCCTCCTGGTCAGGTCAACATCAATTTAACTTGATTACATGTATACCAAAAGGTCTCTGAAGTTTGCTGGTCATCAGTGCACGCTAACACTTATGTTCACCACCAACACTGTTCCCTCTCCATCCCACAGTTGGGAAGAATATGAAACCTCAAGTTCAGATACAGTAAATACCATTCGTTCAGCGCCGCCGTAACTTCGAACGGTCGCTGAACAAATGGTCGTAACTTGAGGACTACCTGCACTACATCAGGCTTTCAAGATATTACTTGGCTTTAAAAAATATGTTTTGGGGGCTCGTCATCTTCTTTAGAGTTTAAAAGGGTGCTCCTTGAGATCACACTGTTTTCCTCACTAGGTTAAAATAAATATTCATCACTAGCAATCTGCACTTATGAACCCTTCATGGCTCAGAAGAACATCAAAGTCTGGAACTGAAAGAATTCACAGTGAAATCTGCTTAAAGTATTATGCATGTTTGTTTGTTTAAAGTAACCACAACTTATTCCAAAGTACAGTTGCACCTCGAATCTGGAGCTTTCCATGTCATATTCAGGCCCTTCTCAATAGGTCAGAATCCATTATAACTGAGGATTCCTGCCTCACTCCCACATTGAATGAGATGGCAGTGGCAAGAAAAAGTACTAATGGCACCCAACTTCCTGTTACAAAAATGTATTTTGAATATATATATATATATAGTCTTATCCCTTTCCATTAAGATCTACATGAGCTCAAAGTATTAGTTGCCACATGTTGAAACTGGGCAAAGTCAGACACTCTCTTCATTCTTTAAAATTATTTCCATCACCACCCCTAATACTGTTTATCTCATTGAGCACAAAAGAAAATATGGCTTCCTCTCTCAACACTTCCCCAATCCATTTTCACAAATAGACAGAGAGAACGCTCCCCACCCCCCACTTCATGCACAATTTTCAAAGTGCAGATGTGCCTGGATCTGTGGTTCAAAGGTGTCTAATCTCTCTGCTCAGTTACAGAGAGAAGGTTGAAGAAGACCCTACCAGAGGTACTTATTTTGATAGGCAAGAGCTAAGTCTTCACAAACACCTTTCTCTTTTTTTTTTCCTTTTTTTTTTTTGAAAAATATCATTTTATTTACATTCAACATAAAGCAAACACGTAACACATAACAATGATTACATTTATGTATATATATTTACATTTGATTTTACATATTTATTTTTATTATATTTAATATAATGTATCCTTCTTCCTTTTTTTTATTATCTCTAATCTTTTCCCTCTTTTATCTTTCCTTCTCTTCTAGCCTACTTTCTCTCTATCTTTTCCCTTCCCTTATCTTCCATTTTCACTCTTCCCTTAATCCCTTTTCTCTTTCATCCACTCCTTTCTTCCTTTTTAACCCTCTTTCTCTCTCTGTTCTCTTCTCTCACTTGCCTTAATCACTCTTTCTAACCCTCTCATCTCTCTCTATCTTTTCCCTTCCTTTATCTTCCATTTTCATTCTTCCTTTTATCCCTTTTCTCTTTCATCCATTCCCTTCTTCTTTTTTTTTAACCCTCTCATTTCTCTCTCTAATCTCTTCTCTCATTCACTTTATTCCTTCTTTCTCTCTCTAACCTCTCTAACACCTTTCTCAACCATATTACACGTGGGGTGTTTTTATGGGAGTCAAAACCCATGCTCTACCTCTGAGTAATGGGCCCTTTTAGACGTGCATGCTTTCATATTCAGATTGTTTTGCAAAAGGTTTGACACTGATTAACCATGAAAGAAAGAAACAGTGTATTTCAAAATATTTAGAAAAAAAATCACCAAACTTCATTTTTTTAAATCATACATTGCTAAATATAAGAGAAAATTACATAGAACCTCAGCAGTTTCCTCCTATCTGCCGCCATCTTCCCTAAGGAAACATTTTCTGACTTTCTGACTTCAGTACATTAAATCTAGACAGATAGCTGAGAAAGGATGCTACATTTCGTTTGTTAAGTTCCAGGCATACATTTTTTTCCACTTAGTCAGATGAAATTTGTTTCAGCCATTGCCACAAAGACAACAGATATGAATGCACACAAACGTATCATTTCTTAATCTGCCCATTTTAGAGCCTCTTTCAGGGAAGTATGAGAATGCCCCTTCCATTGTATACTGCCAAACAATTAGATGGTGTAGGCCAGAGCTTTCCAAACTTTTCATGTTGGTGACATACTTTTTAGACATGCATCATTTCGCGACACACTCTTACAGCAGGGCATCATTTTGCGACACATTCTTACAGCAGGGCACAAGGCAGGCACTAGGACCTGCGCAGAATCACAGCAGGTTTGGAGGCAGCAAGGCACAAGGCAGGCACTAGGACCTGCGCGGAATCACAGCAGGTTTGGAGGCAGCAGGGCACAAGGCAGGCACTAGGACCTGTGTGGAATCCTGGCAGGGCTTGGAGGCAGCAGCAGCCGTGACACACCCAGACACTACAGCTGACACACTAACGTGTCGCAACACACAGTTTGGAAAGCTCTGGTGTAGGCCAAGCAACAGGGGCTGGTCTCTGTTGCCTAACAAATTTCATAACTGAGTAAGAACTAAACCTAATCTGCCTTTGTCCAAATACCAGTTCACTAGGATTGGTTTTACATATCATGCTCATGGAGGATATTTTAAACCATGGTTTGCTGAAGAGGACATAGTGGCCTAGCTCACCTATCACATCAAGCCATAATGTGGTTTGCTTTTTTTAATGCGGTATGTGAAACACACAATATAGTACACTGGGGAGTTAATTAAATAGTATCATCTATTGGGACCTAGGAAGCACTCCTTCTCTATCGTGGTGCCTGCCCTCTGGAGCAGCATCCCCCAGAGCTCTGTAAGGCTCCCATCCTGATGATGTTCTGAAAGTACTTGAAAACCTTCCAGTTCTTTCTACCTGGCCTTGGGGTAAGGAGTTGTTGAGCCCCTGTTGTTTTTCTTTGGTGTGTTATATGTGGTCTTTTTTTTCTGGACATACATTATTTTTCCCCCTCTGTTTATCATCCTGTATAAGGCAAGGCTGTTTCCTCCAGAAAGTAAGATGAGGAACTGACAAGGAACAGTTGTGTGAGCAAAGCTTGTCCAGCAAGCAGAGCTAGCAGTGACTCTTCTCTACAGCTAAGCTTCACTTGTGCATCTACATCAGGGCTTTCCAAAGTTTTCCCGCAGTGACCGTGTGTCGGAAGTGCCGCCGGCTGCCGGCGCTTTTGGGTTTTTGCACGCCGCCGTTGGTGTGTCGCCGCGGGAAAACCCAGAAGCGCTGATGATGATCAGCGCTTCCGGGTTGTGTGGTGACACACCAGACTGTGTGTGGCGACACACAGTTTGGAAAGCTCTGATCTACATAAACAGATGCAGCTTCACTATTCTCTCTGAGACTCCTAAACATATTTTCTGCTTTGAAGGCTCGATTCCTTTTCCTCCACAAAGCTTCCTGACTCCATTTCCTGCTCACGTAGAAAAATTCTCCACAGAGAAAAAAGTGACAAAAATAGTTTGATTTAGAATTGGTCAAGAGAAACTCCAAACATGTTTGTGAACATTTTTACATACCTCACATTCTAAACACATAGATAATCAATTAAGCCTAAACTATCAACAGTCATAATGCCTCTCTTTATGTTAAAAAGGAAACTATTCCTTAGAATAAAACACTCCTCCCTCATTTCCACAGAAGGCAATTGTTGCTTCTAGGTTTCAATCACTGCATTTACTAGAATTAAAATATGATCTAGGAATCATCTTTACTGTATAGCTCTACATTTCTGTTGTGAGGATTGGAGGCACTGATTTACCTTCATCAAAGTCACTGGAAAATTAGACAGTTCAAACAACAAAAAGTTTATTTTCTAGCAGTTTTCTCCTGCTCTCCACCCCCCACCCCATAAGAGTGAGTAGCATAACAAAAGTAGAGGAAAAGTCACCAGCATATGAATCACTCCCTAGTCATGCATATTTTTCCCCCGAACAAAGTGATTCAGCTTTTCAAAATTTAGTACCTGACTGAATCAGTGTCCTACTTTCTACCCAAGATCACTAGAACTTCAAGTTTGGCTACAACCAAGAAGACTCTTGATATTTCATATAAACAAACATAAGAACACACTTCATTCTGCTTTCATTTTTGTTACATGTTTTCGTTTGCTGTAACAACCTTCTCTGTTCTTTCCCCAGTGTGCTTGCTCTTAACTTGTAATTAACAATTGAAAACCAAGAGTGGATTGTGCACTTCCATCATTAGGACAAATCCTTCTCCCTGCCTTCATAACTATGGTTAAGAGTTATTTTGGTACTATTAAACAGGATTCCCATATATATAATTGTGGCTGAAATATTATTTTCTATTCTTAGTTCACTTGGAATCTCAAGCAGGCAAAATGGTGATAACAGTGTCATGGAGAGTCATGGCTTCATCAGAAAAGGAGACAATATTACATGACTAGATGGGACTCAAAGGAGATGATATGATATAGGCCACACTTCTTGTCTTAATTAAAGTTAAAAAGAAATCAGCATAATACTTGAAATGTGTAAGGCAAAGGGATAGGGGTAGGGAGAATGATGGAGTAAATAATGGCAATTTGAAATTGATTTTACTTATTAAGAACGGCACAACATACTGAGTTGTTTTTATATTATGATAATTTTTCCCTGGGTACTTCCTTGAAAATATAGCATAATAGTCAATTTCTCAAAAGCACAATTTGCAGTATAGCTTGACTCATATATTAGATGAGCCACAAATGTCAACACACAAAATGCAACTCAGTCTAGACACCATAGCAATGCAACATTAAGGAAGCTAATTATGATTTAGGGCAGGGGCAGACCTTTTTGGCTTGGTAGGGGGAAACACCCTTTTTTAAAAAAATATGTTTTTGTCTCTTATAGCCACAGGGAGGGGATCTGCAGGAATGCAGTGATGTCACAGAACAGGCAGGATCAAACTTTTTTTTTACCCTTTTTCCCCAAATCAGAAATTTTACTGCTGCATTTTACCAGCGTAATTTTATAATGCTTTGGGGCTGCAACATTGACAAATCATGGACAGACTATCATCAAGTCAGGACCCAAAACCACGGTCTGAAGTTTATTGCAATCCATGATTTGGCATATTAAGAGCTGGTATTGTGTTTGAACTGTTTGTTCATTACCGTTCTTACTTTCTCTCTGCTAGCCACCCTAACTGATAAGCATTTCTGAATTATATGTTTGGAAGTTCAACTACAATGCTATATTCTAAACTGCAGGTGGTCCTCGCTTACCAACCACTCATTCAGTGACTGTTCAAAGTTACAACGGCACTGAATGAGTGGTACATGATCAGTTCTCAAAGTTCTGGCCGTTGCAGTGTCCCCGGGGTCATGTAATCGCGACCTAGGCGCTCAGCCACTGGTTCCCAATTACAATGTTGCAGCTTCCTGCAGTCACGTGATTGCCATTTGTGACCTTCACTGCTGGCTTCTGACAAGCAAAGTCAATGGGGAAGCCGGCAGGAGGTTGCAAATGGCGACCATGTGATGTCGCGCTTAACAACAGCGCAGGATTTGCTTAACAACGGCAACCAGAAGTGCCAGAACTGCCGTTCCTAAGCAGTGTGGTCACATGTCATTGCGCTTTACAACTGTGTTGCTTAGCAACGGAAATTCCGGTCCCAATTACCATCATTAAATGAGGACTACCTGTATGGACAACGCAAATCAGGCACGAGAGTTGTCAGAATGAACCTATGTGGCCTTAAGCATCATGATGCTAAACTAGTTAACAACAGGACTGCCAGTTCAACTGCACTGATGGAGATGTTATGCTATTCTTTTCAAGTATTCCCAATGTAAGCTACATTTCCAACTTTTAAGACCTGGATTGGCACTAAAAACAATTCTAGAATTGAACTGAAAAACTGAAAGGCTATAATGTATAGCTTTGTTCTCGGTGAGTGGTAAGCTTCTATCTGGGCTATACTACTTTTGCACATTTTTTTTAAACATGGGTGCATTTTTGTTTTGTTTGAACTGGCCAAGTAAGCTACAACCTGTACAAGCAAGGATTAATTTCAGAGGAAGAAAACTAAGTTATACTTCAAAGACCCAATACATTTTGCAATATTAGTACAAGACACTGCTACTAGAATTTCTTTTAGTGTTAATGTTATTGGAAAAGATCCACATACTGTAGATATATGCTTCCCAGAAATATAAAGCAAAGTGCTAATAATTCCCTAATGGAGTTTCACAAGCATTAACCATATCAGCAATATTTATTTATTTATTTGTATGTGTGTGCGCGCACGCACGCACGCACATTCTAGATTGGGTACTGTTCCTATTTGACAACGGAGAAATCATCTCAAGTTTCCAAAACAGTAGAAAGTTACACAAATATCAGGAAGCAACCAGTTTAAAATCCTTTTGAGTTATACAGTACCTTGGTAAGAACTTAAGAATTGCCCAATGGACCAAGCAGTAAGTTCCACAGGCTAAGCAGATTTCCTCTTTAAGCAAGTTTAAATAAAAAACGAAAAATATATTTATAAAAAAAGTAATGCTTAGCATCTGATAAAGAGTAATATATTATCTCTAAATATTGAGGGGTTTGATTTTGGCTGTCATCCAGAACTATTGCTAGAACTATCACTACAACTAAAGAAAAAATTCTACAATTCTGGTCCCATTTCTAAGATTTTTGGTATGGATTTTTCCTATTCCTGCTATCCCTGGAGATGACCATTACTGAACTTTGGATCTTTGACATGGATTAAAAAATATGACCACCCATCTTGTAATATACAACTCTGGGCAGCTAACAGACACCACCATAAAAACAATACTTATGGACTTATGGACCCAATGAGGTTTCAGAGGGAGCTGGGGGTAATACCCGATGATCTGCTGCACGGTCCAACGGAGGCACTGGCCGCAGCCTGGAATAGGGAGGCGGCCGGGGCCTTGGACAGGACCGCGCCGATGCGACCTCTCCAGCCCCATTCGACCAGTCACTCCCCGTGGTTTACGGAGGAGTTGAGGGTCTTGAAGAGGGTGAAGAGACGTCTAGAGCGCTGCTGGAGAAAGACGAAGGCGGAATCGGACCGAACACAATCTAGAGCCGCTATTAAGGCCTACCTTGTGGCGGTAAGAGCGGCGAAACGTGAATTATTTCTCCGCTCTTATTGCATCCGCAGAATGCCGTCCGAAGGCCCTGTTCAAGATTACGCGATCTCTCTTAGGTAGGGTGGAGTCGGTGACCCACCTGCAGGGCCGTGCGGAAGAATTTTCCGAGCATCTGCAGGATAAAATTGCTCGGATTCGGTCTAAGTTGGACTCCATGCGTGAAATGCAGTCTGGGGAGATGCCAGGAGAGTGGCCTGGCCTTATTATCTGGGAACGATTTGATCCTGTTGGACCTAAGGAAGTGGACAGGATCCTCCGAATTGTTAATTCCACCACATGCTATTTAGATCCCTGCCCTTCCTGGCTGGTAAAATCGGCCAGGGAGGTGACGTGTGGGTGGGCCCAGGCGATGGTTAATTCATCCTTGTTGGAGGGAGTGTTTCCAACTGCCTTCAAGGAGGCATTGGTGCACCCTCTCCTCAAGAAGCCATCCCTGGACCCCACAATTCTGGACAATTTTCGTCCAGTCTCCCACCTTCCCTTTTTGGGGAAGGTGGTTGAGACAGTGGTGGCGTTGCAACTTCAGAGGACCCTGGATGAAGCGGATTATCTAGACCCTTTTCAGTCAGGTTTCAGGCTGGGATATGGGACGGAGACTGCATTGGTCGCACTTATGGATGACCTCTGGCGGGAGCGGGATGGAGGTAGTGCATCCATCCTGGCTCTCTTGGATCTTTCAGCGGCTTTCGATACCATCGACCATGGTATCCTTTTGGGTCGGCTTAGGGAGTTGGGGGTGGGAGGCGTAGTTTTGCGCTGGTTCACCTCCTTCCTCCAGGGCCGTTCCCAGTCGGTGGTGATAGGGGAGGAGAGATCCAGCCCGCGACCGCTCTTATATGGAGTGCTGCAGGGTTCGGTTCTCTCTCCTCTCCTATTCAACATCTACATGAAACGGCTGGGTGAGGTCATCCGACATCATGGGATGAGGTATCATCAATATGCTGATGATACTCAATTGTATATCTCCATCCCAGGTGAAGTAAGTGATGCAGTGACCACCCTGTCTCAGTGCCTGGGGGCTGTGAGGGCCTGGATGGGGAACAACAGGCTTCAGTTGAACCCTGGCAAGACCGAATGGCTGTGGATTGATGGCTTAGCGGCTTCTGGGAAATTATCATCTTTGGTTCTCGATGGGGTAGCACTGCCCCATTCGGAGTCGGTGCGGAACTTGGGGGTCCTTCTAGACTCACGACTTCTGCTCGAAGAGCAGGTGGCGGTCGTGGCTAGGAGGGCTTTTGCACAGCTTCGGCTGGTGCGCCAGTTACGCCCATTCCTGGATCGAGATGCCCTCCGAACAGTCACTCATTCTCTCATCATCTCCCATGTAGACTATTGCAATGCGCTTTACATGGGGCTACCCTTGAAGACTATCCGGAAGCTACAACTGGTTCAGAGTGCAGCCGCGTGAGCAGTTCTAGGTGCGCCAAGATCAGCGCATATAACACCTTTACTCCGCGAGCTGCATTGGGTGCCGGTTTGCTTCCGGGTACAATTCAAGGTGTTGGTTATCACCTTTAAAGCCCTACATGGCATGGGACCAGAATACCTGAGGGACCGTCTTATCCCCATATCATCGACCTGCCCTACCCGATCATTCAGAGAGGGCCTGCTACGAACCCCATCAATAAGAGAGTGTCATCTTGTGGGGTCTAGAAGGCAGGCCTTCTCTGTGGTGGCACCAGCACTCTGGAACACCTTGCCCCCAGAGTTGAGGCAGATCCCCTCCCTCCCGACCTTTAGGAAAGATCTGAAGACCTGGTTCTGCCGCCTGGCATGGGAAGGAGGAAATAATAGTTCCTCATGGGGGTGGTTAATTTCATAATGTCCTTCTTTTTATTTAACTATCTGGCCATTTCGATTTTATAATTTATTTATTGTATTATTTGATTGTATTTTTATATTCTTTATTCTATTTTAATCAGTTTTATTGTAAACCGCCCAGAGTTCCCCGTTGGGGGAGATGAGCAGTCATATAAGTTAAATAAATAAATAAAATAAAATAAAATACAACAACAACAACAACAGACAGACACCCAATCCAACAACTGCATTACATCCATCCAGCTATACAGTCCCCTGGGCTCTAACCTTGCTATCCCAGTGCCTGGGGGAAAAGCCAGCTCTTAACGCAGGGCTTTCCAAAGTTTTCCCGCGGCGACACACACAACCGCCGTTGGTGTGTCGCCGCGGGAAAACCCGGAAATGCCACCGTTGCGGCAGCGCGCAAAAGCCCGGAAGCGCTGCTGCCGCTTTTGGATTTTCGCACACCGCTGTTGGTGTGTCGCCGCGGGAAAACCCGGAAGTGCTGATGGCGTGCCAACAGCGCTTCCGGGTTTTGACGCGACACATCTGGGCCCCGCAGGTGACACACTTTTGTGTCGCGACACACAGTTTGGAAAGCTCTGTCTTAACGGCTTTCTGGAAGGTTAAGAGGGTAGGAGCCTGCCAGAGCTCAAGGGAAGGGTGTTCCATAAGGGAGGGGCCATTACAGAAAAGCACGCTTCCTAGGTTCCACTAGATGGTAACATTCGAGGGAAGGAATCTGGAGCGTGCCCACTCTATCCGACCCAGTGGGATGGGCAGATACCCTCAGGGAGTGGTGGTCCCTCAAATAACTTGGCCCTCTGCCATGTAGGGCTTTAAAGGTGATAACCAGAAGCTTGAATTGCAGCTGAAAAGAAACTGGGATCCAGTGCAGCTCACGCAGCAATGGTTAACAGGGGGAAACCAAGAGGTGGCAATTACCACATGAGCTGCTGTATTCTGGACTAGTTGTAATTTCCAGGTGGGTGTTCAAGGGCAGCCCCATGTACAGTGCATTGCAACAGTTCAATCGGGAAGTGACAAAAGTATGAGTGACCATGAACAGAGCCTCCCAGTCCAGAAATGGGTGCAATTGGCACACAAGATATATCTGCACAAAGGCCATCCTAGCCACGGCTGCCACCTGCTTCTCGAACAGGAGCCACGAATCCAGGAGGACCTCCAGCTCTGTCTGGGGAAGTGCTAACCCATCGAAAGTTAAAGATAACACATCACTGGTCCCAGGGGGGCCAAAAATCCAAAGCCACTTGTTTTGCTAGGGTTGAGCCATAGCTGGTTCCTCCCCATCCAGATCCTCACAGCCTCCAGGCACTGGGTCAGCACCGAAATGGTGTCACCTGCCCAGCTAGGGATGGAGATTTATTACTGGGTATCATCTGTGTAGTGGTGATACCGCACCCCATTGGATGACCTCACCCAGCAGTTTCATGCAGATGCTAAAAAGGAGCTGTGAGAGACCCGAACCTGAGGCACCCCACACTGTAGGGGCTTAGGGCTGGACTACTCCCCTCCCACCAACACCAACTGGTACCAGCTAAAAGGAAGGAGGAGAACCACTCCAAAACAGTGTCTCCCACTCCCAATCCCCAATATAGTTGTTACAAAACCATATGGCTCCTTTCCTGATGCCAATGTGCGTGGACCTTTATTGAAGTGTTATACCGTGTTTGTTGCACTGCAAAGTGCTCAGTCCTAAATTCACTTGAAATTGCACACCATAGTGGCTGCAGCCCAACTGACCCATGCTGCTATGCAACAAAAAGACAATTCAGCTTGAAACAATGAGTGGGTTGAGCTTTTCAACAGCTCCCCTCCATAATCCATTCCTGGTGCTACCTAGGACCCCATTCCATTTAATCACAGCAGTAAAATGTAAAAGAGCATCATCCTGTCAGCACCTTTTCCAAAGGGACTCCCGAGTATGGTTAAACTTAATTATACATCAAATCCAAAGGAATGAAGTATTCAAACATGGATTATATTTTTCCACAAACTTTGCAAACTATTTTACTAAGAAGCAGAACTGTTTACAAAACTTTTTTTCCCACTTGATTACTGGAGTCCAAGTAAAACTGAATGCTAAACGTGGCCTACCAGCATTTAGCATCAGCTTGACAATTCTGATGTTAACCAGCCTCTTGACCATTTCACATGGGAAAGAAGGCAGGAACTAATGAAAGGGAGAAAGTGTGCAATTCATGTTCCTCAAACTGATCGTGTTCCTCCACCAGCACAACCAAAAAAGCTTTTATTCACATGCTAGTTCCACAAAAGAAGACCCCACGTGTAGGATGTAGTCATGCTGCAAAACTCTCAGCATGCCTGCTAGCCCCTCATATTAGATAGCAATTTGCCAGCTTAGACATTTGAGTCATTTGAGTGTGTAATTTAGCAGGTAGCAAAAAGAGATTTCTCTAACCCCCTCCCTTTCCAGGTAGAAGAACTTTTCTTCTTTTGGAAAAAAAACAGCGAGGACTCCAGGACAAAAGGAGGAAGAAGGTATGTGCTGATGGGGAGGAGAAAGAGAGAGCTAGGATTCTCCTCCAAACTCTGATTAAAGTTGGAATTTTCAGGAAGAAGTATTTTCCAAATAACAAAGTCGCACAGAGGTAATATCAGTTCCAAAACTAATCTATTCTCCAGAGGAATAGGGAAAAGTTAACTAAGTACTGTGTTAAAGTCAGGTCCACTTGTGACTTTTTTTAGCAGCTCTATATTTTTATCTCCTTTGGCACTCATTGTTTTACATGTGACAACTTAAAGTTAAAAAGAATTTTTAACATTCTCCTTTTTCTTGTTTTTTTTTCTTTTTAATAAAAGTTTGGTTCCACTGATACTTCGTGATACTGATCTGTCTCCCAGAAGGCACACAGGCGTGCTTGCCCTATCTTTCTCACATGCCACAGTTGGTGGGAGGCTAAGAGATGAGATGCTCTCTGGAAAATAAGTGGTGACAGAGCAAATGACCAAGCTGCTGCACTGTGGCTGGAGGTGGAACAAAGTCATGTGGACTCAGAGGGCTTCTGGAAGAGTTGGTTTGAGACCTCCACCAGCCTTTTACCTATGGGGTCAGCCCGGTTGTTGCTCCGTGAAAAGCCAACAAGGCCATTGTTTTCTTTGCTTATTTATTTTATTTGCTAAATATCCCATCTTTCCTTCAGGCACTCAGGGCACCATAAATACCACTCCCTCCTCCCATTTTTCCTTACAGTAACAACCTGTTAGTTACACGGGGCTAAGAGAATGTAACCCAGTGAGCTTCCATGCCTGAGGGTGGACTTGAACCCAAGTCTCCCTTATCTAACATCTTTACTTCTACTCATATCCTCATATTTCATTGCCTTGAAGCTATATTCCGCTCAGCTTCACTTCTACACAATTTAGTTCTTATTATGACTCCTCTGTTATAAAATGATGCAAATTAGGCTGGAAAACCAAAGTCTCAGCTTCTGTCAGCCAGCTACAGATGAAAAGAGTTTAGATGACCCAGAAGCAATCACTGGTGCCTTAACAATAAAAAATTCATATGAACTAAATATCTATTTTCTTATTTGTCTCAGCTACCTTAATATCTATGTTCTTTCTAGATTCTTTGGCTCATTGATATTGCCACACGATACCCACAACAAAGCAATTTGTGGCTACTATATCCTATTTGTTCTATTTCAAAACCAAAAATTTATGTTAATCTAGAAAATAGATTTAAAAAATACAATTTAAGCATGCTTATGAAAGCCAATGGGGCGTGGTGGCTCAGCGGGTAAGACGCCAGGCTTGTCGATCGGAAGATCGCAAGTTCGGAGGTTCGAATCCCTAGTCCCACGTGATGGAGTGAGCTCCCGCACTAGCCCCAGCTCTTGCCAACCTAGCAATTCGAAAGCATGCAAATGCAAGTAGATTAATTGGTACCACTTCGGTGGGAAGGTAACAGCGTTCCACTTGCGTCATGCCGGCCACATGACCGTGGAAGCGTCTTTGGACAACGCTGGCTCTTCGGCTAACAAACGGAGATGAGCACCGGCCCCTAGAGTCGGACACGACTGCACAACTGTGCGGGGGGAACCTTTACCTTTACCTATGAAAGCCAAGCCAACCAAGCCAGCCAAGTTAACATCCTTTGATATGAACTGCACTAAAGAAGTCCTACCTCAAGGAATCAGCGGCCTTTCCTCTAAATTCAAGCAAGTAAAGTTGATCTTAATTCATATTTGTCATGTCACAGGATGGTGATTCTCACCTTTCCATATCTTATCCCATCATTTGCTCTATCCAAGAACCTGATTTGCACAATATTTGGCTGAATGTGAGCTTCACTTGAAACTTCACCAAAACAAAAAGAGCTGATGGGTTTTGCCACTGCAGCCCATAAACTACTAGAGTACCTTTAAACTAACTCTGAAATTTGCTCTAAGATGCCAGAACCTAGTTACTGGGACAGCCTGCAAACGAAAGCATGGCCTTTATCAGATAAAGTTTATGTCAACTGATTCTGAAGCTCAAACATAATTAATAATAATAAGTTATTAAACTTGAATGCCGCCTGAATCTCAACAATTCTGCAAATTGAGGGATGCCAGAATCAACAATAAACAGTGTACATGTCTGGATAAGTACACTTGTACTTGTGAAATACTTCGGCTATAAATTAGAAAGAAATAACCCCCGAGTTTGTAATAAAGCGTATTAGCATTTGATTCTGAACAATGGGACCTGATGGCAATTGTGATTTCCCTATAAAGGTTATCAAATTTAATCCAACCTATTAGCTACAATACTAGCTTTGAGACTCTCAAATTCCTCCTCACCCACAGATTTCACTTAGGTCAGTCTTTCTCAGCTCAATTTATTTCAGAGGCTGCTCTGAGGAACAAAACAGGGGTGATCTTCATGGACACCACTTTAAGCTTGCAGGTAAAAAAAGGCAGATTTACAAATGCAATAAATAAGTAGGTAAAAGATTTATACCATTGGCAGTGAATCCAGAGTATAGTAGATGCTATTTATTTATTTAGTGCCTTTGAGTCATTGTTGACTCCTGGCGACTGCTTGGACTAGTCCCTGCAGTTTTCTTGGCAAGATTTCAGAAGTGGTTTCCCCTTGCCTTCTTTCTAGGGCTAAGAAAGAGTGACTGGCCCAGGGTCACCCAGGTACCTTCACACTAAGGCGGGACTAGAACTCACAGTCTCCTGGTTTCTAGCCCAGTGCCTTAACCACTACACCAGACTTGCTCTCATTATTAACAAGGTTATTTTAACTAACATTCAATTAAGGGGGATGTTCCCATTTTTCGTAAATGATTGGAAAGCTAAACATATTGGAGTCAAATGAAAAATGACAGAATGCAGCCAGTCAAAGCATCAAGGAAAGTCCCAAAATTAAAAGGTAAGCTAAAGAAGCCATGCTGCAATCAACAGGGTGAGTTAAAGCGAGTTAAAGTCTGCTCATGACTGTATGGGCACAACCATTTAGTTTTCTTGGCAACAGTACAAAAGGGGGTGGCCAATGCTTTCCTTCATCTCTGGTGGTCTCCCATCCCAAGTATTAACCAAGCTCAATCCTGCTTAGCTTCTGAGTCTAGACAAAGTTAGCCAGCTCCTACCACCTGGTGTGACTTAAGTGACAAACGACACGCCAAAGAACAAAACAAGCATGCCATGCTGCCAATGATGAGCAAAATAAATATTAGTAAGTGAAAAGTTCTGGAGAAAATTGCGAAAGGAGAACCACCCGCAAAGCATCATTTTGCATTAATGAGGATGAGAAGAAAAGTATTAAGCTAAAGCATGAGTTTTAGCAATAATACATTTTTTTAAAAAATGATAAGATGTCAAGCAACCTGATCTCATGGGGAAAGAATAGAAGATGATATACCCAATCAAAGATTATCCTTCCTTAGCCATTAACAAGATATTGGTTCCATTTAGAGAAATTGTTTTTAAATTATATTCTATGGAAGCTCATGATTCTTCAGGAACATGCACAGCCAAAAGTAATTATAACAAATAAATGACAAATTTATCTCAGATCACTTCCCAGTAATATTCATCTTCTGCTGCAAGAGGCATCCTCAAAGGACTGTTACGTGCCTACTTCGGCATATTATTTACCTTCATTAGAGCTATCTTTACTTATATTGGTTTATATGTAATATTATTATTTATTAATTAATTAAATTTATTATAGCTGTCCACTCTAGAAGACTTTCCATGTTTCTCTCTCGCCTCATAAATGGAACAGCAGCCACAGGAAACAATGACAGCACAAATAAAGGGGTAAGCTCATGAATAGAAATCTCAGCAATGGAAAAGTGTTCTTTAGCAGCAATTGATATGGTTTAAATATGCATGCTATAAATATTTATTTATTTATTTATTTATTTATTTATTTATTTTCTATCTCACCTTTATTATTTTTATAAATCACTCAAGGCGGCGAACATACCTAATACTCCTTCCTTCTCCTATTTTCCCCACAACAACAACCCTGTGAGGTGAGTTGGGCTGAGAGAGAGTGACTGGCCCAAGGTCACCCAGCCAGCTTTCATGCCTAAGGCGGGACTAGAACTCTCACTCTCCTGGTTTCTAGCCCGTTGCCTTAACCCATAGCTTTCCAAAGTGTGTCGTGACACACTACTGTGTCGCCTGCGGTGTCCTGGTGTGTCTCGCGCAAACCCGTAAGCGCTGATGGGGGGAACTGGAAGGAGCGGCACCCCCACCAATCGGCGGTGCTGCTCCTTCTGGTTCCCCCTATCAGCGCTTACGGGTTTGCGCGTGGCACATCAGGACACCGCAGGCTGCGCCGCTGCCGCCACCGTTGGTGTGTGTCGCCAACATGAAAAATTTGGAAGGCTCTGCCTTAACCACTAGACCAAACTGGCTCTTATTGAGTTTTATAACCAGGAAGCAGTTAAATTTGAAAGTCTGGATTTCATCATTTGGGGCATTGTAAAAATATTCAATAAAAAGAAACTAATTCCTTTTAAAGTAGTTCAAATGATAGACTAAAATATCTTCAAATATTACACAACTTCTGAAACTTTTCTTGATCTAGTTTGTTCAAAGTCACTCCTCCATCTATTTTTAGAAGGTATTTTAAAAATGTAGACCACGAAGTGCTAAGCAGCACGTCAGTTCTAGTGGGTCAAGTTATATAATTGCAAGGAACAGGAAAGAATGAGGGGTGAAGAACATGGCAGGAATTCTTTCTCGTATCTTGTATACAGTACAACCAGATGTGCTTTAACACAATGAATAATGCCTTTGTGGTGCCTTTTAATATGGAAGCTCTACAGTGCCACCAATATTAATTTTTGCCAATTAAAACAAAATGGGCAAGAACCCTATATATACCAAGGCATTATGACCACAGGCTTGATACACCATTCTTTCAAAAGCTGCATATTGGATCTGGTCACAAATATTACTGTATCTGTTACTTTAAACCAGGCATGTCCAACCCGCGGGCCGCAGGCCACATGCGGCCCTGTACAGCTAGTAATGCAGCCCCAAAAAATCATAAACTTTTAACATTATTTTGCAATTTTTTTCATGACTCAATCGCGTGGTGCTCGATCGCGGAATGCGTAGATAGAAACAACGGAACGCTGTGTAGGGGAGGGGGCAGTGCAGTGCTAATGCCGCCGTTGCCCACTACACACATCAGCTTGTGGCGACTTGGCGTTATATATAATATTTCAACCTACCTACACGAGTTCTGTGATGACAGGTGTTTATTGTTATTGTTATTAAGTAGACATGTAAGTTTTCTTATTTGATTATTAAACTTTGCTTTGTTTATTTGCCTACCTAACAATTTATGATGGGCTTGTTGTGTTATTTCTTAAAAAAATATTTATTCCTAAATAAATTTATTCCAGCATGGCTTCAACGTCGTTTCAACAGAAAACAGAACCCAAAAAAGAAAAGAAAAAAGGAAAAAAGTCTGTCATCTCAATTTTTTTTTTAAAAAGTCACAACTCAAAAGGACTCTATTTTAAAAACTAGTTATTTGGTAGCAAATCTGACTGCAAAAAAATCAAAACCATTTACCGATGGTGAGTTTATTAAGCAATGTATGGAAAGTATGGCACATATAATTTGTCCTGATTAAAAAAAGCGATTTTTTAAAAATCAGTTTGTCTCACCAGACTATAGTCAGGCAAACTGAAGAAATAGGAATATCTATTGAAAGAGGTTTGAAGAGTAAAGCTGCTAATTTCAAATATTATGGATGAAAATACTGATGCTAGATACGGCTCAACTTGCCATTTTTATTAGAGGTATTGATAACGAATATAATGTCACTGAAGAAATTGCTTCTTTGGTGCCATTAAAAGACAAAACTAATCTCTTGATTTGTACGAAGCAGTAAAAATGACATTAAAGCAATTTTCTTTAACCATTGTCAACATATCTGGTATATCTACTGATGGCGCCCTGGCGATGGTTGGTAAAAGTGAGGGACTTACAAAATTGATAGAAGACAATGCAAGTGCCGCCGGCAACTCATGTTTGAAGAAGTATCACTGCATTCTACATCAAGAAAATTTATGCGCAAAAGCTTTAAAAATGGATAATGTCATGCAAATTGTCATCAAAGCAGTGAATTTCATAAGGGCCAAGGGACTGAATCATCGCCAATTCCAGGAGTTCCTTAAAAGTATGGATGCTGATTATGGGGACATCATTTACTTTTCTGAAGTAAGGTGGCTAAGTTGGGGTAAAATGCTGAAAAGATTTTATGATTTGCGAAATGAAATCAAGTCGTTTATGGAATCAAAAAGAAAATTTGTGCCAGAACTTGAAAATGAAAAATGGCTCACAGATTTAGCATTTTTGGTGGATTTGACCGCTCATTTAAATGAGTTAAACATGCGTCTTCAAGGTGAAAACCAACTTATCACTGCAATGTTTCAAACCATAACAGCGTTTGAAATGAAACTTAAAGTATGGCAAGCTCAAGTTATGGAAAATAATTTTATACATTTTAATACGTTGGCTAAACACAGTCCTGTGAACAGCGAGAAATATGCAGCCTTGCTTTTCGGTTTGATACAGGAATTTGAGAACAGGTTTCAAGATTTCCAGAAAAATCATCAATATTTTGGTATATTTTTGACTCCATTTTCAGACGACATAACTACATTACCTCTGAATTTTCAAATGGAATGCATAGAGTTGCAATCAGACATTCAACTCAAAGAAAAATTTGATCATGTCTCTCTACTGGACTTTTATAAGACCTATCTTCCCAGAGAAAAATAACCCTCGCTTCACAATCACGCCTTATTCATGACATCGCTTTTTGGCAGCACATACATTTGTGAGCAACTATTTTCAAGGATGAAGCATGCAAAGAGTAAAGTTAGAATTAAAATTTCTGACAAGCACCTTGAGAACTCACTGAGAATTGCAACCACTTCCATCGAACCAGACATTGATGCATTAGTTTCACAAAAACAAGGTCAAATATCCCACTAGTTTTAAGTTGCCCTCTTTTTTTAAATTTTATAATAAAAAAATATAAAAACATAAATGAAGTTTTATTACTTATATGCATTAACTATATTATATATTTTATGTGTGGCCCAAGACAATTCCTCTTCACCCAATGTGGCCCAGGGAAGCCAAAAGTTTGGACACCCATGCTTTAAATATATAGGAACATTCCCACCAGCTCACAGCATGCTGAGATATCTATCTACTTTTTCTTAGGAAATAAAATGTGCTGCAGCTTTTTTTTTTAAAGAAATGTCCTTAAAAGCACCATGGTCTGCTATCCAAGGGTAAACGAGATGGGATGAAATCATGTATCCAAACAATATAAAGTAACTGTGAGTAACCCTGAACTCAGACAGAAAGATAGATAGCTGTTTAGGGTGGCAGGGGGAGATGAATTCTTGTCAACCTTATATAGAAAGAAAAGCTTTATGAAAGAAGGTGGAAATGGCTTGGACTTTTTTCACCCACTCAGCTAATGCTGCTACACCACAATTCAGTTTGAAAGTCCCCACAGTTGCGGCTTTTTTCCTAAGAAAAGATCAAGATATCTAACCACTGCTTGTCATTTAGCTTAGTATTGAAGTTTATAATCATACATTCTCATAGCACAATCACTAGACTACATGGGGATGTGGGCCAGCATTTTACAAACAGAAGGAAGTGCTATTTGTGTACTACAGTACTTTGTCAACACAGACTAGACGGTTATATTCAGTTTTGCTGGACCTGTGCAACTGCAAGCATAATCTCACTTCATGTCTTAGATCTTTTCAGAATGGTGCAGCATTAACTATAATTACAAAGCATATGAACACATACTTATCTTCCTAAATCTTTTGTTTCTTTCCTTCTAATAGGTGATCAGGCTATTCAACACCTTCAGACCCTAACATGCAGAATTTAAGATTGATTTAGACTAACTAGCCCAGTGGAAACAACTGGCAGCCCAGTCAATACATTCCATGCCATAAAAAGTTCGCCCTTCCCAATGACTAATACACCCTTTTAACAGCTGCAGCATCAATTTAAATTCAAAGCCCACTCCCTCCTTTGCAGTCCTAAAAGACCGGTCGCTGTTGCTGCCCAACTACATACTCCTACTTACATGCCTGGAACGCTGCTCTTTGGCTTACCCCCCCCCGTCCCCCCATCCTTTCTAATTCTCCCCTTTCTGCCTGTTCCCAGTGATTGCACTGCTCCTCTCTCCCCATTATATATTCCCACTGAATATCAACTGCCTACCTCTCCTTATGTCCCCATTCCAGGTTTTCCCTATACAAATACTTATTAGGATGCTTTTCATCGTATAAAACCAATGATCACCTAATACAGAAAGCTACCTCCAAACTTCTGGATACTATTTTAAAAATAGTTAATTAATTAGATAGCCCAGGATCTAACTATGATAAGTAAAAAAAACCCATCATCTGGAATATGCCAGGTCATGAGTCACTCTATAGCTTGCTTTAAGTCACTTCTGAAAGGAAGGAAATATTTGCCCATAACTATGATTTTTACAGGTTTTCACATTTTCCACCAGGGCCAACATGAATGTTTAAGCTTTTATTGCAAACATTCCCAGTGGTCCAATGGGTAGCAATGTATTGAATCAAATAATTTCTGAAACAGAACCATCCAAGTGGAATATGCTTTAAAATGGAATTCGAAGAGGAAGAGGAGGAGGAGGAGGAGGAGGAGGAGGACTCCTCTATTGTGACCAGGAAGAGAAGCCACCCACTTCCTGAGCTTCAGATGATTAAAACTGGAGTTACAATTTAGACTTTTTAGATAAGTCCATTATATACCAAAGCCATCCAACTGACAAAGGGTAGCCCAAATGGAAGAATAAGGTAACATCTTATTTTACTATTGGCACATAACTTCAAAACATCTTTGAAATGCAAGACAGAGCAAATCAGACAATTCCAATTGGAATAATGCCGACCTTGTGAGATTATTATGAAACTGTATGATATTCAAAGGCTCTAGAATGCAAATTATATTGTAAACACAATGCTGTGTGATTTCATAAAGCCAGAAAGAATAAGAAGCCTCTGGCCTGAGCACTGCCCAATGACAGCAATAACAAACAGGACTGTGGATTTCTGAAGAATGGGATCCACATATCTACCCTGGGAATCTACATTATAGAATGAAAACTCTCATCAGTCTTCACCCCCACCCACCCCCCGTCTATGCAGGCATTATCATAGCAAATCAGATACTACCTTCAATAAAGTAGCCTGAGCTCAGCCATTTCTGATCAGGCGTGAATACAAGCCTCTAACATAACCTCCTGACAGCTTCCTTTGCCTGTGGACAACACCCCCCCTTTTTTATTGTCAAAGAGTGTACAAGCAAGCCAATACACCGATGGGTAATCAAGTTATATCTGGATTTCCTTCTACATGCCTATCACAAACATGCAGCCTTCACTCAACCTCCCTGCCCTTCATTTTTCAAGAAATGAGTTTCCCTAGATCTCAGTAGGCTTAGTGTTTTAAAAGGCATTCAGATTAATATGTTCTCAAGCTTGCTGCTCATTCCCCCTCCCCTTGAAAAGATAATAAGCAGCATATAGGTGGCGTTAATTGAGAAGACAAAAATACCATCCGGAGGGGAAAATGCACCTTTTGTCTGTTACTGGCTTAAGGAAAGGAGTGTTCAGAAAGCAATTCAAGCCAGAGATTGGAAGGAAGTTGTTTTCTGACATGCTTTTCCTTCTGCATACTTTGGCAGCAGGCAAACATTGTAATGACAGTCTCATCTCTCACCCCACTATTGACAGGCCTTATCTCCAAAATACAGAGCCGGACCCATTGCTTTGCCTGAATCTGTCTAACAGCACCAGCGATCCCTTCTTTGGTTCTAAATACTGTTGGTTTCACTCGAGGCAACAAAAGAGAAACCTGCAACTTCCCACTTGTATCCCAGAAACAGCACACACATACTTTCTAAAATAACACAGCATTTCCATGTCAATCATGCAAAGCACATACCCCAAAGGCAATCCCTGTCAGTGCTTGCTTTCTCCCTCTCCACAACTTTTAGGATATTTCCTCACTTATGCTCCAAACACGGAGCTCCCACAAAAAGTGGAAGCGGACAGTTTCAACAACTCACAGCACACCTCAGGTTCCCTTTTCGCTTGTACCTTCCTGGATAAAGTCTGAGGAAATTAATGTTTGTGTTTATTAGTTTTCTTTCCATTTCCAGCTAGTAGGCCATCAACAAGCTTTAAAAAAAGAAAAAGTTTACCACCACTGTAACTAGATACAAGAAGGTTACCACAACAGCTGGAGTGACCATGTAAGGAAAGGCTTCTGGCATTTGCCTTGTGTCGAAGTATTTTTCTTACAGCTTCAGTCTCAAAGATACATACGTTGCTTTGCCATCAGGCCCTCTAAAAACCCTACCTTATAACAATATGTCTATGAAGGTTCTCAGTCATCCAGGTGGAACAGTCTGTGGCTTGAATCATGTCAACTGGATTTCTATTTTCTTAGTGGAAACGTTTCACTCCTTATCCAAGGAGCTGGATTTCACTCAGACTGAAGAAGCTCCTTGGATAAGGAGTGAAACGTTTCCACTAAGAAAATAGAAATCCAGTTGACATGATTCAAGCCACAGCCTACCTTATAACAAATATGAAGAGCAAAGACATTTGATGCCCACTCATTCTATCAGATTCCTAAAAAGCACCCCACAAAAAAGTGAACCCAATCAGATTTTAGCTTCCCATTTCATGTAATCAATACGGCCGCATTCTATGGCATAAGAATTGGACCAAAAGGCAAATAAACTGGGTAGAGGGAATGTGTGTGCTACCTTACCATTTTAATAAAAAATAATTCCCAAAGGCCCTGCAAAGGTTGCAAAACAAAAGCATGCTTTCTTTTCTGGAAAATAAAACAAAAGGAGTTGTATTTGTTGCCATCCCCACCAACTACAGTGATCGGGAAATGTGGCTGCTGAACAAGGCCATGGTTATAACATTAAGGCACACTAGGAGCACAGCAGGGATGAGCAGACTTCTGGCTTATCAGATTCCATTGTGTTTATTAGGTCTTCAAGATTCGTCCATCAAAGCCAGGTGTCAGAGGCACATTTTAAATTTTTGAAAAGTGTTTCTCTAAGCCCACCTTGGTATTTATGAATTTGCGTTCAGTAGAATTGAACCCACTATCCATTCAAACACAAGTCCACTCCTGATACCCCACAGTTCTTTCAAATATAGGTGTTTTTTTTTTAAAAAAAATCACATTTTTGTTTAACAGTGGAAGGTAAGAACCCTTGTCAATCAACTGTGGATCACCCTTAAGGTGTACAAGCAAGCCTGATGCCCCTTCTGTCCATCTTTACATTCTACAGAAAACCAAGCCTTTTTCTCTCTCTATAGGCCAGCTTCTTTAACAAGACGACTTGATAGAAAAGGGGAATTGCAACAAGATACCAGAGCTGGTTAAAGATTATTTTCACTGGAGGCCAAGGGAGCATCTCTTCGTATTCATAAGTATTCGAAAGGGAAGCACTTCCTAAGGCACGATTTTAGCTTCCAGACATGGATAAGTACTCCCTTTGCTTGTGGACATGGATGTCGAGAGCATCAATTCCGGCCCCGCTGGGAGAACGCACGGAAAATTAGCAGAATCTCCCCTTTCTTTCCCGAACTCTTCTGAACATCATCACCTCCCCCCCACCCCACCCCACCCCACCCCGGAAGATCACATTTTTCTTTAGCAAAAAAGGGAACTTACCCGAACGAAAGAAAGCCGCGATGTCTGCGGAATCCTTGGCAGCGTCTTCCGCCCCTTCCCCAGCCGCGATGCCGCTGTTGGAGGAGGCGGTCGTGGAACCGCTCATGGCTACTGACTGAGGTCGGTGGCTCCTCCGGATCTGATCCCTCTACTACCGCCACGATGATCAGCCTCTTTCCTCGATCCTGACAGCAGGATGACGGGAAAACGAAACGCTATTTTTTTCCCACCGGATCCCCGGCTTCACCTTCTAGCAAAAACCGAGGAAGAAATCCATCCAGAGACACGGTGGTGATGGTGCAAAGGTGGGGGGGAGGGAGAGAAAAAGGAGGCTGAATGGACGGCTGGCTCGATTGCACAGGCAGCAGCAAATGGTTACAATAATAGGAGGAGGACACGAAGGAAGGTGTGCGCTCAGCGATCACCGTTCTAGGAGAGCCCCCGGCAGCCCCTCCAGAGAGGCAGGGTGTGCGGCGCATGCATAAGCAATGGATGCATGCGGGAGCAAAACAAAAAAGGAGAGACAATCGCAGGAGGGGGAAGGGAGGGCGCATGGATGTTGATGGGAGGAAGGGGCTGCAATCAATGCAGCAGCAGAAAGCCGATGGAGGGAAAGAGAATGAAAGCGGCCGGTAGCGGGCGTGCAAGTTGGTAGAAGGGTATTGCAGTCTTTGGGGAGCCAGGCAGGAGCAGCTGCATTAGCAACAGTGCCCTGGACGGGAGCTGAAGCCGCCCCGCTCCTCCATCTTGATTGCAATTGCAAAGGTGGGTGGGAACAGAGAAGGAAGGAAGAGAGTCCAATCCCCGCCCAGGGAAGTCAAGGGAAAAGAAAAAGAGGGAGAGAGCAGCATTGGGACGGAGGGAGGGCAGCCTGTCGGAAAGCTCCGGATGCCTCCGTCAGCGCTCGGCAGGTTGCACAGGAAGAAGCAATCGAGAGCGGTGATTGGAGCGCTAGGCTAAAGAAAAGAACGCTTTTCTATTGGCTGAGAGCGCATTATAAGCGGCCGCCGGAGTCCAAGCAGGGAATCCCCTTTAATACATAGATGCTTTAGTAAGTTTTTGCGCCTTGTTGACCAAGAGGATCAAAGAGCGCCCTCTTTCTGGGGGAGGCCATCATAAGGCGTGGTGTCTGCAACTGAGATTTGTGAAGTACCCGCTCTCTTCTTCTAGAAATGCCCCAACCTGATCTCCCTTACCCAACCAATAATTACAGTAGTCCGAAAATCTACGTTCGCTTTTGCATCAGGAAAGAAAGGTGGGATGTGTGGAAAAGGGATCTCTAACCTCTCATTTGAAATAGTTAGCATGAGCCATCTTTATTCTGACAATGGGGAAGGCTTCACGAGGCAACAATGATCAATATCTAAGGGGTGAAGTTTATTATGGGCGGAGGTGGGCGCCCGATTGTTTAAGCAGAAAGCGTTTTCTGCTCCCAGCTCAGCCTTCAGGAGCAGGATTCGGAAGACCCCCAACGTGAGAAAGGTGGTAACGGGGATACTTTTTATAATCTGCCCCTGCCCAAAACTGGGCGTTTTACCCGGCAATTTTATAACTAGCAAGTTCAATTGAGTTTGAATAGGATTTGCTCCCAGGTTAAGCCCTTTCAAGATTGCTGTCCTTATTTGTCAGGAAAACATAATATCTTCCCACTTGGTTTTTTTAAAGTTCAATTTCAATTTTCCTTAAGCTCTCTCTTCTCTCTTTCTTTCTTTCTCTTTTCTTTCAGCTAGAAAATATGTGTCCTGCTCCATTATGCTAATTCATTATGTTGTATGTCTGGAGTCAGACCATATGGCAACATTTCTACGTTTTTATTTGAAGATGATCTCATGCAACATTAAAATTTGGGTGTAGCTATAAGGGGGGGGGGGGAGGGAGAGAACAGACTTTCAGTGGCTCCATGCTGAGTCTTTAAATAAGAACACAGAGTTGAACTCACCAGCAACCTGTGTTCCAGTCTTCGTCCTGATATTAGTGTGATAGTTCAACTATAGAACTTCAGGGATTTCATATTGTCAACAGTTGGTTCAATTGTGCATTATTGATTTGGGTGTCATACTTTTGATCTGGTATCCACACCCACTATATCCATATTTTATCACCTTTTCTCTCCTCTGTTTTGTATTCTCCAGTGTTTTGATCTATGTGCTCAGTTTTTAAAAAGGGTGTTTTTCTTTAGGATATATAGAACAATAATTATTCTAAATTAGGCTCGGCCACTGATATTAGGGGCATGGTGGCTCAGTGGGTAAGACGCCAGGCTTGTTGATCGGAAGATCGCAAGTTCAGAGGTTCGAATCCCTAGCCCTGTGTGTGGAGTGAGCTCCCGCGCTAGCTCCAGCTCTTGCCAACCTAGCAATTCGAAAGCATGCAAATGCAAGTAGATGAATAGGTACCACTTCGGTGGGTAGGTAACAGCGTTCCGTGCACGTCATGCGGCCACATGACCGTGGAAGCGTCTTTGGACAACGCTGGCTCTTCGGCTAACAAACGGAGATGAGCACCGGCCCCTAGAGTCGGACACGACTGCACAAATGTGCGGGGGGAACCTTTACCTACTGATATTGTGATGTGCTGGGCGTTGTACTCCTTATCGCAAATCTGATCCACAGTTAATGGGGGTCTGTAGAGATCCACCAAGTGCTGCTCCACGTTCCCTGCCAATCAGCTGGCCAGACCAGAGCCACTTATTACCACAGCTCCAGCACCCCATGGATGCTGCCAATGAGCTGGATCATAAACATGGATCAATGGCTAAAACCTAGTTCACTCAAATGTGCATGCAATAATATAAGTAGCAATGTAAGTACTAGTATTCAGGAAAGGGGCAATAATGAATAGGCTGTGGGTTACCAACTGGGAGTCCACATTTGCTTTGCTAAGTGAAACTGATCTCACACAAGCAACTCCCCAAAAAAAAGTACAAATAGTGAACATGACAATATCTAAAAGTGGGGTTTCATTGGGCTGGAGATCCACTCAACTTCTAACCCCACAGCACTCAGAACTTTCTACTGAAGAACATTCTTGATCAGCAAATGTCTTCTAGTGATTTTTTAACAGTTGTTTCAATGTGACATCTGAGAAGACATCTGCCAACATTTCTTCTTTCATGGACGATACTTGTTTTGCTAGTGAAACTAAATGAATCCAACCAAAAACAGTTTGTGGAATAATTTCAGATTCAAGAATTTCCATTTCTTCCAGGGATTTGAAGTTGAGGAAGGTACAGGATTTTCTTCATTTAGTGTATCAGGTTTGTCTTAGAGCATAAATTATACTTTTGCTGGTTTCCTGCCTCAAATGGAAGAAAACAGTCACCAGGTTTCGGCAAATGCTGACAAAGAGGGCTCTAGGTGCTTTTAAAAAAATATTTGGTGCCATATTTGCCGATAGATGATGCCAGCATGTCCAAGCAGAAAATGCCTATTCACATTTTAAGCAGCTATTACTGATGCACAATGTCTGCCAACTCAAGGGCCATATTGGGGTTTATGTGACATGCTGAGGACTACATTCCAAATGTGGATAGGGTCAGGACCCTGATTTGGAAGAAGTTTCAGAGTTCTTAGGGGATGAAATTGGAGCCTTAAGCTTCGAAAAGGCTTTATCATATATTTGCCCTTTAAAACATGCCCATTAAAAAACAGAGTATTTTGACTCTACCCACACAGAGAGCTTTAGGGGCCACAAAAGGCAGCTCTTGTTCCTTTTTTGCCCCCCCCCAAAGTTTTTGCCTGCCAGTGAGTTCCATAATGACCACAAGGGTATCTTTGAATGCATTCTACATGATGTATCTTCAATATTTATGTAACCGAGTCATTGATTAATAAAAATCTGTAGAACCTACCTGTGCAAATTTATCTACTGTTGGGCAAAAACTTTTTGGACATGAGATTTTATCACTAGTGGTGGGCAAAAATGGAACAAGAGCCCTAATGTCTTGATGGTGGTCCATATGCCTCATTTTTTGCACCTCTGATTTATCTGTTAGACATGAGCACAAAAATAAATGAGATGGCAATCATACAGTAAGTAAAACAGCAGTAGTAGATTGATGTGCAAATTGTCATATATTTCAAAATTAAGGTGTTAGTTGGGAAAACAAGAAAATTCAACTAATAAGAGAATAAAACTGCCTATTTAAACACTTGTAGTTTTTCAGCTGTACAGCAACACACCTTTTGATTAGGTGTGGGCAATGGTGTAGGCAATGAGGACAATTATAAGGCCTCTTCAACATTATAAAAAAGTTTAGGCATCATAATACAGCTTGTATGGCAACCAGTGACATACGCACAAAGGCTTCTCCTGGGGATAATTGGAATGAATGCAAAAATGTCTGCAGGATGCTGGCATCATTTGAAGGACATCATCACAGAGGAGGGACAAGAACACTCAAGCAACTAATATTTAATAGGACTCTGGAGAGTTTTTATACTGGGCCAGTCTAGAAACATCAAACAACATTTGATCATAGTGCTACTACTGAATTCACATATCATATAAAGTCATTTTTCATTAACCATGGTTTAGTGAATAAATCACAATTAGGGGAGTACAGCCAATACACTCAGCCACATAGACAAACTACATAATGGCTTAGTGTACTTTATGAACTATGTTATAGAACTGGCACCTGGACAACTTGTTCTATTTTCTCCAAACATAGCTGGTATTCAGAGGCATAATTTCTCTGTACTTGGCTTCTCATTTAGCTATATGGCTAATACTTGATAGATCTAGTCTTTATGAATCCATCTGTTACTCTTGTTAAACTTGAAAGGACAATATTTGTATAAATACAGCAAGATACTACAGTTTTGCAGTGTTTCAGATTTGGTTCTAAAAAGATGCTTCAGAACATGGAGGGGTGCAAGCACTGCACCTATTCAGTTCTTTAAAGCAGATGCTATGCCATCTTATGGAAAGACATGGCTGCTTTAAAGAGTTGCAGTAGGTGCTCCCATATGCTCTGAAGCATCTTTTTAGAACCAAATCCAAAACGCTACACAGCCCTACAAAAACAATCTTAATTTTAATATGGCCAGTCTTAATACAAATAATAGATCTCAGAATACAGATATCAGATGAAATTCAGTATATTTCTGCTCTATTGATAAGTCTCCTTTAGCTACCAGAGGCAAATTTCTTTTATGGCAATCATTGTCCCTTATGTGCCTCCTCTGATTGCAGGCATGTTGATGTCTTAGTAGTCCTCGAATTACCTAAGGCACAAATGTAGTCAAAACATTTAACTACACAGGATGGGCTCACAATTCACACTGTGGTTTAACTGAGCTCACATTCCATTGTAAGTCATAAACCATGGTATACAAACCACAACGTCTGGGTTCACGCAATATGCTAAATCACAATTAAATAAACCACACTTGGGCTTATGAGTGGTATGTGAAACTAATGACAGAATGTGCAGGCCACCCTCTTGACTGGGTTCATTAAATCACAGAAGACAAATCTCATAATGATTTTATTTCTAATGGCACTGTAACAATATGCTACTTACTGGCCTTTAAACAAATAACTGTACACGAATGATTACCAGTTTAATTTAGCTTCTTTTAACAAATTATATCACTAGTTCCAATATACAGGAAAGAAGCCTACCAAAAAATTTGTATAGGCAGGTTCTTTTGGCCCTCTCTACAATTCAGAAAGGTTAGGAATGCTACATTATCAAGTAATAAAAATGAAGGTTTGGAAATACCAAATACTAATTTGCCCTGCATGAATGAATAGCTTACAATGTATGGCAAAATAGATATACAGTGCAAAAGGCTGATCTGGGAATTCAAAACCTTAAGATTTGCCAGTTCAGTTAGAATTAATTGGAAGATATGTTTAGAATTGTTAAAGAGAAAGGGAAAGAACTGTATTCTTTGAAAAATTCTGTTCTTTACCAAAATCCTCCTCCCATTAAAAAACAACAACACAATTTTCATAGGCTGCCACCATCCAGGGTAAGCCCCTGGGCACATTAGGATGTTCATCTGCTCAAAGAATTTCTAAGTCTCTACTTAAGGACCCCTCACACCAGTTCTACATAAAAACAAAGACAAAGAATTATAAGCAAGGTTCAAAAGTTCCAAACTTACCAAAAGCTCATGTAATAGCCTAAGAATATGACAGGGAACTTAGGAACTGTGCGGTGTTTCACATACAGGATGTTTCAGTGAGAAATTCTCTTTTAAGAACATTTAACTATCCAGACAGGAGAACTTCCTTTGGGAAAATGGATAGGATAAAAAGGGAAAGTAACTAACAGATTACACCAATAAGACTCATAGTTAGCCGGAATAAACAGATTCTGAGGAAATGTGTTTTTACTTGCTTAAGTAGACATAAGGATGTCAGAGCATGTATTTGCAGACAGAATGCCCAAGAAACAACATTTTTGGACCCCTGCTCTGATGTTCCCAGGAAGACATACTGAGGAAGAAGTGTCTCATATTGATAGGTTCCCCCACACAGTCGTGTCTGACTCTAGGGGCCGGTGCTCATCTCCGTTTGTTAGCCGAAGAGCCAGCGTTGTCCGAAGACGCTTCCGTGGTCATGTGGCCGGCATGACGCGCGTGGAACGCTGCTACCATCCCACTGAAGTGGTACCTATTTATCTACTTGCATTTGCATGCTTTCAAATTGCTAGGTTGGCAAGAGGTGGGGCGAGTGCGGGAGCTCACTCCGTCACGCGGGGCTAGGGTCTCGAACCTCCGAACATGCGGCCTTCCGATTGACAAGCCTGGCGTCTTAACCACTGAGCCACCATGCCCCCTCGTCACATATTAATAGCCCTATATATTTGAAATTATATCAAATAATAGAATAACTCTTCTGGACCAATGTAAGAACTATAGGGCTCCTTTGAAAATAAGAATATAATACAAATAACATAAATAATAATTCTTAACAAGGAAAAGGTATTATTTACTTGTTTTACAAGATGGTATACATATAAATAAAAAACAATTTAAGTAAAGACAATTCTATATGGCTAAGTTGCCAAAAGAAAGCAATTTTCAAAGAAGATGGACCTTATATTAATTCCACCATGAGATACATGCTGCTCCATCTTAGCAGTTATAATTTAACCACCTATTTCAAAATTAAGGTATTGCAGATGGAAAAGTGCAAAACAGCACAAGCAATATAAACAATTCAAATTACACCCAATTAAGTGGTTTTGGCAGCAGATGGATGAAAGAGATTTGGAAGTTTTATTCAATAAATCAGGCTATGGCTTGCTCACTCTGGAAGCTAAACAAAAGCTGGAGACTTAAGAAGCCTCCACAAAAGGGCCTTTGGCCATTACTTCATTTTTTGGCATGGCAGTGAAGAACTTTACTAGCCTGGATACCTGAGTAGTTATTTTTTGTTTCGGTTGCTTTTCACTCTAGAAAATTTTGAAAAGATTCCTCTTTAGGAGTCCTTGCTGGCAGAGAACAGTGGCTCAAAATTAGATAAGCAGATCTTAAATATTCCAGATATTTATCTGGCAACTTCATGGACACAGAGAAGTGCAAGTTATTTCCTTGCAATTCAATAATGTAGAGGCTTACAGCACTACACATTTCAGAAGTCTCTCAGTTCCTTGGGCTTCTGTTACATCTCGCTCCAATGTTCTCCCACACAAAACCCACAATGGAGCTTGACAAACATTTTGGTTTGTGATTGGTGATTTATCACCCCTCCCTTAAACACTGTGCTATAATAAACTGCCTTCCATACTAAGTGGGGTGGCCCAAGAAGAACTGCCTGAGATGGGAAGAGAATCCACTGTCCCAAGCAGTGTCGCTATTCATCCTCTGAATGGATACCCTAGAAATAGCTACACTGGTGGCTTTGACAGTTCTAACACTATAGCATCTCTTAGCACTCTCTCAGAACAAGGCATAAAGAGTGGCTGAAGTAAGAAACTGCTTTGCAGAGCTACAGCTAAGGAACAGCCTCATAATACAACTAAAGAGCTGTTCTAACTGGCAAATGGGAGGTATTGGGCAGGCCCCTAGCTCCAATTCATTACTTGTCTCATTCCATTACTCAAAACAGCTGCTTCATTTGACCTATTAAACCCCACATGCTCGGGCAAGATCAAGGGAGCACAAATTACACAGATTTTAGCAAGGTTTCTTTAATGCTTGGACTTTGAAGAAGCAGGATAGGAAGAGTATTGATGCTTTTGAACATACAGTAGATGTTGGAGAAGGCTCCTGAGAATAAACGTGGAAACAAGAAAACAAACAAATGGATCATCAAACAAATCAACCAGGAGTTCTCATTTGAGGCACATATGACCAGGCTCAAATTATCCTACTTCAGACACATTATATGAAGGCCCAGCTCTCTGGAGAAGGCTCTAATGCTGGGAAAGGTGGAAGGAAAGAGAAGAACAGGACAACTAACAGCAAGGTGGATGGACTCAGTTACAGTGGCTATGGGTGCACCATTAGAAGACCTGAAAGACCAGGTTAGGGACAGATCATAATGGAGAAAATCTATCCATGTGATTGCTAAGAGTTGACACCAACTTGATGGCACATAATCAATCAACCAATCAATCTTTAATGCTACTCTGGGATAAATACGGAATCTTGGAAGCTATAAAAGAATTTTCCACCCTCATTTATAGTGAGTTAATTAAGTCAGAGGCTTTGAATTATTTGAAATGCTTCCTCCCAGGCTTCTTACCATCCATACTAAGTTGCCATTTATGAGATAAGCTGACAACTGACTTGTTGTTTTTTCCGCACTGAAGATGTTGCCTAGCCTGGCAATGAAACGTCTGCAAGAAAACAACAAGGCTCAGAGAGCACCAAGGACTCCACAACTGACTTGTTTTCTATCTCTTGATTATTTATGTCTATTCTTCCATGCCTTTCCCAGCCTTCCCACAGTCTCTCACACTCCTTAAGGAAGAGCCAGCCAGACATATGGTGGTTCTGTTTGCATAGCATATTGGCTTGTGACAAACAGAATAATTGTTTATCAACCCAATTTAATGGGTTCATATAACACACTGGACCATAAGCTAACCATACAAGCTGGTTTGTACAACACAGTAGACTAAAAGGTGCCTGGATAGCTTATGGTTCAGAATTCCACACAAACCAGGCAGTATCAATGCAATTTTTTAAAAGTTACTTATGTTTTTATTCCACCCACTAAGTAGCACCTAGCATACCTTGGTAGACTTCAAAAAGCAGGGTTAGATCTGGTTAGGACCTGGATAGGAGATCATCAGGAAACACTAGGGTTGTAGGTAGACTGTGAAGTAGAAATAACTTTTTGGAAGAAGGCAATGGCAAACTACTTAACAACCACCCTGTTTTGTTTTATTAAAAAACTCTACAAGGTTGTGTCCATGTAATCACAAGGAGTCCAGCTTGACTCTAGTGAGGCCACTTTGCTTCTTATCCCAAGAGTCAAAAAGCGATAGAACCACAGATGAAAATAACATAAATAAATTCAAGTCCTTTTGAAAGGGGGAAGGCATTGGAAGCACTTTCCCAGACCTCACTGGAGTGGCCTGTCTCTGTCATGATTCACACCCGTGCGAATCCTGCCATGGGTTAAGCACTATAGAATAGTTAGGGGGATGGCAGCAAGATCCGTGTCAGTAACAGAGCTCCGAGAAACAAGGGGAGGATGGCTGCATTCCAACGAAGACGGTTGAAGATTGTTTATGGCGGCAAGTACACCAAGGTCATTCATGGGTGCCATCTGGAAATAACTGGAAGATGAACGCAAGGTGGGAGGGGGTGTGAGCGTAGTGGAAATGTACAGGCAGTAACCTTGTCAGCAGGAGGGGCTGGCACAGAGGGGGGAGAAAGGCTTATTCAACAGTTCCGGCGGGAAAAACTTCATTCTGAGCTTTGACTATGTTTCATGTTACTTTGTCCTAATAAAACCTTTTCTATATCCTAAATGGATTGTACTGAGGAGTCTTGAATTGGGAACTTAAGAACGGGAATCATCACAGTCTCTGAAATATAACTGACCAATGATCAGTTTAGTCAATATTTTTCATTCAAGCCAGCAAACTAATCAATTAAAACATCAGGGTTTATTCCGGTTATTTCAAATGTCCCCTCACCCACTTATTATTACTGGGTTGTTGATTTCAATAGACAAAACCAGTGAAGGAAAAAAGTTAGATTGACATAGCAAAGAGTTTGAGTGATCAAATTAATATTATGCCCCCAGGTCTCTCAGAGTTCTAAGTGGCCATATCAAAACCTCAAGGGCTGCTTCTCCTGTACTAGGTATTCTCAACCTTGTGCTTTTCAAGTGTGTGACACTACCATCTCATAACAGCTTTCATGATGCCAGACAGAATACCTGATCGTTCTCTCCCTATATTTTCAGGACCCAGCCACTACCATTATCACCCTGCATAGAAAATGTAGCTTATCTAAACAGTTTGTTTTTGAAAGAAATAACATGGAGTTATATGATCTTCAGTCTTGCTGAGCAGGAATGATGCATGAAAATACCACATCTGAGAGAACCTTAGGAACGTTACTTCCGAGAATTTTGCCTATGAGACTTAAGTCATAAAAAGCAACAAATTGTCATATCAAGTACTATCACAATTGTTTATTCAATTTCATTTTCCTAAGAAATTTTATAACAAGAATCAGCTGTTCTAATTAGCAAAAGCTGTTCTTAATTGGGAAGTTGTAAAGTTTCCTAATGTTTTGTGCAGATTTATTGGGGTAATCTGGGTACCGTGCTGTTCTGTAACCAATTCTTTGCAACAGAATAGCATGCATTGTCTAAGACCATCATACATCTTAGAATAGTAGAAGGAAAATATACCACACAAAATAGTTCATTAGCAGACTGTAAAAAGCTCAAATCCCCACCCCAGCTCACAAATGATACAGCCTCACACTTTTATAGAGTCACCTGCATGTTTAAGATGCGTCTTGCATAAGGTCCTTGAGGCTATCACAGTAACAATATGGTGGCTGGATTCACGTTAAGCTGCAATGGGGCTTGTTTGATTTTAATTTGTGTTGTGTAAACTCAGCTAATTGTGGTTTTCAACTAATCATGGTACAACTAAATCATGGTTCATGGTTCAACTAATAATAGTTCAAATAAACCCAACTAATCATGGTTAACAAGCCATGGCTTAGCATGTGTGAACCCAAATTAAGTTACTCTTAGGCCAGGATTTTACAGGATGTTATGCCAAATAGCCTTATTGAATATTGTGTGAACCTGTCCTATTCGCTAAATGATTTATTTACTTAGTAGAGCTGCGAGTTCAGAGAGAACTCTAGATTATGAACCAGTTCTGCACACAGAAGTGTAACCCCATCCAGAACCAAAGATGAAATATCCCTGGTATTTGAAGGCTTCCATATCCATAGCTACTCCATCTTAATAGAATTGAGTTAGAAATTGTTCCTCACCATCTACACCTTAACAGCCTCCAAGCACCAGGTCAGGACTTCCAGCACATCTCCTGGGGTTGAGACGCAGGTAATCAACAACCATGTAAGTAAACCATAGGTTAAGGCAGAGCTTTCCAAACTTTTCATGTTGGTGACACACTTTTTAGACATGCATCATTTCACGACACACTCTTACAGCAGGGCACAAGGCAGGCACTAGGACCTGAGCGGAATCACAGCAGGTTTGGAGGCAGCAAGGCACAAGGCAGGCACTAGGACCTGCACAGAATCACAGCAGGTTTGGAGGCAGCAGGGCACAAGGCAGGCACTAGGACCTGTGTGGAATCCTGGCAGGGCTCGGAGGCAGCAGCAGCTGCAACACACCCAGACACTGCAGCCGACACACTAACGTGTCGCAACACACAGTTTGGAAAGCTCTCGGTTAAGGGGAACAGTCCAGATATCCACAGCCAAAAACAAAGTAAATCAAAACTTATACCATTATAGACCATAAAAAAGGGCTTCAATAGAATCTACCCAACACCATTGCAGACAAAGAACAGTGGTCCAAGAAAGCCAAGACTTCAGAATGAAGATATCTGGATTTGGCAGTTAGAAGGCAGGCACAGAGTGGCAAAACTGACATCGAGATTGCTCTCTTCTTTTTAATAATTGGCTTTACAAGGGAGGAAAGCAAAAATAGTTTTTTCCCCCCTTGTAAACTGAAAACTTTACTTTGAGCGCTTGGAAATTGAGTTGCAAGAAGCCTCTATTCCCAGGCAATGCCTTCCTCCACAGTAGATTTGTGACTCTGAAATAATCCTTCCCTGAAGGCAAACATAGTCTATACCTACCAGCTCTGTTTTAATGGACCTGCCTCATCAGGTTCTTCGACTCTGCCTTGTCCTTTAAGGAGGACTTACAAAGGTGGTTTATGGAAACGTATTGTTTTGCAATACTTACGGAAATGTTTGCCGTTGAGTTGAAATTGAAGACCCTGTAAAATTTAGTCTCTGTTTCAGCAGTGATTTGGGGAATACAGTGGAATATTGCAAAAATATTTCCCAGTCAAAAGAAAGAAATATTATTATTTATTATTTATTTATTATTTATTTAATTTATTCCCCGCCCATCTCCCATACAAGGGACTCTGGGCGGGTTACAATAATTAAGACTTAAAAATTTAAAATATTTAAAACCATACAGAGTAGAAAATGTATAAAAATAAATCCAAATATAAAATAAAATAAAATAGAATAGAATCCAAGATGGATTGGAGAGCGTAGCATAGGTCTTATTGCTACGGGGCCAGCCAACCCCAGGAGGCACTGCCACCTCCGTTGTCCCAGGCCAGGCGGCAGAGCCAGGTCTTAAGGGCCTTCCGAAAGGCCAGGAGTGAAGGGGCCAGTCTCACCTCCGGGGGCAAGATGTTCCATAAGGCGGGCGCTATCGCAGAGAAAACACGCCTCCTGGACCCCGTTAGATGGAATTCTCTTGTTGAGGGGGTCCGAAGCATGCCCTCTCTGCACACACGGGTGGGGCGGGCTGACGTTATCGGGACGAGACGGTCCCTCAGGTACCCTGGTCCTATGCCATATAGGGCTTTAAAGGTAATCACCAACACCTTGAATTGGACCTGGAAGCAAACTGGCAACCAATGCAGCTTGCGTAGCAGAGGTGTTACATGTGCCGATCTTATGGCACCCGTAACTGCTCGCGCTGCCGCATTCTGTACCAGCTGAAGCTTCCGGATACTCTTCAGGGGTAGCCTCATGTAGAGCGCATTGCAATAGTCTATGCAGGAGATGACAAGGGCATGAGTGACTGTTCGGGGGGCCTCCTGATCCAAGAAAAGGCGTAACTGGCGCACAACTCCAAGTTGTGCAAAGGCTCTCCTGGCCACGACTGCCACCTGCTCTTCGAGCAGGAGTCGCGAGTCCAGGAGGACCCCCAGATTCCGCACTGGATCTGAGTGAGGTAGTGCAACCCCACCCAGAACCAAAGATGACAACTTCCCGGATCTAGGGGGGCCGTCAATCCACAGCCACTCCGTCTTACCAGGGTTCAGTTGAAGCCTGTTGTTCCCCATCCAGACCCCCACAGCCTCCAGACACTGAGATAGGGCATCGACCGCATCACCTACTTCACCCGGGATGGAGATGTATAACTGGGTATATTACCCTGATTTTGATTCAGCTTCATCTGGTTAAATGAAAGCAACATGATCACCCGAATAAGTGATTTTGATTGACCAGAATTTCAACATTCTTTTATTTAAATTTATTATTTATTTCTTAACAAGTTTTATAGAAAGAAATAAGAAAAATTACAAGTACAAAAAAAGGAAATATTTGAAAATCTACAAAAACAAACAAAAACCAGAAAGGGAGAAACTATCAATATATGTCACATATTAATAAACGTCAAACAGATTTCTAAATTGACCTTAGGGAAAAAATAATGAACGATTGTCTAACATTACCAAATATCATAAAATCTATGCCACAGAGAAACATATTAGGTCATTTTTTGATTAGCAGATGAAATTGCTGTTTCAAAAATGGATAAGTCACACATCTCTTGAATTAATGTCAGCATTAATTCTAAAAAAATAGATTTACAGAACCACCATTTGACTTTTCTTTCTTTTCGATTTATGCAACTGGAACCTTCATTTTGAGCCATACCATACTGTCATTCCATGACACAGACAATAGGCAATGGTGACAGTGTGTAAATAGCACATGAAGAAGCATTTCACAGCCAACGTGTACCATTTCCTTCAATCCAGAAAATGCCAGTTCGCCCCCAGAGAACTCAGCTGATCAACTTATATCTGGAAATCCTGCCATTCTCACAGATGGGCTGGACTACAGATATCCTTGAGCTTGTATATGCATCAAATATGGATGATAAATGCAGGATTTCTGCCAGAATTGCCCAAACAGCTGCCCATTCTAAAATGTGGATGCTCTGCAGATAAACTCTGGCTTATATGAAACATGGACTTGGAGACATGAGTTCTGCTGTAAAAGAACTGTGTGATAAATAGCATAGCATCTCTTTTGTTTATTTATTTGATCAAATACATATATAATCAAAAACATATATAACATAAACTCTTGATACATTGCTTTTGATAAGCAATAATGCTGCTATACTAAATTAAATCAATTTGTCTTATCTTGCCAATAATTAATAAAAATATCCAATTTCAAATAAATCATCTTTGCCTTTCACCTATTTTTTTTCTATCTTGACATAATGGTGGCCTATTCATTAAGTTTGTCTTCCTGTTCATAGGAAGATGCATTCATTAACAGTCACAGGGCATATAATTTTGTATAAAGAAAAACAGCCCAATATATTGTGCAAAACATTTGTACTGGTAGGACTACGAAAGGGCCTCCCAGAACAACCTGAAGTATTTGTTTTGTTTATTTGTCAAGTTTCTCTGCTGCCCATCTCGTATACAACGACTCTGGGTGGCTTACAGATAATAAAATGACAGTCATTAAAAACACTACAATATAATATCAATACATGTATAAATACACATAAAAACAGATACAAGTATAAAAATACAAAAATATAAAATATAAAATTCAAGATGGGCATAGGATCTTATCGTTGGCACAATCACGGTGCCAGCCACCCCCATGAATGGCTATTCCCCCTCCCATCCCAAGCGAGGTGGCATAACCATGTCTTCACAACCTTCCGGAAAGCCGGGAGAATGGGGGCTTGTCTTACCTCCGGGGGTAAGCTGTTCCAAAGGGTGGGTGCCACAGCAGAGAAGGCCCCCCTCCTGGACCCTGCTACTCGGCAATCCTTCATGGACAGGGTCCGTAACATGCCCTCTCTGCCTGACCGGGTGGGACGGGTCGATGTAACGGGTGAGGCGGTTCCTCAGGTAACCTGGACCCATGCCATGTAGGGCTTTAAAGGTGATAACCAACACCTTGAATTGGACCTGGAAGCAGACTGGCACCCAATGCAGCTCGCGCAGCAATGGTGGTATATGTGCCCTCCTTGGGGCTCCGCATTCTGGACCAGCTGTAGCTTCCGGATACTCTTCAAGGGTAGCCCCATGTAGAGTGCATTGCAGTAGTCTATACGGGAGGTGACTAGGGCATGAGTGAACATTCAAAGGGACTCCTGATCCAGGAAGGGGCATTGCTGGTGCACAACACAAAGTTGTGCAAAGGCTCCCCTGGCCACGACTGTCACCTACTCTTCTAGCAGGAGTCTTGAGTCCAGGAGGACCCCCAGGTTCCGCACCGGGTCTATCTGGGGCAGTGCAACCCCATCCAGAACCAAAGATGGTAAGTTCCTGGATACTTGGGAGCCCCTAACTCACAGCCACTCCATCTTGCCATGGTTCAGCTGAAGCCTGTTGTTCCCCATCCAGCTCCCCACAGCCTCCAGGCACCACGAGAGGGCGGTCACAGCCTCACGTCACCCGGGATGTATAGTTGAGTATCATCAGCATATTAATGATACCTCATCCCGTGGCGACGGATGATCTCACCCAGTGGTTTCATGTAGATGTTAAAAAGGAGCGGAGAGAGTACCGAACCCTGCGGCACCCCACAAAGGAGAGACTCTGGGCCAGATCTCTCTATCCCTATCAATACTGATTGGGACCGGCCCTGGAGGAAGGAGGCGAACCAGCGCAGGACCATGCCACCCACCCCCAACTCCCTGAGCCGACCCAAAAGGATACCATGGTAAATGGTATCGAAAGCTGCTGAGAGGTCAAGAATAGCCAGGATGGATGCACTGCCCCCATCTCACTCCTGCCAGAGATCATCCATAAGTGCGACCAGGGCTGTTTCTGTCCCATATCCGGGCCTGAAACCCGACTGAAAAGGGTCCAGATAATCCGTTTCATCCAGGACCCTCTGGAGCTGCAGCGCCACCACTTTCTCAACCACCTTCCCTAAAAAGGGGAGGTGGGAGACTGGACGAAAATTGTCCAGGATGGTAGGGTCCAGTGATGGTTTCTTGAGGAGGGGGCGCACCAGCGCCTCTTTAAAGGCCGCCAGAAACACTCCCTCCCCCAAGGATGAATTCACCATTGCTTGGATCCACCCACACGTCACCTCCCAAGCTGCTTTCACTAGCCAGGAGGGACAAGGATCTAATTGGCAAGTGGTGGCGTTTACTGACTAAGGTCACCCTGTGAGATGTGTGGCTTGCGGGATGATTGTCTGAATTGCCTATCCAATCCTGCACTGGCTCATTCCTTACATTGTATTTAGTATCAAGTGAATTCTATGGGATTTGGGCCAGCTTGGTGACCCAAATCCCACACATACCATATATATTTGTATTACACACCCATACATACAGACTAAAACAAAAACACACACACTTTGGGGTTCAGGAGCATTCTTGGAAATGAAGAAGTGATCCATTGTCTTGCTTTTGCTTTGCAATTTCCAGATACTGATAATACTTTTTAAATTAAAATATACATATTTAAAATTTAGATGGGGCTGGGAGCATGATGGATGCCCATGGCACAATATTAGGAATCCCAATAGGTGATTATTATATAGTTTAAAATATTCACAATATGTTGCTTAGGCTTTTATAAAAACATTTGAGTTTGTATAAAAAGCAGAGCCATAGAAAGAGAAATATGAATTCTTGTCAGGCCCCTCATTTTGTATGACCAAAACATGTAGAGGAGGAGATTCTGTCTCTCCTATGGGTTGCATTTACCCAGTACAGGTGGGACAATTTCTACTTTGTTTCCAATATATAAGATGTCAAGCTGTAATATTTACTGCTGAAAAATTCATAAAAGGAAGCAAAGAATGTGAGATTGCAAGTATTGGAATGGGGGGGGGGGCTCCACATTTTTTGAAAAGAAAAACTTCCACACAAATAGAAAATAGAATTTTCCCTATTCACAAATAGGGAAAGAATCTTGTCTAGCCATCTCCCTGCTTTTCTGCTTGCAAGGAATCATTAACAGAGAGAAGCACTTCTTGCATGAAATTAGAAATCATACAATCAGTTCCACCACCTTTGATCATTACTCCTTCATTTTTTTATGCTGCACGTGGGCCATCTATTTCATCTTGTAGAGCCCGTCATTGCCTTCAGCGTTGAGTATTCTCAAGGGAGCAATGAGGATCTCTGATTTGACTGTAAAACTGGACATAAAACTCAGACAGTGAACATTCTTTCCAAGCAATGTTTTGAGAACCTTAGCAACTTGATTCCACTATAAGCTATGGGCTAGCAAGAAATAGAAGACAAGTCTGAACAACCACTGGCACCAGACTGCTAAAAGTATTCCTCACTAGATCAGCATTCATTACATAGAGGTTTATTCATTTTTCCACTTGAATTCACCTGGGGCAGCTACACAGGAGGGGAACTGAAAGCTCCAATTCATTTTTTAATTTGCCTGTTTAGTTATATATTCTTACACTGGAATGCAACAGCAGATCAGCCAGAAAGTTAGAATTCATGAATATAATCTTTGATTAGGTAAAATTGGAGCACTCAGATTTTGCTTCTGCTACCTATGCTTTTATGACGAATATATATCACTTTTTCAAAGCTTCAAGGCTACAGAAAAACCTCTTCCATGGGTTTGCCTTGTCACAATGCTGCCATTGAAGTAATATGGAGTTTAGGGAAGCTCAGTCATACGACTATCAAACTTGGGTTGATCTGTCAGCCTAGCATTCTCATCAGGCTACTAAATTCTAGCCTACTGAATCCAGGCTACTGAATTCATCGTCATAAAAGAACACGCACAAACTTAAAGTGATATGATAAAAAATGTGGCTATTTTCTATTCAGAATGACCAGGGCAGAATGGAAAACAAGTTGTCATGAGCACTTCATAAGACTCTTTAAGGTAGCTTTACCCTAACTTAATGGTCTCCAAAAGTTCAAGTCCTATAATTTTGAACGTCAAGTCCTATATTTCCCAGTCAGCCTGCTGTAAGGAAATAATTTATTTTTTAGCAGTTATATCTTGCTCCTCAGTGAAAAATGTACTTAGAATAGCTTACATACAATGAAGGAAAAATATATCTTCTTAAAAGCCTTACAATTTAACAGCATGACACAAAAAGAGATGAGGTAAGAGAAAATTTCATTGGAAAAGTTCATGAGAATACTATGATTCAGTTATCAAGCTGTATAATTCTTAGATTAAGACTGCTCTCTGCTTTCCTGATTCAGACAAGCAACACTGCTAACAAGATCAGTAATCCTTCATTTTTAGAGTGAAATGAGGCATTAAGTTGGAGATGCATGAATATATATCCTAATGTTTGGTCTTGCTAAAAGCTATGGTAGAAAACCTGGATCAGGGTTAAAATAACATTTGTGCTTTGTTTCCATACACTCTCTGCTTAATGTAAATCTTACTTGTACCCTCCAGCTTAAGCTGCTGTTAATTAACAAGGGAATGCATAAAAGCACAATACAGGGTGAATTTGCATCCTCCTGTCTAGCATAGGTTACTAGATTAAAGTGATACCAGCTGCCATTGATTTGAAGTTAAATATGGGTTGGGTAAAAGCAATTGCATGCCAGCAAAGAATCCAACTGTTACTATGGAAAATATATGCCAAAACCAATACTGAATCAAAACAGTCAACAAAGTCTATTACAAAGGACAGATAAAGCCACCAGTACGCAATTAATATGAGCCTGTTCAAACCAATCACTAAATCTAAATTTTGTGGGAGAAAAGACATACCACTTAGGGTAGCTAACTTGACACCAGTTTGTAATATATATGGATTGTTTGTAATTGGGGAATAATTACACTTGTTATAACATGTCCATGTTTTGGGGCTTGTGAGTTATATAATTCCACAGGGAAACAGAAAATATTGCATAAAAGGCAAATTACTGATAACATATCAATATGTCCCCTGCCAATATAGGGCAACCTATGGTGCTTTACTTCACTTTCATGCAGTTTTAATAGATAAAGAATCTGTATACTTAATATATGAATATACTACCGCATTTGAATATACTACCGCATTTGAAGACTGCAATAGCAGTCAATCCTTTTTTTTTAAATTTATTTATTTATTTATTTATTTATTATTTAATTTATTCCCCGCCCATCTCCCATACAAGCGACTCTGGGCGGGTTACAATAATTAAAACTTAAAAATTTAAAATATTTAAAACCATACAAGATAGAAAATGTATAAAAATAAATCCAAATATAAAATAAAATAAAATAAAATCCAAGATGGATTGGGGACCGTAGCACAGGTCATATTGCTACGGGGCCAGCCAACCCCAGGAGGCACTACCACCTCCGTTGTCCCAGGCCAGGCGGCAGAGTCAGGTCTTAATGGCCTTCCGAAAGGCCAGGAGTGAAGGGGCCAGTCTCACCTCCGGGGGCAAGATGTTCCATAAGGCGGGGGCTGTCGCAGAGAAGGCATGCCTCCTGGACCCCGCTAGATGGCATTCTCTTGTTGAGGGGGTCCGAAGCATGCCCTCTCTGCACGCACGGGTGGGGCGAGCTGACGTTATCGGGACGAGATGGTCCCTCAGGTACCCTGGTCCTATGCCATATAGGGCTTTAAAGGTAATCACCAACACCTTGAATTGGACCCGGAAGCAATCTGGCAACCAATGCAGCTCGCGTAGCAGAGGTGTTACATGTGCCGATCTTATGGCACCCGTAACTGCTCGCGCCGCCGCATTCTGCACCAGCTGAAGCTTCTGGATACTCTTCAGGGGTAGCCCCATGTAGAGCGCATTGCAATAGTCTATGCGGGAGATGACAAGGGCATGAGTGACTGTTCGGAGGGCCTCCCGATCCAGGAAAGGGCGTAACTGGCGCACAACTCGAAGTTGTGCAAAGGCCCTCCTGGCCACGACTGCCACCTGCTCTTAGAGCAAGAGTCGCGAGTCCAGGAGGACCCCCAGATTCCGCACTGGATCCGAGTGAGGTAGTGCAACCTCACCCAGAACCAAAGATGACAACTTCCCGGATCTAGGGGGGCCATCAATCCACAGCCACTCCGTCTTACCAGGGTTCAGCTGAAGCCTGTTGTTCCCCATCCAGACCCCCACAGCCTCCAGACACTGAGATAGGGCATCGACCGCATCACCTACTTCACCCGGGATGGAGATGTATAACTGGGTATCATCAGCATATTGGTGATACCTCATCCTGTGGTGACGGATGATCTCGCCCAGCGGCTTCATGTAGATGTTGAACAGGAGAGGAGAGAGAACCGATCCCTGCGGCACCCCACAAGACAGGGGTCGCGGGTCAGCTCTCTCCTCCCCTATCAACACCGACTGGGAACGGCCCTGGAGGAAGGAGGCGAACCAGCGCAAAACCACGCCACCCGCCCCCAACTCCCTGAGCCGTCCCTAGAGTATACCATGGTTGACGGTATCAAAAGCCACTGAGAGATCTAAGAGAGCCAGGATGGACGCACTCCCTCCATCCTGCCCTCACCAGAGATCATCCATAAGCGCGACCAATGCAGTCTCTGTCCCATATCCTGGTCTGAAACCTGACTGAAAAGGGTCCAGATAATCCGTTTCCTCCAGAATCCTCTGGAGTTGCAATGCCACCACCTTCTCAACCACCTTTCCCAAAAAGGGAAGGTGGGAGACTGGGCGAAAATTGCCCAGAATAGTAGGGTCCAAAGATGGTTTCTTGAGGAGGGGGTGCACCAGCGCCTCCTTAAAGGCAGCCGGGAACACCCCCTCACTCAAGGACGAATTTATAATCGCCAGGACCCAGCCACATGTCACCTCTCTAGCTGATTCTTTCAATCCACTCAATCCTTCACCTTTAAGAAATCCCATCAGATTCAGTTTGTTCTTATGCTACTCCCTTCTCCCTGAATGTCATATGCAAGATATAGCATCTCTTTCCTGATATTTAGAAATCAGATTTTTGTATCTGATATTTGTAATATCATCCTGACTCTACATTAAGCCATGCGTAAGTCCAGGACGGGCAATGGTGACCAACCTAACTTCCAACGTTTTCTACAAGCTACTTGATCCTCCAACGGCAGCCGGATGCTTCATATAAAATGAAGGAACAGAAAGAGAACAAGAGAAAGAAATGGGGTTGTCACCCATTATTTTTTATCCTACTCACTATTAGCTTATGGACTGCAATCCATACATACATACATCACACTGTTTCCTTTCAGCATAAGCAATATTATGCAGAGTACAGAAAAGGAACAAAAAATAGTAAACTAAAGAATTTAAAGGCATGAAATAAAAAGAAAAAAGAAATGTGGCTAACACTACAGTACAACCATTTATTATTCTTACAAAACATCGTTGCTTCCACTATATCCATACAGTGATTTATTAATTGCCTTTTGTTCTTTAAACTTTTCACTTCTCTGGTTTTGAGGGTCTCATGAAATCCATCTAATTACAATATTCTTGGTCCTCTCCTTCCTCTCAGACCACTCATTCTTCTATCCTATGTTGGTTTTGCAATTTGATCCTCATTTGTTCTCTCTATATGACCAAACCACCTCAATGTATTTCTTTCATACTGGTCATTCACTTAGGTATTCAGTCCATATTCATTCAGTAGTCATATATGGGTAAGCTTATCTCTTCTTGTTTTACCACAAATGTTTCTTCAGAACCTCATTATCACTGCATTCAGTTTACTTCTATGTTTCTCTTGACATACCCAACTCTCACTTCCATATCTCAAAGGACATGAACAGCCATTTCGGTTTCTTTTGACAAACATTCATTCCTGACAATATACTACTACACAGTACCTACTAATTTTCTACCAGTATGTGCATGTCTTAAAATTTCTCCATCTGTTTCCCCACCTTTAGCAAACATTCTACCAAGGTACACAGATTCATCTACTGGCTCTAGTTTTTCACCATTTTTGTACAACTTGCCATTGCTCCATCTATTTCTATGTCATACATTACTGTCTTTGATAAATAATTTTCACATCCATACTTCTTACTGTTTCATATAATCTATCCAACATTTGCAACAAAACATTCAACATTATCTCCTTACAACAGTACATGTACATTCATGTCTTCTTCCAGTATACCTCCCTACAAGCATTCCTTGTACTTTTATCCATGAATACAATAAAACAGGGGTTCTTAAACTTTTTTTTGCTCATGGTCTCCTTCTAAGCCTCATTGACCTCTCATTGATTTCTCTAGGGGGCCACAATTACTTGTGGCCCCCTAGAGAAACATGGCATGGCCTCTTGGGGGGAGCATATGGCCTACATTGAGAATCACTGCATTAAACAAACAAGGGGACCCCACACACCCGTGTCCTTCTCCCTGCTCAATGTTGAACTGTTTGCTAAGGATTCTCTTTATTTTCACACATGTAGTACTTCCATCAAATACTACCCTTAACATGTCCAGGAATTAACTTCCAACATATTTGTATAAAATGTTCCATATTGTATGTTTTCTCTGATTCAACAAATGTACAATAATTTTTTTCTTATATTCATACACTTCTCAATGACTTGCTGAAGAGGAAAATCTGACCTTCTAAACCCCCTGACAAGCATCAAGCCACACCACACTTTCCGGATTTTTCCCACTGTCACCTCTTGTATTCTTTTGATCAAAATCCTGTCGAACACTTCCTTGACAACCGACAAATCCCTCTATAGCCTTTGCTTTCAGTCTTCCTACTTTTCCTTTTGGACAGGGAAACAATAACAGCTTTCTTCCAATCATCAGGCACAGATGCAGACACATGAAGATGCAATCATCTTCACACACACACAAGCTGCAGTTACTCCATAAGCAAAGCATATCCAATTTTCTCCAGTTATACCATCTACACTTAATTTTATCATTTTTGACATTCTCACAGCATTTATGACTTCCTTTTCATCATTTTTTTCAATACCATCATAGAGGATATCACTATTATTCTTGTACACATCTCTAAAATACTCCTTCCAGCATTTCCTCATTTCATACTGAAACATTCATCACATTTATTTTTAATTCCATTCATTCTACTGAAGGCTGATTACCCACTTCCAGAACAATTTTTTATTTTCATCAAAATTTCCTGCACTTTCTATGCCTTAACTATTCCATGCTCTCTTTGACTATATTCTTTGCAACTCTTTTCTTTTCTATATATACATTATACAGTATCTCTCTCACATCCTAATTTATAGTTTCTCTTATAGCAGTTCTGCTTTCACTCTTGTTTCTATCACTTCCTTCCTTTTCCTTCATGTCCAATTTTTCTCAAAATCTCCCCTATGAGCTGAGACCGGGCCCCTGTGGACAAGGGGCTGTTGAAACTACAGCTCATGTCCTGCTATACTGTACCTTCTATAAGGACTCAAGGACCCGCCTTATAACTCCTTACCTGGTAAAACACCTGGGAAATTCTTATCTTTTTTATGTACAGTTGTTATCAGATCAGCATGATTCAATCTCCTTGAATGTAGCTAAATTTTGTTATACTGCCTGTAAAATTAGGCAGTCTTTGATTATCCACTGACAAAACCACCACCAATTATAATATTTGATCTTGTTTTGTTTTTACTTTATTTTTATTTTTAATGTGTTTTTGTTTGCAATTCTGGTCAGTGACCATAATAAAAATATTCATTCATTCATACTCTTGACCTTACCAAAAGATATGTTCCACATTCAAAACCTCTTGTTATCCTCATATCCTTCACTAATTCTCAGTCTTTCATAATAAACAAATCAATTATGCACTTACATTTATATTAATTCCTTTGTCATGAGTACAAATGAATAGACTTAAACTGCATATTCAAACAGATCTTGTACTATACAGTTACTAATCAGTCACTTTTCTCATTAATTAAAGATGAAGGCTTGCACATTCTATAAACAGCCTAGTGGTTAGTTTATGGCTCAACATGTGGTATGAACCCAGGAAACTGTATTTAGTTGTTGAGTGACAACTAATCTGAATCACTTCATTAAAAGGTTCTGTCAGCTGGGCAGCTTTATTAGGATGAATCACAAAAAGGCTTTTTAGTTATTAAAAAAGTTATTGTCTCCTCTCCCTGCTACCTGCATCCAACTACTTAAGCTTAAGACCAACAAACGTCCTCAGAAAACAGTGACTGGATGGAACCATTTTAACTTCCAAATGGTCTAGGAGTAAAGAAACACCACTTGAGGGCCATCCTGAATCAGGAAGAAAGCCACATTCCTGTTGGATGAGCTCAACCTACCTTGAAAACTGAATGAATGTATTTATAATTCAAAAACATCTGTGGAGCAGTGTTTCCTCTTGGCAGCCACTCCTAGCATTTATGTCATGCAGAATGTGGAAATGCTATAAAGCACATTAACAGCATCGGTCTATGAGCTCTGTTTCAGATAAGCACCCTTAGTCCCAACATCTTCAAGCCAATTCCTGCTTAATAGGATTGCCTTTAACAAAATGCCTTATCAAAAGACATCAGGAAAGCATCAATGAAAGTATCAGTCATGATTCACTGATGATGCATAGGAGTTCATAATGTCCCATTGTGACAGTGCTTAAAACATAGTGTTAGATCTCCTCTCTTTGTCCAGTGCTACTCTCATGGGTATTCCTTTTTTATTGTTAATGATGTGCTTTAATTTATGAAAGATATCTGCATAATCTATAATATTTTGGCTGTCAGCCACTAAATAATTTTGCAGTATATAAGGACTGCAGGTGGATGCCACAAGGACTGTTAGAAAAGTTCAGCCAGTGAAGTTGGCAATTCAGCTGAGCTAAATATTTATCACCATTGGGGTGGGAGGACATCTATAATTTTTCTTCATAAATCCTGAAATGATGTCAAGAATACATCGTTGTAGGTAGTAAAAATGGTGACTAGTCAAATACAGGAAGGCTACTGCCTGCAATGATAGCAGAAAAACAAAATTTAAAGAAAAAGAACATTGTTGGGGCCTGTGATGATATAGTTGCTATATGGGGGCAAAGTAGACATCTGGGATTACTGCAGAGTCTGGTTCCCATGATTGTTCTGTTGTCTCTTGTTGTTTGTGAGAATCTACTTCAGGTTGGGTGGTTGTCTATATGCAAATATGGGCCTGCCACCCAGTGCCTGAGAAAGGGCAGTGCCATTGTCCAGTATGAGCTGTAGCTTATGAATAATGCGTTTCAGTGATCTGAACTGTGAGCTATAGGTGACAACTGTTGTTCTGTTCTTATGGTCTGTCTTTGAAAAGGTCCTTCCTGGGAATCAATCAGGCTTTACTGATTTGTCTATTGATCTCATTGGGTCTGCACTAAGAGCATCATCACAGGCCCCAACAAGCCCACAGGCAAGATGAGAAGTGCCTCTAGAGGTTGAGGGCTGGACCTGATCTCCCCACCACCCCATCCATCAATACCAATCAATATCACAGTCCCATCCCCCTGAGCTAATCCAGAGTGATCCATGATCAGGGGTATCAAAGGCTGCTAAGAGATCAAGGAGAGCCAGGGTAGAGGCACTGTGCTTTTCGTCTAAGGTAATATATGCCATAATTTGCCAGCAATGTCCTCTGGATTCTACATAGGGACAAACTTTGCACAAAAAAATATTGAACATAAGTTTGACATCAGGACTGAAAACAAAGACAAAGTAATATCAGAGCATTTCAACCTCCCAGAAAACACTGTTGCAGTTCTCAAAGGGCACTCCCAGGACACTCTATCACGGATCTCCGTTATGGATCTCAAAGACCATTTTGGACATATGAGACTTTAACAGTGTGAGCCAGTGAGAGATTGCTGAACTCGCATATATCAAAATGTCTCAACAAACACAATGAGTTTCCAACACATTACAATTGTTAATTGACAAGGTACTTGTAATATGTCTCACATGTAACCTGCAGAGAATAAGCCTTAGGTATGACTGAGAGTGGGGGTGTGGTGGCTCAGCGGGTAAGACGCCAGGCTTGTCGATCGGAAGATCGCAAGTTCGGAGGTTCGAATCCCTAGCCCCACGTGACGGAGTGAGCTCCCACACTCGCCCCAGCTCTTGCCAACCTAGCAATTCGAAAGCATGCAAATGCAAGTAGATGAATAGGTACCACTTCGGTGGGTAGGTAACAGCATTCCGTGGGCATCATGCCGGCCACATGACCGTGGAAGCATCTTCGGACAGCACTGGCTCTTCGGCTAACAAACGGAGATGAGCACCGGCCCCTAGAGTCGGACAGGACTGCACAAATGTGCCGGGGGAACATGTACCTTTACCTTTTACTATGACTGAGAGTGGGGACAGCACGTATGATTCTTCTACCCTTCCATCCTTTGAAAAAAGACCTGAAAAATGTTGTATTCTAATATAAAAATATATAACAAAACAGGTAAACTATTTTCTTTGAATCAGGAACTACATATAAGGCTACTTGGTTTATGGCAAGACATTACAGAGATGAGGCTCAGACTGTTCCTATTGAGAGTTCTCCCCCCCTCTAGTGGCTAGTCTGTGAAAAGCATTCTTTGATAGCATTTTTTAAATATAAAGGAAAGATGCTCATGCCCAAGCTGACCAATGGTGAACTGTAAAGTCAGAAGATACCCTAATACCCTCCAATGGGGAGGCTGTATGCAGCATTATCTCCCCTCCTCACACTCAGCCAAGGTATAGGCACTAATTGCTCTTTGAAGATGAAAATAAGGGTCCATCAGGATTCTCTATGGAACTTTCACTCCAAGTGATAAGTGCCTGATGCATCACCCACCAGCCAGAATGAGGGGCCTATATCTAGACTCTGATTAACCAGAAGCACTTGTAAGGGCCAGAGTGATAGGGAAAGGTAGTAGCTTGACCTAAAGTCAGTATGATTTGTGATTTAATGATGATTTAAACTTAAGTCTCAGGTCTAAATCTAGCATCTATCTAAAATAACACAATGATATTTTTAACTTCTTTTTAATTTTTAATTTTAATTTTAAATTCTTTCTAATTTTAATTGGGCATGATGGCTCAGCGGGTAAGACGCCAGGCTTGTCGATCGGAAGATCGCAAGTTCGGAGGTTCGAATCCCTAGCCCTGCGTGCAGAGTGAGCTCCCGCACTAGCTCCAGCTCTTGCCAACCTAGCAATTCGAAAGCATGCAAATGCAAGTAGATGAATAGGTACCACTTCGGTGGGAAGGTAACAGCGTTCCGCGCACGTCATGCGGCCACATGACCGTGGAAGCGTCTTCGGACAACGCTGGATCTTCGGATAACAAACGGAGATGAGCACCGGCCCCTAGAGTCGGACCCGACTGCACAAATGTGCGGGGGGAACCTTTACCTTTATTTTTAACTTCAATCTGTGGCTAGAAATACTTCTACCCATAAGCATTGGTACAAACTGATCTGTGTTCATCAAACCAATATGCATTTATTAAGTTGTTTGTTAGATTTATATTCCACCTTTCATACAGGGGCTTGAGGCCCAAGGTTACTCAGTATGTTTGTGTATAAACCACAAAGCACACCATGATTTGGGTTTTTTTGTTTTGGTCTATTCCAGGACTGGGCAGTTCACTTAAAAAAAAAAAAAGACTAATGGCCACAGTGGACAGGGTGATGATGCAAACTGGATGGTCTCATATTATGCATATCGTCCCATATTACACACACCATATTTAATCACTGAAGTTAGAAGAATCTGCACTGAGATGATAACTCCAATTCAAGGTGTTGGTTATCACCTTTAAAGCCCTACATGGCATGGGACCAGGTTATCTGAGGGACCGTCTCGTCCCTATTGAATTGACCCGTCCCACCCGGTCATGCAGAGAGGGCATGTTACGGACCACATCTTTAAAAGAATTCCACCTAGCGGGGTCTCAGAAGCGTGCCTTCTCTGCAGTAGCGCCCGCCCTCTGGAACATCCTTCCCCCAGGGGTGGGACAGCCCCCCTCTCTCCTGGACTTCAGGAAAAAACTGAAAACCTGGTTTTGCCACCAAGCCTGGGGCGGGAGGGGAAATAGTCATTCTTGGGGATGGCTAGCGCCCAGGAATGGATTGAGAACGGCCTTTGCGCTCGGGATTGAGGAAGAACTGTAGCCATTTGGATTCCATTTTATTTTATTTATATCTTTTAATAATTATGATGATATTATATATTTATTTCACTTTTATTGTGATTTGTTTTGTATTTTAATTCCGGTTTTACTGTAAACCGCCCAGAGTTCCCCCTTTGGGGGAAGATGGGCGGTAATATAAATTAAATAAATAAATAAACACCAATTACTTTTGTTACTCGTAATCAGTGTATGGATGGATGAGAGTAGATGGAAAACTTTTGCAAGTGGAAAAGATGAAATCTCTATTGCCTCTTTTTTTTTAAAGTAGCAAATTCTTTGCGGGCATTTCTCAAATATTGTTTCTAGAATATTGGATCTCTTTTATGAGAATAGCAGCTCTTTACTTATTTTTCTCCCCCAATGGAAAAGAAAACATAGAATCTTATATCAGTTTAAAGGCTAATAGATTTATCATGGCATAAGCTATCAGGAGCTTCACCAACTGAACATTGTGACTGGCTTTACACTGGATAAGATGTAGTCCCATCACATCAGAAACTATCTGCTGGCTAAGAGGTGTATGATGTGTGCATGAGAATGTGCAGATTACTACACAATTGCACTAATTCCTCATGGAAGTTGTTGTTTAAAAGATCAGAGCCATACATGGAGACAGAAGTGCCAAATGAGCAGGCAGGTTTCAGAAAATGAGATAGATTAGACAGTGAACATAAAATGCATAAAGCAGAAGGTTTACTTTTGCTTGATCCACTGCAGCAAAATACATTGCTGCAGTCCAGAAGTGAAATGTATTACGGCTAATGAATGTGCCACAACATGACTATTCTGAGGAACTTTAACACTGAACGAAAAGCTACTGTAAAAACCGAGGATAGCGAAAGAGTAGTTCAGAATTTGAAACAGAGAGTCAAAAGTGCATGTTGTCCCCATCTCTGTTTAAGTTGTACAGCATATATATAAGGATGGCAAAATTGGATGAAACATTAACAGTTTTAGACTTGCACACAACACTACTTTGTCAGCTGAAAGACAATTTAAAAGAGATTATTATGATAGCAAAAATTGGAAAGTAACCAATCTGGGTTAATGTTAAATACTGAGAATGACAAAATAAATGTCAACCAGCATGCTTAGTGAACTCACAGCTGGTGGCAAAAAGTGAAGGTGGTAGATGGCTTTGTTTTCTTGACCTGAGGAATAAATGAAGCGGGACAGTTTGCTGGAGAAGTAAAGAGGAGATTAACCCTAAGGAGAAAGGCAAGATTAACTTTGACAAAATAATGAAAGAAAAGGATATTTCTAATATAAAGACCAGAACAGTGAAAGCAATTTTTTCCAGTGGTTATGTATGTTTGTAACAGCTGGAGACTGAGAAAAATGTAAATGCATCAATTCAGTTTCTTCAATTGGTTGTTGGGGAGGAAGAGGGAAGGGGGGAACAATACGTACACCAACTTGAGCTCCTGAATATATAAAATTAACAAACAACATAATTTACTAATTGATTGATTATGTACTATCAAGTCAGTGTCAACTCTAAATGACCACTTAGATTTTTTCCATGACAATCTGTCCCTAACCTGATCTTTGAGGTCTTCTAATGGTACACTCGCTGTAACTGAGTCCAACCACCTTGCTGCTGGTTGTCCTCTTCTTCTCTTTCCTTCCACCTTTCCCAGCATTAGAGCCTTCTCCAGAGAATTAGGTCTTCGTATAATGTGTCTGAAGTAGGGTAATTTGAGTCTGGTCTTTTGTGCCTTGGGTGAGAACTCTGGGTTGATTTGTTTGATGATCCATCAGTTTGTCTTCTTGGCTGTCCATGATGTTCTCAGGAGTCTTCTCCAACACCAAAATTCAAGTGTTAATCCTCTTTCTATCCTGCTTCTTCAAAGTCAAGATTTAATTATTAACTAAAGGTATTTTGGGAAGGTAAAGGTAAAGGTACCCCCCACACATTTGTGCAGTCGTGTCCGACTCTAGGGGCCGGTGCTCATCTCCCTTTGTTAGCCGAAGAGCCAGCGTTGTCCGAAGACGCTTCCACGGTCATGTGGCCGGCATGACGCATGCGGAGCCCAATTTCTCATTCAGTTACACCAATTATAGCCAAATAGGCATATGATTATGGATGAGTCAAAGCTAATTTTGGGATGCAACACCTCTCTTCTCTAATTTTCATGGTTAAATGGGCTGATTGTGCAGTTCAGAAAAATAATCATTTTTATTAAAGGGAATATTAAAGGGCAGAACATTCCGATTATGGAGATAATATGAATGAGGCATTATTTTAGTTACGGCATTGCATTCTTTTATTGACTAGCTGTTTTTTTAACTTTCCGCCATTAAGGAACTGGGGAGACATAATCCACTTCGGCATTGGTGGTGGTAGCAGACGCGCGGATTTTGGCATTCTTGGACGCCAAAGCGTCTGCGAGGAAGGAACTCGCTCCTTCTTGACTCTCCATTGGCGGGCCGGGGCCTCTTCTGCCGCTTTCCGAGGAAGGCGGCGAGCACAGGGAGAGGAGTGAGGCAAAAAGGGGCGAGAAGCAGCAGCAACCTTATTGAAGCGTCTAAGGATTTAGGCTCACCATGGCAACGGCGGGAGCACCAGCAGCAGCAGCAGCAGCAGCAGCAGCAGCAAACAGGCCCGCCGGAGCGTACAGCGTGGCTTGCACCGAAGAGAAGTGGGCGGCAGGAGCAGGCGCTTTGCTCTCTCCGGCCGTTGCGGGACATGGAGCAAAAGGAGAGACCCCCGCAGGCGTCGACTACTCGCCTGAACAAATCCACTTCCTATCCTTCCCATCCCAGACCCGCCCAGCCCATCGCCCCGATGGAGAACATCAAAGAAATGCAGGTAAGGAGGAAGAAAATGTTTGCTTTGGTCCTTCGGTTGCCTGTCTTTGACGGGCGAGAGAGTCGCTGCTGCTTCTTTGTCCCGCTCTGGGGATCCTGGGGAAGAACGAAGGTCTGATCTGTTCTGCGACGGATTGCCCAGGAAAAGCAGTAATGTAAGCAGGTGAAGCTTCTCACTCTTCGTGGAAATCAGTGTCGATAATTGCTTTAAAAAGTTCTCTCTTCTAAATAGCGGAGTGCGAGAAGACAAAGATTTTGTTTATTTTCGTTTTACTGCGGTGTCTTAAGTCTGAACAAATTCAGTCTTTAAAAACTTTGATAAAACGGGGTGAGGGATATAGTTGTGGAAGCAAATGAAACGTAATAGATCAGTGTGAATAGAACGCTTCAGATGATCAATTCCATTCCAGGAAAAGTTGCAAAGGCACATGAATTTTGATCTGCTTTCCCTTTGGCTATTTTAGTTAATTAATAAATTAATAAGTATTTGTATGCTGTCTCTTCTTGTCACTCTAGATCAGTGTTTCTCAACCTTAGCCAGCAGGCTGGCTGGGGAATTCTGGGAGTTGAAGTCCACACATCTTAAAGTTGCCAAGGTTGAGAAACACTGCCCTAGATGGTTAATGTTTAGTGCTCCTGGAATTATTTTGATAATGATTGATTTCTGGGGGTTTAAAACAAACAGGCAAGCAAGTCAGAAGTAGAAATTGTATATCTGCTCAGTTATCCCCTAAGAAAAAGATGGGTATATACTGTAAGTGGTGACAAAGCCTTGCTATGCTTTGCAGGTTGCTAATGACAGATTAATCTTAAAAGATGAATAACTGGAATAAGGAGGATGGATCTTGCCACTAGTGATAAAGAGTGGAAACTGGAAGCTTGTTTTCAAATTAAAATGAAATTTAAACTCTCCTTTCCAACATTTGAGATTTTTAACCCCAAGTGAACTAATAATAATTGCCTTTTTTCATAAAAACGGACTGCAGAACGCCAACATTCTTGTTCCTTAAGCAGCCGGACTACAGTATTGCATTAGCCAAAGTTCAGTGTTCAATCATAGGCTTCAAATGCAATTCATTGTATATGAGAAAAAAGCAGAATGAGCTACAACAGCACAGGAATGAATATATAACATTTTGAAGTAGAACTGATGTTCAAAAAATCTTCAAAAAGATTTCACTGGGAACATTTTCAAAGGAAGATTCCATTCTAAAATGTGATCCACTAAGATATCATGAATTTAGACTATAATACCAGCCACATGAGCTACTCAAAGCATGAGACAATGCCATCACAATAATGTATCCCACCAGTGAAAGATTTGTGGAAGGTGAGCAGGTGCTTATTTGATAGTAAACTACTAAAAGATTCTATTTCATCTTAGCATAATGGTTAAATTGTTTTATGGATTCTATTTTAAATTGTTCAAAATTGATTATATTATCTGCCACCAGGAATTGCATGGCATGACAGGCATCACAGAAATATAAATATAAATATAAATAAATAATATAAATATAAATATAAATATAAATATAAATATAAATATAAATATAAATATAAATATAAATATAAATAATATAAATATATATGCAAGCTGGTTTCTTGCAGCTTTAGACCTCCTAGGCTGAATTCTTACTTTTTGCTGGTTTGATGATTATGAGGTGTACCTTGGCTTAAGATGTTGAAGAGTATTAACAGTCCAAATATTGAGAAGCTTTGGTTTGTGATCAAGTTGCAATTTAGGATGTTAAGAAGATGAGGGAACATGCTATGCAGTTAAGTTAGGATAACATGATTATACAACCCATTACAACAAATGGAAATATCTCAGTTGCGAGTTCATTCCTAAAGAAATAATCTTTGGAAAATTTATATAAGCATCTGCCAATGACTGATACTACATTTTTAAACAAAGTGCACTTAGACTTATTTCATTCTATATTTGATCTGTTTTTTAGATCAACAGCTTGTGTGCATGTGTGCAATTAGTACAGTATGCTCAAAACCAATACAGTATGTGAAAAAAATGAGGAACCTGAGAACTTGTCACTCAATGGCTCAAATCAAGTATCCATCAAGATTTTTTGTTTACTTTTAGCTTAGTGGTTGTATGAATCCAGTCATTGTGATTCAGTAATTGGCTCTGCAGCTTTACCTTTCTGTCACAGGTTTTTTGGAACAGATTTATTATACATACTTAGTAATTGGGTACTCCAGGCTTTGGGTGATGAAGGTATTGATTAGGTTTTCACCCCACATGCATGTGATTCTTGGGGCAATCTTAGAAAGTTTGGACACAGGTGGAGGATTATGTTGATTCTTCTGGTTCTATGAGGATTTTTAATATTTTCTGACTCCTCTTGAACCTATATGATACCTTACTGCTTTATCTTGGTGTTTGACTGGATCATTCAATTCTTTCTCAAGCTTTTTATTTGAACTTACAGCATTGAATGCCACAGAAACCTAGCTTGCTAATAATTAAAATGTGTCCAAAATAGTTAAGATTAAGCTTCATCATTAGGGCTTCTAGTGAGCTGATTGGTTTTACATTATCTAGACTTGAATGATATGTTCTTCTTCCCGCCCAAGGTACTCTTAATAATTTTCTCCAGCACTACAGTTCAAAGACATTGATTTTTACCTTTTCAGCCATTCTGATGATCTAAGCTTTTACAGCTGTTTGTTATGACTGGAAAGACCACAGCCTTGACAGTACTTACCTTTGTTGGCAATATGATGTCTCTAATATTTTGTCTAGGTTTATCATAGTCTTTCTACCAGAAAGCAGACATCTCTTTATCTCAGGGTTACTATCCTGTTGAATTTTGAGGACAGGAAGAGAAAGTCTTTTGCTACTGCCACCACTTCACCTATTTGCATTGAGCCAGCACTATCAGTTGATAGTTTTTTTAAAAAAATTGAGCACCAGATCAGCTTTTGCATTCTCATCTTTCTCATTCAGCCAGAGATTCCTTTAGTTGCTGGGAGTTGGGCAGCAAATAAATAAATAAATAAATAAATAAATATTATTATTATTATTATTATTATTATTATTATTATGTGTCCATCAGTTCCAGCCACAAAAATGTTATCGTAGATGTATTTGAGATTGTTATTTCTTCCAGTTATTTCAGTTCCTGTTTCTTCTAGTCCAGCATTTAAAGCCTTACACTTAGATTCACATTGCATAAAAGAGTACAGTTAGTTGTTAAACTCTTCACTGGAAGACCTGATTCTCATTCTGTGGATAAGGGTACCAGATATATATTTTTCTCTGTAATAGCTATCTCAGCTATGAAACACTGCCTCTACTTTTTGTCCGGTGCTAAATCTGCTGGATTTCAGATGCTAGTAAAAGTGCTATTTTGTTGGATGTTTGATTTTTTTTTAGTTGCTTCACGATTATCAAAGATATAGTGAAGTAACTGAGAATTTGGGAGTTTGAATAGTGAGGACTTCTATATTATTCCTTTCTGTCGATGCTGTTGATGTTATATGAAGCCCAGGCCGTGTAAAAATTATGCTCCCATACTGGTCATGCGGTCATAGAGTGTTGATGAGTGTGCTGAAAAATTATCACGAGCTCTAGAAGAACTGGAGCGGTATTATGATAATAATTACTTAAAACCTAATCCAAGCAAAACTAAAGTATGTGCCTTTCATCTTCGCAATCGAGATGCAGGGGTTGAATTGGATATTACGTGGAGAGGGAACAGATTACAACACTGCCCAATACCTAAATATTTGGGTGTTACGTTGGACAGAACGCTTTCCTTTAAGCAACATTGCCTGAATACCAAGGCTAAAGTATGTGCCAGGAATAACATAGTCTGACGACTGACAAACTATGCATGGGGAACCCAGCCAGCTATGTTACGAGTACCAGCTTTGGCCTTGAGTGTCTCTACTGCCGAATATGCGGCACCAGTATGGAACACATCGGTACATGCGAAGCAAGTAGATATCGCTGTGAATGAAGCAATGCGCATAGTGACGGGATGCCTCAAACCTACGCCCATTAATAAACTATACTCCCTTGTTGGCATTGCTCCACCTAAGATTAGAAGGGAAGTAGAAGCAGACGCTGAAAGAACCAAGCAAGAGACTGACTCTCGTCACCCTCTGAGTGGATATGCTCCTCCAATTCATTGACTTAAATCTAGAAAGAGCTTTATGGCAAGAACTAATACCCTAGAGGGGTCCAAAGAACAGAATCGAATAAGTAAATGGAAGAATGAGCTCACCAATTTGAGTATTTTACCAAAGGAAGAAATGGCCGCTGGAAACACTCTCCCTTATACAGTTTGGAGGACAATGAATAGGATGGGGGTGGGGGTACCAAGGTGCAAGATGAATTTATTTAAGTGGGTTGTTGGCTGACGACAATACATTATGTGAATGCGGAGAAATCCAAGACCCGGAACATCTGATGATGTGTCGATTACTGTTGAAGCCTTGTACTGTCGATGACCTACAGCAAGCTAATGACAAAGCTGTGGTGGTGGCTACATTTTGGCAGAGTAAAGTTTGATCTGGACAGGAAATAAATAAATAAAATCAAAGATATGTAAGAATGTGGCTGCTGCTAAACTATTAACATATTACTTGTTTATAGTTGTTCAATGTTCTTTATTGGTCTGCCTTGCAGAATATAAATTGAAAGGTGGGGTATACATTTTTAAAATTATTTTAAAAATGCCAACACATATTGTCTTGGTTTGCATATTGCAAAAATGTGATTTGTTTGCTTTTCAGCTTAGTGTATTATATAAACCCAGCCATTAAGTTTGTAAACCCTGCTGAGCATGTTTTGTAAAGCTACCCTATTCTAGTTTATTCAATAAATCATAGTTTAATGAAGCATGGTTTAAGATGGTGTCAATCTGTTCAGGTCTTTATAACATTCAGAGCAATGCTAGAAGCCCTACCCCTTCTATTGCTTTCCTGCTACTGGCAATTTCACCCCAACTCATGTAAGGGAGAATGAAATGGCTCAGTGAGAACTTTGATACATTTGTGCATATGCCCCATGAAGTTAAGAAATATGAAAAAAAACCTGTGGGGAGTTTAATCAGCTCAGTAAGATTTCTTCTGCAGATCTTTGCCTACCATTATGTGCACTGTGACAGGAACTGTTTGTTGGGGATGCAATGAAAAAAGATGAAATCATGGGAGGGGAGAATGAAGGTACACTAAGGGCTCCTCTATGCAGCCCTGTTGATATTATTTCTTCCCATCCTTGAGAAGGGAGGAAACAGCTCCTTTGTAGCTTATCTTTTAATATACAGTACAGATAGTTCTCATTTAGTGACTAACTCGTTTAGCGACCGTTCGCAGTTACGACAGTGATGAAAAAGTAACTTTATGACCAATCCTCGCATTTATGACCTTTGCAGGTCTGTGAAGCAAAGGAAAGCTGAAGTAAGGTAATAAGTACAGTCATGGTTTCACTTAATGACCACTTTGCTTAATGACCGAGTTGCTGGTCCTAATTGTAGTTGCTAAATGAGGACTACCTGTACCTCAGGAGTGAGGCTGGTAGCAATTGCTGCCCATACACAGCAATTCCCCCTACATTTAAATGTAGTCAATTTCACTCTCTTCCCTGTTTGAATTCTTTGTAGAGGAAGATGTTCCATGTTGCCCAATCTATTTTCCCCTCTCCTTCTTCCCTCTTTCCTTTTTTGCATCTTCCATGCAACCTATAATGTGTGCATGGAAGCCTTTCTTCTGTTTTGCAGGGAAAACGGGTTAACTGAGGGACCGTCTTTTCTCAATTGTTTCTACCCGTCCAATCCAGTCTGGCAGGAAGGGCATGTTCTGGGTCCCATGGCCCAGGAGGTGTGCCTTTTCTGCCATAGCACCCGCCCTATGGAATATTCTCCCTCCAGAGTTTAGGATGGCCCCGATCCTGCTGGCCTTTTGCAAGGCCCTAAAGACCTGGCTCTGGGCCTGGGCCTGGGGCCCTGAGTGTGTGCAGGGACCCATTTCTTGGTTGTATTAGGGGATATGGGATATGATATTTTCTCAGCTGCTATTTATTTTAATTTTTGTATTTATTATGGGAATTTGTTTTTAATTTATTTTAAGATTGTTTGCCGCCCAGATCACTTGCTGAGATGGGCGGCCATACAAATTGAATGAATGAATGAATGAATGAATGAATGAATGAATGAATGAATGAATGAATGAATGAAAACACTGCTTTCTAGTCAGAACATCTTGGACTGGGTTCAGTCTGGCTCAACCACAGATTGGCAGGAAGATGGAGGCTCTTTTGTGAAAACATATCCTTGGCAAAAGTTAAGTGGGGCATCTTTGGGCCAGGACAAGGAGGCTGTGTATTAGTGAACTAATTCTCCATGGGATTGATATCCTGCTTCTTGTATCAAATAAATTAAACAATGCAAGTTGTCTTAGAATGTGGCAAGTGAGATCAATGCAATGTAAATGGTTACCAGAATTTAGTTTGTCATAGTTCATTGTTGAAATAGCACATTCCTCCTTCTAAGTTACTACAACAAACTATTTAACATGGAAAATCAAAAACATATTTGTAGAAACTCCAGAGAGGGCTACTGTGCTGCAAAGATACAATATAAAAGTGGGGCAACTTAATTTGTGGTTTTGAACAAAACAAGCAAAGCATAACTGAATGAAACATCAACCAATAAAATATGTGTAGGCATATAATTAGTAGTACAAACCAAAATATTCCACTTGAGTCGTAGTGCTTTAAATCTCTGTTTACATTAAGAAATATATTGGCAAATTTAAATTGACAAACAGTTTCAATATTTAATGCATTTGTTGATAGCACTTCTATCAAGAAACATGCATTTCTCCATCTTCATAAAGGCTCTTGAAGTTAGACCAAAGGAGGTGACTGATCTAAGGTCATTCAGAAACCATGTAAAATCTGAGCTCATCTGCATAGTAACTTGAGGATGACCCCCACTGAATGTAGTAAAGCTTGATTCTGATAAAGGAACTTTGTTTTTAGGGAAAGTTGTGGAGAGGGTGGTTTGTGCTCAGCTACAGGTGGCCCTGGATGAAGCGGATTATCTGGACCCTTTTCAAGCTGGGTTCAGGCTGGGGTACAGTACTGTGGTAGCATTGGTCGTGCTTGCAGATGACCTGTGGAAGGCTTGGGACAGGGGTAGTGGAACTGTCCTGGCCCTCCTTGATCTCTCAGAGGCATTCAATACCATCAAGCATGGTATCCTTCTGAGCCAGCTTCGGCAACTGGAAGTAGGGGGCACCGTTTTGTGGTGGTTCTTCTCCTTTCTCCACAGCCAGTTTCAGTTGATGTTGGTGGGGGAAGAAAGGTTGACCCCAATCTTCTTTTGTTTAGTTACTAATAGTAACTAAACTATTTAGAGAGCCAGTTTGGTCTAGTGGTTAAGGTGCTGGGCTAGAAACCAGGAGTCTGTGAGTTCTAGTCCTGCCTTAGGCATAAAAGCCGGCTGGGTGACCTTGGGCCAGTCACTCTCTCTCAGCCCAACTCACCTCACAGGGTTGCTGTTGTGGGGAAAAGAGGAGGAAGGAGTATTACAGTAGGTATGTTCGCCGCCTTGAGTTATTTATAAAAATAATAAAGGCGGGATAGAAAATAAATAAATAAAATAAATAAATAATAGTCAATGATGAAATAAATTATTTATTGTGGCATTGAGTACTTGTTTGGACTGTTATGGACAGTCAATTAGCTACCCTTAGTCCATTGCTTTTTTAATGTTTCATATAACAAATATATCTTTTGTATCTTTTGTGTTAGTGTGGCGGGGTACAAACCTAGTGCATGTTGATTATGAAAAAACAGGATCAGGTTGAGGACTCATGAGTAAAATGGTGATCTCCTTTAGTGAGCTTAATTGGCAGCAATTTGTGATTAAATACTGGCCACTTTAATTTCCCAGAGAACGCCAGAGTGAGGCTACATTAGAAATGGGATTTTTCTTATGGTGATGTCAGGGCAATCAATAAGGAGAGCTGCTGGTTGGGTAATGCTTTCTCGAGTTGCCCAAGAATGGCAAATCCTGACATCAGCAGTGATAAAAGCTCTAGCAACATGTAGCCTTAGAGAATGGAGTAAGAATCAGGGATTGCTGGCCTGAGGGCTAATCTAATTGACTAAACCAGCCTATCTGGCCTTGGGAGACTCCTTCCCTCAAAGACAGCATCCCTACCATTGCCACTTCACCTGTGTGCACCTTATTTCAATTCCCCATGAAAGGGAAAGATGGGGTGCTGCTAAGTTAGATTTCATAGGAACATCTCCCGGAATAGATCCATTTTATCTCAGCCTTTTATTCCTTCCTGGTAAGAGAAAGATAGGTATGGGGGGAAACTGTCTTACCCTTCCATGATCAGTGGAAGTGCAGGATGGCTCCTACCATTTCCATGATGAGTGGAGGAACTCACTGGAGCAGTCTTTTCATGTAGGTTCCCTGTTGCATCCTACATGAAGCACTTCCTCTGTCCTTAATGAAATAAATAATAAATGGAGTAGAGCTTAATAGAATGATGTCACACAGGCCACTGGAGCAGTTAAAAGAGAGTTTGAATTTTCTTCTAGAATCCTAGAAACAGAACTGAGGTGGATCACAAGGGCCATCTAGTCCAGTGTTTTTGTCAGGGAGATAACGGGCGGAGATGGAGGGGGCTCCCTCCAGGAAGGGAAACGCATGCGTAGTACTGAGAATCTATCTTTCCCTCCCAAGAGACTCAAGAAAGCCCCGCCCTAGATTCTGGACTCTATCTATGGGCTTTGTCAAGCCGTATTAGTTTAGCTGGATTCTGTCAGGGTAGTAGGATAATAAATCGCTAGAGCAGGACTTTCCAAAGTTTTCCCGCGGCGACACACCAACCGCCCTTGGTGTGTTGCCGCGGGAAAACCCGGAAGTCCCATCGCCGCGGCAGCGCGCAAAAAGCCGGAAGCGCTGCTGCCGCTTTCAGTCTTTGTGCGCCGCCGCGGCTGCGGCGCCTTCGGATTTTCATGTGTCGCCGCGGGAAAACCCGGTGCGGGCGGGGGCGTGCATGGCGGCGGCAGTGGCGGCAGCCTCCGCTAAAACGCGGAAGCACCGATGGCGCGCCAGTGCCGCCGCCGCCGCCGTGCACGCCCCTCTGCCACTTCCGGGTTGTGTGGCGACACAGCCGACTGTGTGTGGCGACACACTTTTGTGTCGCCACACACAGTTTGGAAAGCTCTGCGCTAGAGCTTGATTCCAGCCTCAGCGTGTTATTTCTATGCCCAAAGTCAGGACAGTTTTTCAAACTTGGCAATTTTAACATGTGTGGACCTCAACTCCCAGAATTCCCCAGCCAGAATGCTGGGGATTCTGGGTGTTGAAGTCCACACATCTTAAAGTTGCCACGTTTGAAAAACACTGATCTAGTCTGTCTGTAGTGTGCAGGAAACCAATGAAAATATATTTGAGAGGTGGCTGTTCAGCTACTCCTTAAAAACCTCTGGAGGTGATGAACTCACAATCTCTGTAGGTAGACTGTTCCACTGTTGTATAGATCTTAGGAGATTTTTCCTTATATTTAAAGGAAAATCTAGATAGCCACAACTTGTACCCATTATTTCTGGTCCTAGTTTCTGTGCTAATAGAATATAGTTCCTGACCATCTTGTGTACAGTACTGCTTTATTTTACATACCTGAACATTGCTGCCATGTTTCCTCTCAGTCTTTTTTTCTTCAGGCTGAATATCCCAGATTCCTTCGGCTTGTCTTCATAGGGCATGTCCTCATCTATGTTACTCTCCTCTGGACCTATTCTAATCTGTCAATATCCTTCTGTAAATGTGGCGCCCAGAATAGTACACATACAGTACTCAAGTTGTGGTCTCATCAGTGCAGAGTAGGGGGAATAAAGACTTTACATGCCTTTGATACAGTGCTTCTTCTATTCAGACATGAGCCAGCAGTGTGAGACTGCTGCTTAAAAGGGCTAATTAAATTCTCATTAGCCCTTCTGGTAGAAGTCTCACACTGCTGGCTCATGTTCAGCTTGTTGTCAGTGTCTGCACCCAAGGAGTGGGTGTATGTCCAAAGCACTACATATCTCCAATGTAGTGCTTCCAAGCCATGATTTCCCCCCTCTTGTATGAACACTTTGATTTTTCTCCCTAAATGTAATGACCTATATTTTTTTCTGGTTGAACAACTTGTTCCTCTCAGCCCAGTCTTCCAAAGTTTCTTTGGACTTTATCACTGATGTACTATGTGTCAGGTACCTGGATGCCATTCTGGTAGTAGTTGATCTTTTCTCTAAGATGGCTAGTTTCATCTTCTGTTGTGGCCTTGCCTTTGTTCCTGAAGCAGCCTGTTTAGTCACCAATCTTCTGGAACCATGGCCTGCTCAACCCCCCATATCAGACAAATGCTCATAATTCAAAACATGTATTTGGTAAGCAGTATTTCAACAAATGCCACCTGTCTTCTGCCCATCAACCATGCTTAGATGGAGAAATGGAGAAGATAAATCCCACCTTAGAGCAGTACTGTCATTGTTATGTAACCTACTGCCTCAAACTTTTGTATATGGTGAGTTTATTTATTTATTTATCAAATTTTGTCACCACCCATCTCCCCCCTATAATAACTCAGTTCATGCCTCTACTCAGTTGTCTCCATTTCAGCCTATATATGGCTTCCACCTGTTCCTGTTGCCAAGTACTTCCCTACCATCAACCTTTTCAGAGGCCTTCCATTTTCTCCCAAAACCACAAGGCACTCAGCATCTTCTTAAAGAGTAAATGATGAAGACCATGAGCAGTGTGTAAAAGGCCTGTGCCAAGGCCTACAAACTCTGTTGATCATCATCACCAAGAAGCCCTCCACATTGCAATTGGTGACCAAGTATGATTTCCTGCCCCATTGCTCTCCTCTACACAATCATATTAGACATTGGATTCCAAATTTACTGGACTGTTTCCAGTGCTTGCACAGATCAGTCCCCTTTACCTTTTGTCTGCAGCTTTCACCTGAAAATGTATCTGATGTGCCATTCTCTCCTGGTCCCAGGCCATCTTCTTGCTCCTTGTATACCTTGTATACCTAATCTTGTTTTGTAATTTTTATTTTAGATTTTATGTACACTTTTTGTTTTTGTTTTTACTATTTTATTGTAAACCGCCCAGAGTCCCTCCAGTGGAGGGAGATGGGCGGTGATATAAATTTTACAAATAAATAAATAAATACCTCTGCCTCACCATCATCTCCTAACTTGGGAGTGGTGGTGGTGGAGTGAGTGAAGAATTCAGCATATAATGTATTTTGGGCTCCTAATGCAGGAAGAGCAGACTGGAACATCTGATTTCTTAGGAGGGCTACCCAGACACACACACACAGAGAATAATTTTTTATGATTTCCACCAGAGAAGAAGTGGTAACACCTCCCTCTGGAGATCCCTGAAAGTTCCATCTGATGAAAAGATGGTAATGGAGGGAGGGATACAAACCATTTCTGTTACTGGGGGGGGGAGGGGAAATGCTCCTGGCACCTACAGCTCCACAACGGGAAAGGAAGGAGAAAATAGGAAGGTAGTGTAGGTGCTGAAGCTGTCAAAACCAGGAGAACAGAATCTGAGACTAGACAGGACTGCTACTAAAATTCAGTGCAACACCAAGAAACAAGCAGCAAGAAATCCATTACCATGTAAAGGCAGGAAAAGAGATATAAAATGTTAACCCTGAAGTTGTTATATATAACGAGTGGGATTGCTAGATTCTGCAGTAGCTGATCATTATTAGAGCTGCTTGAATATTACAGCATCTTATATGAGCCTAGTCATTGACTATTCTTGTCTAGCTCCTGTATGCTGGTTGAATATCTAGAGCATAGCTTTCCAAACTGTGTGTCACGACAGTTTAGTGTGTCGTGACAAAACCCAGAAGTGGACGTGCACAGTGGCGGCGGCGTGCACGGCGGTGGCAGTGGCGACGGCAGCAGCACGCCATCAGCGCTTCTGGGTTTTAGCGGAAAACACGAGGCCGCCGCCACCATGCATGCTGCCGCCGTGTGCACCACCGTGCTGCCACTGTGCATGCCGCACACGCGCCACGCTGTGTGTCGCCAACAGCGGCAGTTTGGAAAGCACTGATCTAGAGAGATTTATTTCTGGGCCCTGGAAGATGCTCTGAAAACCTTTTCTTTTTAATTGATTATGTTGGATGTTGCATATTTTTATGCTACGTAAGAATAGAACTAGTCACTCTAATCCTCACTTGTAATAATAGCCTTATATTTTTTGGGAAACACAATCTGTCTATGTGGTATAGCAATGGATGCTCATGTGGATCGTTATGTAAAACCATTAATAGAAAAATGTAAAGAGAACATCCTTCAAGCTTCAATAATGATCTATTTATATAGTGGCATTACATTCATGAAAACATCATACTTTGGCAAAGGCAAGGGAGACAAGAACAGTTTAAATGTTTGTTCAAATCATTTCCTCCTACACAAAAATTTGTATTTTACACCACCACTGAACATCCACACTAATTTCTTTGATATCTTCCTTCACCCTCAAGAAAAATAAACTGGCTACTGCTCTTTAATGCAGATGTACAGATGTTCACACCTATTTAGGCTGAAAATCCTGCTATCCAAATATGCATAGCTTGGGCTTTCAGATTAGGTAGAACAGCCCCTATAGTAAATCAGTATCAGATTTGCTATAGGGGCTGTTCTACCTAATCTGAAATACTGTTCCCACAACCCACCTATCTGGGTCAGCAAGAAGATGTGCTGGGCTAGAAACCAGGAGTCTGAGTTCTAGTCCCTCCTTAGGCATGAAAGCTGGCTGGGTGACCTTGGGCCAGTCCTTCTCTCTCAGCCCAACTCACCTCACAGGGTTGTTGTTGTGGGGAAAAGAGGATAAGGAAGGAGTATTAGGTATGTTCACCGCCTTGAGTTATTTATAAAAATAATAAAGGTTGGATAAAAATTAAATAAATAAATAAACCAGCTAAGTCTGGCAGGATTAAATTAACTTCACTCAATCATGTTATACAACACCTCACCCTAGTCAACTGACTTGCTTGTTTAGACCCTTCAAGAAAAATAGCTGGGGAGACAAAGTAGCTGAAACAGCCTCAGCCAGCATTTAGAAATGCAGTGCTGGCATTTTGATAACTACTGAACATGCACCCCCATATTGATTTGGCTGCATGAGAACCAAATCACCCATCTCTGTCAGGATGCATTGCTTGCAGACTCATTTCCTGCAAGCACTTACAACTCGCAATGAATGAAGATGAGAAGAAAATGCTTATGGAGAGAGAGTTCATACTTAAATAATTGAAACAATCCCACATAATTCACAAAGGTGTGTGTGTGTGTCCAGGAATCAGGTCAGTAGCTGCTATTGTCAGTTAGGAAGATTGCTCCTATCATTATTATCCACCATTGCCCCACTGAGCATGAAATGAATAAGGCAAAGGTGGGCAATTAGCCATTCTGTTATTTATTGCCACAGTATGTAGTTATAAAAGGGCCATACTCTATCCAGGCTGCGGTGATCTGAAACCTCCATGTCAAATAGGGAAGTTCATTCTTCTCAGCCAGGGCCCATACAGAACTTCCTCCTAACTATGACACACAACAGGTTAGATTATCTACCTCATCAAACTCTTCATCAGTGAAGAGGTGCTGGAGGAAAACCAAAAATCAACAAAAAAAGGTGCTAACATGTCCTGAATCAGAAAAATTGAACAAGGGCTTTAATCATAGCTATCAGTAATGTGCAGACAAGATGAAAGCTTCAAGCAAGCAGTTCAAAGAGATCACTGTGCCCGCAAAATAAGTGGAGTCTCACCAAAGAGCATGCCACACTATAGCTGGCTAGCTACCATCCTGTGGAAAGGAGAGACGCCATTCCAGTTGCACAGCTGGCTGCAGGATTGCATTCCAACAGCAGACGTTCTGGCACAAATGGCAGGCTTCTGCTGCCAAACAGAATGCCACTTCCAATCACTATTACTCATCGGAAAAGATGATTCATCAATGGCCAGTAGCTACACCCCCTTACCAGTGTCAGGTCTATTGTTGAGAGCATGGAACTGATCAGATATGGTGCTTCTCCAGGGATGTCCCAGGAACACAACTCTCAGCAGCAACCCAACGTCAGTGGGATGGTGTTGGCTGTTGAAGTCAGAGCTCAGTTAAGGGCTCTGGGAGGAAGGAAGGAATGTCCCAGAGCATTACCAAATGCTAACAAACCCCATACGTGTTCAGTGGCACTTTTCAGCCACCACAGACTCATACAGTAGTTGCAAATGGAGCTTCAAACATGGTCACCCTAGAATAGGGACCCTGCAAACAACTCCAAAGACATTCACAGTGTTAGTGGTTATGGGTTATATGTGTTGCATTAGTGGGCTTTTAGTTCAAAGAACAAGTAGCTTTTAAAATTAATATTACTACAAGTGTCTTGTCTTTTATTGGAGGAATTGAACCACTGCTTTTAAATATTAAATGCTTTAATGTATTTGCAACATCTTTTTTTTTAAAAAAACATTTTTTAAAAAAAATGAAATTTAGTACAGCATATTTTATATTTTCCACTTGAGGGCACCACAACATCAAGTTTTAAAAAAGAAACTGCATTGCAAAAGAAACAGGTTCCTGTTCAAGCCACTTATCCTGAGCCTTGGAGGCAGCATCCTGCTGGCTGTGTGTTTTTAAAGCAGTAGCTGGTTTTAACTGCTCTGCACTATTCACTCTGCTGCAATATTAGCCCTGCACAGCATGAGCCAGTTTAATTTTACACCCAAACTTAAGAACTTCCCCTTTCTATCTTTACAGAATTACTCTGTAAATCCTAGAAATGTTCTTACACAAACAACTATGGGATCAACTGTGGCACCTGACACCGAGTAGGGTGATGGCGTGGGATGTTTGAGCATTTCAGCTGCTTGGGGAATGAAGCCATTGATGTTTGCAATCACGTTCTGTGGTAAACAAAAATGGTTCCACTAGAATTTAATATTTTGTGGGCCCTAGGAACACAGGAATCACCTTATCAAGGAGCTTGAGGACTTGGAGTTTATCCCAGGAAGTAGGAAAATTAAAGGACAGTGAGGAAGTTCACCACCCTGATGAAAGTGGATGGTAAACAATTGACTGAAAAATGGCACCCCCAAGGAAAGAATCAATCGCAAAAACTGGAGCATGGGGAAAAGTTACTACTTGCCAGAAACAGATTCAGAACAGACTGCAGTGGCTAAAATCAAGAGGGTCTGTATTTTATGGGGTGAAGAAAAATAAATGCTTGAAAGAGCTCGGCCTGGAAATTGGACAAAAGACCCAGTTGTTTGAGAAGTTGAGAGAATAGTGGGAAATAGAGACATATAACTGACAAGGCAAGATGGGGATAAGCCTGAAAAAGGAACTACATAATTATTGGGGTAGTAGCTATTATTCATTAATGAAGTACCTCACAAAAACCTTGCTGTCTAAGAAATGTTGGAAGATGATCTAACACATCTGGAAATCACCACATCGAGGAAGACTATTCTAAAGTTGCAAATACTTTCAGAAAGCATACCTATCATTAATAACAAAGACTTTGTAACAACTGGATCAGACAGTAACTTTATCTTGTTCTTGAGAAGTACAGAAGCAGGAGGACATGAAAGCAGTAGCCTTCTATTTTTGGACCCAGAAACTGGTGTTCAGAGCAATGCATTGTTTGAACATGGAGACCTCACTTAGCTATTACAAAATTCAGGATGTCTCCATAGCCACCCAAATTATAAATTAACTTCTTTCATTCATGCAAAATATATTGAGCATTATATTGCCATACTGCACATTCCAAACATCTGCATAATAATTTCATTTCCCAACCATTATTATCTAATACAGGGCTTTCCAAAGTTTTCCCGTGGCGACACACCAACCGCCGTTGGTGTGTCGCCGCGGGAAAACCCGGAAGTGCCACCGTTGCGGCAGCACGCAAAAACCCGGAAGCGCTGCTGCCGCTTTCGGGTTTTTCCGTGCCGCAGTTGGTGTGTCGCCGCGGGAAAACCCGGAAGCACTGATGATGATCAGCGCTTCCGGGTTGTGTGGTGACACACCAGACTCTGTGTGGCGACACACTTTTGTGTCGCGACACACAGTTTGGAAAGCTCTGATCTAATAACACTCTTCCCATCTAGTTATTTATTCATCTGCAACTTCATCTGCAATCAACAAAAGAATGCTTTTAAAAGGTACTGGAATACTAACTTCTGCCAAGATTGATAGGCAAATTTAGCACAATAGCTCTATAAGTCAACACTACCATAACAACACCCAAGCTATGTAGGTTTGTCGACATTGCTCATATTTCTGAGGCTTAGAAAGGCTGGGTGAGCTTTGGAGCAGGTCTGACTCTGTTCAGATTGATCCTAGTTAGGGTTCTGTTAAGAAATCTGAGAACTTTGTAAGTGATCCTTGCATTGGGAAGCTTTCTATTCAGCATAGGAAAGTACATGCTGATCCTACTGGCTTAACATTAACAACACAGATAGCAAATTTCAGCTAATAAAATGTTCAGATCTGGAAGGCGACAACTTTGGAAACAAAGCATTACAAGAGTTTTAAAGGTAAGAGACAAGGAGCAGTGGGAAGTGGGGAGAATGGAAGCCATTAATGAAATCCACAAAACCTAAATCTACCAGCCCCTGTGTGGCTGCATTACAAACAATTGGACAAAGAGTAGTATCACTTAGAACTATATTTTTTTTAAAATGTGGCATATCCTTGCATTGTAACATAAATGGAATGTGGGTATTTGTGGTAGGCACATAACCAAATTGGTTTGTAAACCTTGGAGAAAAGGGCGATTTTGAGGTCCCTCTGCAGGGATGTAATAATATACTGTAAAAAGGGTTTTTTATTTTTTTTAAATTGCCATGTTTCCATTTGGTAAAACATAGCAGATATTATGACTGCACAATGAGAGTTACTATTATGTGAACTAGTCCTCCATTTAGGACTAATAATATATGCATCTTAATGATAAACTTGGTCTTTATATGTATAATTACTTCTTGGTGTGATATTTTGATATGAAGACATATCCAGATTGCTAATATGGACAATGAGCCAATCTGTGTATATTGGAAATCGTGATTATACCATATGTTTGGACTCATGATTTGATGGAGGGCGTGCTGTGACCAATGTGTTTTAGTCTCAGTTAACTTCGGTGGTAGATTGCATCTCTGTGTTGACCCCCACCTTTATACAGTTAAAGAATTAGATAAATATACTGGAATTGGTGTCTGAACTCCTGTTAGCTAGGATACCTAAATCTAAAGAGAGCGTGCTTCTGGGTTAAGATGCTGGGGCAAATGATAGGGGAGAGAGATTACCTTCATACTCCTGTCAATTTGCTCTTCTAATGTATAACTGAAATTGATATCCTCTTGAAATCTAAGCTCATTAGATCTAATAGCCCTTCCTTTGGAGAATAAAGGACAACTGTTTACCTTCTTTTCTATGGTAGCCCCTTACAATATTTCAGTATTGTTGTGACCTCCTATTCTTTAAGATAGACACACTTCTGAAAACGCCATGACTTTTTGAATGAGTGAACAGAGCTAATTTTTGGCCACAACTGAAAAGGAGAGCTTGCGATCAGGAACTGACACAGCCCTTCAGTAATGTTTGTTTGCAGCAGCTTTGGAAACTGGTTGCTTAGCAGCTTTGACTGCTGCTTTTGTTAAACTGTTGCAGGCAATCTGCTGCCAGGGTGAAATGAGATCTTTCCATTTTTCAGGTTGCTTTATCAAATAATTGGCTTTGTTTTCCAACCCCATGGTGAGACATCATTTGGAAATGAAGTTTAAAATCTAATTTCTATCTCATTTTGAGAAGGTTGAATTGTAGAATAGCTACACATAAAGTAAGGCCAGGCCTACCCTGCTTTTTAACTCTGGACACTCCTTATCCTGTATTGGAAGCTTAAATTGTCTGTCTTTCACCACCCAAAGGATACCATATGCATATACGAATTATCATTTTGCATACCAAACTCTATGAGGTATTCTTGAAAATGATGTTTGCTGTTATAATAACTGTGTTAGCCTCTACATTAAGAAAATCACTAATAAATATGTCACTAATTACAAAAATATTCAACTCTGTCAGGCACTGAGGGGTTATATTCACACAGCAAATTTATCCTTGGTTAATTTAATCATGGTTTACTCAACCCACAAGATACACTGAACTAAACAGGGCTGGGTGAATACAATATTCTGGTCATAAAATGGTTGGCTGTGGTTTAATACATCATGCAAATCTAACCTGAAATATAGATTTTGGGAGGAGGGTTACTGTTCTTCAGCTTGTACAACCAAAGATTTGATCCAAAGCAGCCTACTTCAATCTAGGTAAAGGTAAAGGTTCCCCCCACACATTTGTGCAGTCGTGTCCGACTCTAGGGGCCGGTGCTCATCTCCGTTTGTTAGCCAAAGAGCCAGCGTTGTCCGAAGATGCTTCTGCGGTCATGTGGCCGGCATGACGCGTGCAGAACGCTGTTACCTACCCACCAAAGTAGTACCTATTCTTCTACTTGAATTTGCATGCTTTCGAATTGCTAGGTTGGCAAGAGTTGGGGTGAGTGCGGGAGCTCACTCCGTCATGCGGGACTAGGGATTCGAACCTCCGAACTTGCGATCTTCCGATTGACAAGCCTGGCGTTCTACCTGCTGAGCCACCATGCCCCTCACTTCAATTTAATTTATACTCACTTTCAATTTAATTTATACTCCAATTTAAGATTCAATCAAATTTGTTTTCAGTCTATAGTTCCAACTATGGGAAGAATAGCAAGTATTTTCATTTATGAATGACTGATTTATAAAACTGATCCTTCAGTGCTTTGAATGAGATTGGTTTTAAAATACATTTTAAAGGAATTTTAAATTACATTTTAAGGGGATTTCAAGTGTCTTGGTAATTAGCTTTGCTTAAAGAAAACTACATTTGTATCATATGTAATACTGTTCAGCAGTAGTCATTAAGGGTATACCTAAAACCAAAGTTTTAGAAGATAAGAAAGTTTAATTTGAAACATACATAATATAGTCATATGCTTGAATTCACAAAGCTTGAAAATTACTAGTCTTAACAGAATTTACTAGCCTTATTCTCCACATCATAGCTCCCTTTAGCATTTTTTGACCCAATTCTGTATATAGAAATAGGTCCTACTGATTTATTTCATTTGTACTACATGCAGATGTACCCAACCACACGTTACTGAATTAACTCAACTGCCTGGGCTGGTGTAATATTTTTTATCAAAATCTAATCATACATATTGGGTTCATACAACATATTGAATCACAAAGAAGTGACCTGTACATTAAAATACCATATTATGCAAACCCAGTCATTGAACTCAGGGATTTCCCCCTGTGGTAGGATTACAAAGTGGGATTAGCACCTGTTTTGGTCTCAGAATGATGACACATTGAGATATCTTATGGTAGATTCATATACAATGATATATTTTTAGCTTAGAATATATAGAAGAAGAATGTTCGATTCTCTATATGGCTATAATAGAAACTTTGATTCTACAGCAAAAACTGAAAGAGGAGAAAGAGGCCAAGCGAGCTCATCTGGATGGTAGACATGACTATATACTGTCAATCGTTTCTGCTTGTGTGAACCTAGAGAAAAATGAAGTGGAAGATGCTGTCCTTGAAGGAAATCAGGTATGATGGGGGTAGTTTCAGTTGTCAGACTCCAACTGAGTGCAGAAACAATTTTGTGCCTTGTAGACTGCTGATGCGCATAGAAAGTGGAAGCAGGATTTTATGATCTGTTTGAAAGTAAATTTTTGGAAACAAACGCAGTCTTCCTGAAAATTCACCATGTAAACACTAATTATGTTTTCATACCATTTCCTTGCTATAGTTCAGTTTCTGTATTGCTGTTTTGCGGCCCTGGATTAACCATTAAGCAAAAGAAGTCCGTGCTTAGGGCACCAAGGGAAGGGGGGGGGCATCACAGAGTATTTTCTCCTAGCTATCATGCCCTTAACGCAGAGCTTTCCAAACTTTTCATGTTGGTGACACACTTTTTAGACATGCATCATTTTGCGACACACTCTTACAGCAGGGCATCATTTCGCGACACACTCTTACAGCAGGGCACAAGGCAGGCACTAGGACCTGCACGGAATCACAGCAGGTTTGGGGGCAGCAGGGCACAAGGCAGGCACTAGGACCTGTGTGGAATCCTGGCAGGGCTCGGAGGCAGCAGCAGCCACAACACACCCAGACACTGCAGCCGACACACTAACGTGTCCCGACACACAGTTTGGAAAGCTCTGCCTTAACTCTTTCACTGCCACACTCAACTTTAATTTGCAGCACTTAATGTCTTATCTGTTAAGCAATGGAATTGTTGAAGGGCACCTTTGTTGGGCTGTATTTAAGGCATCAGTTGGCCTTAATCTGGCCTTGCCGTTTTGACATTTCTCATTATCTAGAAGAACTGTAGCACTATGACACACAGAACGTTTGTGGACGATCCTAAGTAATGCCTTGCTTCTCAGAGTGCTACAGCTCTAATCAAGTATTCTGATCGCATCACAGAAGGTAAATGACTTCATCTGAGAAGGAAAGCAGCATTCTCTTCATGGGGAGTGTGTGATGAAGGCTTTTCCAGCTTTCCTATAACAACCCCTGCAACATTTCTAAAAAGTGATAACTTGTCTATTCTCCAGGGGAACTGAAAGAAATCTAGAATGCTAGATTAAAGATTAATGAGATTATTATAAAATTTATAGCATGCTTAAAATCAGAATGCCCTTGAACCCCCTTCCTAGAATGGTTTAATATTTTAACTAATCAGATGACCTTTATTTCAAGAAAATAAAGCTAACCGGTTAAAATATAATAGTAGAAGCTGGTATTTTGAATTTCCCCACACACTTGGCATTTACTGAACCATAGCAGCTTGATCTCCATATCTAAGCTTGGAGCGTTGATTCACATTTTAAATGCATATTTTTTGTCACATGAAGTAGACATGAAACAGCCACAGACACAATTGATCATCTGTTGAGAATATATGCAGTGTGAAGAGCCTGACTATTTTACTCTTTCCATAAAATTATTGGTTAATGGTCTGAGTCATATTAAGCACTCAGTCGTATATACTCCTTTTAACATGCTATGTATAAACATTTAACTTTCAGTTGTTTAATGTTTAACAGATTGAGCGTATTGATCAATTCTTCACTGCTGGAGGTTTTCGTCATGTCATGTTTTATTATCAAGACATGGAGGCACCAGAAATAGGTATGCAAAGAAATGCCTGTGGTACTATTTTCTTAGATGGTAAAGATGATGATTTATTGTATTTATAAACTGCTGGATCCTGCAAGGCAGCAGTTTAGAAAAAGTAAAAAATATGATAAAACCAAAAGACAAAACATACAATAAAATGGATCACAAAACCATTAAAAACATAAGCAACACAATACAATGCAATAACCATTGGTGCCCTCCCCCTCCCAAGCATGAGTGACATTAACATTCAAAAGCCCTGCAGAAAAACTCCATCTTAGCTTTCTATGGAGTGGATACCACCACAGAAAAACACTGCCTCCAGCTTTCTGATCACATCTCACAAAAGTAAGGAATCATAACCTCCTAATACAGGATTATCATACAGGACAAATCAGTTTTACGTGGAGAGGGTGGTCCTGCAGGTACCTAGGAGCCAAGACATATAGTGTTAAAAAGTTAAAACCAAACACTTTGAATTGTACCCAGAATCCAACTTGCCACAAATGCAGCACTCACAATATAGGTGTAACAACTCTCACCTACCACAAAGGCTACTGCATTCTGCAGCAACTGTAGTGTTCAGATGTGGCCCCATATACAGCACATTGTAGTAGTATCCTGGTATTGATGAGGACATGAGTCATCATTGCCAGACCTTCCCACTCTAGAAAGAACTGTAACTGATACACCAACTGAAGCTGGGTGAAGCCCCTATGGCTGTGTCCTCCACCCTGAATCCAGAAGTACCTGTGAGTTCAGGAGGACACCCACGTTGTGGATCTGCTCTTTTAGGGGGAGTACCACTTGATCCAAATTATAACCAGAACTGTCAAAGAACAAGATGGTCTTTGAATGAACAGCAAGGCCATCTTATTAGGGTTCAACATCAGCTTGTTTTGCCCCACTCAGACCTTCACTATCTCCAAGCATCTGATCAAGACTTCCATGGCATCTCCAGTTTGGTCCAGGTGGTGACATATAATTAGGTAGAATCAATATACTGCTGAACTGACAGATAAGGTTCATGTAAATATTAAAAAGTAGGGAGGAGAGAACAGAAGTAATTTCCAACAGTATACATTTTTTTAAGCAGGGGTTGGTGATTAGTGGCCTGCAGCCCCCTTGAAAAGTTCAATGCAGATCATCTGCCATATTGCCACCAATTTTTGATGTTGTCTATCAGCCTATTATTTAATCAATCTGCCCCTTTAGAACATTAGTCAGTGTTCTGCCCTCTGTGTTTTTGTTTTGAAGGGAGAGCTAGGAAAGCTCTTGATCGCAAATTCAAACAACCTGTAAAAGACAAATTGCAGGTGTTGATTCATTTGTGTGTAAATCCATGTTAAAGGGTTGCCATTGACATCACCAAAATTACTCCTAGCTTAAATCCCCAACTGAACTCTACTTAAGTTACTTACTTTGTCCT